>JAZKJV010004185.1:0-664627 GCA_037367405.1 Ottelia alismoides | reverse complement strand
TGCCTCGATCCTACAAGCCCCAGATTGGTCTCTACCTTTTGAGATCATGACGAATGCCTCAGACTTTGTTGTTGGGGCTGTGATAGGACAAAGGAGGGATGGTGTCCCTTTTACAATCCACTACGCAAGCAAAGTACTTGACACCGCTCAGTGTAACTATACGGTTACGTAGAAATAAATGCTTGCGGTAGTGTTTGTCTTGGACAAGTTCAGATCTCATTTAATTGGATCAAAGGTTATCGTATTCACTGACCACACGTCACTATGATACTTGATGGAAAAGAAGGACGCGAAGGCGTATCTTCTTCTGGATTTTGCTTATCCAGGAGTTTGATTTGGACATCCATGATAAACCTCGAAAGAAGAACGTAGTAGCCGATCATCTCTCTCGTCTCGAAGATCTTAATACTTCCGAGGATTCACCTACTCGAGACTCCTTCCCTGACGAATCGATTTTTGTTATCGAATCACTCCCATGGTATGCCAACATCGTGAACTATCTTGTCTCCAAGAAGGTTCCCGAGGGTTGGCCCAAGAGACACATTGACCGACTGAAGTCGGATGCTAGACACTACCACTGGGAGGATCCGATCCTTTTCTTTGAAGGACCGGATTGTGTCTAGAGACGGTGTATTCATTAGGAGGAATACCAGAGTGTCCTTTCTTTATGCCACAGCTGGGAGGCAGGAGGACACCACTCCAGGAAGAGGACCGCATGGAAGGTACTTCAATGTGGTTTTTACTGGCTGACTCTGTTTCGCGATGCCATCACCTTTGTGAAGTCGTGCCCAGTATGCCAGAGAATGGGAGGAACCGTTGGTTCCAAGGTTGAGATGCCAATGCAGCCTGTCATCATTTGTGATGTCTTTGATGCTTGGGGCATCAATTTCATGGGCCCATTCCCTGTTAGCCACGGATTCGAGTACATCCTTCCTGCGGTAGATTACCTATCCAGGTGGGTGGAGGCTATCTCGACCTGAGATGCAGACAGCAGGACTGTATGTAAACTCATCAAAGAGCATATCATCTCTAGGTTCAAGATTCCCAAATGATGATATCAGATGGAGGTAGCCACTTTGTAAACCGGGAGGTGAAGAAACTCCTGAAGGACTACGGCATCGAACACCGTGTCGCTAGTCCTTACCACCCACAGACTAATGGTATGGCTGAGATGTCGAATAGGAAGGTGAAGACTATATTGCAAAAGCTTGTCCGCCCAGACAGAAAGGACTGGTCTCAGATCTTGGATCAAGTCCTATGGGCATATAGGACAGCTTACAAGACATCGTTAGGAACCTTCCCATTCCGAATGGAATTCGGAAAGCTGTGCCATTTACCCGCAGAGTTAGTGCATAAATCAGAATGGGCAATCAAGAAGGTCATATGGAACACGTACCTTGGGCAGAAGCAGAAAGATATGGATCTGAATGAGCTTGTGGAAGTCAGAAACCGTGCATATGACAATAGTTTGGTGTACAAGGATAAGGTTAAGCGTCGACACGATAGATATATCAGACGAAAGACCTTTGTTCCTGGACAGAAGTTATGGTTGTTTAATGCTAGGCTAAAGATCTTCCAAGGCAAGTTGAAGTCCAAGTGGACAGGCCCATTTGTCGTCCATACGGTGCATGATAGTGGATGTGTCGAGATCTCTGATCTCGCAGATGACGCACCGACATTCCTAGTGAATGGACAACTGTTGAAGCACTTAGTCGAATCCAATGAGCAACTAGTCCATGTTGAGGAGATTGTATTCATGCGCGAGACAAATTCAGCAAATACACCTCGAGCCGCGCATGAGACCTTGCAGCAGTGAGCTCTAGCCTTCATCAGCATCTTGAAAGATTCAGGCCGACTCACTTGTATATACCATCATTCTTGTAAATTATGTCCTTTCTCCCCCGCGACTCTAGTAACTCATCCCAGCTTCATTGATCACCATCTTGGACTATACTTAGGATGACCTGATTCTAAGTGTAGGGGGATGAGCCACTTAAGTCGGGTCTCTGTACATCCTCCAGATCACATTGGTCCTCATACTCACTCTTGTCCTATAGTTAGGCTGACTTGAGCCTAAGTATTGGGGGGACCGATGCCCGCATTGCATATTCATCCATTTCTCCTCTTGACCTCGTCCACCCCATTCTTGTTCTTATTCTACACTTAGGCTGCCAGAGCCTAAGTATAGGGGGCAGGATGACTTCTTTACATTTTTCATTCTCTTTGGCTCTCTTACACTTAGCACGAGCTATGCCTTTTTCCTCGCTTTTCGTGCTCTGAGGACATAGCACATGCTAAGTATAGGGGGCGTATATATTACATATATACTTTACCCATAGCTCGTACTTTCACGTATCATTGTATATATTTTGCAATAATTACGGGTTGGGTAGAATGTGGAGAAAATTTTTATAAAATACACTTGCATAAGTTGTATAATACTCTTGTAAATTGTTGTAACATAGGAGGTATACCAAATAATTGAAAAAAAAGTGAAAATTCAAAGGCTTCTTATTTACTCTTGCATATCATCTCTACATCAGAAAAGAAAGAAAAAGAGCCTTGCATTTCATAGCATGTCATCTTCATATCATCCACGTATCTTGCATATGGAAGGTGAAAAGCTAGTAGGTTCTGAACCAAGTTATGAGTAGATATTGAGGACGGACTTGATTTGACCTTAATCCACCTAATTTAGAGGAACCTTATAGGAACTGGAGTTAAGATTTCTCAGGTCAAGTGACTTAATTCTTTTAAGTCCGCAAGTCTATGTCCACATGTCATCTTAATCAGTCTAAGTAGAATATCTCGTGCGCACGCATGATTCTTTTATATAATGACATAACTTGGACAAGCACGATGCACATAGCTCTTCATTGATGAGGTGGTGAGGAGGTATAATCCTTTAGCTTGGAGTAGCACACGGGTGGAAACATCCGTCCTCCTCTAGGGAGGGTAGTGCATCTCAACCTAATCTGGTGGTGTTGAAGTCTGAGGACGTGACGTTGTGGGTTGCAATAATGCTTCAAAAGAGGGATAGTCTACTGGATCAAGAGGAAAAACTCATGATGTACATGCTGCACCCTATATATATAGTTCGAAAAAAATTTGCAAAAACTCCAAAAAAATCAGACAGATCCAAGTAAAAATAAAACACCTGATGGAGTATGTGTATTAGCAAGAAGTCTGCAGCTGGATGACTTGGCTACACTGGTCAAGCATCCTGGGATAGGTAGCTACACTGGCTACCGTCCATTCTTTTCTCTACCCCCTCCTCTAGAGATGGTCGTACTTGACTTAGAAGGGAATACCCCGCTCCTCGAGGAAAGAGTTATTGGACCGAGTACCTTGTTAGAGGAGGCTGCTTCTTAGCCACTTCTGAGGTTGGAGAGCTATTTCACACTTACACAGTACAAGTAAGGATCATAGTCATCAGAAATTTGCGTCTGAGGATTTGTTCTGACCTGACTATTGAGGAGTCTTGAATAGAAGACTTGTGGAACTTCAAGTCTATTAGGTCTTAAGTTCAGATCCCAATGAGGTTCCGCCACACAATTAATCTAAACGTTGAGTCAAGCTCCATTTTCAACTTTTGTTCATGACCTTGGTATGGAACCCAAAATCATTTCACTCACTCTTGCATTTCATTTTAGTTGCTCAGGGACGAGCAAGGTTTAAGTATAGGGCATTGACGAATATGTGATTCATCACTCTTAAAGTTGAAAATAGAGCTTTTTCCCCGGGTATTTAGCATCATATTTCCCTTTATCTTGCATAAATAGCATTCATGCATCAATCCACAAGATATGCATTTTAGCACTCATATTTGCATTTAAATAAGAAGACAATTCATGTGTAAAATCCACTTGTAAAATATCCACCTATTTATTTGTATTTTATCCCCTCCAAAATGAAATAACACCTTCCTTATAATGTACACCATTAGTTAATAATCTAAGGAAGAAGACCAGAAATCCCTCTCTTGTAAAATACCCAATAAGGCCCCAAATCCCCTGGACCTTAGAATGCAAATATCTCTCTCTTACAAACTCCGAATTAGGTCTACTCACCTTCAGATTAATACACACCCAGAGACCTTTAAAATGAGACTAATCTCACTCAATTCGGAGCTCGTAGCAAAACTTGGGTTTTCGGGCCTCCTTGTATACTATACACATGTATATTTGTATCTTTGAATTTTTGTATCATATTTGACCTCATCTCCATTTTTTGTTAACATGAAACTTGTATATCTCATCGAGATCTACATCTTTTATGTTTTGAGTTTTTCCAAATTCGGCCTCCTTCTCCCTCTAATCTTATTTTTCTTCTCAGCCACTCAGAGTTGGCCACGTGGCACCCTCTGATTGTGCCACACGGCCCGCTCTCTTTGACCAGTCCGCCCGCATCCCTGACCGTTGGATCTCAATCTAGAACCAACGGCCCAGTGAATTCCACGCAACTGCTTCTTCTCAACCGTCTGATCATCCCCATATCTCATCACGGTCGCCCGTTCCCGCCTTGCCCTCCTGACGCCATGTGGTCGCATTTCCTCCGCCCGATCATCTTCGGGAGGTTTAATCTCCACAACCATTTCCACCACGTTTCTCCACCGTTCGATCGAAAGCCTGATCTGATCTCGGCCGCCCGTTTCCACCTGCCCATGCGTCCGCCATGTGACGCGTCCCGTGCCCTCCGATTTCATTCCCTAGATCTGATCCCAAGCGTCGATTCGTGCCTTCATTTAGGCCGTTGGATCATCTGATCCAACGGCCAGGAGATCGTCCTCTACCTCCGCACACCCCGTGCCCACGTTCTTCACTGTACGCAAGGGGGCCACACCCTTTCTATTTTGGGCTCCATGTCGACCATCATCTCTGACCCCTAGCACCACTATGACATAGCCCACACGTCCCTCATCTTCGCCAACACCCTCGATCTCCATGACGACCCTCAACTTCTCCCTCCGAGCTTCTGATCCCAGGTAGATCCCTCCATCTCTTCCCCGATCTTATTCTTGATTTTTCTTAGTTTTCTTCCATTTTATGCACCGTCCACAAGCACCATCCCGCTCCGCCAATCATCCTCCGAGCTCCACAAGGGAGCTCTGATCTTCGCGAGCCCCTTCGTTCCCTCCGACAACCTACTTCACCCTTCACCGATGCTAGCTCCGCCACCTTGGTGGAGCTCGACCACCGGACAACCTCACTACTCCACAGGCCTCGTACTTCATTCTACAGCACTCCCACGAACACGTAGCACGCTTCGCTATCGTCTAACCCCATGCAGGTACTATCTCCTTGATTGGTTGGAAGCTTTACCAGCGCATCTTCGAGCTTCATTGCCAGTGGCCTCCAGGCCACCCCAGCCTCAGCCAACAGCACCGAATATTCCACCGCCCCTCCATGAATCTTCTGAGCTAAGCCAGATCCTCCAGCACCCTTCACCGATGACGGGAGGACGAGGCGGAGCAAGGTCAGCTTCGCCGGAGCCCAGTCGTCTACGTAGCAGGAGGCGGAGGACCGTTGGGGATGACAGCCAGCAGTCGTTCGATCCCCTTGATCAAACGGCCAGGAGCCATCCACGTCGCCACGCCCCGTAGCCGTAGGATCAGGCAGATCCTACGCATCCAGATCACGCCACGTCATCGCTCCCGCCCGCTCCAGGTGTCGTTTGATCAATCTAGATCCAACGGTCACTGATCGACCATCTCTACACATTTACAGATCCCACCCCTGTCCAGTCTCTGTCAGAACGTTGGGGGGCTTTAATCCTGACTCTCAGGAGCGACACATCACCATTGGATCGATCTTGATCTAACGGACCCAGACATGCCATGTGCCAGCAGTTCCTCACCGTTGGATCATCACTTGATCCACGGTTCAGATCAGGCCACGTCGCCCGATCCGAGCCTTTTCCCAGACGACTAGGCTCGGATCACCCGAAGCTACTTCGAGCCAGAGCCGAACTTCCAGAGTCACCCGAGCCTCGCTCCGAGCCTCTGAAGACCACCGAGCCTGGGACCCCCCACGTGATCCTCACGTGAGTCCTGGGTAAATTGCATATAGGCCCCTGAAGGTTTCTAGAATTGCATTTCAATCCCTGCCAGAAGACCCTACGTGAGGAGCACGTGTTTTGTGGAAAAATTGCATCCACCTCCTCAGCATTATAGGTAATTGCATACTGGTCCCTGTCAGCACATTTTATTTTTATCAATTTTAATTCCTGTAATTGCATTTACACCCCTATCTTTTTACGCATTTTTAGGCACTCATTTTAATTCATTTTTCAATTTGGAAAATTGTACTATGTAGCTTACATTATCCTCTTCATTGTGTGACACGCATATTTTTATAATATCATTGGATTTTTCTATTAATTAATTGGTTCAATTTTGTTATATTTTGCCCATTTATGCCTTTTAATTGATAGTAATTTCTCTGTGACTCCAAAAATCCCCAAAAAATCACATTAGATTTAGGATAATTAGGTTCACATTGCATAAAAATTTCATCTCAATTGTACGCTTCCAGAGGCCTAAATAAATCATTTAGTGATTTCCTTAATTAATTTAGTAGGGTCATTTCGCATAGAAATTTGGGTTTAATAATTTTCCTGGATTCCTCACCTTCATATCGATCTAGGATAATTTTTATTTCTAAAAATGTTGTGATTTGATATTTATTAAAATTAATTTAGTCAAAATCACCTTGCATTCATTTTTAATTCACAGTAAATTCATTTAGTATCAGAAAATTCTAAAAAAAATTAGTGTACCTTAATTTCATTGTATTTCATCATCTGGCAAGTTTCATAATTTTTGGACTTGATTTGATCACTTATCTGAATTAACTTTTAAACTGGCCTGATTGTGCATGTGTCTTGCATAAAAAAATTGAAAAAGACCAAAAAAAATTATCCCCTGAAAATCAAACCTTAGACTTTGCTAAAAATCTACCTAAGGAGACAACTGCCTCCCTGAGTTCGACCTTGGGCTTGCCCAAGTAAAACAAATTATCGCTCTAGATTAACTTGCTTTAATTAAAAGTGGTTTTTGATCTGCTCTTATTATCCGGCTGCAACGAACATTAGTAATTAATTTGACCATTAATTTGATCGAATTAACAAGGGTAGCAAGAGTCTTTTCACTAGTACTACTGGCTTTATCTCCATCTGTTGTGATACTGTGGAGACTGGTGGCACCTAGGCTACTGGTGAGATTAGACAAATATTCCTCCTTGATATTGAGGGAATGGGAGAGAATTTGCAGGATGGCCTTGCTAAGGTCTGCATGGACTGGCCAACTGCATGTCGTTTGACCAGACTCCATTCACCTCTTGAATGAGAGGTGGTAGAGGATAGAATTGATCATAAAGATACTATACTTTTGGTTGGTAAACCACCAACTGTTGCTGATGTGGTGCTTGGTCAGGAGTCTTCACGTTGTACACGTGATGGACCGTCGGCTATTGTTGACTGGACAGAAGCTAATGTTGCATGGGTTGCTCTTCTTTCTTCTCAACAAGAGTCTAGGACGATGGAGTTGCCAACTGGTAGGTATTGATGGTACTTACCAACAACTCTAGTTGCTAGGTGATTCAATCTAACTTGTCCAGATGATGGGTTCTTTGCTCGACCACAACTAATTTTCCCATGATCCTGTGATCACTTAACGATGATATCAACCTTGGAGAGATGACCCCTGATGATGCTGAGGTTAGAGCTCTCATCTCTCTCAATCTCGTGAGATGCAACCATGTGGACTGGCTTGTGGAGGATCTGGGGTTGTTCTTGATACATACGGTATTAAGAGACGACAGCCTCGCATTCGACCATTTCTTAAAAAATTTTCCAGACTAATCTTCATCCTTATTGAAGTGGGATCCCCCATAGACAACATCAACTAATCTCTAACTTTCAATATTCAAGCCCTCGAAAAAGTGTTGGACCAATCTAGTCCTCGGTATCTCATGGTAGGGGCATATCTTCTACAGGTCTGTGAATTGCTCCCATGCTTCTTGAATCGACTCATGGGTATCATGGGATAAGTTGTTAATCCAGTCTTGCATCTGATTGAGCCGATCGAGAGGGAAAAACTTGTGGAGGAATGCAACTTAAGTTCCTCCCAAGTAGTTGTGATTTTCCCCAAACAGTTGACCCTGTACAGGTCCTTATCTTGGAGACTAAAGGGAAATACGATCATCTTGACTACCCCTAATGGGATGTTAGGGTAGTGTGTGGTTCGATAGATACAAGAGAATAGTTGTAGGTGAATGTATGGTTCCTCATTAGTATTTTTGTGGAAAATGGGCAGAAGAGCAAGGAATTGAGGCTTAAGCTCAAAGTAAGCATGCACCAGGGGGATGTGAATCCACTCGGTCTATACTAGTGCATGCTATGTTAGCTACTGCTGGATGTCTTGGATGGAAGCGAGCAACTGAGCGTTCACTTGATTCTGAGCGACTACTTAGCCTTTCTCTGGTTGTGGTGCTTGTTGTCCTTTCCCTTTTCCCTGAGGAGTTATCTCATGGTCAACGAGGAATAAAAAGAAGGGTAAATTACAATTTGGATCCCCATCTATGGGTCTGATCCCAGAATGTGCCCCGATCTTTAAATTGTAAGGATTCGGGTCCCATGACGATTTAGGAAATGGACATTTTAGGGTTCATGACGAATATGCCCTTGTTAGGAAGGGAATGAGGCTTGGGTTTCAACTTTTAAACAAGGACATACTCGTCATTAGCCCCAAAAAGTTCCTTACATTAATTGTCATGGGACCTAAATCGTTACAATTTAAAGATCGGGACCCATTCTGGGATCAAACTCATAGATGGGGACCCAAATTGTAATTTACCCTAAAAAGAAATGTAAAACAATAGAAAGGCTCGAAACGAGCAGGGGATCAAATAGGAAACACATGAGACAAAATTACGCAAGTGCACGAGACTTGATATTTAAACCTTAATCTAGATCCATACAATACACAATACAAAATCAGGTTCACCAACTCTACACATGTGAAGCCAAAAAGGATTGACTAGTTTTATCTTTTTATTTTTAGAGTTGTTATTTCAGGCACATCTTTTAATAAGAACTTAGACACTAACTTTATAAGAGCGAGAGTACTGTTTGAAAAGTATCTCGTACTTATCCTTCTCCTTTGTAACATGTAGTCTGCACTTTTTGAGGTCCTTCTAAGCCTTCCTGGATTCCTACTCAGCCAAAGAATGAGAGAGATGAAGCCAATAGGTGAAACCACTACTTCGGACCTTGCTCGCAACGGAATCACATGTGAGCATGAAAGGACCTACTCGGACACGAGACGATGAGACAGACATACCCGTAAGGGTGTGGCCTAAGCTCGGTACTTCAGGCCAGGTTGACATTCTAGAAAAGGCGAGAACATCATCATTGACTAGGTCCTACTCATTCACGTACGTTAGAATCGCCCAATACTTCAGAAATCTAGGTGATACACAAGATAGTTACATATTAGGTTTTTGGCTCTAATCCTTCGAGAGTTGCGCCTCGATCATGGTAGGGGTTTTGGTACCCTCCTAGGGTACATGACAATAATGAGGGCTTTATGAACCTCAAACAATGTTATCGATTACATATTTTAATTAAGGTCAAAGTTTATTTTTAACAGTCCCCTTGTTTAAAATTTTTGGGTTTTCACTTTTTTGGATATTTTGTATACAAGTGCCTAACAATTTTATGAATTCTAAAGTAAGTCCTATATGTTCAAAATAAGAGGAAGACAACAAAAAAGTTGTGCAAGTCGATTTGATGATGGAAATATCATCATCGAATCTAATGATGTATGTAGAGTTAGAGGACTTACAGTGCTTCCCAACTCTCTCCATGTGGTATGCAAAACAAAATTTTTAAACATATATACATGGTAGTGTGCAATCAATAAAATCACCCTAAACAGTAGCTATTATTAGTCATGAAGAACTGATGTGAGGGTCTAGAGTAGTCTACACAAGGGGAGAACTACAATGTCGTTGACAGAATAACAAGCACAATCGAACGGTCAGGGATGGTCCTAGAAGAATGGGGAAGAAGACTTCCCCTGGGTTTGTTCGATCATGTCTCCCTTGATACTCCAACCTCCTCCTAGCTTGTCAAGATGCTCTCCATGTTTGCCACATCGTTCCGTATTGGGAGGATGGCTCGAAAATGTCCAGGGCTCGTTGATAAAGCCATGTAGATCCACTATTCCTATAGCTGCTTTTTATCTTCAAATCCACTCAAATGAGGTCCTTTCTACATTGTTCCTGCATCAACAAACTCGTGGGTCGAGGGCAATGGGCTGAATGGGGAGTGATTCGGTGACGGTGGCAGAGGGGGCATTGATCTCCAGATCACGAGGTGATCTGGGTGGTCGGAGGGTGGCTAATCGTAGAGAACTGGAAAGGGACCGAAGTGGGGTGGAAAGGCGGGTCGAAGATAGTGGATACGATGGTGAACAGATGACAGGAACTGGAGAGCTCCGGTGAGGTAATCTAGCTACTCTAACCTAAATCATTAACTAAAACTCAAAAAATGCTGAAATAAATACATTAACTAAATCTATTTAAAAATCAATAATGTGCACCTCGTACCTATTGGCAAAGGCAAGGAACAAAGGTGGTC
The DNA here is from genome assembly GCA_037367405.1 of Ottelia alismoides. Classification (NCBI taxonomy): domain Eukaryota; kingdom Viridiplantae; phylum Streptophyta; class Magnoliopsida; order Alismatales; family Hydrocharitaceae; genus Ottelia; species Ottelia alismoides. The sequence goes on along the minus strand of JAZKJV010004185.1, from coordinate 653,986 downwards.
AACGAGGCTACCATGGGTGCACCTCCGCCTCCCTCAGCCGCTCTTAAACCCTCCAGGGGTACGCCATCTGTCACATGGTGACACTCATGGTCGGAGGCGGGGGCTAAGGGCTTAGAAATGACCAAAATGGAAGAGCATGTCGGAGGTTCTTATTTAAATACATGGTTGGGCACCCTTATTGAATGATGATTCGGCGAGAATCAAATATATGTACAATGGATCTGAGAATATGGCGTGAATCATGGAAGATCAAGGATTAAATCTTGTGAAGGGCTCGAGGGTGATGGACCAGCAGAGCGGTGATGAAAATTCCAAGTAGGCGAGCTGCTTGAGATTCTGACAAAAGTCAGAAGGAGTGGGGAGTTGAGCAGGGGTCAATGGTGAAGGATATGGTTAGATCCTCAAGAGCATCACAGAAGCGTGAATGTCATATCGGATACGATGAAGAATGACTAGTTGGACTAGTTGTTCTATGCAGCGAAAATTAAAAAAAAACATGTGACGAAACCACATGATCCAAGAACACTTCTCGGATCGTTTCATCTAAACCACGAACAAGTAATAGGATTACCTCTTGAAGCGTGGTTGTGATCGAGTCTCTAAACGAAGAGACCTCATGTCTCAAGTCCGATCCGACGGAGGAGACACTTGCGAGCACGGGGATGAACCACGTACTTCTCGCAATCCATGTTGATGATCCAAGCGGTGGATCTCTTGATCTCGACACACGAGATCCGACGTCTTCTTCACGAGCAGGGCACGCCGAAGTAGACGGAGATCCACGAGCAAACCATCGGGCAGCATAACAACGACGCTGCGGCGATGGAGAACCTCTCTAGGACATCCATGGTGGACGGCCACATGAGAGGGAGAGAAAGAGTAGGCATGTGAAGAGAAAGAGAGAGAGAGAGAGAGAGAGAGAGAGAGAGATGTGCTCCAATAATATGTGACTTTAGAGAGCATGGTATGCTTCTCTATTTATAGGGTTTTGGGATCCATGGATCTCAATCCATGGGACATATAAAATCAATGGATGAGATTGATTTATGTCTACTCCAATGGTCAAGATTGTTGTTGGTAAATGCCAACAAATTATGATCTAATTTAGATTAAAATATATTTGACAAAATCAAATATAAATCAATCCTAAATTATACCAACAAATAAGGAGAGAATATAGATGGAGATTACATCTCCATGTACATTCAAAAGTTGGACGGCCACCCATTCCAAGTAGGAATTGGGTGTCGCCCACACATTCCATATGGGAGAGCAATCTCATGAGATTTCATGAGATTGCATATCTCCATGAAATCTCCATTATTTTTATCCAATGTTGTGATTTATTCTTCAAAAATAATTCACAATTAATTTTGAGAATATTGCAATCTTGCCATTGAAAAATTGTGAATCACATTCACAACCCAAAACAAAATATAATTTACATTTTCAATTAATTACACAATGTGTATCCAATACACATTAATAAATAATCAACAAATATAAATTATAATTAGCTCTCTCTAATACATTATAAATCACATTTATAATATATTACGAATAATTGGATATTGCTATCTATATTATTCACATCCATGATAATTAAATAATATTTAATCATCTTGGATCTCTTTTTCTCTTGTGCCCAAATAATATGAATCACATTCACATTATTGATAATCAAATCACATTTAATTATCTAAGACAACTCTTTTTATAATATGAATCGAATTCATATTAATCATGATAATTAAATCACATTTAATTATCCATTTTCTCAGTGCTCGGATATATATATATATATATCAACAATAGAATTATCCATGAACTCCTTCAAGGATAATGCATTTGCTTCGCGAATACTTGGAGATAAGGACAGGGTGATTGTATTGTTCCACGTATAGTGACTTGGATATTGAGATCATATCTCAAATCCAGATCGTGGGCCTCCCATAGATGCTTGATTAAATCAAGACCGCAAATCTAAACTTCTCATTGTATCTGAATCACATTCAGATCAATGTCCAACAATTGGACCAAGATAAGATTACTTCTCTACTGAGAGGAGTCACTAAAATCCAGAACCGTTTCATCACTCCCTAGGAATGGAAGCATCATGGTTATACAATCGTTTATGATCACATCACCTCAGGTATTCCCAATACCTGTACATCCTGCATACTGGAAGTCTCAGATTAAACCCGAAGTATTAGATCAACTTTATATTGTCTACTTCAGGGTTTTATCAGTAAGTTTCTCATTCGATCATCGGGAGTCGGTATCGATCATACACTTTCCAAAAAGCATATATCATACCTATGTCTTTATCATATACTTCCAAAAGTATATATCAAACCTACAAATTCAGTCAAGCTTCCAAAGCGAGACGACCGTGCGCAGGGAATTTGATTCTTCCCAATATCTCATGAGTGAGCTCATGCCTTCCAGTTCAATGAATGAACATGTATGATCCCTTTGAGAGATCGTATTATTCATATGCCCTTATATGCACACCAGCGCGCCGGTGTATAGACCTTGGTTAGGTCATAAACCTATTGGTCTGCTAAATGTACATACTCAAACATATAGTAACACATCTGTCTCCGGTCAGAGGATGCGTGCATGTATCGTGACAGCATACGATATAGGACTTTGGTTATCTCGATCTCGTTAAGTCAACTCTTTGACCTAACTAATATGACACCTCAGAATCTCTAGAACCTGCATTAAGAGGTCGGTCAGATATCAGCCTAAATGAGAAAGGATTGCCATCTCCTACTCAGGTTGGAGATCATCTCTTAACAATCATTTGACGGTGCTTGATGAGTCCTCAATCTAAATCTATAGATATTCATCCAAGCACCAGCCTCTATGATTCAACAGTTAAATCAACAGTTGTATGATCATCAAGATGTCCATTGTACATAACCCGAATCGTACTAAGGGACCTATTATGCAAACTATTCATTCTTCATTTCAGATTAGGGAATGATATATGCGATAAAAATTATTGCATAATGGCTCGCCGTGGGCTCGCATGTCCAACAAACAGTCCCTGAGATTTGATTGGTCCATGTAGACCGATACAGGACAAATAGATCCTTTCATTCGAAAATAAATAATTAAAATAGTAGATGATTTTATTAATTTTTATTATAAAATAAAAAATATTTATTGTTTTATGTAGTATTTTAATATTGTTTTTTTATTTTTGGTCATATTTATTACAAGTTAATTTTTAAGGGCATATTTATATGTTTACTCATCTATGTTTTGTACATTTTATTTTTATTTTTTATTTTTGATTTTATTATTTTATTATCTTATTTTACCTATTTACAACTTATTTTTATGTGTATAAATATATCCTTTTTATTTTTCTAATGCCATTTGTATACTTATATAAATAGGGGTATAAATTATATAGGTATAAGTACAGCTATTTTTCTATATATTTAGCTATATTATTTATTTTAAAGTATTTACTTGGGTTTTATTTCATCCTTATTTTTTTAATTGAATAAATAATATTTTTAGTTGTATAAAAAAATAATAATTAAGGAAAGAATGGATTTCACTTTTATTTATTTACATGTATTAGCATAGGTAATTTACCTATATATTTATATAAAATTGTTTTATTTTGTGTTTTCTTTATAGTTTTATTGTACTTTTAATATGCACATGTACTATAAATAATATTTAAAAAATTACAAAAATATAAATTTGTAGAAATAATAAAGATTAAATAAATTGAATATCTTATTCGAGTATACTATACAATGAGGGTCAAAAACCTAACTTTCACGTGCTAACTCCAAAAAACTGAAATCATTTCATTAAATAGCTTAATAAAAGTTATATACAATTAAAGTTGATTTTGATACATTTTGAGTTATTATTTTAGATATATGGGTCTGTGAAGTTTGAGCTTTAGCTTTTTAGTCTGTGTATAAAATGAACATTGTATATTATTTTTATGCAAACTCAATTTTGTATTTTTCTTTATATTATTATTTACAATTTTCACTTACAAAGTTTCTTTATTTGATGAATAAATAATAAATAATAAAATAGGTCCCAAAAATGACTTATTAATGAATAAAAGAATTGGGTTTTTAATGGATTGATTGGCCCTTATCTCCCCCTACTTTATTCCTTGTCGACCAACTCAATTCTTGACTTGATCTCGGGGTTTAGGTCATAAATACATTTGGCATTTTATTATTTTTATTTTATTCTCTTTATTCTATAATTTTGGCATTAAAAATAATATTACTTACAAAATGAGTGCAATAAATAATGGATGTTATTTTGTACAAATTAATGTTATTTACAAGCATTAGTTAGGGTTTTTAAGGCCAAAACGATAGAATAAAGGTTATGAAATGGAGAGTCATCACCCCCCTATACTTTCCTTTGCAAGTCCCTAACAAACACTTATTCAACAAGAGAAGAAAAAAATAAAGAAAAGAAAAAGAAAGAAAATGGATTGATTTCAATTTTCAAACTTGTCTTCACAAAATCAAAGTTTGGAGATTTGGTCAGACCTTGGTGTGAGAGTGTGTGTGGAACCTGGTCGGGAACCAAATTTAAAGCACAACAACCTTGGAGAGTCACAGAATCAATGCAAACCACCTCAATAGCCAAGTCAAACTATGAAGCTGACTTGTACAATGTAAGTGATAGTGGCTCCCCCCAACTGAAATGACAAAAGAACTGACTTCTCCAGAATGACAACCCAATGATTCCTCAATCCAGCAACTCTTTCCTCAAGGGGTGGGGTATTCCCTTCTAAGTTCAAGTGCATCCAACTCAAGAGGAGGGGTGAGGAGAAGAATGGACGGTAGCTAGTGTAGCTACCTATCCGGGGATGCATGACCAGTGTAGTCAAGTCATCCAGCGGCAGGCTCACATGTATGACTTTGAGTCTCAAGCTTGCTTGTTGACTATACAAATATATACACTCCAGTATGCATTTTATTTTCATTTAGGCCTATCCACCTTTTTGGAGTATTTTTGAAATACTATATACAACAGCATTTACATAAGGAGTTTTTCCTCTTGAGCTAGAAGACTATCCCTCTTTTGAAGCATTATTGCAACCCGCACTCTCTTGTCTTTAGACCTCATGGCTACTGGACTGGTTGGGGTGTACTTACCTCCTTAGACAAGGATGAATGTTTCCACTTGTATGCATCTCAGACCGGTAAATCCAATCCCCTCACCACTCCAACTAAGTAAGCCAAGTGAAAGGTGCATATGTCCAAGTTAGGTCACATACGACAAGAGTCATGTGTGTATCTCAAAAAGTTCTGGTTAGTCAATAGAGGTGTCTTGAACCCAGACACAAGTCTCAAATAATTAAGTATGAATAGACCTAAGTACCTTAAATCTAGTTCCCATAAGGTTCCGGTGAAGTTAGGTGCATTAAGGTCCAACCAAGCTCCATTCTTCGACTTTACTCAAACTAGTTCAATCATCAAGCTCAATTCCAAAAATGTGAATGCTATGCAAATGTTATTTCAATGCAAAAAAATTGATGATGTCATTTCAAAAGATTTTATACCTATTTTGGAAATAAAAAGACTTTTGGCATCAATATGTGCATCTATTTACACAAGCATGCCTCTTTTCATTTATTTACAAGAATTGAGAGTTTAAAGAATTTACAAGTTAACTATTAGTTACTGTTATAGGTATGTATATACAATTGGTAAAGAATTTTTATTTATATATATTATTATATATATAAATTTAATGATGTATATATTCCTTAAAATTATTTGAAAATAATTTTGAAAACTATAGTACAAAGTAACTTTTGTAAATATTTACAAATATTTGTAAGCGACTTTGTAAAGATTTTTCAAATAGTATATATAGACTTTTCAAAATATTTTTGCAAACATTTTCAAAATCATTTTCAAATATGTTTTCAAAACATTTTATTTCATACAAAGAAAAGAGATTTTACAAATCAAAACATTCTACAAAGGTTGAAAACATTTTACAAAAAGTTATAAAACGGGTCAAACCATTTTTCAAATCATCTTGCAGAAATATTTTTAATCTGACCTATTAATAAATATATAGAAAATTGAGGAATAAAATGCATCTTGTTATTAATTATCTTATTGAATATATATATATAGTATTTTAGCCATATTATTCAAAAAATATGAAAGTGTATGTGTTATGGCTAAATATACAGAGTATATACGACCCCGTATACTTAAATTGAGATATGTCCTCGCAGATCAAAAAGAAAAAGAGAAGACATAACTCGTATTGAGTATAGAAAAGCCTAAAGAAGAAATAATGAATGAGTAAATAAATGAATAAGAAGTCGACCGTCCCCATATACTTAGGATCAAATAATCCTAAGTATAGCAGACTGTACACAAGGTATGGAGGGTCAAGGGTGGGAATAAATAGATCACAGCTAGGTTCGTCTCCCCCTTATACTTAGGGTGAGATATCCCTATGTATAGTAGAGAAAATCTACAAGAGAGGAGACAGTGGAGGGGATCAAAAGGAATCAAATAAAAAGGGAAATGTGGTGGGTGAATATATGTGTCACTCCCCCTATAGACACACAGATGTGGCAAATGATCTGAAATAGAACACCTGACACAGAAAGAATAATGCAAGAGGTGCACCCCTGATACTTAGGACAAAGTACGTCCGAAGTATAGACACACAGATGTGGCAAATGATCTGAAGCACACATGACATACGAGAGAAAGAAGGAATGTAAGACAAAACACGTATCTACAACAAGTAAAGAATGGTGGACTGCAGGACGGTATCTGACAATTAAATACCATACTCTTGTCATTGTCTCCCTGTGAGAACGATAACACAGTAAGAAAGAGAAAAGACACCCGGATATACAATCAAGTAGGTGTCAGCTACCGAGGAAAATATATTGAAAACGAAGCCAAGAACTGGTATCGAAAGGTAGAACATCGACTCGTAATAAAGGAGTAAGAGATAAGAGCCTATACTGTAAGACAAGGAGGAGGAAGGAATGGTATAGATTCCCCCAAGTCAATCATGATCTCATGGAGATACAAAAGTTGAAGAAAAGAGACATTATACACAGCCTGGTATGCGATGGACATAGGGTCGATAGATAAGGGATACATCGAACACCACAGGACATGGCTCAACCCTGTGAGGGTCATTAAGGTGAGTAAACTTAGAACGATTGAAGATCTCAGAATAATCAGAAGACTCGGTCCCGTGGAGGAGGCACCAAAAGTGAAGCTGAGTACCTGCAGAATGATGTATCCTCCCGCAGATAACCCTCGGGGAGTGGTGCATACTAGTCAATGAATAATTAGAACAAAGATCAACCTTGCGAGGGTCATCAAGGAGAGAAGACTCAAAGATGGCAGATTCATCATAGGGATCAACAGGAGTGGTCTTGGTAGGCGACATATCGACTACCAGCAGAAGAGACCGACCCATCTAGAAAATGCCATAGCCTCTTGTAGACAAACCTTGAAGAGTGATGTGAACTAGTCATGGAATAATCAGTGAAATTTGACTCATCCTTACAAGGACCACCAAGGAGAGAAGACTCAAAGGAGTCCATACAACTAGGATAATCGGTTTTGTGATCCGACATATCAAACACACAATCAGACAGTGAGACCAATAACACATATCAGATGACTCAGTTTTGTGTTCCATCAAGATGGGCACACAAGAAGTGAATGAACCGATCACAAAGAAAATGTTGCATCCTCCCATAGATAGTCCTCGGGGAGCAATGCAAACTAAGTCAGTGAATTCAAGAGAATGATGGAATCAAATCTAAGGTCCTCAAAATAATCGGTCAATTACCAATAAGAGGGCATAAGACCAAGGGAGGGACCAAAAGATCATCAGGGAAATCACAATGCGGTCCCTCAAATCAACCAACTCAGCTGAGATGGATCGAGGTGTTAGAATAAAATCCTTTAATTTCTAAATGTGAATGGAAGAGTTAGGAGATGGAGGATGGATCATTCTAGAAGATGAGTGAAATCATGGGGGGTTCCGAGCACCATAGCTTTGAAGCATAGAAAGAGATAGTACATCAAGAATCTGAATCAAGAAGGGTAGAACCACATAATAGATAGTACAATCAAAGCTCATGGAATCATCATCAAATCATCGATAATTAATCACATCCTCAATCCAGTGTATGAGATCAAAAATCCTCAATAAAGAATCACACATGTAATCATGCCATAATCAAAATCCTCAATAATACCATGCATATATTGAAGTCAGATCCACCGAAAGTAGCACACCAACCTCAGCATCCTCAAATATGCCCGCTTTACTCTGATAACTCATGTAATCACAACCTTGATGCGGGCCTTATCTACAAGCACAACAATCCTAGGTGAACGAAAAGATGATACATGAGGTAACAAGGAGGGTGGGCAAGAATGGAAAAACAGAGACAAAATTGTGGTCATGGAGAGAGTCTTCTTGAACTAGACCAGAGATGGGGTGATATGGGCAAGGAGAAAGCCACAAAATCTGGTGAAGATAGTGAAGATAAAGACCTGATATCACGATACATATATAGCGAGGATAAATATAAACAAGGAAGATAGAAAGACTCAAATGATCAAAAATGATTCATACTTACGGATTTGCAAACTTAAATAGAGGTAAAATGCAGATGGACTCAAAATCACAATAAATATACAAAGCAAACCCCATGTTCACATACTCAACAAAGTTAAGACTGAGATGGTGGTCTTTTATCTTTCTTCATTTTTAGAGTTAGGTGATTTTCAACAAAGTTGTACGAACATGAAGATAGGTCTGGGATTGGGGTACTAATCTTTATTGTGTATGTGAGAATAAAATGTGCAAGAGATGAGGGGTTGCTCTCCCCAAGAAAATGAATTCATTACATTTGTTTTAAAGGTTCAATAGAGTTAGAAGCCCTGGTTTTATTTAGGTTATCACCTTTTTTGTTATTTTTAACGCGCGTGCCTAACTAATTTCCAATTCCATTACCATCTTAGGTGGTCAAAATTAGAGGGAGGAGGTTGAAAAGCCATGCAAGTCGGGAATAGATGATGCATTCAAAGTCAGAAGACTTACAATGCTTCCCTTCTCTCTCCATGTAGGATTCATAACATAATTGAAAGCTAAACTACATGAAATGCAAGCCGATGAAATCGCCCCAAAATAGGAATTGTTATTATCATGAAACACCAGATTCCAATTATCTAGATATGAAACGTAAGGTCTGGTCTTGGTAACCTCTCGATACCCACTACAATGGGTCCTGCAAGTGTTGTATGAGGTTTCTCGTAGCATGTGGTTTCAATTCTAAACAACCAACAATTACGATTTGACTAAGTCCAAAAGCGAGTCTATAGGTACATGCAAATATATTAGGGCTTTTGATCTGAATATTTCGAGCAAGCAATTCCTAAGATAGAGCTCACTCGCACAAAAATAAATAAAACAAAAATCAAGAAACAAAAAGAAAGCGATGAAAGCATGAAAAACCAACGAGGCCCCAAGGGAACAATCCCTCGGGCAGCGGACCTCATGAAGTAGTCAAGTCCATTAGAGTCCAAATTATTACAATTAGATTTCTCTCTCTCACATGAATTTACATAATAATAAATGCATAATAAAATAAATAAAATATAGAAAGAAGTTGTCTCTAAAATCCCTCCAAGTCTGCATTTGGTGCTTTCTCTTGCCCACTCGGTCAGAAAGCCAGCTCTGCCATGCTTGGGTGCACAGGTCCTCCTAAGAAGTCCTCCCTCACACAATGGATCCTTGCAACAAATTCAAACATGGAGAGTTGTCAAATAGTTCACAATTAGTATCAAATAAATATGAAAATAAATAGACAAATAATCATGTATAGATAAGAGTAGAGAAACAAATAAGTACACCAATCTATGCGACGTTGCTCCCCTGCAACGACGCCATTTGATGACACGAGTCTTGCGAGGGTTTAGAGTAGTCTACGCAAGGCGAGAACTACAATGTCACTCCTGCAACCATTCACGAGACCCATGATCAATCAACAATTAACACACAATCAAATCAAGCAATGAATATCAAAACTATGGAGTTAAAATTTATTAAAACTTTACAATAAATGTGTATAGCTATAAGTATGTGTAGAGGTCGAACTCAGGGAGAAAATGGTAGATTGTCCAATGAAGCGCAAAAAATGTTCTTTTCTCTTATCCAATTATTATTTTGTGGATTTTTAATTTTTTTGTTTTAATTTTATAATTTTTATATTTTTATTTTTGATTCTTTATATTTTTGTATTTTCTTTCTATATTTTCTGTTTTTAAATTCTTTTTCTTTTTATGAAATATTATAGTTATGTATATAGGTATATATACAACACAAGGTAATATGTATATAATATATAAATATTATATGCATAGAAATCAGGAAAATACCTATAGGTACAACCCTTTTTATTTTTTTCAAAGGTTTTAAAATATATATTAAGGTATTTATCAATAATAAATAAATGAATTAAATGGGACTTCCCCTTAGGGGGAGCTAACTTGGTCCCCCCATCCTCATTTTCTCCATTTTTATTTTTTTTGAAAATTTCTTCCGTGAATATTCATCGCTATATCCCTTTATTATGCCACTCAAATTTCATGCGAAACAACGACTCTTACCGCTTCCATCCAGATAGTCAATTTTTAAGGGTAGGAGCATTGCTAAAAACGACCCCGTCTGGATGGAGGCTGAAGGAATCTATGTTTCGCACGATATTTGAATAACATAATATAGGGATATAGTGATGTATATTCATAATAAATTTTCAAAAAATGAGTAAAATGGGGCGAGGGGAGCCAAGTAAGCTCCCCCTCAAGGGGGCAGACCCATTTTACGCTAGATATATATTATATATATGCCATATATAAGGTACTATATATAAATATATATATATATAAGTAATCAAAATATAGAAAATAAAGTATTTTTTGTTATCATATTTTTTAATGTTTTTTTTAATTTTTCTGAAGTTTTGCTAATTTTATGTATTTTTAAAGTAAAAATATATCCCAAATCATGGATTAAATAAATAGGCCAATTTAAATATTAAAAATACCAAATAAGATCCAAAATTATCCTAATCAAATTCTATATATAGATAAATATATGAATAAAATTCTAAATCAGAAAGAAATATTTTTTGGATTTTTGAGGATTATTTGTATTTTTTGTTACGTTTTGGAGCTATTTATTTTGATGATTTTTGTTTTTAAATTTTTAGGGATTTTTGATGCTACAGTTATATAATAATATATTAGTTAATGTATAATTTTATGGGATTTTACAAAACGTTTTTATGTTTTTTTAGTATTTTATACTGTAACCGTAATAAAAATGTCCTCATTCTGATTTTTAATAAATAGGAAAAAGTCATAAATGCAAAATCAAAAACTACAATGTGCATTTATGTGCAAGCAGGAGATTAACCATATTTTTGCATAATTTTAGGAGCACGGGTGTTATTTTTAATAAATGTAATTCAAGCATTAAAAATACATACACTGAGAAGGATATTTTTGCAAGTAAAATGATCAGGACCATATATGCAATTTTCCTAGAAATATAATTATTGGATTAAATACAAATACAAAAGGTCATAAGGGTATCCTTGCAATTTTCCCAGCTCATGTGGGACTACACGTAGGCTGAGCTGGATGGGACACATATGTAATAAACACTAAGTAAAGGGCCTTATATTAAAAAAAGTCCATTTTATTTAAACTACATATTTTATTTACAACATTAATAAATAAATATAAAAAGTGTGGGTCTAGATTTACAATTTACCCCAATCATGTGTGGAGGCAGATGGCTGGATGTCGCTCATGAATCCACGTGATGCCTCCTCGCTTGTCGATGATGCTTCGGTGATGGATGTCTGTGATTAGATAGTGGGAAACAATCTGATGCTCAAGGCTCTAGATGATCCGACAACTCCTGTAGAGCAAAAAGAACAGGCACAATGGAATGGTCTGATATGGGCCAAGAAGAACTGGGAAGAAGACTTCCCATGGGCTTGTTCGATCGTGTCTCGTTTTATGCTCCAACCTCCTCTCAGCTTGTTGAGTTGCTCTCCATGTTTGCCACATTGTTCTGCATCAGGAGGATGGCTCGAAAGTATCCAGGGCTTGTTGATTAAACCATGAAGGTCCGATGTTCCTGTAGTTGCTTTTTATCTTCAAAGCCACCCCAGATGGGGTCCTTTCTGCATTGTTCCTACATCAATAAACTCGTGGGTCGAGGGCAAAGTGCCTCGACCCGGTTAGGCATGGAATAGATCGAAGATGGGGTAAATGGGTTATGCTCCGGCGACGGTGGTGGAGGGAGCACTGATCTCCAGATCACGGGGTGATCTAGGTGGCTGGAGGGTGGTTAAACGTGGAGAACTAGAAGGAGGACTGAAGTGGGATGGAAAGGTGGGTCGAAGACAGTGGATACGGTGATGAACAGACAATCGAAACTCGAGAGCTCTGGCGAGGTAATTCAGCTACTCTAACCTAAATAATTAACTAAAACTCAAAATAAAATGCAGAATATGAAATACATAAACGAAATTTACCTAAAAATCAAGAATACGTAGCTTGCACCTGCTGATGAAAGCAAGGAGCAGAGGAGGTCGGCGAGGCTGACGTGGGTACACCTTTACCTCCCTATCAGCCACTCTCAAACCCTCCAGGGGTACGCCACATGTCTCATGGCGACACTCTTGGCCATAGGTGGGGGCTCAGGAGCTTGGCGATGAACAAAATGGTAGAGGAGGTCAGAGTTCTTATTTAAGGACATGGTTGGGCACCCTTATTGAATGATTATTAAGTGAGAATCAAATCTATGTACAATCAATATGAGGATACGGAGTGAATTATGTAAGATCAAGGATTAAATCTTGTGAATGGCGCGAGGGTGATGGAGCAGCGGAGCGATGAGGAAAATTCCAAGAAGGCAGGCCGCTCGATATTTTGACAAAGGAGAAGGAATGGGGAGTTGACCAGAGGTCAAGGGTCCTCGAGATATGATTGGTCCATGCAAACCACTACAGGACAAAATAGGTCCTCTATTTGAAAATAAATAATTAAAAATAATAATGATGTTATTATTTTATTATTATAAAATAAAAAATGTTTATTATTTATGTAGTATTTTAATATAATTTTTATTTTTTTGGTTTTTTTATTACAAGTTAATTTTAAGAGTGTATTTATAGGCATACTCATCAATGGTTTGTACATTTTATTTTTATTTTGTATTTTTTATTTTATTATTTTATTCTCTTATTTTATTTAATTACAATTTATTTTTACGAGTAAAATATATCTTTATTATATTTTTCTCATGTCATTTGTATACATAAATAAATAGGCGTATATATTATATGGGTATAAGTAAAGGTATTTTATCAATTTATTTAGCTATATTATTTGTTTTAAAGTATTTTCTTGGGTTTTATTTCATCCTTATATTTTTAGTAGAACATAAATAATATTTTTAGTACTATAAAAATATAAAAGAATGAATAAGGAAAGAATGAATTTTTACTTTTATTTATTTATAGGTATTAGCATATGTATTTTACCTATATATTTCTATACACCTATTTTATTTTATATTTATTTATGGTTTTATTGTACTTTTAATTTGTACATGTACAATAAATAATAGAGTTTAATGGGGTTTCCCCCTTGGGGCGCGCCGTTTTCGGCATTTTTTTATTTTTTTGAAAAATATCAACATGTATATTCATCCCTATATCCCTCCTATATGCCATTCGAATTTCGTCAGAAACAGAGACTCCTACGGCCTCTATCGAGATGGTGTCGATATAAAAAATCATGTCACCGTTAAAAAATGAGTGTCTATATGGAGGCTGTAGGAGTCTCTGTTTCTGACGAAATTCGAATGGCATATAGGAGGGATATAGGGATGAATATACATGGCTATATTTTTCAAAAAAAATAAAAAAAATGCTGAAAATGGCGCGGGGGCAGCCCTTGGGGCAGCCCCATTAAACTCTAAATAATATTCACAAAATTATAAAAATATAAAATTGTAGAAATAATTACGATTAAGTAAATTGAATATTTTTTCGGGTATACTATACAATGAGGGTAAAAACCTAGCTCTCACATATTAACTGAAAAGAAATATAATTACCTTCATTAAATAGCTTAATAAAAGTTATATACAATTAAAGGTGATTTTGATACATTTTGAGTTTTTATTTGGGCGATATGGGTCTGTGAAGTTTGGTTTTTGGCTTTTTATTCTGTGTATAAAATGAACACTGTATATTATTTTTTTTGCAAACTTAATTTTGTATTTTTCTTTACATTATTATTTACAACTTTCATGACAAAGTTTCTTTATTTGATGAATAGATAATAAAGAATAAAATAGGTCACAAAAATAACTTATTAACAAATAAAAAAATTGGTTTTTTAAATGTATTTATTGGCCCTTATCTCCCCTACTTTATTCCTTATCGACCAACTCAATTCTTGACTTAGTCTCGAGGTTTATGGTCATAAAATACCTTTGGTATTCTATTATTTTTTTTATTCTCTTTATTCTATAATTTTAGCATTAAAAACAGTATTATTTACACAATGAGTGAAATAAATAATGAATGTTATTTTGTACAACTAATGCTCTTTACATGCATTAGCTTGGGGTTTTAAGGCAAAAATAATATAATAAAGGTGATGAAATGGAGATTCATCAAGAACCAGGTGTTTATTATTCAGAAGTGAACTTGAGAGTTCGATCTTGGAAACACCTCGGTGCTCGTGACAACAGCTCCTGCTAAAGTTGTATGGTGCCTTTCTTGGTGTGTGGGTTCAAGTCCAAATAGTTGACAATTATTAATTTGACTAGATCCAATCGTAGAAGACTATAGGAACATGATTCTTATTTGGGTTTGGACCTAATTATTGATACAAGCAGTCCTATATATATGAGCTCTATGCACACAAAACAAATAGAAAAAAGGCAGAAAAGTCAAAACATCGGGAAACAAATAAAATAAAGTGATGAAAACTCGAGAAAACCACGACGAGGCCCTCAAGTGAACAATCACCCTGGAAATGGACCTCATAGGTGAAGTAATGTCCAAGTTCTATATTATTATAAATAATAATGAATATATGATTAACTCTCTTACAAAAAAATAAATTGAAATCCTATAGCTAAAATATGTGCTAAGTTTCCTCCTTGCCATGCTTAATGCCTCTCCCACTGGCCAGGGTAAGAAGGCCAGTCTCCACCATGCTTGGCTACATTGACTCCCTGACAAGTCATCCTCACGTAGCAGGCCCTTGCATCAAATATAACAAGAGAAATGTTATCACAGATAATCAAATAATCTATACATTTAAATGAGAGCTATATTATGTACAAGAAAGAAAAAATAATGTATAAGAAGAAAATAAAATAAAAAAATAAAATTATGTATAAATTAGACTATACTATATTGCTCCCTGATAATGACATCATTTGTTGAGAGGGATTCCGCGAGGGTATGAAATCATCCTCATTAAAGAGCGAAGATAGAGTGTCATTGAGGCAATAGCTCACGAATCCCAGTCCAAGCAGAAAGTACCCACAACATATAATTAATCAATGAATGAAAAAAATGCGAATTACAATTTATTATACTCTACAAACAAAGACTGATATCAAGTAAGCATGTATAGGTCGAACCATTGAGAGCAAACAAGGTAGCGTAGTGATTATTTCTAATCAAGAACAATATATAAGTGTCTCGTTTTTATTTTTGAGGATTTTTGGTTTTTAAAGTTTTATTTGATTTTCTTTTAATTTATACCATTTTTGTTAATTTAAATTTCTTTTTAATTTAAATATTATATAATACAGTATAAATATGTATAGATATATATGGGTATATATACGTATACATAAGATATAAGATATATTTCTTAATAAATTCACTAAATGTACAAAAATTAGAAAAAATATTAACAAAATATAGTCCTGGTTCTATAATATGTTTATATGTTTTTTCTGTTTTTAAAATATTTCAAGCTATTTATAATAATAAGTAATAATATAAACTATATATAGACAATTATACCTCGTAGGGTATCACATTTACGAATATAGTTACAAATAAGCAAATTTTACAAAATAAAATGTTTTTGTGTTTTTCATATTTTTCTAATGTTTTTGAATTTTTATAGGTATTTTTGCTAATTTTGTATTTTTAAAATTCAAAATATCAAAAATAGGGATCAAATAAATGGATCAAATTGTTTTGAGATTTAAAAACAACAAATAAAGTCAAAAAATGTCAAATGTTTTCATATGTACCAGTATATATATAATTATCAAATAGAAACACATATTTTTAGCATTTTTGAGGAATTTTTATATTTTTATAGGATTTTAGAGCTTTTTAATTTTTTACCATCTCTTTTTTTTCCATTTTTAGGGATTTTTGGTCTGAAGTTATAAAATATAATAATATATTATATGTAATGTTTTTGGATTTTTTGGTAATGTTTTAATATTTTTAAGATTTTTATAATTAGATACGAAATAAAACAAGCTCTTTTAAATTTTAATAAATAGGAAAGTGCATAAAAAGCAAAAAAAATAGCATTATAGATTGAGCATCCAGGTACATTGTGCTATTTTTTCATGATTTTTGGAGCACGAATGATATTTATAAAAAATAGAGAAACATGCATAAAAATTGAATACTATCAGGGACCCTTTTGCAAATATACTTAACTTTTCATGCATTTCAGAATCCTAAAACAAAAATCCAAGGGATAAGATGCAATTTAAACAAGAATATTTAAATTAAAAACACATGGGAGGGGCATATTTTCAATATACAAAGCAATTAGGTCATCTTTATAGTTTATCCACAGAATTCAAAATGTAATATACAAATTTCTGTACTACTTATAACACAAAAAACACATGGGTATGGTTGAAAAATACCCACCTCACGTGGGGGGTTACGTACGGTGAGCAAGCACGGACCCGATGTAAATACAGAAAAATGCGAGGGGTCCATGCAAGTTAACCACTATTATTTACACTTCAGACCTAACTTTTAAATATTATAGAAAAATATATGAAAGGATGGGGACATCGATGAAATTTTCTACCACAGACACGCGATCGGACGGTCAGGAGTGCGCCATGTAGGCATACTTAAAAGCATCGGGTGACTAAGGATGGATATCGCTTTGCTTGAAATTAATGGCCCATATTAGATCTGGGCCGGGAGTGAAATCCAATGGTCCTATGGGAAAAGGAAGAACAATTCCATGCCCTCCCTTCGATCATGCACAACTCCTCACGGCCACATGTTGCTTCACTGAGGGGCTCCAGATCTTCCTAGGAGTGTCCTGCGTTAAATGGTACCGACAAGAGGGTCTTGTCCTCGATGGGGAGAGGCTGGGAGCTCAGGGAAGCTAATGATAGTTGGAAGCCTCCTTCTGCTCCAAAATCGACCCTACTCGGGTCCTTAGCGCTTATTCCCTATAGAACAAAGTTCTTAGGACTGAGGAGATTCGCTATGACTCGCTTTGAATCTGTGTAGTACAAGAATGGAGGTAGACAGAGGATCTACAATGTAAGGCGGAGGAGAAGCCCGTGATCTAGTGAGGATCATGTTGGGTCAGATGAGGGAAAAGATGGAGCATGTGATGGGCAATGAAGTCGGCTTGTAATGGTGGGTCAGCACAATCGGGTCACATCGAAACATGGGCGGAGCAGAGAGCTCTGACGATCTTCGATTTCAAATTTGATCTAAAATACTGTTCTAAAGATAAAATAAAAGACATGAAACAAAAAACTAAGACTAAATCTATCTAGAATTGGATAAAAGATGTGCAGCTCGTACTTGGGAACCATGGAGCAGAGGCCTCATCGGAGCGACGCCTTGGACCTCCTCTCCTCCTCCTTACTCCGCTCCAACACCTTGGGGGTATCCTCGCTTTCATCGGGAACACGCTCACTCACAAGGCTGGGGGATTAGAGGCTCCAAAAGGGATCAAAATTGATAAAGTATGTCTTGTTAGATTAGGGTTTTTGCTTGAATCAATGATCCTTTGACTTCGAAAAAGTTCTGGTGTGATTGAGGGTAGATTGCAGAGGGTTTTTTGTGAAGGAATCAAGAATAGAAAATCAATGGATCGAAAGGGGAAATTGGGATATGATGACTTGATTGACGTCCGACATGCCAGGCAGCTGGAGGTAGGGGAGTTGACCAAGGTCAACTAGGGTTTGCTTCTGGTCGGTCCATGTGGACCAACCAGAAAATTCCAATGGGAAATTATTGGTAAATTTGATAATAAAAAGTTAATGAATTCATTAATTTTAGGATATAAAATAAAAAATGTTTGTTATTTTATGTAGTATTTAATTACTTGTTTATTTATTTTTATGGAGCTATTTATTATGATTTAGTATTTACATGTATAGTTATATGTATATTTACCTATATATAGCTTATTTTATTTTTATTTTGTATTTTAATTTTTATTATTTTATGTAATTAGTTTGTATTTAAAACTTATTTGGATATAAAAAAATATCTTTTTATTTTATTTTTCGGATATAATATGTACACTTAAATAAATAGTTGTATTTATTATATTCGTATAATATAGGTACTTCATCTATATATCCTATAGACTTATTTATTTTAGTCTATTTTTAATGGTTTTATTATCTTAATGATGTACATATAAATAAACAATATTTACAAAATTATAAAAATATAAAATAATGAAAAATATAAATATTAAATAAAATTAATATTTTTTCATGTATATAATACAATAGGGGTCCAAAATCTAACTTTTGCATCCTAACTCCAAATTAAATGAAACCACCTTCATTAAATAGCTAATTGAAAGTTATATACAATTAAAGGTGCTTTTGATGCATTTCGAGTTTTAGGGAGAAGATATGGATCTGGGAAGGTTGGGTTTTAGCTTTCTATTCAGAGTATAGAATGAACATTATATATTGTAGATGAAATCGGATTTTTGTATTTTTATCTACAACTTTCATGTACAAAGTTTATTATTTTGAGGTATAAATAATAAAGTATAAAATAGGTCCCAAAAATAAATTGTTGAAGAATAAAAATGAAGGTTTTTATTGTGATTTCTATACAATTCATCTGCCCCATCTCCCCATACTTCATTCCATGTCGACTAAGTCATCATGATGACGAAGTCTCATGGGCTAGGGTCATAAAATACCTTTGGCATTTTTTATTTTATTTTTTATTTTATTTTGTCTTTAACTAATATATTTTATACAGTATTTATACCATAAACAATGAATTTTAATTTATGCAAAATAATGACATATATACATGCATTTAACTAGGGTTTAAAGGCCAAAATGAAAGAATAAAGGTGATGAAATGGATATTCATCGGTACTTGTTCCACCTCCTTTGTATAATCTGATCTACATTTTTAAGGTCCTCAATACCGATCCTGGGTGGCTATTCAGCCAAAGAAAAATGGAGAGGAAGTCGATAGGCAAAACCACTACTTTCCCCACAAGTGGGGTACTCGGACGCAAACCGATGAGACAGACACACCCATGAGGGTGTGGACTAGGCTCAGTACTTCAAACCAAGTCGGATACTACAAACAAGGCAAGAACACCATCATCGACAGAGCCCAACTCGGTCACATACGATAGAAGCACCAATATTTCGTCGGTCCCAGGTTGTAGTGGAGGCATCCACAGATCAAGTTTTTGGCTTTATCCCTTAAGGGATGTGCCTCTCTCTGTCTGGAGTGTACCTGAATTCCATGAGGGCTTTCTGAACCTCAAACAATGATGTCTATTACGACTTTTAATTGTGTCAAAGTTCAATTAGCAGTCCCCTTATGTTTAATTTAAAAATTTTCATTTTTTTCGAGTATTTTCAATATCAAATCACCTAACAATTTTTTTAGATTTTCTTTTTGCCTTAAGTGCTCAAAATCAAAAGAAGAGGACGATTAAGCAATGCAGTGTGTCACTAAGATGGAAGTCTCACATTTGTGCCTAAATGATGAATGCTCAGATAGAAAACTTACATTGCATCACAATGCTCTCCATGAGGTAGGACTGGCTATCGAGCCCAACAAGCTGAGCTAGCCCCTTGCTCAGGCTTGGGCTCAATAAGCCCAGCCAGGCTCGAGCTTGAGCTCAGGCTCGTTCGAGCATAGCTGAGTTGTCTCAGGCTCGATAAGGCTCGAGCCGAGTCCCTTATCGAGCCCGAGCTCCTTATCGATCCTGGTGGGCTCGAGCCCAAGGCAAGCTCATTAAGGAAAATGGGTACTTTTTGGTAGAAAAATGTTTTGCATAGCTTCGAATTCAAGACCTGCTTTATCTAATATTGTGTTCCTTAAGGTCACTATCCAAGTTGTGTGCAAAATCTTAATTATAATATATATTGTAATATTATATTTGCTTATAAAAAAGGGAAAATTACTAATTTTCTAATGAGTGGGCGGTGGGGCAAATGTTTGGGCGGGAATGAGATTTTAAGAATTGGGTCATGACTCGTGACTCGTGGGAGGGGCAAAGTTAGTGGAGGAAAAATTGCAAAGGGCTACTTTTATTTTGTTTGTATTATATATAGATATTATATGTATATCTATTCCTTATCGAGCGCCTTATTAAGTTATCGAGCCGAGAGAGGCTCGGCTTGGGCTCGGCTCGTAAAGCTATTGAGCCCAAAATTCTGGCTCGGGCTTGGCTCAATAGCCTAATGAGTCAGGCTCACGATCCCTTATCGAGCTGAACCCGAGCGTGGCTCATCAAGCCATGACTCAGTAGCCATCCCTACCATGCGGGATGCAAGGGAAAAATTTTGTAAACCTAATCTACATACACGATAGGCAATGAAGGAAATCGTCCAAAGCATGAATTGTTATTATCGTGAAGAACCAAATGCTAAACACTAAGAGATGAAACATAAGAGTCTGATACTGGAGGCTCCTCGATTCTCAACACAATGGGTCTTGTAAGCATTGTATGGAGACCTCTTGCGGCGTGTGGTTTCAAGTCTAAGTGTTCAATAATTAATTCAAGCTAAGTCCAAACATGAAGATTATAGGTACACACATGATGTTAGGTATTTCGCCTAAATTTACTCAATCAAGCAATCTTAAAATGTTAAGGACTCATTCCATAAAACAAATGAAACTAAGGCAGAAAACACAAAACACAAAAAATAAAGATAATAAAGGCAATGAAAATACGAGAAAATCCTGTAAGCCTCCAAGTGAACAAACAATTAGAAATTGGGATCGGATGTTCAAGTCCAAGTCCACGTGTATTATTACAAATTAATATATCAAAATAAAAGTCTCTCACAAAAATAAAAAGAAGAAAATGAGCTATGCTAAGAACCTCTCTCTTCCTTGCTCTCTCCTACTCGCTACCTAGTAGAAATCTACTCTCCTCGTATCTAGGGTGCCCCAACCACCTAAGCGGTCACCACCACCTCGAGGTCCCTCGTAAGAAAAATAGAACAACAGTGATTAGCACAATTAAGCAATTATCTCAAATAAATAAGGAAAAATAAAAGCAGAAAAAATATGAAGGACAAATACACAAAAAATCTATCCTATATGTTGCTTACCGATAATAGTGCCATTTGAAAAATCAGTTTTTTTGCGAGGGTCTAATGTGTTCTACACAAGGCGAGACCTACACTATCTCTGAAGCGACCACTCATGAAACCTGAACTTATTTAATAATTAACCCAGACAATCAAGTAATCAATCAAAATGAGGGGTCGTAATTTGTTATAATCAAATATATATATATAGTTGTATAGTAGAAGTACGTATAGGGTATCAAACACAAGGAGCAAGGGGAATAGACAACAAAGAGTGGCAAAAAGACAACAATTGTTTTTGGTGTTTTTACGAAGAGTTTCAACTATTTAATGGGTTCTAAATATTTTATTTTTATGGGATTTTTAATTTATAATTTTTAGCTAATTTTTATTTTTCAAATTTTCTTTTATTTTTTATAATTTTTTATTTGTAATTATATTTTAATAAATAGAGGTGATAAATACAAACAACTATATATAAATAGGATAATAGATAATAGAGATAGATATATATAAATAGAGAAAAGTTAGAAAAATACTCTGGGCATATTTTTTATTTTATAAGGGTATTAAATATATTTCTAGTATTTTTTATAATTATAATAACAATAATTATAAAAGAAGTAAATGTAGGTATAAATATACAATAAAGACTAGTACATATAGATATACAAATACTCAAACTGCACAAAATAAATTATTATTATTATTGTCTTTTTTAATATTTTGCTCTATTTTTGATATTTTTATTGCTAATTTTTTGTATTTTTAATTGGATAAAAATAAGAAAACATTGAACGATAATATGTAGCCAACTTGTTTTGGATTTTAAAAATAGCTAAATAGCTCAAAAATTTTCAAACTAAAGTTAATAGATGATATTTAAACTAATAAGATGCAAGAACAAAAACCTAATTTTTATTAATGATTTTTAATAAATTTTTAGGTTTAGAGAGAGTTTTCTATTTTTGACTTTTCATTTGAATTTTTTAGTGATTTTTGGTATGTAGGAGCAAAATGTAATAATAAACATCCCTATTTCTTGATTTTTTCAAATTGTTTTTCTATTTGTTATGTAATTATAATATAAACATGGAATAAATGCCATGTTTTTGAGTTTTTAATATAGAAAATTAATTGTAAACGCCCTACGAAAACTATATGTGATTTAATGATATTAGACACTTAAAACAAAATTGCCACAATTTTTAGATGTAAAATGGTAATTTTCATTCAAGAAATAAACAAAATGGAAATAAAATATTGGTAGGGAATGAAATGCAAATAAAAATAACTAAAAATGCAATTGGAAATAAAATATGAAGTCTATGGGCCTCCACAAAATTCACCCACAAATATTCAATTCGCTTGAAAATATAAGGGGAGTAAATATAATTCCAAATACACGATAGGGCATATATGCAAAATGTCCAAGGAGTTTTGAACTGAAACAAAAAGTTACTGGACTAAAAAATAACACAAGAGCATAGGGGTCTCTCGTATATGGGCACGTGAGGTGATGCGGCGAGGACCTAAGAGCAAATATAGGAAGTACATGGGCCTACTTGCAAAATAACTAAAAATTTTACACAAAAGATGGAGGTTTATGAATTAAAAATAAAATACGAAAGAGCAGGGGTATGGGGAAATTTATCCCCTATAGGTGTTGATTGGCGATTGGATGCACCTCGCTAATCCATGTGGTACGCGTAGGACGGCTGATGACTCTTCGATTTTGGATGGCCCAGATTGTGTAACTCCCCATCCCTCTGGCTACCGAAACTGATGGGTAGAGAGCGTCAGACCTACGGTCCAAATATGCCCATGATCTAGGATACTCAACAAACCATCTTATGCACATTAGATCAACATTTGAAATATAGGTAACAACGGGAGAATAATATGAAATGGAAACAAAATGTAATATCTATTCTCATTGATAATAATAATAATAATCAAGTCCATGTCCATAAAATGAGATACATCATACAATTATAATTTTGTAGAAGAAGCTCTCCAAATATCTCACTACAATGTCTCTCAAATAGAACATAACATAATGTGGAAATAAATAAGTTACTCTAAGTAGAATGCACTCTGTCTAGTGCAAGTACGAAGTAATAAATCGGATCTCCTCAAAGGATGTTACTGTTACAACTGCTGCTCAGGTACACCTGTTGGGTTCATACAAGGGTAACGTTATGAGCAATTACCCAGTAACAAGACAAACACTATAATAGTTAATGCAGAGGGAAAAGCCATGTATATTTGATTCTATCTAGTGACTTTTGCATATATTGTAGAGCTAGAATCCACCATATTATTCTAACTTACAAGGGTTTACACGTTCGCCAATTTCATTTATTAATATAATCATTGTCTGAGGTTTACCACGTTGGTCTTGATATATCTATCCATTAATTTGAGTTCACGACGGTATAAAATTTCGATTACCAACATCCGATCATTAATTATTTCTCGTATTATCTTAGCACACGCAAGTACGCGACTCGTGAGCCTCTGCTAAGTAGGAACTTGATATTCATCTTGCGTAAACCCTCAAGAACCTTTTTTCAATCAGAAAAGAAAGAGGTCATAACCCCATTCTCCAACTTCAAACAACATCTCAGAACACCTCTCACAATACTAATACTCTAAGTAAAATTCGACGCGGCCACATCAAATTTTAATTCAAGTCTTAATATTGTGTATAAGTGCGAAATCAAGAACACCAACCACTGTTACCTGCCAACTCCATCGAGCGACTCCGGATACAACCGGGCAACTAGGTACAACGTCACCCAACTCATCCTTTGGGGTCGCAGCCTTCAAGGCATCTCTCCAGGGCCCAAGGGTGCATGCCCAATCCCTTGTACTTCTAACTCCACTAACGCGATCACTGTGAGATTTGACCCATGGAATGATAATGTATATTTATAATTACCATCAAGATGATGCTACATTGAATTATTCGGCGAAATCATATGTCATAATTAGAAGTCTAACAGAAACCATTATCATCATCAATCCTTCAACTCATATTAATGAGTACTAATGAGTATGATATTTTTTATAACCTAATTGTACACACGTTTTGCTGAAAGTAACCAATTATATCTCATACACATGCACGTAATTTACTAGACTTACTGTCACTCTCTTTTTCTTGGAGTAGTGATAAAAAAACTTTCTATCGTAAATCATTTCTATATAATTTGGGTGGACTACTATGTGTCTTGATCAAAGAGAGTCACTGTATTAATTGTATCACCATGGGATACACAAGGAATTGTTCTGAAATATGTACAACATGTTCATAAAATTCTATCTGATATATCTATATCTGATATACATTGGGTGATGGATTTCCAGGACGAGTAGTACTAGAAAATCCACATGAAGTTATCTCATCTCCGCTATAGAAGCATGCATCAAAGATAATCTAGTGCGGTTCACTTTGATAGAGGAAGATGGCACACTCTCCATTCATGGGAGATGTATGGTGTTGCATCAGAAGTATCACACATAAATTGAGCGAGTGAGCCAAGAAGAAGGCATGTCGAGGGTACTTAACAATGGGTGGTAGTTACCACATGCGACATGAGCTTGCAGATGACAAAGATAAACCATTGAAGACTCAAGAAGATTCAGTGATCACATGGAATTCAATTAAAGAGGTATATAGATTATGATTAAGATCAATATTAGGATTTACCAAATGAATTGGGTTACTAATCCTAACAATAATTAACTTATATCCTATATGGAGTCCTTTTAGGAATAGTACTAGACTTGGGTTATATTAGATAGGGTGTGTCCATTAACTCCATACTACCATGAGAGACAACAATGAGAGAGGGGAGCTGAAGAGAGCGATGGAACATAGAGTTGAATTTGTTCTTCTTCTTAGTAAATTTTCTTCTCAGGTGGTCGTGAGAGATAATCAAGCATCATCATATCTTGTGTCTACTTATTCCACATGCTTATATTGTAGTTGTTGATTGCGCATCCGGTTCGTACCCCAAATGAGTGTTCACATGCCTCCTCTAGCTTCTCCTCCTCCCACCTTCCCTGGGGTTATTAGTGGAAGTGGGAGGAAGAGTAAGAATAAGAGTAAATGGAAGTGAAAATATATATTTCTTTTTTTAAAAAAATTAATTTTTTATCCTTAAAATCAAACTTGGTAGGTTGAATTATGAACTTTAACTGCATATGTCAATAGTGTGAAACAAAGGAGAATTGTGTGGTCATAATATAATTACAAACAATACAAGGGTTGTCTTGTAATCAACAAAGTTTATAGGCATCATGATGTAATATATCCCTTTATTTATGTATCTATGTGATTCCTTGTTGATTGTTGAACCATTGCCTTTGATATCCTATGGTAAAGTTATCGATTAATTCTAACAAAAATGGTTATTCCATAGTAATCCATCAGAATTGCATTTAGGAAAGGAACCCATGACTAATCTAACAATTGAGGAATCCAATACCTCAAATGATTTCTCTCTCTCACCCATTAACATGCTTGTCCTCTCCTCCCAACTTCATGAACCTTTCATCCTTCTACTTAAGCATATTTCCCATCCTCTAATACGATCATTCAATGACCTTCTTTCTTATTGCAACCTTCAATTTCAGCCAACCTTTGCCTTTGATCTTACATTCCCTACTCCACCCGTAACCCTTTATCTAGCCCTCTGATGAATCCATGATTCATTAACATATCTGTCGCATTTGTCTTAAAACCCTGAACAAATACATGTAAATATCCATTAATTCCTATATTTTAACAAAACCTCAATCATGATTAAAAATGCACTTTTAGGCATCAAAAACATGTAAATAAATAAAAGAATAAAAATAGAGAAAAAAATAAAAGAAGGCAGATTGTAAAATATGTATATATGTACAATATGGCTTATAAATATAAATATAGTTGCAAGGTATATTTATAACCTAACCCCGAGACCAAGTCAGCATGGATTGATCGATAAATCAATAAGTAGGGGGAGATAAGGAAAGAAAACCATAAAAATAAATTAAGTTACACTTCACACATTCCTCACTAATTATCCAATAAATACCAAATCTTCATCGATATTTAATTAATACATATGTATATATTTTTTACTAAACTCTTTTCCTAATTATTTCTAAAAATAAATATAAAAATATAAAAATAAGTTAAAAATATTATCATATATATATGCCAAGAAATCCAGCTTTTAAATTGTCGAATTCTCAATTTCCGAACATCATAACTTCTTCATACGAACTCCAATTACACACTACTCATCTTTAAAGTTCATAAAATAATATTATCTAATTAATAGAGGTGGTTTCATTGAAATCGGAGTCTGTTTGCAAAAAGTCGGTTTTGGGACCAAATGACAATGGGGTTTCTGGGCTATTTATTTTATGTAGAACACAATATTAATAATTTTACTAATGTTATAATTTCTAATTATTTTTCATGATATTGTATTTTTATGATAATTTATTTCAAAATTTTTGGAGCTTATTTATTATTTTAATAAAATCCAAATCCCTAATTTACAGATAAAAATGAACTGAATAACTTATACCTGTATTTATCAATATATGTAAACTAATTTATTAAAATCCTTAAAAATTCACACAACTCTTATTTATTATTTTAATAATTAAGAAAATAAAAAATTAATTTTTAATTATTTATTTATTAAATTAAAAATACAAAACTTATTTATCTATACCTATTTATTAATATAATAATTATATCTCAAATAAAATTTATTATTTATAAAAAGTAATTATTCTATAATTTATATAATTTAATTATTTACATTTCTTATTTTTATACCTATTTAAAATAATGCTATTTACTATTTATTATATAATATACAATGTATTTATGCATCTGGCCACCCAGGTGCTGACACGTGTCAACGCCCGGTGCATCTTCTTCAAGAAGTCAGTTCTACCGTTTCTGTTCTAAGCGACCTTCTTCACCAAATTTTCCCGCGCACACTAAATGTATTTCACCCGATCCAAGCCATTGAATCCCCTCGCCTAACAACCAAGGTACTCGGCCACCCTTAGATTAAACTTGAGAGTATGAGACCCATGAAATCTCTCTATAAAACCCCCAAAGTTGGCGATTTTTCAACAACTTTTCCATAACCACCTGAAGCTCAGAATCCAGTGGTCGATCCCTCTATTCCTAGCCTCGCTCCGCTCGCTCAGGAGGTGACAGCTCCGGCCAAAGGTGCCCGCGTGGAAGAAGGTTCATCGGGGAGGAGTTCCAAGGCATCATCCTCGCCTTACATCGCCACCTTGTGCGCGTTCAGCTCTGGCAAAGATCGGTTGTCGAGCAACCATCTGAGGTAAATACACCTCTCTTTCCCAGATTTACTCATTCATCTTTGCGATTTTCCTTCTCGATCTTCGTGCATACATTAGCATAGATAATCACGTAGTTAGGAAGCCTAATCAAACTTCTTAAACGCGCATTCGAAATCCATTATCAATTCATTTCATACTCAATCCAAATCGTGTTTCATTTCTCGAGTATTTCTCAAGCATGTATCGTCTATTTTGGAAACGATTTTTGAGCTTGCAAAAACCTTAATCTTTCGGCCGATTTATTGCAAATCGAGCATACACATTTGATCTTTGCAGGTTTATCTTGCATCTGGAGCAGTTTCGAATCATTTGGAGTCTTCATCTTCACGAAATCGCCATTCAAAGAAGGTGCAACAACCTTCCATCAGTCTCCAGGAGCAGAGGACCACCATCTTCATCAGCTTCGCCTCATCGATATTTGCCACCTCCGTCCGTGCTCACCCGCAGGTGAGCTCGAGGGGTGGAGGAGCCACCCCTCTAAACCTACAGGAGGCCCAAGCTTCACTCTAGTCGCCGGCAAGAATTTGGAGAAGACGCCGCCTTCATCAGCCGCTCAACTGCTCAACCACTTGAAGAACGACCCAAGAACAGCCGGGGTACAGTCTTGCGACACGTGTCCTCAGCAAACGACTCAGATCGCGCTGCACGTTATAATCCAGACCGTCCAAGCCGAAGTGGTGTACATTTGGCATCTTAAATCCGGAGGACTTCCAGCATTCCAGACCGCCCCAAAACTTTCCAGAAATTACGTTTAGGTCCCCATGCGGGGACCTAAATGTAATACTTCATATTTTTTTTACATTTTAGTCCTTGATAGAGGACCTAAC
Organism: Ottelia alismoides; assembly: GCA_037367405.1. Classification (NCBI taxonomy): domain Eukaryota; kingdom Viridiplantae; phylum Streptophyta; class Magnoliopsida; order Alismatales; family Hydrocharitaceae; genus Ottelia; species Ottelia alismoides. Next base: position 625,097 of record JAZKJV010004185.1, on the reverse strand, counting down.
TGCAGAACTTTTCTTAGTTTTTTTGCATTTCTACCCCTGTGCTGTAGGGGGACTTTGGACGCATTTTTGACATTATTTTCTGTATTTTTTTAGGGTAGTTACGCAACTACCCCAGTGAGGTTGTTCAGTATTTCTTGTGCGTTTTCGTCACTTCATCATCGGGTTTTGATTTGTCGAATCTCAACCCCGTTTTGATTTGCTTTCGAGTGTTTATCGAGCTCGTTGCTCGCTCGATTTACCTATTGTATAATATCATCTATAGTTCACCTATTCTTTACATATTATATTGTAGGTAAATTGTTTGAAAAATATCACTTTGAAAAAATAAAATAAAAATTGGAAAAATATAAAAATCAAATAAAAAAAATTTAAAAATCACAATTCCATAAAAAATATCACTTTTCTTCGATCACTTTAAGAAGAGGTAAAATAATCACAAAAATATACTTTCACATAAAAAAATCAAAATATCCTATTCTGCCTCCTTGAGTTCGACCCATGCACACTTACCTGGTTAAAGAAACAGTGTAAGGTTTTAAACCGATCTTCGTTTGATGTAAAAGCTCGGATCTCTTTGCGGTTCTCTACGTCGACATCCCAAACACTTAAAACCGCAACCGGATCCGAGCCGCATCACCCTCCCAACTTGTCACCTCCATACGTTCCCTCAAAATCCCTCAACCACCATTTGCCTCAACATCTCTTCTAGTTTGTATGTTTTCCTCAAGCTAAAAGAAGTACATGAAGATTAGACTTCAAGAGAAACAATGAAGTCTAGGTAAACATGCACCAAAGTGTTAAAAACTTTATGAGGATAGAGAAAGAGAGAAGACATGCTAAAATTGAAAATTAGGCATTCATCAGGGGCAAATATATATCCTAGTTAAACAATACTTTCATCATATATAAAATACAAGGCAACATGTTTGAATAGTTGACTTGTTGGTAGATACAAGTATAATAATTAGCTTTTACAAATCTTGGTGCACAATTGTTTATAAGAAAGATATACACATACTACGGATCCAGGTTTTTGGGTCAGAGGGGGCACCATAAATGTGAGACAATGATGCTAAAAACGAAGAAATACATAACTTATTATGTTGACAAGAAATTTACATATAAAAATCTAGCAATAAAAAGTTATTATTTCGCAACATTTATTTATTGTTTTTCATTTATATGTGTACCAATCACTGCTTATTTAGCAATATTCAAAGAAAATTCTTTAAGGACATGTATGTAGGAGGGATGGGAAAAAAAGTGGGGATAAGAGATAAGTAGGGATTATTCGTCACTCTCATGATTGGTTTAAATTATAAGAAAGAGATAAATATTGTAGACAAATTCAGAATGAATGATTAAGAATAATATGTTTACTTGAATAGCTTGTCATGTGATAACATCCTTTTATCTAAAGATGAAATGGATGATATCTTAAATATAAAATGGATTAAAAAGTCATCAGATGACTATTGTGATATGATTCATTACTTATAATATTGCAACAAATACTCATATTCACGGTTGATTTTAAGAAATAAATGTAACTTCACAATATCAAAATTTGTTGTTACAGATTTATCATTTAAAGTTACACCAACAAATTCTCAAATTATTTATGACCATAACTTCATGTTTTTAGTAAGTTTGCTAATGTAAAATGTGAGGTGGGCACATTCTTGTTGTACTAATATGTATAGACCATAGGTTTAACTATATAATACTGTTTGGGGAAATGAGAGTGGCCATGTGCCCCTCGTCAGTCATATATATGTCCGCCCATGGACATACGTATTCCCTTGTTATAGTAGATCTGACTCAAATTTAGCTCATATCTTAAACATCGATGCCAAACAAAAAGAGAGAGATGCGCGTGGTGTTCAGAGGTATGTACTTTATGTAGAATAACAAATATTAAGGGGGTGCATTTAATATCGAATGTTGGTAACGTCATATAGATAAAAACTCCCTCAAGTAAAACCGATATTTAATTCAAGCGAAGAGCTTGAATCGCATCCGTCCATTTAAAACTCTCCCACAGTCTCCACCGACCCCCCCAAGCACCTCCATTCTCCCGACTTATTAATGTTGTCCAGTCCCCACACCACCTCCCCTTCCCTGCTCCTCTTCCCCTCTCTTTCTCCCAACTTCCCCTAAAGACCACCTTTCCGACAATGCCGCGTTACCCATAACCCAAATCCCGCCTCTATTCCCCGTTCTTGCCTGACAGACGCCGTGGATTGGCCCCCGCGAAGGTGAGCTGCGGTGGCGACTGGTGCAAGGAGGAGATGGGGGTGTTGGGTGATGGATCGTCCTGGTGCTTCTGCTCGGGAGGGGGCAAGTCGGAGAAGATCAAAGGTGGGATCTTTACTGGGAAAGGTCCGGCCATGGCAGTGGTCTCGAATGGGGGGACGGGGTTTCTGATCCACAGGAGCTTGCTCTTGACCACGCATGTGAATGTGCCGTCGGCGGCGGCGGCTGAGGCTTCTGAGATCCAGATCCACGGGGGGAAGTTGCCAGCGAGGCTCGTGCCTCAGAGGTGTGGGGATGACCTCTTTGCCACGTTTCAGGAATTGGCTTGTTCTAAAAATTCGATTTTTATGTTCAGATGTTACTGGAAATACAATTTTATTAGATTAACGAGGTTCTTTGAGAATTGTGGGAAGTAGCATGTTTTTATCTTGTGGTTGCATTTTGATGGGTGTAGTAACAATCTGATGAGGCAAGAAAAGAATCTTGCATGATGAGGGGTATAAGGATTGTACTATAAATGGAGAAATTTTAGTACCAACTTTTTTATATCATTGTTATTATTTCTTTACCGCATCTCTTATTTACTTACAATAGTTCTGGATTTCTCAAGGAAGTTTGCCCAGTCACGAATTCTCAGATATAAGATATATTATGGTACATGTGTTCGCACATAATGGACAATTTGATCCATTGATTTTGATCGTGTTCACTTTTTTTATTTGGAGTTCAGTGGCTGTTTTGATTTCGTTCAGAAGCTTATTTAGAATACACATTCCTGTTTTCTTTACATAAATTATGTGTCTATTGTATTTTACTGCCATCTAATTTTCCGGACATACTTTTTTCTGCCTCTGTTTTATACTAGTAACCCCCCAGATATAGGGTCCAGAGTCACCCCTTTCATTGTAGAGTGAGGCACTAGATTGTGAAGGGCATATAACCTTACAACGATAAAAGTTAGATAACTATTAGGTGATCAACATGGGCCTTGGAAAAAGCAAAGTTTATCTAATTATGATTGTGACCAACCTGGCCTTGAAATAAGAAAAATAACCTTTTGATTATTTCTTCTTATTAACATGGCTGTTTTTCTGAATTTACATGGCTGTTTTTCTGAATTTAAATCCTGGTTGACTACCAAGAGATATAATGAAATTGTTACATATTAATCAATTCTGCTAAACCTGATCAATCATCAAGATGCTTTTAGTTAAAAGAGGCATCTTGAAACTCGAGCTATCAATGGAAATAGCTATCTTGTAAATTTTCCAGGTAGGAGAATTTTACTAATATACAATTTAATTGACAATGTGTGAGTTGGCATTTTTAGCAAGCTACTCTGTGGAACATCTAGGGAGAATTGAATAGCTTACTCATGTTTATGGACCATGATACTGCGTTGCTATGAACCTGATGTATCAATTTTTTATTTACCACAGAACTCAATTCTTAGATTTCATCATGGAACTTGTTTACCATCCTTGTCGTCATTTACAGGTTTTTTATTACCAGCAGCATTCTAGACCTCACAATTGTGGGGCTTGATGTTTTGGAAATGGAGTCAAATTCGCAGCTGCAACAGCCCCACTACTTGAAAACATGCCAACATCCATGTTTGGAACTTGGCAGTGAAATTTATATTCTAGGTTATTCAAACAACAGTGAACTGAAAATTGCAGAAGGAAAAGTGAGTATCGCTACAGACAATCTCGTAAAACTTTCAACTGATGGGGTGACATGGCCTCTAGGATCGGCTGGCTTTGACTTACATGGCAACCTTGCTTTCATGGTATGTGATCCAATGAAGTGCACATCATCTCCCACTACAAAATCTACCTCTACGTCCTCTTCAGCACTTTCATGGAAGAAGGATCATCATATGCAATTTGGGATCCCAATGCCTATAATCTGTGATTGGTTATATCAACACTGGGATGGAAGCTTGGATGAGATTAGCAAACCAAGGTTACCTCTTCGGAGGTTGATTTCTTCAGGTCAGAAGAGTGATTCCTGTGCTTCCTTCACATTACGCAGTGTTTTCAAGCCTGCAGGGCCAGAAATCAAGGAGGCTTCACCCCCATCTCAGTTACTTTCAAAACCAAGATGTCACTCTGAGGCTAGTTGCTCTGCTGAGGATGCCTCCAATGTAGGTGGAGGCTCTCTCAGTAACCTACACCCTCCTCGTGAGCAGGGAATTCCAACTCCTGAAATCTATGATTCTCCTAAACTTACTTCAGGGCCAGTTCGTGCCAGGGACTTTTCAGGCATACACCTTCTTGACATTAACTTCCCCCCAAGACGTCCACAGGCTATTGTTCTCCCTCTTCCCATTCGACAATTACTCTCAGACTCTAATGGCAACATTCGTGAAGACTGCAGCCCTGAGATGCAAGAAGTTTCTAGCCTGCCACCAAAGCCAAAAGTTGTCCAGCGACTAGCAAATGATCAAGCTATCTCATGGTGTTCTGATCAGGCTGATTGCATCAGCGAGGTAGAGTCTAGTTCATCACCAATGGATGTCTCTGGCATGCGTCATGAAGGCAATGGTGGTTTCAGCAGTGAAGGTGAGACCATGTATTCTGCAGAAACCATGGAAAGCAGGAATTATCCAAGCCCAAAACACGGTAAATTGGAACAAGTTAGAAGGAGCCAGAGTTGTGTGAGTTACAACAGATGGGGCTCTAGCCAAAGGTATTCCACGCAGAACAAATCAATCCCACAGAAGCATAAGAGCACGATTCCAGCAAGGAAAACACATTCTCAAACTGGGGCAGTGTCCCAGAGGAGTCATGACTACTGCAGTCCTACAGTTTCGTCAATAATGAAGAAGCGAAACAACTCAGAGCATCGTCCAAGAACACGTCCAATTGTTATTCAGGACTCTCCAAGATGGATGTTTTGATCAATATCCTCTTTGAACCAACCAGTTTCTTTTTGAATCCCCAAGAAGCATGTAAAAAGCCAAAGGGTCAGGTACTCTTGAGGGTTATTGTCCATTTACTGGTCAATGAAAATGGCATAAATATTTTCTGCTAAGGTTCATTGTTTCTTTCTTAAATTCCGTTGGTCTATCTTCACACTGTTTTGTGAATCCATGTGCAGCCTGGCGTGGTTATTGAACAATTTTGACGTGTAAATATTATTAGGGGATGTTTGAATTACTATTTCATTCAATGATTAAATGGCTTGGTTACTCCTGGAGCTCGTTGATTCTAGTTTGTTGTTAGCGAACTCAAAGGAGTGAAACATTAGAGGTTTTAATAATAATGGAGACTAGGAAAGTAGTGCTTGGCATTTTCGTGGATGTTTGGAAGATGTTGGGGGATGAAAGTGTTGGGAAAAATGAGAGAACTTGTTTATTCCATCAACCCTAGGCTTTCTTATATAGGAGAGTAGCCTATGGGTAAATTACATAAAGAGTCCAACGGGAAAGAAAAAATAACACAGACGTACATAAGTGAATAATATATGTTTACACTCCCCCTCAAGATGGAGCATAGATATCAATCATGCTCAACTTAGACACACACTTCTGAAATGGGCCTCGCAGTAATGCCTTAGTAAAAATATCTGCTGTTTGATTCTCTGAACTAACATGGGATGTAGCAATGAATCCCTTCTGAATCATGTCACGTATAAAGTGACAGTCAACTTCAATGTGCTTGGTTCGTTCATGGAATGCTGGATTATTTGCAATGAACAAGGCCGCCTGATTGTCACATTCCAGAGCCATAGGAAGTGGCATGGCCTCAAATTTCAGCGAAATTCGGTCGAATTTCTGTCGAATATCGATATCCAGTCGAAATCGAAATCCGGCCGAAATGACCGAAATGACCGAAATATGGGGGTCCTTGTAGAAAAAATGACCGAAATGACCGAAATTTCGGTCGAAATTCCACCGAAATTCCATCGAAATTCTGTTTTAGTCGATGCCGAAATGGTGACCGAAACCGACATTTAAGGCCTTGGGAAGTGGAACTTCTATATGTAAATATGTAAGCACAGCCTTTACCCACATCATTTCTGTGCTCACCTGGGCCATAGCCCTATATTCAGATTCAACACTAGACCATGCCACCACAGTTGTTTCTTGCTCCTCCATGTGACTAGAGAATCTCCAACATATACAGCAAACCCAGAGGTGGACTTCCTGTCCTTGGGACACCCTGCGTAATCTGCATCTGCACAGGCTGAGATAGTAGTCTCTTTCCTTTCTTGAACAACAAACCCGCACCTGGAGATGACTTGAGATACCTGAGTATCATATGTATGGCATCCATGTGTACCTGATGTGGTTGCTTCATGAACTGACTCACGCGACTCACAACAAAGGCTACATCGGGCCTAGTAATCGTAACATAAAGAAGTTTGCCCACCAGTTCTCTGTATCTTCTACTATCCACCTCTGTATCACCATCATATAGCTTCATACTAGGGTCGATAGGTGTGGTAGCAGGTCGGTAGCCAAGCATTCCTGTTTCACTCAACAGGTCAGTGACATATTTCCTCTGAGACATTATCAACCCATAAGGATTTCTGGCAAACTCCAGTCCCAGAAAATATCTAAGGACCCCAAGGTCCTTGGTGACAAATTCACGACCCAGCATTTCTTTCGCCTCCTTTATTCCCTGTTCATCATCACCTGTAATCAGAATGTCATCTGCATAGACCATGATTGCAATAATACCTCTGAAAGTCTTTTGTACAAACAAGGAATGATCAGCATTGGAACGTTTGTATCCTTGTTTTTGAAAGAGATCTGAGAGCTTCTGGAACCACGCGCTGGGGCTCTGCTTAAGGCCATAGATAGCCTTATGAAGTCTGCACACCGTAGGATACTCCCCCTCAACAACAAAATCAGGTGGCTGTTGCATGTAGACTTCTTCCTATAAGTCACCATATAAGAACACATTCTTCACATTCAACTGGTATAGCGACCACTCACGAGTGACCGCAACAGACAACAAGATCCGTAGAGTGGAATAGCAGGCTACTGGCGAGAATGTATCAAGATAATCCACCCCATATGTCTCTGTAAAGCCACGAGCAACAAGACGAGCCTTGTACCTGTCAGTAATGCCATCTGCATTATGCTTGACTGTAAATACCCACTTGCAGCTCACTGGTAACACATCAGCAGGTACAAGAACCAGACTCCAAGTACCTCTAGACTAAAGAGCTGCCATTTCTTCCTCTATGGCAAGACGCCATCTACTATCCTTCAGTGTGTCTTAGTAATTTCGTGGAATAACTACTGCTGACAATGCGACGACAAAATTCCTGAAATCTCCAGTTAGTCGATCAAATGACACAGGAGCTGCTAAAGGATATGATGCACAACTCCGCTTCGACTTTCGTATAGCAATATGAACATCTAAATCATTTGTGTCCTCGTCTGGCCTCTATAACACATCCTGCTGAGAAAAATCATCAGATCCATCAATGGTAATATCTTCAGAACATATCTTAGGCGGGCTAGGTGATGAGCAATGACCATGAGCTGAAGTAGGCCTGCGGGTATAATGAAATGATAATGGTGAAACATGTATAGTAACATGTGGTGTAGAAGATGGTAACAGTTCTGGTGGTAGTGTTGGTGGTGGTGATGGTGGTGGTGACATGTAAATGGCATCATTATTAGCAGGGGGTATCAACTGATCACCAGAGGCTGAGAAATACATAATAGATTCAAAAAATGTAACATCTGCACTGACAAGGTACCCGCCTGCGCAAAGGATCTTAACATTTGTACCCCTTCTGAGTTCTGGAGTACCCAACGAAGACACACTTGATAGCCCTAGGAGAGAGCTTGTCAGTCCCGGGAGACAACTGGTGGACAAAAGCAACCGAACCAAACACACGAGGAGTAAGGGAGAATAATTCTTTTCCATGGAAGATAAGAGAGAAGGGGATCTTCTCACCTATAACAGATGACGGCATACGATTGATTAGGTAACATATTGTAAGAACAACGTCACCCCAGAAAGAGTGAGGAGCATGACTCTGTATAGGGAGCGACTTGGTTACATCCAGTAAATGGCGATGTTTCCTTTCAGCAACCCCATTCTGTTGGGAGGTATAGGCACAGGATGTCTGGTGGATGATTCCTTGGGATGCGAAATAACTGGATAGGGCATGAGTACACAATTCCATGGCATTATCACTTCTTATAATTTTTACAGATGCAGAAAAAACATTACGAATCTCATTAAGAAAATTGATGATAATATTTCCTGGTTCAGATTTATTATTTAACAAAAATACCCATGACACACGAGAGAAATCGTCCGCAATAACTATATAAAACCTGTATCTCTGATGATCAGGAACACGACTCGGACCCCAGATATCGACGTGAAACAACTCAAACTTAGAGGTACTACTCCGATACTGACGACTGGGAAAGGTTGAGCGATGATGCTTTCTCAACTGACAAGCCTCATATTGAATAGACGTGTGAGGTGAAACCTGGGGTAACACACGACGCAGTTTCTGAAGCGGTAGATGTCCACAGAGCAGGTGCCATAGTAGAGGAGAGACGTGACCAACAGGTAGAGATGAGGTTCCAGTAAATGGAGTCTGACTAAGGCGATATAGGCCTCCTTGCTCATAGCCACTCCCATTGTTTTTAAAAACGCGCCTCGAGGCGCTGAGGCGTACGCCTCGAGGAGTTTTTCAAGGAAAAACGCCTCGAGGCTATAGCCTCATTCAGCCTCAATGAGGCGTGCGCCTTGAGGCTTATGAGGCGCGCCTCGAGGCTTACGCCTCGAGGCGTGCCTCGAGGCGCTGCCTCATGAATGGGCTGTTTTTTTAATTTTTTTCTGCAATATTTTTTTCCTTTTCTTTTGGATTGTGAGCTTTTCATCTTTCTTAGACATGTATTTTCAAGTCTTTAAGCTCATAATTGACTGAAATGTATTTTTTAAAATTTATTAACGTATTAAGTTTATTTTTACTTTGTTATGATTGGTTTTTATAAATCAACATGAACAAAAAATCGAGTCTTGAGTGCTTAAATCTAATACCTCTATTCTTTAGTATGAATCAAGCATACATGCTTTCTTTATTAAATTGTTTGGATGCAAGTCAAGTCCCCTACTTTGACCTAAATTTTGAAAAGTATATTTTTGTAAACATGCCTCATCTTTTCTTCTATTCAATCAAGACTAAATTAATACACATCAAACCATGCATGAACAAAGATGATCATAACATGCAATATTCAAGTATTTTATCCCCCAATCATTATGGTAGAGTAAAAAGTGATCACATATTCATTGCTTACTCTCTTATCGTTCTCAATTGAATGACACATCTCACCTAATTTTGAAAATGGTAGGTTACATCTAGTCCCTTTAGTTAAATTTTATTCAAAACTTTAAATTTTGCGGAGAGTTACCCATTATTGTGCTTATATATCCATATTTACTTGACTCCTTACAGATTTAGAGTTTTAAAAAAGAGAGTTATATAACAACTTGCGTGTTTAAACCATGATGTTAACCTTGAAATATCATGGAGTTATGTATTTAATCATAACTATTTAATTTCTAGAACTTTAAGATTGTAATTACGATTAATTATTATATTTTATGAAAAAAATTCTTTCACGAGTGAGGCTTACGCCTCGATACGCCTCGAGGCTTACGCCTCGAGGCAATACTAGGAAAACGCCTCGATACGCCTTACGTTTTTTAAAACCTTGGCCACGCCCAATCACGTTGCCCGTAAGGATGTCCTGAAAAACAAGAGAAGATGGATCAAAAATTGCCCGACACTGTAAATCCTTTGTAATTTGACTGATAGACAACAGATTCATTGAAAAATCAGGTGCGTGTAACACATTCTTGAGCTGCATAGATGACGTCAGTCTAATTTCCCCTTGACCAGTAATCGGGGAACGAGTACCATTAGCAATGACCACTGTTCGACCCGGAGGGATCTGTCTGTACCCTGTAAGTAGACTTTGATCGCCACATAGATGATGTGTGGCGCCAGAGTCCATGATCCATGCTAAAGTATCTGATCCACTACTAGTAAATGCATATGTGCTACCTGAGGTACTGGTAGATGCAGAGGCGGGTGCGGCAACATCAGATTGTTTCTCAGTAGTAGGTGCTGGTCCAGATGGAGGAATAATGCCCCTTAGACGGGCAACCAGATCATCAAAGCGCTGGTCCAAAGAAGCAGCAGATGGAGGCTCTATCTGCTCAGCGACTCGTGCAGATGCAGGAAAACCATGCTTAGAGTAGTATGTGTCTTCAGTATGTCCAGTGCGATGGCAGTAGGTGCACGTTTGCCGAACACGGCCTCCTCTGCCACGAGGGCCACGACCACGAGCCTGATGATGGTGACCTCCACGACCTCGGTTGGCAGCCATAGCTGAAGCAGTCGGATTCGTAGCCGCAGAAGGAACAGTAATGCGGCTCAGTCTGTGAAAGTCTTCCTCTATAGGAGGAATAGTAGAGTCTGCTAAAATCTGGAATCGTGCTGCCTCATACTCAGGATCAAGGGCAGCGAGGAAAAGTCCTACCATAGTAGCATTCCGGTAGGTCCTTTGTTGCTCTGGTGTGGCTGTCAGGGGCATGAAGCTGTACAACTTCTCGAACATCCCTCATAGAGATGTGTATAATGAGTGTAGAGGGCGTCCATTCTGCTTGATAGTGAATATGTCATGCTGGAGTTGCATAATCTTTGTCTCATTCTTCTCTTGAGAATATGTGGCAGCCGGAATATCCCACATTGCTTTGGTCGTGGGCTGATGAAGAATATCATTGGCAATCTCGATTGCCAAAGTTCCAGATAGCCATACTTTGGCATATGCATCATCTGCCTCCCACGAGGCATTAACTCCAGTCTTCTCAGCAGGCTCTTCTTCGGTAAGAATGTGTTTCTTATCGGTTAACTTCATCACACTCATGAACTACATAACCCACAGTTAATAGTTCGTACCGTCTATCTTCACAATCGGCGCTGGACCTCGAAAGGCGCCTATATATGGAACATCTGCCTTGCTTTCTGACATACTGGTAACATAAGACTGGAGTAGTAGACTGAAGATATGATCGTCTACACGGACATAAACAGGTTTAGTTGCATGTGTAGACTTCAAGCAACCAAACCCATTCCTTTGGAGGCTTGCGCGCTTGGCTTAGGGTTCTACAAATCTCGCAGCCCGATGCACGCAGGGGGCACAAAGGTGCTAGGGATACGTGCGGGGCTGGTTCACGGCACGCTGAGGGCGAGTGCGCAGTGCAGACCACGCGTGAGGGTGCACAAGCGCACGTGAGACAGACGTGCAGAAAACACGCGAGAGGCATGCGAAGAGCGCAGGCGAGCGCGCAGAAGGTGCGCGTGAGGCGCAGGGGCCGGCGGAGGCGATCGTGTGAGCGGCGCGCTGGAGGCGCATGCGATCACACGAGATGCACAGGCGCAAGCATGCGCTGGAGGCCGAGGCGCACGACCGGAGGTGTGCTAAGGGCCAAGGTGCGAAGCCGGCAGTGCGCGGAGGGAGAAAGAGAGAGAGGCTCGACGGTGGGGCTAGGGTTAGGGTTTCTCTGGTTCGAGAACTCCAGTCTAGGACCGTCGCTCTGATACCATGTTGGGAAAAATGAGAGAACTTGTTTATTCCATCAACCCTAGGCTCTCTTATATAGGAGAGTAGCCTATGGGTAAATTACATAAAGAGTCCAACGGGAAAGAAAAAATAACACAGAGGTACATAAGTGAATAATATATATTTACAGAAAGTATTACTTGTCTTACAACAACAACAACAAAGCCTTTTCCCACTAAGTAGGATCGACTACATGGATTTTTTGCCTCCATACAGATCTATCTTGGGTCATTCTCGGACTTAGATCCAAAAAATTAAGATTCCTTCGTGTAGTCTCATTCCAACACTTCTTGAGCCTTCTACGCCCTCTTTTAGCCGGCTCAACATTCCAAAACTCACATCTCACCAATGCATTAGCTGACCTCCTTTGCAAATGATCAAACCACCTTAAGCGATTTTCTTGCATCTTATCCTCGATCAGAGCTACATCTACTTTGATTCTGATGGCATCATTGCGAATATGATCTTTACGTGTGTATCCACACATCCACCTTGGCATTTTTATTTTTCTACCGGCATTCTCTGCACATGTCTAGCAGTTCACATGCCAACATTTAGATGCATAGAGCATAACATGTCTCACAGCTGCTTTGTAAAACCTTCCTTTGATTTTTAAAGGAATTTCTTATCACAGAGAACAATAGAGGCTCCTCTCTACTTAAACCAACCTGCATTTATTCTATTTGTAACATCTCTATCAATTTATCCATCATGTTGCAAAATAGATCCCAAGTATTAAAAGAATCTATCTTCTAAATGTTATCATCGTTTCCTTCACCATTGATTCCATTAAAAGTACACTCCATATATTCAGTCTTAGCCCTACTTATACGAAATCCTTTAGTATCCAAAGCATGTCTCCATGCTTAAAGCTTCTACTCCATTTCTAATCCCATCAATAACACAATATCATCAACGAATAACATACACCAAGGTATCTCGTCCTGATTGTGACTTGTCAACTCGTCCATAATCAAAGTAAAAAGGAATGGACTCAAAGTTGAACCTTGATGTAGACCCGTGTTGATGTCAAAATAGCCAGTCTTCCAAATTGTGTCTTTACACAAGATAAAGCCAGTGTTCAGGAAATAGGCCGAGTATACCGCATACTCGGCTGTATACTCGTATTCGGTAGCCTTAGCGCACCGAGTATGGTCAAATCGGCATCTAGGCGGGTCAGGCCGCATACTCGGCCGAGTATACCGTATATGCGGCCGTTTATGCGGCCGATTTTTGAATAAACTTTTTTTAAAACCTTAACCTAAATTCGGACATCCGACTTAACGCTCTTTCAATTGATGTTTTTGCTCACTTGACTCTATTATCCCAATAGTTTTGTTCCTTGTACCTTTAATTCTTTATTATTATAATCAAGAATATAATATTTAGAGGATATTAACATGATATTAAAAATTTATTTATTTTTAATAATAAAAAATACCAAATTGCATAAAACCGCATACTCCCCGCATACTCTCCCGCATACTGCATACTCTATGCAGTGACCCCTCCGACAGAATACCGCATACCGCCTTCCTGAACATTGGATAAAGCTGAGTTTCAAAAAAAAAAACATTGGATAAAGCCATAGCCATATCATACATATCTTTTATGAGGTTAATATATGGGATAGGTACTTGTCTCTTCTCAAAATCTCTCCATGATATCTCCCGTGGGACAAACTTATAAGCCTTCTCTAAATCAATAAAAATCATATGGAGGTTCTTCCTTTTAGTTATGTAAATCTCTATTATCCTTCTCAACAAGTGGATGACTTCAATAACCGAGCAACCTGACATGAATCCAAATTGATTTTCTTTTACTTTGGAAACCTACCTCAACCTTCTTTCGATCACACGTTCCCAAATTTTCATAGTATGATTCATCAGCTTAATATCTCTGTAATTTGAACAATTTTGATGTCTCCTTTGTTCTTATAAAGAGGCACCATGATGCTTCTCCTCCATTCTTCCGGTATTTTCTTGCTTCATCAAATAACATTGAATAAATTCATAAGCCAAGTCAAACCACACTCACCTAAAACTCTCCAAACTTTTACAGGAATGTCATCATGTCCTACATCTATCCCATGTCTCATGACCTTCAAAGCCTCCTCTACTTCCTTCCTTTGTATTCTTCTGTAGCTTTTGCATGATTCAAGTAACTTTCACTACTAGCTAGAATTCCTAAAGTGATCTTTCTATTTCCTTCCCCAATGAAAAGCTTATGGAAGTATTACTTCCACATAGTCTCTATATCCTTCTGAGTCACAAGTACGTGACCTTCCACCTAGTATCTATATCCTTAATGCATATTACAAAGTTGCAAAACATTATTTGATGAAGAAAATTAATGTGGTCAGATGATCATGGAGAGATCCTGTCACGACCCGTCCCGCTAACCGGAACGTGCCGCGACAGAGATCTTTCCTCTTCTTTTTCCTCAAGTAAACATGTGGCAATCTCATAAAACATAAAACCTTTGTATTTCAAGTTCACAACACCAAGAAGTGTATTACACAAGTTCTATCTATTACAACTTCTTACAAAATAACACAGACAGTACAAAAACAACGAAAAGCAAAAGACACCTCCTCCAAGTGTATCCGTGGTTCTTTCCCCTGCTATTCGTGATTCTGCTGATCTGTATATAATATAATATAACGGGATGAGTCTAAACCCATTTATGAGCTTAGACCCAGTGAAAGGATCTCAAGCTTTTTACATATAACTAAAAGTTGAAATATGAGCAGTATGCCAAAATTTAAGCTGATAACTTTGAAATAGCTTGAAAAAGAGACTTTATGACAGTAAACATATAACAACATGCTAGATTTGCAAATAAATGCTTAAATCATTTCAAAGGCAGATAAACTGAAACATAATCATCACTATCAAGCTGTTTGTACTAACCACCACTGTGGCTAATTTATTGATTCATGAACGCTGAAACAAAGCTAAGTCATACGCGCAGACGGTCCCAAAGACCAAAAACACCCTGCATACGGCCCAAAGCCTATATGTATACAGAATGCGGACCCAAAGTCCTCTTGATACCATATCTAATGGTTTGCCATATCTAATGGCGGTTTCAGGGTCATATCTAATGACATCACCATATCTAATGGCTAGTTCATGATTTGTATAAAAGAGCTACTGTGGTGCTTATTTTCTGATTCTGATTCTTTTCTTGCCACTAATAAACCGTAAACTTGCTATTTCATGCTCATAACAACTAATTCAATAACATAAGACAATCTTGACATAGCATGCATATTCTGATCACTAAAACCATTCAGAACTTGGAAAACTGATCCATAATCCATAGTTACCGTACAAAACAAAATTCTTTACATAAAAACTCAAATCAACGTAGTGAAACTTATGCTTTCTATTCCACGAGTTTTATGCTTGAAAACATGCTATCAACATAAAGCACTTGAAATGATATTTGAAAATATATTCAAAAGCCTTGATTTCATATCTGGTATACGGTACTTGCAATTCATGCGTAAAAGCTCAAGAAAACGCGATTGCATACTTGTTATCATAAAACATGCATAAAAGCGAAAGACTAATACTTTAAAATAACGCTTGAGAATCCCTCACCTGAACGCTATCTAGCTTGAGTCCGAATCACCTTCTTTAGTGAAATCCCCCCTATAGCCGTCCTAGATTTCAGTACTACGGCTCGATGCGGACAGAACTTCGTTACGGCTTTTAAAAACGCTCTCGATCACCGACAGGGCTTCGCCGTGCTCCTCCCGCAAGCTCGGCGGCCTTGCGGCTCTAAGGTGGAGTGATGGGCGTGAATGAAGTGGGGAGGACTATGGGGGGGTCATGGTATTTATAGGCCTCCACCCCCTTTACATGTGTGACATGTGTCAACATGTAAGGGAGGTTCATGTGTCCCTTATCCATGTATGAAGACACATGGCATGGCACATGGCATTATCATAAGGAAACTTGTTGCCTAAGTAATAGGCTTGCCTTATCCACGAGTTTACTTGTTGCCCAAGCAAAAGACTACACCATGACATGTGTTAGTCTCAGGACAATGACACATGGCACTACTGAGGTTTTGACACTTGTCCTGACTATAAAACGACACGTGTCTCATGATTTCCACTCCATGTGTCCTATTCTTGCTAATGACGCTTAATTATCACTAACGACGGGTAATTAGTACTAATCATGCTTAATTAGTCTTAATGATGTGATTATAGCTAATGAGTATAAATATATGCTAATGATGCTTAATTATCACTAATGACGGGTAATTAGCACTAATCATACTTAATTAGTCTTAATGATGTGATTACGGCTAATGAGTATAAATCCATTACATTATGGACACTATGCTAGTAGTGGCTTCTACTACTTATAAGGTACTACCAAAAATCCAGATTACTAGATGTGGTATTATGTACACAATTCAGAGAACCTTTTGGGAGTCCATTTTTTTTATACAAGATGGTCTTCTGATTTAAACAAGTTTCAATAAAAACATTGCATTAAGGCGAATCTGTTGACTATGGTGTCCGTAAAGTGTGAACACTATCAATCCAATATTTCCTTGAAATAACACTTGATATCATTCAAAAGCATAGTGTACAAAACGCGTATTACAGATCCAATTACCCATCTACTACATACGCTAGCACTCTCCCTCAAGCCGAAGCTGGAAAGTATAGATGTTATAATAGAAAATACTCAATACAACTTATACTTTCCCAGATGAGAGACGTCGCTTCCGAAGTGTCTTTACTGAATCTATCTATGATGAGCAAGGTCTGTTAAATCTAGAATGGAGAATCTTCGTCACGTGAAAGCATGGCTATGGTTCTTTTCGTTCGACATTTTGTGGGAGGGATCTTCTTTCCACGAGAGAGTGATGGAGATCGGGAGTGGCAACGGGGGTATAAACCAAGGTTGCGAAAATCGGTAGTCGGTACTCAGTCGGTGGGGTCACTAACTAAGGATTAATTGGCAATTGAGTGACTAATTGGATCTAGTAGGTCATTAGTCGATTTTAATTTTTTAATTATTTTAAATATAAATCATTTTTATACATATATTCTTATATATTTGCATAGATTTGTACAATTCTATACTGTCATAATGAAACAAAATAAGTAATTGATTTTAAATATAACATTAAGCATATTAGAATAAGTTTGCTTTTAAAAAATAAAAAATAAAAAATCTCTATGTAAAAGTCGGTCGAGTAGTCGGTCGGGTTGACCAACTAATGGTCGACTAGGCCTAGTTGAGTTGGCTAGCCCCCCTCGACACGATTAGTCGGTCGATGTTTATAACAGTGGTGGAAATGACGTTGGAACAAAGGAGATCTAGGAACTTTGTTATCGGAGGGCAACTGTAAAAGTGAGAGAGGAGTGATAGTTGGAGGAAGATGTGGTCATGGAAGAACTAGCAGGGGAGGATCCTTGGAACCATCCGAAGGAGAAGTAACAATCGTCGAAGGCTTAAAGTAGTGTCATGAGTTGGTGTTACCGGTGTGGAGCGTGTAAACATTTCTCCTCGTCTTACACAGCCGTGAAACATCCGTTCTTCCGATGTGGAAATCCATGGCACCGAAGGAAGGAGTGCAAGGCGAGAAGGAACTGGAAGAAGAAGTTGACCTCATCGGTAGTCTGTAATGATGCAGGAGATGGTGATGCACCGATGCAAGTGGAGGAGGAGCCTCTAAGCCCTATGGTAGGCTTGATGCCTGAGTCGGAGCGGGTCTCATTGCTAATAAGGTTGGCGAAAGGGGTGTCATATAAGTCCCAATTGGAAGGGCTTGCGATTGGGGAGAGGGATGCAACGGCCCTTCGAAGGCTACAAGAGAGGGTCATGGCGACAAAAGAAGGAATTAAATTCATATATGTGCTATGACTACAAGGAGGGGCCCTTTGTCTCGAGGGGTTGTCATCAGAGGGCGTGAAGGAGGTGATGGTGGGAGCTTTGGAGAATAGAATACCACATGACTCGAGAGGTCAAATCGCGTGGAGAAGGCCTCGTTTTCTTGATGAAGGAATATGGGGTGAAGATGAGCCATGGAAGGTATGAGTGGCGGGATTTCCGATCAGCTGCAGGAAAGATGAGATTTCGCGGGAGGTCCTAAAGCACGTCGGTGCCGTGATGGAGGTCTGCTGATCTGGTATACGACTAGGTGAAGGCTCATAGATGATAATTTTGATGAAGGGGAAGAGATCCTACTCCCCTACATGCTACTATGTGGATCGGTCAGAGACCGGTAACATTGTTGCTTGTGATTTTAGATGTAGCAGAAGCGCTGGAGGACGTGTAATCGGAAATCGGGGATGATCATGATCTATTTCAAAGGGGCTTCCATTGGAACCTTAAGCTTTAAGGATTTTAACCTCCATTGCGGAAGGGGAGGGGAGAGCTCTGATTCTTCAGCATGGGCGGCCACTCAAAAGCGTGAGGGTGCAACATCCCCTTGTATGAAGCCAAAAGGAAGGATATGGGTGTTAGGGATTAACACTGAAAATCTAGGACGTGATGCTTATCGAGGGGTTGGCATCCGAGTTGGCATCTTACATACTAACATTCTCACGAAAACATTGTTGATCAAATGCTGTTGATTGGGAATCCGTGTTGCTTGAACATGGTAAGGAGTATGGAAGGCAGCAAGGTCGCATGGAATAGAGGTGGAAATTTGCATTTGGGACATGTGTTGGTGAATAAAGGGGCTGAAGGGGGTGCTACGCAGGGCAACGAAATCTGCAGGTGGAGAAGAATACATATTTTGGAGCGACTATGGTCAGCAGGGCAGAGAGGAATGGTAGTGCTGATATGTATCTGATGGTGGTGAATGGAGGGAATAAAGAGGTGACATGCTATAAGCTGGAGGTGGCTCATATAGTGGGTGTTCGGATGATGGGGACATCCCCCTCGGTTTCCCATAAAGCTCATATCGTGGAATGTGAGGGGCCTGAGCCAATTGGATAAACGGTTGGCAATTAAGTCCATGTTGGCAAAATGAAGGGTGGATATTGCTTGCTTGCAGGAGACTAAGATCACATCTTGGGAATCAGTAAGATGAAACTCCACTTCAGGTCCCCATATTAGTGATTTTTGATCTGTTTTAACAAATGGTAGCTTAAGGGGGATTGTGGTCACGTGGAATGGATACCTTTTTGAGTTGGTTGATGAAGTGATCCTGACATATTCGATATCTATGGTTTGATGTGCAAGGTTGATCATTCTCGCATCATGGTTACTTGTACGATATTGTGGGGTACATCCACAAACTCGGTATTATGGGATGAGCTACGTCAGATCAGAAGTAGGTTCCCGGAGTTGGCATGGCTTGTAGGTGGGGATTTTAACGTTATGCTCTATGCATATGATAGACCAAGAGGGAGTGGTGTGCATGACCATGTATCCGATCTATTTGGCGAGGTGGTGGAGGAGCTAGCATTGGAAGTCATGGATGCTACCAACTATAGATACACATGGAGAAACTCATCATCCCAGTCACATATTGACTGTTTTCTTCTTTCTATCAAGGCGTTGGAGATGTCCGGCTTGGCGACTGTGAGTTCCCTGCCCATATCGAGGTCGAACCATACACCTCCGTGCTTTGACTCCTGTAGTGGCAGGGAATCTACATCATATTTTAGATTTGAGCGTTGTTGGATGCTGTAGGAGGGGCTCTGAAACATGGTGTCCTCATTCTGGTCAGATTTGGAGGTAGAGGGGTCGGTTACAGTGAGATTTGCAAAGAAGTTGGTGGTGCCGCTGATGATTCCCAAAATACCCTTCTTAATTCTTGCAAATTAAGTGTTGTATATATGTTGTAGTCGGGAAATAGGAATCAATCAAGAAATCAAACCACACAAATTAATGAATCAATCAAGCGATGCAATTCTATGTTTATTTATCCTGGGCAAGTCCCAAGGTCGACTCAAGGAGGCAAAGGAACAACCTAGGTTAAGTCTATCAAATTTAGCAAACGGTTTTCAGAGATGAATATTTTTTTGTACTTTCATCTTTTCAGCTTTTTATGGGTTTTAATAAAAAGATATAATTAGTTGTGAAGAGAAATATGATGCATGGGTTTTTAAAGTTATTTTGATGCAAAGAAATAATGCTATGTTATGAGGTCAGGAAGAAATAAAATAAATACAAAATTTTTATTAATTTTTAAATAAGGAGGGAATGCGATGATATGATGCAAGGTGATAATGCAGGATGAGCAATAAAGTAGAGCAACAAGCCAAGCAAATCGTTTAATAATTTAATGCATAGATGCTAATTATCAATCACAAGAATATATGTTCAGTTAATATCAAGAAGATTCTCAAATAGATTCCCCCAATATATTGAACAAAAATAAATTGATGAATTTAAATAATTGTGCTCAAAATAAACTCCTCAAAGAATTCTTCAAATGCAAATCACAATATTCTGGAGGTCAGATAATGAAGTACTGAACAAAACGACACCAAGAATGCAAATATCCTATGTACGGTTCACAAGATACGATTTTATGAAGTTCGGGGGCCAAATTATAAATAAAATAATCTCAAAATGGGCCTTCACGGAGGCACATTAGTAATTTCTAAAAATCGAATGGGCTCCTTTGTAATTTACCTCAAGCAAGGGCTTATATGTAAATCCTGGAAGTTCTGAGGTCGCTCTTGCAATTTGCCCAACGTCTCGCGTGAGGAGCACGTGATGTTGGGCTGCGTGCAATTCTGAAGAGACGCAGGGGCCTGGCCGCAAAATCCCCACCGCACGTGCGATGCGCATGGTGTGGATCCGAGGCTAGGGCAACTTGTGCTGAGCCTCCCCATAGACATCCTTTGGAGCTTCGCTGCTAACGAGGCAGGAGGTTTGGGCTTTTGGCTCGGAGGAGATCCAATCTGTTGACGAGGCTTGATCGAAGGTTGGAAGTTGAGCATTTTTGGATGGTGGTGCACGGAGAGGTCGACGTAGCTGCTCCAGATGGCGGCAAAATCGAAGGAGGAGCAAGCTAGATGCGATGAGCTCGGCCGGTCGACACACGATCGGTAAGGGCGACTGGGCGGAGTCGGCGAAGGGTGAAGACTACGGTGGAGACTGCTGGCCGAGGAAGTAAAGCGGGCCGAAGGCAATCAGTTGTTGGAGCATAGAGGTGGGCTTGACGTGGAGGCGAGTCGACCAAGGAGGCAAAGGTACGTACGAGCAAGGGGAATATGGCGGAGCGTGAAGAAGGCCGTCGAAATAGTAGCAAAAGAAGGCAAAGGTGGCGACGGGTGGTGCAATGCAACAGAAGACAAAGAAGAAGATAAAAGTAACATAGGAAAAAGGAAAGGGGATCACCTGGGGAGCTGCATGGATGGCTAGAGCTTCGAGTTCCGGCCGATCTTCGCCTCGCACCGTGGGCGATTGCACGGGAGATTCAAGCAGATCGAGAAGATCAGAGATGCAACAAGGAGTACACATCACTCTCTGGATCTCGCCTAAACCAGATGGCTCGTCGTTGCTGCAACAAGAAGATGCGCTGTTGTCACCGGTGCACCCTTGGGACTGGAGCTCCTGATATCTTCGATTGGCGGATGTCGACGGATGTCGTCGGCGTTGGGGCTAAATAGGCAGCGGATCAAGAGGAGGATAAGGAGAGGTTCTTGGGTTGCGATAAGGTCGAAGGGAGGGTTATGATTAGGCGGTTCATCGGAGATGGGATACGGCTTAGATAAAGAAAACGACGATGGTTCTCCGCAAATTGGGGCTGGTGGTTCGAAGGGATAGAATGATGATGACTGGAGATTACAAAAGGGATTATGATCGAAGATGATAAGGTTTGTTTGTCGACGGGAATAGAGATAAGGAGAGGTGGTTAGACGGAGAAGAGATCGGAGGGGATAAGTGTGTGGGTTCCTGATGGCTAGGGATAAGATGAGTGCAAAGAGAGGTGGTCAGAGATGCAACATGAGTGGGAAGGTGGAGGGGTGGCGCTCGTCGGATGGTGGTGCAACGACGAGCTTGGCGGAGGAGGGAGAAGACCCTCACATGCGGTGCATGTGAGGTGGAGGGAGGAAGAAGTCACCTGCTAGGCACGTGACGGGGAGATGCTGATGTAATCACGTGGTAAGCACATTTTGGGGTAGGGGGAAGCACATGCTTGGCACGTGGAGAGAGAAATGGAGGGGTGACCAGGCCAGGTGGCCCAATGTTGTTGCGCCACGTGGCGCGGCTGACCGAAAGTTGACCATACATGAAAAACATGGATAAATAGATTAGAATTAGCAATGGACTCAGATGCAAAAGTGCTCAACAAGAAAAATGCTCCTTTAAATGTAACGTACAATGTTCATGAAGGACTCATGTGCCAATGAAATGAAATATGGAATGCAAGATATGATTTCTTTGGTGATATTTCATGTATATAAAAGACCAAATTTTGGCTTTGAATTTTTTATTTGATTTTCTGTAGATAAATAAATACATGTAAAGATCAAACATGCTATAAAATAATGCAATGGACTCAAATATGATTTTTTTTGGGATTTTTTATGGGTTTCAAATATGTCAGAGAAAAATCAGGGAGGTTAATTATGTACAAGTAGATTAGATGAATAAGTTCGAGTCAAAACATGTCATTTTTCTTGCTTTTGTGAATTTATTGGATTTTGATTTTTATGAATTATATTAAAACAATGAATGAATTGAAGAAATGAAAAAGAAATACTTAAAATGAGTTATATATACACATGAAATGATGGATCAAAATTAGCAAATATGTACAAAGTCCAAAAATCCAATTTTCACAAATGGGCTCCGATTCGTTTGAATTTGGTCTTGATTTATAGATATTTGAACGTACATTAATTCAAAAGTGAAAGAGTTCATTTGGACATTGTATGAGAAAGATACCAGCGTTTTCGTATGTCTTTTTTGAAATTAGGGTTTGAGATTGTTTTGCATATATACAAGTTAGCATTTTTTAGGATTTTTCTTGAATTAAGGATAGTAATATGTACATAATGAAGTTGGTTTTATGTTAATTGGAGTTAGCAAATTAGTTAAAAATGTGTGAAGTTAGATGAAAATATGAAGATGAATGTGAATGCATAAATGAATGCTAATTAATACAAATTAATTATGAGTGGATGAAAGTTAATTTTATGAAGTTACATGTAATCGATCCCAAATTCTCAGGACGAAGCGCTATTTTCATTTAATTAGAGTGATGAGTCACAGATTCATCAGTCGCGTGACAGAGTCTTGGAGTTCAAGAGGGACACGTGTTTCGAGCGTAAGTTGAGGAGGAATCAGACACAAGAGGAGATGGAGAGGTTGGACGTATTGGAAGATGTGAGGGAGCTGGATGAGGAAGTGCTTATGAGTCGAGGGATGGTTCAAAAAATCTTGGAGGAAGAGGATCAGAAGCGAGAGTATGAATGGCGCCAAAGGTCAAGACAAAATGGTTGAAGGAGGGTGACACTAATACTTGTTTCTTCCACATGGAGGCAAATGATAGAAGAAGGAGAAACACGATACATTCCGTAGTGGTGGAGTACGTCTACTTCGGGGAGGGAGAGGTAGCGAGGGCAGCTACTGATTATTTCAAGCACATGAGCAGGAAACCCCCGCAATGAAGTCTCTGATTGGGAGGTGGATTCGTTGACAAGGGGGTTTGAGTTGCTGGAGGTTTGTGAGGTTGTTTTTGGGTTGAATCCGGACTGGTGTCTAGGATCGAATGGCTTCCCTGTTTTCTTCTACAGAGAATTATGGGATCTCATAGCTGACCACGTAGACTGGCACTTCCTTTAGGCCTCGCTTTATAACCCAGGCATAGTTTTCCGGATCAATGATGTGAAGGAGATGTGTGGAGTTCTGATTCGTCCTTGTACTGCATCACGAATAAAATGGCAATCAACTTCAATGTGTTTTGTCCTCTCATGGAAAACTGGATTGGTAGCGATGTATGTGGCAGACTTGTTGTCGCAGTATAAGGGTACATGAGTGGCGACTGACATGCCAAGTTCTGTTAAGAAAGAAATAAGCCATGTGATTTCACATGTGGCCTGAGCCATTGCCCTATATTCTGCTTCCGCACTAGATCTGGATACCACTGTCTGCTTCTTGCTTCGCCAAGTGACAAGGTTATCCTCAACAAAGATGGCGTATCCTGTAGTGGATCGGCGGTCCTCAGGAGAGTTAGCATAGTCAGAATCTGTATAGGCAGAGATATTAGTGTGTCCATTCACCCCGTAGAAAAGTCCACGTCCGGGAGATTCCTTCAAATATCGAAGGATCAAAAGAACATCCTGCCAGTGACTGTAAAGAGGCTTCTCCATATATTGACTGGCTCTGCTCACAGCATATGATATATCTGGCCTCGTAGCAGTGAGATAGAGTAATTTTCCCACTAAGCTTCTGTATCGTGTTGCATCCTCAAATGCTGGATCAGTAGATGCTGAATATTTTCTCACTTCTGTAGGGATGCCAGATGGCTTGCATCAAAGAAGTCCTGCCTCAGTCTGAATATCGATGCAATACTTTCTCTATGAAAGATGGAGCCCCTCTGTAGTGCGTATTACTTCGATGCCAAGAAAATAACGAAGTTGGCCGAGATCTTTCGTGATAAAGACCTTCTTGAGGAAGGCCTTGGTCTCCTGAATACCGTCTACATCATCTCCTGTGATAATCATATCTTCAACATAGACAACAAGGATAATCGTGCCAGTAGACCGTCGTCTAACAAAGACAGAGTAGTCAGATGTTGTCCTTTGAAAATCAAGTGTGTTGATCTCCGTAGTGAGCCTGTCAAACCATGCCCTTGGGCTCTGCTTCAGGCCATAAATGGCCTTGCGTAGTCAACATACATGCTCCCCCTCAACTACATACCCCGACGGTTGCATCATGTAGACCTCCTCCTCAAGATCACCATAAAGAAAGGCATTCTTCACATCAAGTTGATAAATGGGCCAAGCCTTGTTGGCAGCAATAGAAAGAATGGTACGTATCGACCCCATTCTGGCAACAGGCGAGAATGTCTCAAAATAATCAACTCCAAAGGTTTGTGTAAAACCTTTTGCAACAAGTCTGGCTTTCAACCTGTCAATAGAACCATCAGGCGACTGTTTGGTCGTGAAGACCCATCGACATGCCACAGGGCAAACTCCCGGGAGGCACGACACAAGATCTCACGTACCCCGGGAGGTAAGTGCATCCATCTCCTCATCCATGGCCTGCCGCCAACCTTGATCTTGCATTGCACTGAAATGATCTCTTGGAACGGTAATAGTATTAAGAGCATATGCAAATCTCTTGTCACAGCTAGATAAACCATCTGTAGAAGTAAAATGTGACATGGGGTAATACGTACATTTACTTTTTTGCTTGCGTAGAGCTATAGGAAATTCCCCAGGTACATCCGGGACAATAGTGGTGGGAGCACTTGAAGTGGTCATATCATCCTGCATAAAAGGGACAGGCAAAGGTACAAACACTGGTGTAGGAGGTATAGAGGTACGCTGGCGAGTATAGACGATTGGTGGAGGAGGGAGATCCAGAGGAATGTCATATACAATCTGTGTGAAATAACTTGTTTGCTCAAAGAAAGTGACATCAACAGATACATAGTATCGACGTCCAACAGGATCATAGCAGCGATAGCCTTTCTGGGTACGAGAGTACCCAAGAAAGACGCATTTGATGGCACGAGAGGATAATTTGTCAGCTGCATGAAAGTTATGAACAAAGGCAATACAACCAAAAATTCGCAGAGGTATGGGAAAAGGAGATTCGGTAGGATAAAGTAAGGAAAATGGAGTTGCCCCTTTGGGAACTGATGAAGGAACACGGTGAGATACACTGCAGTAAGGATAGCATCTCCCCAATATTGTTTAGGAACATTCATTTGACTAAGAAGAGATCTGGCAACATTTAGCAAGTGTCGGAGTTTCCTCTCAGCTACACCATTCTGTTGTGAGGTATATGGACATGATGTTTGGTGAACAGTTCCCTGGGATGCAAAGAAAGAGGTCAAGTCATGTTGGGTTAACTCAAGAGCATTGTCGGTACGAATGATCTTAACAATGCTAGAAAAGTAAGTTTTAACATATTGAAAGAAATTTCTGACAATCTGATTAATCTCCGAACGCTCCTTTATTAGATAGACCCAAGAAGATCGACTATAATCATCAACGAAACTATAAAGTAGCGATGGCCACTTAATGTGCGGATCGGACAAGATCCCCAAACATCACAGTGAACAAGATGAAAAGCAACAGTACTACGAGACTCAGTACGGACAGGAAACGAGGTTCTATGGTGTTTCCCGAACTCACATGCCTCGCACTGAAAGAGCTTCAGAGCAGAGAGTTCAGGAAACATCATGGAGATGGCCTTGGCAGAGGGATGTCCAAGGCGTCAATGCCATAGGAGCGGATCTTCGGAGATAGATGCAGCACCAACAAAATTGGAGTCTGAGGGTATGTCAAGGTAATATAGACCGTTCTTCTCATGACCCCCACCAAAAATCTGCCTCGTCCGAGTGTCCTGAAAATAACAACAAGACTCATCAAATATCACACGACAATGAAGCTCAACACAAAGCTTGTGAACTGACAACAAGCTAAGAGGAAAATCAGGAGCGCAGTGAGCCCCCGAAAGTCGGAGTTTGGAAGAGAATTCCATAGTTCCGACACTAGTAATCTGTGATTGAGTCTCATTAGCAACTCGAACTGACTTCATAGAGGTAGATGGTATGGAAGAGATGAGCAGACTACCTTCTCCATTGAGATGAGTAAAGGCGCCGGAATCAATAATCCAAGCTGGAGTAGAAGTGATATCAGAGTTGGCTATGGTACCTGAAGGAGTGGCCAGAGCAGCAATTGTAGTGTTACTAGTGGTGGTAGGCCCTGGAGTCTGAAGGATCTGCATTAGGCGGGAGTAATCTGCATCATTAAGATGAACAGTCTTGCCACTGGAGGTAGGTGATGCTTCTTCTACATCATAGGCATCCTCATAAGCATTATAGGCATGATAAGAAGGTACGCCAAACTTCTGCCAGCATCGTTCAGCCGGGTGATTCCACCTACCACAGTGAGTGCATGGGGCAATAGAGTCTCGCCCACGACCACGACCAAAGTCACGGTCTCGTCCAGATTCCCGTCCACGGCCACGACTTGGATCGCGACCGCGTCCTCCTCGCTAGCCGTATCTGCCTCCTCGCCCAGATGAGGTGATGTGTGCAAAGTTCTCTGTTGAAGGTAAGACAGGAGGCCGAGTAGCGGATGTTTCGAGCTCCTCAAGTCGGCCAAAGATGGCCTTCATTGTTGGCAGTGTGTCTGATATAAGAAATTGCTCCTTCGTTGCATGGTACCTAGAATGCAGGCCATCAAGGAAGCGGTATACCTGCCAGTCAGAACGCTCGTGTATCTGTTTGGTGCAACATGAGGGTTGGAATATTGCAAGCTCCTCATACAGACGGGATAGATGCCTGTAGTACTCGATGAGGGTGGGATCACCCTGAGATGCCGACCAGATTCGCCTGTAAATATCTGCAAGGCATGACTTCGTCTTCTTTTGGGAGTATGTTTGCTCGAGATCCTCCGACATTTCCTTTGCCGTATTTTTGTAAAGAAGATTTGAGAGAATATGAGCCTCAACACTGTTGGTCATCCAGTTGATAACCAAATAGTTATCTGTTTGCCAGTTGTCGTACTCTTTGTCCTTTTCATCTAAAGGATATTTAGTCAAAATGTAAAGTTTCCTCTGACCACCAATGAATACCATAAAAGATCGAGACCAGAGCACGTAATTTTCTGTACCCTTGAGTTTGATAGTAGTGCCTTGTGCCATAATATTTGTGGCCAAGGGCTTTGTCTCGATAGAAGAAGACGCCATGGTGGTCTTAAAATAGAAAGACGATCCTGTGATCAACTAAGGATGCATATAAGAGCTAAAAAAATTCCCTAAAACTCACGTTTGCCCTTGACGAAGGGCTGAAAACCCCCAATGGACAGCATATCTGGATTCTTGGAAGCGATCCGTGATGAATCTTGGATCTCCAAAGAGTCCTACGGTACCCGTGGAGGGTAGCTGTGGGGTTGACGACCTTCGTAGGAGATCCTGAAAGCGCCGGGTAGCGCTAGCGGGAGGGCTGCTGCACTAGAGCCGATTGGAGGGCCTTGCGCGGGGCCCTAATTCAGGGAAGAGGGCCCCGCACAGGCTTTTGCGAGGCTTGAAGGTGGCGGTGGGGATTTTAGATGAGAAACCCGGTCTAGGACCGTTGCTCTGATACCATGTGAAGAAGAGAGACATAATGTGATGTCTATTCCATAGGGCTAGGGTCTCTTATATAGAGAGAAAACCCTAGAGAGTACAAGAGTAAAAATACATAAATAGCCCAAGGGGTTACGGAACCCGAAGAGTTAAAGGTTACGGAACCCGAAGGGTTAAGGGTTACGGAACCCGAAAGGTTACAAATATAATTGTAATATAATAATTCTAATAAATGAATTTCATGGATGAAGAGATGTGTCACAACTGCATAATGCAATGTTCTTGTGAATGGACATTCGGAAATGTTTTTTTCAGCCACATTGGGGGGTTCGTTAGGGATGGTCGCTTGCGCCATTGTTTTTTGTTCTCTCATCTGATGCATTGACGATCATGATTGACATGGCCATTTCTGGGGGCTACTGTAGTGGTTACTCAAAGAATGAGTTATCTATTCCCATACTCTAGTACGCGGATGACACGATACTTTTTACAAAGGGATGGCAGACAATTGCAGAGATCTCTTAATAGTCATGGACATTTTTGTTGAGGCATCTGGTCTGAAGCTAAGCAAGGACAAGTCTGAGTTCATTCCTTTTGGATTAACAGATGATGAGATTGGGTTGTGTACTGATTGGTTGCATTCAAGGTTGCAGAAAGCGGTAATCGGTATTCAGTCGGCAGGGTCACCTACTAAGGATTAGTCGGCAGTCGGGCGAGTAGTCGGAATTAGTCGGTCATTAGTCGGTTTTGAATTTTTAATTATTTTAAATATATAAATTAGTTTTTTATAAATATATTCGTATGCATATACATATATTTGTATATTTTATATAACATCATGATGAAACAAAAGAAGAATTGACTTTAAATATAACATTAAGCATATTAGAATATGTTTGCTTAAAAAAAGTGAAAAACAAAAAAAAATAAAAAAGGTTGTTGTGAAAGTCGGCCTATTAGTCGGCCCGACTAGTCGGGTGGACTGACTAAGGGCCAACTAGGCCTAGTCGAGTCGGCTACCCCCCAACTCGACTAGTCGGCCTAGTCGGCCGACTTTTGCAAGCTTGGTTCCGTTTGCCACACAAAGGCCTACTGTTATGATATCTGGGGGTGTCACTAGTTGCTGGCAAAATACATGTAATATATTGCTTACCGATGATAGAGAAGCTGGAACATAAGATAGTTGGGTGGAAGTTGATTTACTTGTACATGTGTGGCATCTAAGGATGTCAATCTGGGTATACCCATTGGGTATTCGACCCGAACTCGTCTCATTTAACGACCCAAAATCCACCCCATTTATTTTTGGACGGGTTTGGATTTTGAATTTGCTACCCATGCGGGTATGAGTATGGGTTTGGGATTGTCTTGTGGGTACCTGAACCCGAACCCACCCTAAATCCAATAAAAAATATAAATATAGATATGTGTTGTATTTTACTCAAACTCTTCAGATCAACCTAATATCTAATACGTATCGAACTACATATATAAAAATCCAATTTGATTTTCTCATTTCCATTCATTTATTCATACCTGACTACCTTTTTTATCTTCAATAAATAAAAATTATCAACCCAAAGAGTTAAAAACTTAGTATATATACATATATATCTTTAATATTTCCTACACATTGCATATCTTTGTATACCACCATATTACATAATCTCCCTATGTTTAATCTATGTGTGAAAATCTTATGTACATTTACGAAGAGCTTAAAATTTTATTATATTGAATACGTGGGTACCCATTGGGTACACAAGTATCCTCTGGATATATGGGTACCCACTAGAAATTACCCGTTTAATAAATGGGTGGGTATAAGTAGTGATTTTATAAATGGGTGCGACTTTGGGAATATTGATATCCGCCCCAAACCAGACCTGCTGACACCCCTAGTGGCATGGTGCTGCCACGTTCGGTCCTATCAGCGATCTCGATATTTTTCTTATCCTCGAGACTTTTACATGATGGTGTTGGGAAGAGGTTGGAAACCATCATATCTGGTCGTCAAAGGGCTAATCCAATGGATTTCCCTTGGTTGATTGGGGGGTGTCATGCACAAAGGAGGATGGAGGCCTTGACGTATAGAGTTTGGGGGAGATGAACAAGGCTTTGCTCGGTGAGTGGGTCGCTCGCATTTAGGATGAGTGAGATAGTCTGGTGTATGATCTTGTCCTGTTAGATTTCAAGAATGCGGAATCATAATATCAGAGAAATAGAATAAACATGAAGAACACTGGGATTTTACGTGGAACCCTACTCCGTGAAGAGCGGGATGAAACTATGGGAGAGAGAACGCCTCAAAGGACTTGTGTTTTCTATTCATTTTTCTCATCTGATACAATGGGTATGGGGCTTCTTATATAGCCCCCATCGAGTCTCCATGTCCCTTAAATAGTAGATGTGGGACTAAAATACTAGATGTGGTAATTGGAGACCAGAGAAATCTAATTACCCATCATTACATGTGACACATATACTCCCACACTTGTTGAAGAGTTTTATGTTGTGTTATTGTTTTACGATTATTTATTTTATCCGTAGTATGTAATTTCCCCATTAGGATTTCTCTCTACTATATGATAGAACTTTTGAACTCTAGGAATAAGCAACAAAGTATTATCATTCACATGGTATCAGAGCGGCAACCCTACACCGGAGCCATGAGCCAAAAACCTTAACTATACCTCCTAGACTCACTCCACATGCCGCCTCTCTCTTCGAGCGTTGCCTATGCCCTCGTGAGGCACCTCCTCCTCCACGCGTCGCTCCTTGCAATGCTTCAGCTCTTCGCGTGAAGCCCCTTGCCTCGTGCCAACCCTCCGCACAACCCCTTGCACGCTCCTCTTCCTCTTGCTCCTGACAACACTGCGGCCCAACGGCAACCTGTTGCTACTATAGCAGCCTGGTGGCTAACAACTCGTCCAAGGTCGGTATTGGCTCGCTAGAGGCTAGTTTGTAGCCTCGTGATCTTGCAAACATGATCCAAGTTCTCTTGAAGCCCTGAGATTGTGTTTTTTGGTCTGATTTCAGAAGTTTAGATCTGATTTACTCTATTTATATCAAAATCAAACCACAATTTGTCTAAAGATGGTTGTGATATGAGTTTAAGTTCACAACCATCTTCCATGTCTGTTTAGACACCGCGCAATTGTTTTAAGGTCTCAGTGATTGTTCACGATGTCAGAAAGCATAGTTGACACGCCATCTACGTGTGCCTTCAAGGGTCCATCACCTATTGCCTATATATACAAACTATGAGTTGTGGGCGATGCAATTCATGAATCTGCTGCATATCCATGATAAGAAGCATATTCTGATGCAGGATGATCTGATGGACAAGGCTTGGGACCAACTTCTCATGGAAGGCTAATGATGCATATGCGAAGGTATGGCTATCTGATACTGTCTTTTGTTGAGATAGGCAACAATATTCTGAGTCAACCCACAACAAAGACGATGTGGGATATTCTCGTAGCAGCATACTCCCAAGCGAAGAATGAGTCGAAGATATTGCAGCTCCAACATGATATCTTCACAACCAAACAATGTGATCATCCTCTTCATGCTCTGTACACATCTTTGAGGGGTATGTTTGAGCGACTCCACAGCTACATACCCCTCACGGCTTCACCAGAGAAGCATAATGCCTACAGAGATTCTGTCATGATTGGTGTGTTTTTGGCTACTCTCAATCCAGAATACGATTCGGCTCACTCTTAGCTCCTCATTGATGCTACCATACCTCCTATGGAGGAAGCATACCGCAGGCTCAACCGCTTGAGTATCTCCTCTGCTGCGCCCTCTCAGACATCGTCAGATATGGTTGCATCACGTGATAGAGTTGGATCAACTTCATTCAGAGGATGAGGCACACGTGGCAAAGGCGGTTCACGTCTATATCAACCATGCTCATACTGCCATCGTTCAGGTCATTCAGAGGACACACGCTACTCCAAGCACGGTTTTCCATCATCAGCTCATGCTGTATAGCAGAGTCAAATTGCTCATGATCTCACTAATCATTGCTATGATGACTTTGTTGCTCGCCTGAGAGAGATTATGCCTCTAGCTGCTTGATCTTCTAGCACTGGTTCGTCAGACATTGCAACCTCTACCTCTACTAGTAGCTTAGGTATTACTCATGCATTTACTGGTCGTTCTAGACCAGATCCTTCAGAATGGATAATGGATTATGGAGCATCACATCATCTCTGTGGAGATCGTTTGCAGTTTGGTACGCATAGTCCAACAAAACCAAGTAGATCAGTGATGATTGCAGATGGGAGTCATTCCCGATCACTAGATTGGTGGAGGTTCATTTGACACCCTACATACATTTGCAGAATGTTCTTCATGCACATGCCTTCTCCATGAACTTATTATCTATTAGTCTGATAATAAAAGATTTACATTATCGTGGTATATTTGACCATAGTTTCCTTGTTTTTCAGGATATCACTCACCGACAGGGTGATTGGATGTGGTCGTGAACTTGGAGGGCTTTACAGGTTGACTTAGTCTCCGTATGCAGGTGCTGTTTCTTTTATGTCGAGTTAATTTTCCCTTACACATGGCAGACCGCTGCAAAAAATTTGTCGTCTCATACATGGTCTCTCTATCAAGTCTAGTTTCCAGTGTGCATCATGCGAACTTGGAAAGCATCACCGATCCAATTTTTCAAGTCGTCAAGGCCGGAGTAGTCAGGGTCTGTTTGATTTATTTCACCTGGACATGTAGGGTTCGAGTCATGTACCTGATCATCAGGGACACATGTACTATCTTGTTTGTGTTGATGATTTTTCCAGACCGTCCTAGGTCTTTCTTTTAAAGCGTAAGTCTGGGGCTAGTACATTAATTCAAAATATTATGGTTGAAATAAAGAATATTTTCTCTACCTCAATAAAATATATTCGTTCTGATAATGTTATTGAGTTCTGTGCTACACATCAGCTCACGTAGCATTATTCATCAGACTTCTTGTGCTTATACATCTCAAAAGAACGGTGTGGCTA
Organism: Ottelia alismoides; assembly: GCA_037367405.1. Taxonomy (NCBI): domain Eukaryota; kingdom Viridiplantae; phylum Streptophyta; class Magnoliopsida; order Alismatales; family Hydrocharitaceae; genus Ottelia; species Ottelia alismoides. The sequence goes on along the minus strand of JAZKJV010004185.1, from coordinate 591,954 downwards.
AACACAAAGACCGATATTTTTTAGATATCACCAGGATTCTCATACAGAGTCGGGCTGCACATTCTTTCTAGGATGATGCTGTGATGACAGCTTGTTACCTTATAAATCAAATACCCTCTACAATTTTGGGTGAAAAGACATCCTTTGCTCTTGCATTTCCTAATAAGGACATCTTCTCCCTTATGCCACGAGTATTTTGGTGCGTGACATTTGTCAATATCCTATGCCCTGGACAAGCTCGCTCCTCGAGCCATCAGTTGTATGCTTGTAGGTTACTCTCGCACCCAAAAGGGTTATCAGTGCTTTGGTCCTGTTAAAGGACAATACTATGTTAGTGCTAACGTCACCTTATTTGAGTCCATCATGTAGTACTCTCCTACATGTGACAAATTGAGTCCCTTTGAGTCTGACGATGCTATCATTCTTCCACCCCTACCTACACATATACCTCAGCCTGCCCATCATGTTCCAATGCCTTCTCCAACATCCTGCACGCCTCAGGTAAATTCTGAAAACTTGGTTTTGACTGATGGAACTAGTGGTGGGTATGATGTACATGATGAGCATGCATGTATATAAGTTGAGCTAGAAACACCAACAAAGACTGATTTATGGTGGTCTATTGCCTTGCGAAAAGGCAAATGTTCCTGTGCACGATACCCCTTTGCAGGTCACGTGTCTCTGGAGCGACTTTCATAGATTTCAAGAAATTTATTGTGGGGTTATCTACTGTTGAAATCCCATGTATATATCAGGAGTCACTCAAGGTGAGCGAATGGTGTCTGGCCATGGATGCAGAGATGACTGCTTTACACTCTCGTAGCATGCAGAATACTGTTACAACTCTTGCAAACATGTCTGTTATAGGATGCAAGTGGGTGTTCACTACAAAGTATCAAACATAGGATAGTATTGATCACTACAAGACATGACTCGTAGCTCATGGGTTCACCCATACTTATGGGGTGTACTATCGGGACGCTTTCTCTCTAGTAGCTCGGCACTCCACACTTCGGGTTCTTCTCTCTGTTATCGTCACATGTGATTGGCCTCTGTATCAGCTTGATCTGACGAATGCTTTCCTCTATGGTGATCTTCAGGAGAAAGTCTACATGCAATAACCATCGAGGTTTGCTGCTAAGGGAGAGTGTCGGAAGGTGTGTATACTTCATAAGGCAATCTATGACCTTAAGCAGAGTTCGAGAGCATGGTTTCAGAAGCTTTCGGATGCGATAGAACAGAAGGGGTGCGTGAGATCCACTACATATCACTCCTTGTTTATTCAGATACTATTGCTATACTGTATACATCGATGACATCATCATTACATGGGATAATGCACAAGGGATTCAAGCAGCTAAGGTTTTCCTAGGTCTGCAGTTTGTGACCATGGACCTTGGTAGTCTACGTTACTTCCTTGGACTGGAGTTTGCCAAGAACCAACGAGGTCTTGTGATGACCCAGATGAAGTATGTTACAGATCTCCTATTAAAGACAAGTATGACAGATCGCAAGCTAACCAATACTACTATGGACCCGAGCATGAAGTTCTATGATGACGATACTGATGAGGTCGAAAAGAGGAGATACATAGAGCTAGTTGGGAATCTGCTATATGTGACCATCACCATGCCATATATATCTTTTATAATAAGCAAAGTGAGTCAGTTCATGGAGAAACCAAGGCAAACCCATATGGATGCAGTCTATATTTTTTTTTGATGTATTTGAAGACTTCACCTGGCACTGGTCTTTGTTTAACAGAGGCATATCCCTTGCTGTTACAGCTTGTGCAGATGCAGACTATGCGGGATATCCTAAGGATAAGAAGTCGACTTCCGGATTCACAGTGTTTGTAGGTGATGGGAGAAAAGAATGACTTGCATTAGACGTACCCGAGGGCTCTCTTATATAGGAGAAAAGCCCTTGGGTTAATTACATGATAAGTATTAGGAGAAACTGAAATTACATAAAAGAGGCAGAAAGCTATATTTATCTTAACACCCCCCCTCAAGCTGGAACATATATATCTATCACGCTCAGCTTGGAACAACACTTCTGAAATGGGCTTCGAGATAGAGCCTCGGTGAAGATATCTGCCGTCTGATCGCCTGTAAATACATGAGAGGTAGATATGAGTCCTTTCTGTATCAAGTCTCGAGAGTAATGGCAGTCCACCTCGATATGTTTTGTATGTTCATGGAATGCAGGATTATTCACAATGAATAATGCAACTTGATTATCACATAAGAGTTGCATAGGAAGAGGAACTTCTATGGTAAGATCAGGTTACACCGATCTAACCCACATGATCTCTGCACTCCCTTGAGCCATAGCTCGGTACTCAGATTCTGCACTTGATCTAGCCACCACTGTTTGCTTTTTGCTTTTCCATGAGACAAGCGAGTGTCCAACAAACACTGCAAACCCCGAAGTAGACTTTCTGTCTGTGGGACATCCTGCATAGTCAGCATCTGTGCAAGCTGTTACATCCAAGGAAGCATCCCTACTGAATAAGAGTCCCGAACCGGGTGAGTTTTTCAGATATCTCAAAATCATAAAGATAACATCCATATGTGCATTTCTGGGCTGCTCCGTGAATTGACTGACCTTGCTTACAACAAACATAAAATCCGGCTTGGTGATAGTAATGTATAGAAGCTTTCCAACCAGTTCCTTGTACCTCCTGCTATCAACTTCTTCAGTATCCTCATCATATAATTTCATACTTGGATCCATGGGAGTCATAGCAGGCTTACACCCGATCATACCTGTCTCAGAAAGGAGATCCATGACAAACTTTCTCTAGGTCATCACTAGACCTGGCCAAATTTCGGGCCGGGCCGGCCCATGGGCCGGGCCGAACGGGCCGAGGTTAAAAAAACCTCTGTCCAAAGCCCGCCCATGGGCCCCCATGGCCCATTTTGGTCATTTTCTATTGATTTTTTTAATGGTATTTCATACGTATAAATGATTTTATTAATACCATCTATACTTTATATAACTAATATACATAGTTTACATGTTACTTGACATGTAATTCATTGAATTTTTATTTAAAACTAGTGTCATAAATGAAAAACTTAAAGCATATCATATTAATATATGTATAATTTGACATATATTTATATATTTTTTATTTTTGCGGGCCGGGCCGAGCCGACCCATGCTTAAATTTTGAAGACCAAGCCCGGCCCATGAGCGGGCTGGGCGGGCGGGCCCCCAGCCCGTTGGCCAGGTCTAGTCATCACTAGACCACGATGATTCCTGGCAAACTCCAATCCCAGGAAGTAGCGAAGGGTACCAAGATCCTTGGTCACAAACTCTTTACCTAGGAACTTCTTGGCTATCTGAATGCCCTGAGCATCATCTCCTGTAACAATAATATCATCTACATACACAAGAATGGCAACCGTATCTCTATGTGTCTTCTGGACGAAAAGCGAGTGGTCTGCAGTGGACCTCTTATACCCTTGTTGCTCAATCAATTCTGACAGCTTTTGGTACCAAGCTCTAGGACTTTGCTTCAGGCCATAAATTGCCTTATGCAATCTGCATACCTTCTAGGACTCCCCCTCAGCAGTAAACCCAGGTGACTGCTGCATGTAAACTTCCTTCTTAAGGTCTCCATAGGGAAACACATTCTTCACATCAAGCTGAAATAACGGCCAATCACGTGAAACAACCACTGCTAGTAAGACCCGAAGCGTCGAGTGTCTCGCTATTGGAGAAAAAGTGTCCTGGTAATCCACCCCATATATCTGGGTAAAGCCCCGGGCCACCAACCTAGCCTTGTAGTGATCTACACTCCCATCTGCATTTTGCTTAATGGAAAATATCCACTTGTAGCTGACAATCGATGCACCTCATGGAGCCGAGACAATAGTCCATGTCCCTCTTGACGTTAACGCCGTCATTTCTTCTTCCATGGCTTGACGCCACCTGCTGTCCTGTAAAGCCTCCATATATGTTCAGGGTATATTAGCCACAGAAAGTCCTACAACAAACTTCTTGTATTCATCAGAAAGATGATCCAAAGAAACATGTGCAGCTAATGGGTATGTGACACATTTGCGTCGAGGCTTCCTTAGCGCAATAGGAACATCCAAATTTGCATCCTCTCTGTCTTCTGTAGCAGAATCATCCTGTGTATGCTGTAAAACTCCAGTGCCATCAGTAGAAATACTGTTATCAAGACATACCTGAGGCTTGCTGGATGATGTGGACGACCCATGAGCAGAAGAGCTAGTAGAAGACATGCGAGTGTAAACAATGGGTAAGAATTTGGGCGCAGGTGGTGGTGGTGGTGGCGAAGCTGGAGGTAATGGTTGCTCAGGTTCAGATGCTGGAAGAGATGGAGGAACAACAATGTCATCCGCATTATTATTGGACAGCCTATTACCTGTAGGAGAGAAGTACATGATGGGCTCAAAGAAAGTAACATCAGCACTGACATAATATCGCCGACTCAACGGATCATAACATCTATACCCTTTTTGAGTACGAGAGTACCCAACAAATACACATTTGATAGCTCTTGGTGAGAGCTTATCACGACCAGGGGTAGAAATATGCATAAACGCCACAAATCCAAAGACTCGAGGTGTCATGGAGAATAGGTCCTTATCGGGAAACGCAATCAAGAAGGGAACCTTTTCTCTAAGAACAGTAGACGGCATGCGATTCACCAGGTAGCACGCAGTAAGAACAACATCCCCCCAAAAAGAATGAGGGGCACGACTATGGATCAACAATGTTCGAGTGACATCAAGAAGGTGACGGTGTTTGCGTTCCGCCACACCATTTGTTGCGAAGTGCAACTACACGAAGTTTGGTGAACAATGTCTTGTGAACTGAGAAAATCTGACAAACGTAATGTTAAAAACTCCAAAGCATTATCAATGGGAATTACTTTGACATTGGTAGAGAAGATATTTTTAACTTCAAGAATAAATTTTCGAATAATAATATCAGCTTCAGACTTTTGTTTCAACAAAAAAATCCATGATAGTCCGAAATAATCATCCACATCAACCATATAATAACGATGGCCCTGAAGATCAGGGGCACGACTTGGACCCCAAATATCAATGTGATATAACTCAAAAGACCGACTACTTTGACAACTTGGATGACCTAGAAACGAAGACCGATGATGCTTCCCAAGATGATAGGTTTCACAATCCAATGCAGTGCGGGTAGATATATGTGGTAAGACATGACACATCTTCTGCAGAGGAAGATGGCCAAATCGAAGATGTCAAAGAAATGGAGAAACAGATCTAGAGGGAATAGTAGCAAGTCCAATACATAGTGATATAGCAAGCCTATACAAGCCTCTCTGCTCACGCCCACTTCCAATCATCCTGCCAGTCAGTATGTCCTAAAACACGAAAGTAGAAGGGTCAAAGATGGCACGACAATGTAATTCTTTAGTAAGCTGGCTAACAGACATCATGTTCATCTTAAAGTCAGGCGCATGTAAGACATTATGAAGGCTCAAGAAAGGCGTTAGAGTGATCTCCCCCTGGCCAACAATGGGTAATCGAACCCCATTGGCAATGACTACAGATCGTCCTGGCGCAAGTGCTCTGTAGGTAGTAAACTGCATTCTGTCGCCACACATATGATGGGAAGCCCCGGAATCTATAATCCAATCTGTCAAGTCTGACCAAGTAGTACTGATAAGCGCATAGTGGATACCTGAGGAGCTAGATGCCGCTCTGGCAGGAGCTGGCGCTTCCGTAAAACTTGGAGAGGGAGACCTAGGTGTAGCCATCATCTCACGGAGTCTGGAGACGAAGTCATCAAAGCGAGCATCTGGGAGAGGCACTGCTGCAGCCTTAGTCTGCTCTGCAACACGTGTAGTGGCTGGATATCCATGCTTGTGAAAGCATGTTTCCTCAGAGTGGCCTGGACGGTGACAGTGAGTACAGGGACCACGATGTCTGCCTCCCCCTCTACCACGAGGTCCACGACCTCGAAAATGTGACAATCCTCCTCTGCCTCGGGTGGTAGCCATAGCTGAAGGAGTAGGCTGTGCTGCAGACGTTGATGCACTTGTAATCCTACTCAATCTCTTATACACCTCCTCCATAGGTGGAATAGTTTCGCCAGTCAGAAGTTGAGTACAGGCTGCATCGTACTCAGGATCAAGGGAGGACATAAATACCCCCGTCATTGTGGCATTCCGATATGACTGTTGTTGTTCCGTATTGGTTGTGATCGGCATGAAGCTATGCAATCTCTCGAACATGCCCCGCAGATGAGAGAAATGTGCATGGAGTGACTCTTCCATTCTGTTTGGAGGAAAAGATGTCGAATTGTAACTGAAAGGATTTTGCTCTCATTCTTCGACCAAGGCCCTAAATGTCGGTTTTGGTCACCATTTCGGTATCGACCAAAACAGAATTTCGATGGAATTTTGACCGGAATTTCGATCGGAATTCCGGTCATTTCGGTCATTTTATATACTAGGACCCCCATATTTTTGTCATTTCGGTCGAATTTCAATTTCGACTGGATATCGATATTCGACAGAAATTCGACCGAATTTTGCTGAAATTTGAGGCCATGTCTTCGACTTCCCATATGTAGCTGCCAGTATATCCCACATAGCCTTTGCTGTGGGTTGATTCACAATGTCATTAGCAATCTCTGTAGTCAGCATCCTAGAGAGCCATGTACGAGCATAAGCATCGTCTTGCTTCCACATCGCATTCGCTCCAGTCTTGTCTTCCGGCTCGGATTCTATCAGTATGTGCTCCTTATTATGGCACTGCATCAGGGTTCGAAACTGCATGGACCATAGTTCATAGCTGGTCCCGTCCATCTAACTATAGGGGCATGGCCTTTGAAGGCACCCGAAGATGTAAAGATATCATCCTTGTTCTCTGACATGATTGAAGAAGAGCCACAGATCGACGGAGGTAAACAACTAGTCGGTCTACAGTATCATATGAGGGATAGGTTGTATGTGTAGACTCATACAACCATCCCTAATCTCCGTTAATGCGCCTAAGCTATCAACCAATCGTCACCGCGAAAGCCCTGACCGGAGGCGGTGTACCCGCGAGAGGTCACGAGGGCCCTTAGAAGCCGTTGGAGGCTCTTGGCGACAGTGGGGACGCGTGGCGGGGCAGCAACGGCCGTCAGAGAGGCCCGCTAGGTGCTGCGCAGGGGCGAAACGGTGCTGCCTGGGCATTAGGGTGCCGCCGGGGGCAAAAGAGCGCCGGGGGGAGGCGCTGGCTGCGTCGGGAGGGCACTGGCTGCACCGGAGGGTGCTGGCGGAGCACCGAGTGGAGGCGTAGGCGGCGTCGGGGGGTGCTGGCGGAGCGCCGATAGGAGGGGGGGGGGGGCGGGTGGGTAGTCTAGGGTTAGGGTTTGGGTGGGATAACGGGACTCCGGTCTAGGACCGTTGCTCCGGTACCATGATGGGAGAAAAGAATGACTTGCATTAGACGTACCCGAGGGTTCTCTTATATAGGAGAAAAGCTCTTGTGTTAATTACATGATAAGTACTAGGAGAAACTGAAATTACATAAAAGAGACAGAAAGCTATATTTATCTTAACATTAGGGAATTCATTAGTATCATGAAAAAGCAAGAAACATGCATTTGTTGCCGATCAAGTGTTGAATCAGAGTACATAGCAATGGCACAAGCAGCAAGAGATGATGTGGGTCAGATCAGTTCTGATTGACCTAACAATTAAGGTTCCTCTTCCTATGCACCTCCAATGCAACAACCATGCCGCACTGTTCATTGCCAACAATCTAACCTTTCGTGAGCGAACCAAGCATATCGAGATATACTGTAACTACACTCGAAATATGATCCAGAAGGGCCTTGTTCTACATCTCATGTCAGTTCTAGTGAGTAGACAACAAACGTGCTCATCAAGGCTCTAGCCCTAGGTCCCTTTCAGAGACGTTCCAAACTGAGCCTGATAGACATCTATGCTTCAGCTTGAGGGACGAGTGTCGAAGAGTTTTATGTTATGTTACTATTTCACAATTATTTATTTATTTTGTCCATAGTACGTAATTTATCCATTAGGATTTCTCTCTACTATATAAGAGAACCCTTGGGCTCTATGAATAAACAACAAAATATTCTTATTCACATGACTCCCTCTCAAGTTGGAGCATGCAATCCTCAGCTTAAACAAATAGAAAGAAATCTCAAATTCACAATACAAGGCACTACAAACAATATCATCTCAATGCATACTTTACTGTTGGTTGCTGTCGAGGACATTACTTCTCATGCTAAAGGGATGGAGTGTGAGTTGAACTGGGTCTCATCGTTGGAGAACATGTGCTTTGTACCGCGTCTGTCAGAATCACTGAACTAGAATGAGTCTCCACCTGGAGAACTCTAGCCCGCAACTGCTCCATCTCCCTGAAGGACTGAGCTAGAAAAAATCTGTGGAAACATCCTCGTCGAAGTCCACGGTCGCTGGAGAATGAAGTCTGAAAGTTCATTGTCAGAGAACTGGGTCTCTCCCATTCTGGCTCAGAGAATGGGATCTCTACTTTGGAGTCCCTATGAAACCACATGAAAACCCTAGCCCACAATGGCTTAGAGAATGAGATCTCTACTATGGAATCCCTATGAATCACATGCAAAATTTGAGTCCAAATAATGAACACGCACTTGTGCGCGTCGAACTGTAGACTCAGACATAAATGTGAATGGAGAGTCTAAATCTGGCATAGAATCTGAGCTAGAAAATATGAATCAGAGTCATAGAACTCTATGCAATACTCCCTTTTCTCCCATACTGGTCGGAATAGATAACATTGTCCTAGTTGGGAGAAGAATTGAAGATGGGGAAAAACAAACTCAAATGAATTTCTCGGCTATTTCCTTCTCTTTTTTTGATAACCATCTCAAAATTTTTTCTTGCTTTTCTACTCCCCTTTTTTGATCGCCTTTTTTCCTTCTGCATACGGGTTTTCCCATTTTTTGGTGTACGCCTGCCTTTCTCTCTCTCTCTCTCTCCTTTTTTTGATGTAGCAGACACTAGGGTTCCCAATTTGGGAACCCATCTCATCTTCGCAGCTGCTGCCCGGAGCTCGGCTTGAGATGGAGACATCGCTGCAGCAAGAGGGTCGACAGGACTGGGGGCTGTGTCAATGGGAAGAAGGGCCTGATTTGGGGCTTCCATCGAGAGCTTGAGGATCACCATTGCATGATGATCTTGCTGCCGCCTGAGAGGTGCTACCGTCTTCGCCTAGGGCTAGAGAGGAGTAGCGATGGGGGCCTGCAACTAGGCTTGAGGGCAGTGTCGCCTGCAATTCTGGAGGAGGGGCAGTGGGGTCCATTGCTATCGGGGTGCTACACCATCCCGCAACAACCATTGTGCTGCTTCCGCCTCACAGGATCACATGGAGTTGTGCGATAGAGGGCCATTGCTTAGAGACACCCCAAGGCGGTGCCTGATTGCACATCAACACTTGCTGAGAGAAGTATCATCCCTTGCACACGGGGTTTCATCACATGGGAACTCAAATATTCTTGTGTCGTGGTGTAGAGATGCAAGGTTCATTGCCTAGAGCATGGCTTCTGTTGATGCACACATGCGATGGGAGATTGGTGATGCGATTTCAAATTGACATGTTTCTGGCTATTGCTTCATGGAATTGTAGGAAGGACCCATGAAAAACCAAGGTCTACTCTCCACTTTGGGTTCTCGAGAGCCCATTGCCAAGTCGCTGATCTCTAACAGTCGAGTAACTTTCTCGAGATGGTGGAGAAGAACTTCCGTGGAGAAGATACATCAACAAAGCATAAATATAGTGTAGAATTCTAGAGGGACCGAGAGATCTGGAGCTCCTGAAATTAGGGTTTCAAACTGCCAAAAATTAGGGTTTCAAAAAGACCCCTCTATGAAGTTTGTTTGCCAGAAATTGTGTTGATGCAGAACTACGGTTTCAAAACAGAAACCCTATAACTTGATCTTGAACAATGAATAAGAATAGACCACAGACTCTAAAGAACAGATTACGACCATAATAATCTTTAAATCAAAATTTTGAACTTCTTGGGATCGGTGATGAAGAACTTTAAATAGATCTTGGACGTAATAATCAGAATAATCTTCAAGAACGGACAACCATAATCAAATGATTCAAATCTACTATGTTAATCGAATCTCGAACAAATCACGAACATCAAATAAATCCTCGAGGATCGAACCCGCTCTGATACCATGTTATGCGGAAGCATAATATTAGAGAACTAGAATAAACATGAAGAACACCGGTATTTTATATAGAACCCTACCCCGTGAGGAATGGAATGAGACCACGGGAGAATGCATCAAAAGGCTTGTGTTTTCTATTCACTTTTCTCATCTGATACGATAGGTGTGGGGCTTCTTATATAACCCCCATCGAGTCTCCAAGTCCCAAACATAATAGATGTGTGGGACTAAACCACTGGATATGGTAATTGGATCCTGGAGAGATCCAATTGCCCATCACTACATGTGACACATATACTTCAATAAATCCACATGATCTATGTTCCTGGCTTTTCGTTCCCCAACCCTCGGGATCTTGGTGCCACACCCTCATTTTTTTAGAGGGGCATCTGCAGGGTGGCACATGAGGCATACCCTTTTCTGAGATCAGTGGTTGGTGATGACACATGCTTCTGGTTCTGGTTTGATGATTGGAGTGAGAGCGGGGCACTTGCTGCAAGGTTTCCATGGCTGGTGGATCTAGTCAAGCACCCAGACTGTTCGGTGGCAGGTGCTTGGGATGGTCATACATTCTTCCCACAATTTAGATCAGAGCTATCTGAGCAACGGACGAGGGAGTTTTTTAATATGCTTGAGGAGCTAGAGGAGGTAGCTAGGCCCATGGATGAGTTTGACTGTTGGATATGTTTTGATGGACCCTTCTCGGTGGGAAAGGCTTATAGGGACCTGAGGGGTACCCTTGTTTTTGATCCTTGGGGTTGTGAGGCAGACACCATACGAATTTGGAAGTGGAAGATTCCAACTCGAGTGAAGGTATTCTTCTGGCTTTTCAGAAAAAGAAGGTTGTTGACAAAGGACATATTTGCTCGCTTCGTTCAGCAAGCTAGCTCAAAGTATCCCTGGTGCCTGGAGGGTGTGGAGGATGCTGACCATCTTTTCGTCACGCGTGGTAGTTCGGTGGAGATTTGGAGTCGGTTTAGAAATGGAGTTGTGAGCCAGACAGTGTGATGGGTTTTTAGAAGTCCATCAGAACGAATTGGAGCGTCAAAGAGACGGAGAGATCAAGGAGTGTGGCTATGATTTGTGCAATCTGCTTAGCCAGAAATGGGATGGTGTTTCGCCAGGATCGAATCTATGTTGATAATGTTGTGGCGCATGCTAATGCGTTGAGCGAGAGTTGGAATTTGTAATTTTATTGGGGGTAATATTTGTAATATGTTTGTAATAACTTTTGATGATAAATGGTGAAGTTTTTGAGCTTACACCTCTATGACACGAGCCCTTTTTTCTTTCAAAAAAAATTCTTTCTGTTAGATCCTAAGTTTGTTAGAATAGAATACCAGGTACAAGCTCTTTCTTGAAGAGGTTAGAGCTCATGTTCAAGCGGACAGGGGAGTGAGATGCTCGGTTGTAACAAGGGATCATGGGAGCGGGTTGAATTATAGGACGAAGGTTCAAACTTAAAGAGTAGTCAAGTTGCACGTCAAGGTCTTATCGTAAGCACTATCCTTTCTTCATTATCCTTCAGATTCTCTTTCTTATATATGAGAGCTGGCAAGATACATCTTTAAATGATAAGGGGGAGTCCCGCTTGTCGTAGTCATTGTCGGGAGTAGACCCACAGGGAGATAATGAGTTAAGAGGAGTATTATGCCTGGAGTGAACACTCCGTGAAGACAATTGTTTGATAGTAGGTGGGTTGGAGTGCGGATTTTCATGCAGTCTAGTTGATGGGTAACATAAGTCTCATATGTTCCCAAGCAGCAACAGAAGAAATCCATTCAAATTTTTCGAATTATATTGTTGCCAAATATTAGAAGCATGGAATTCCTCTCACTAAGATCTCGAGAGTAAGCCTTTCCTACAGGAACTCTAAGAAAGGGATGCTTTAACATGGAAGTTATCATTGATTCTCATATGAGGACCTCAAAAAGTGAGTTTCTCTTATATTGAGACCTCAAAAAAATGTGTTCCCTCATATAGGAACGTCAAGAGGAGATCTCTTTTTGGAGGGACCATGAGATGAAGGGAATAGATGGAAGATATACTTTATTGGAGATCTTAGGCAGAAAAAAATCGTGCACCATATCTAAAGGTTCCCCTTCCTATGGCACTGGAATGTGACAATCAGACTGTTATATTTATTGCAAATAATCCAGCATTTCATCAGCGCACCAAGTATATCGAGGTTGTTTGTTACTATATACGAGATATGATTCAGAAGGGTTTTATTTCCACATCTCATGTCAGTTTAGGGAATCAAATTGAGATATCTTCACAAAGGCATTACTTAGCAGACCTTTTCAGAAGTGCTCGTCCAAGCTGAGCATGATCAACATCTATGCTCCATCTTGAGGATGAGTGTAGATATATAATTGTTTACGTTATTTATTTCCATATTTTTGTACTGTTTCTTAATTTCATTTACTTATGAATGTCTTGTGTATTTACCCATAGGCTACTCTCCTATATAAAAGAGCCTAAGGTTCACGGAATAAACACAACTCTTATTTTTCTCCAACATTATGAATGAAGCTTCTTTTTCATCTCGTTTTTCCATACTTATATTTTTCTAAATTATCCCCTCTTCTTCTTCTTCTGACCTTTTAGCCAACCCATTCCCTTTTTTGTGGACCCTCCTTTTTTTGTGCTCTCCTTTTTTTCATAGGATTCATTTTTTCCTTTTCCTTTGTTTTTAACCAAATCATGTGTCCTGCTTGGCCTATTGAACAAAAGTAAGTAATTTTGCTTAAAAGAACATAATGAGTTGAAATCCAACAAGGGGCGTTGTCTCTGATACCTCTATACCAATATGCACATTATGGTTCCTTTATATGGACGAGTCCACCGCCATCAAAGAGTAAGAGAAGAGGCCATATGGGTGCTTGTCACGAGAGGTGTGCTTGATCACCATCGGGATCCGACCATAGGAGTGGTACATGCGAGGAGTGTCGCTGTGAGGTTTGGAGGGGGACTGGTGCCACATGTTTTAATGGTCAAGGATGGGAGGGAGTTTGGGTGAGCTTGTGTTAACAACAACATATAAAACACATTTTTTTGGGATTTTGGTCTTTTTCTTCTTGTGCTCATCATTGTTGAAGTTATCGTTTTAGTAGAGATGAGTCCCGAGTCCCGACCTATGGAAGGCGACACATGATGGCGACGTGATGCGTAAGCATGATGCGATGAAGTTGAAGGAGGTGATCTTATGGAGCTATGGCCGACAGTGGTATGTATAGGGCTAGATGATAGGTTGGAGAACTGCTGCCTGTAGATGTTTATGTTGATAGATAAAGTCGGATGTTTGTGTTTGCTGAGTGCACATGTGATGACACCACCTTCTCTACTGCAACTTTAGGGTTCGAGAACCCATCATCACAACCATTCCCATCTAAATCAAAAATTTTCGAATCAACTTGCTATGATGTAATAGGTGAAGTATCAATATCGATATCATATTGGTAAGTTCGGAAAGGAATATATTAGGGATATGTTAGGAGAGAATGCATACATCCACAAAAGTATTGGGAATGGATTAAGACATGAATCTATAGTGAATTAAGACCATCTTAATTCCTAATTTAAGAAGTAACAAACAGATAGACTCTTATTGGTGTCTTCCGGAGCGCATTGGTGTCTTCCTATGGCTTCTTCGCAGGGGGAGGCTCTTAACACGTGACCGGTGTGCAAGATTATTTCCGAATGTTGCGCCTACCCGCGGGCTTTGTGGCGCGGAGCGGGAAACCATCGATCACTTATTCTTCGAATGCAGATTGGTTCGTGGACTTTAGGATGATCTGTATTGGATCAACTCCGAGAGCATGATTGCTCTTTGCGAAAGCTTGATGAGCTTCAGGGGCAGGGAAAGGAAGGATGTGCTGGCTCCTATTGCGAGGTTGTGGGGCATATGGCTGGGGAGGAATGAGGCCCTCTTTGCGGGCCAGCGCTTCTACAGGGAAAACATTACTATCCTTGCTACGCATCTTCTGGCAGCAAGCTTGCAAAAATCGGCCGACTAGTCGGTCCGACTAGTCAAGTCGGGGGGGGGGGGGGGTAGCCGACTCGACTAGGCCTAGTCGGCCCTTAGTCGGTCCACCCGACTAGTCTGGCCGACTAGTCGGCGTAGTGGGCCGACTAATCGACCGACTTTTACAACAACCTTATTTATTTTTTTTGTTTTTCACTTTTTTAAAGCAAACATACTCTAATATGCTTAATGTTATATTTAAAGTCAATTACTTCTTTTGTTTCATCATGATGTCATATAAAATATACAAATATATGTATATACATACGAATATATGTATAAAAAACTGATTTATATATTTAAAACAATTAAAAAATCAAAACCGACTAATGACCGACTAATTCCGACTAGTCGCCCGACTGCCGACTAATCCTTAGTAGGTGACCCCGCCGACTGAATACCGACTACCGCTTTCTGCAACCTTGTCTGGCAGATTGGTGTTCTGGGTAGGCTTGGTTTGGTTTTGTGGGGGTGTGCTTGCCTTCGGCTACCCCCTTTGGATCTTTTTTCTTGTTCATTTTTTGTTTTGCTGTTGTAAATTTTCTATACGTTTCCTTTTAATATATTGGGGTGAACACCGCAGAGTGTCTCCCCCTTTTTTGAGCGTAAAAAAAGATAGACTCTTATTGGCAAGAAATATGTGTATATAATACATTAAAGTACAGTGCACGTAGAAATCGTGATATCGTATACCTTTTTTTAAAGAAAATGAAATTTGCATAATTATAACATATAGGTTATTGAGTACATTCTCTATACAGTAAATAACCGTACATTCTGAAAACATTGAGATGTGTATTCAAAGTCATAAAGCAGCAAACTATTACTTGAATAGCTTAACGAAGTTGAATTTAACATCTAAGCTTGTAGAAGACTCGTGTAGGATGCTATTCCTCGATATCAAATAATGTAATCACAGAGATATGTGGATGTTGGGGAAGGAGAAGGAGCATGGAGACACTATGAGTCAATGAAGGTGGTCGAGGTTGCAGGGGATGGTGTGTCTGAGGGAGATGGAGGTTGGGGATGGTTGGTGCCTGGTGAGTCATCGAAAAAAGCATCAGAGGGCCTCAATGCCTTTGTTATGATGTGTTTGGGCACTTCATGAAATCCCGAGTTTATCCAATCCATTGTTTCACATGTCATGGATTGTGGCACTGTCGGGATGCCTGTTGAAGAAAGATTAACTATAAGCAGATTTCCTCGAAAGCACGTTCAAGTCTGTGCTAGCATTCGTTGCAGAGGCGAGCGATCACAGATCATTCATGGATGTAGTGAGGGGTGTTCCCTTTAGTCTAATGACTGAAGAAGGAATAAGTCAACAATGATGACACCCTTGTTGGTCCGTGCATTCGTGGCGGTTTCGATGGGAAGCTATCCATTCCTGACTGAAGTCCATTCAATATAGGTGATTCATTCTTTGGGGATGTTGTTGCCTTAGTTGAAGCTTTAACGTACATGCATAAACTATCAAAGTCGGAGGCTGTGAGGATATTAACAGATTTTGAGCGTAGGGAGAGTACTTCATTCGATGGCAGAGACCAAGGTTGCAAAAATCGGTAGTCGGTACTCGGTCGGGTGGGTCACTGACTAAGGATTAATCGGCAGTTGGAT
Organism: Ottelia alismoides; assembly: GCA_037367405.1. Classification (NCBI taxonomy): domain Eukaryota; kingdom Viridiplantae; phylum Streptophyta; class Magnoliopsida; order Alismatales; family Hydrocharitaceae; genus Ottelia; species Ottelia alismoides. The sequence goes on along the minus strand of JAZKJV010004185.1, from coordinate 576,103 downwards.
GACTAATCGGATTTAGTCGGGGTTTAATCGGCTTTGATTTTTTAATTATTTTAAATATATACGTTTTTATATTACCATAATGAAAGAAAAGATGAAATTGATTTAAATAAAACATTAAGCATATTAGAATAAGTTTGCTTTAAAAAATAAAAAATATATGGTATTATATATGGTATCTCCAAGAAGAAATCGAACGACTAGTTGGTCTTAGTCAGAATTAGTCAGTATTCGGTTGGCTACCCCATCGACTAGACTAGTCGGACCTACTAGTCGGACCAATCGGGGGATTTTTACAACAATGGAAGGGACTTCAGTACACTGATGGTGAACTTCATGCGGAGAGCATGGTGGTTCGGGTTTTAGGGGTGCCACTTTAGGTGTTGTAAAAGCTCTGTTCATTGAAGACTACTCTGAGAGACGTAGGCGAGGTAGTGGCGGGAGATCATCGTGCTTTGAAGTGAATGCAATTTTTATGCTCATCCGTGGGAAGATGAGTCCAAGGAATGGTTTTGCTTCTATCAATAAAGTTGGCCACCCTCACTTTCACCTTTGGATGGAGTTTCTCCTACATACGCCTTCGATGGACTTTTTGGAGGCATCACTGGAGATGAAGACTGACAAGAATCAATCGAAGATCGAGTTTACCTCTATTTCAAGGTCGTTACAACTAAAGATTTCAAATCGTGCATTGATCTTGTAGGCATAAAGACTTACATGAGTCTCAACGGGTCGTGACGTCGATATCGTTGAGGGTAGCCTTCCATATTTTATCGAAGCGCCTAGGGTTTTTCTTGATTTTAAACTTAGGATTGTTCAGACTGGGGTCTTGACCCAATAACTGCTGGAAAGTTCCCATTGACCCGAACCTATCTACTCTTATATGGGTTTTGTTAGAAGAAAGGAGTCTTCGTTATGATTCATAGGAAAACCCTAGGCTCTCTTATATAGGGAGAGGCCTTAAGGGTAAATTACATGGATGTCTAAATAGAAGAGAGAAATAGAAACAAGGTACAGAAACATATAATAATATTAGAAACTATCTCTACACTCCCCCTCAAGGTGGAGCATAGATGTCGATCATGCTCAGCTTGGATGAACATCTCTGGAAAGGTCCTCTGAGCAATGGCTTGGTGAATACATCGGCAGTCTGATCTCCTGAGCTAACATGGGCCGTGGATATCAATCCTCTCTGGATCAGGTCCCTGGTGTAATGGCAGTCAACTTCAATATGCTTGGTCCTCTCATGGAAGGCTGGATTGTTGGCAATGAACAATGCTGCCTGATTGTCACACTGAAGCTTCATAGGCAGAGGTACAGCTACATGTAGATCTTCTAATACGGAGCGAACCCACATCATTTCCGTGCTGGCTTGGGCCATTGCCCTGTATTCGCATTCCGCACTGGATCTTGCCACCACCGTTTGTTTCTTGCTTTTCCAAGAAACCAGAGAGCCTCCAACAAACACTGCAAACCCTGAGGTTGATTTTCTATCCTTAGGGCATCCTGCATAATCTGCGTCTGCACACGCTGAGATGGATAAGTCTGCACCCTTTCTGAATAGTAGCCCTAATCCTGGAGTAGACTTCAGATACCTCAGTATCATGTGTATAGCATCCATGTGAACCTGTCTGGGCTGCTCCATAAACTGACTCACCCGGCTAACTGCAAATGCAATGTCTGGACGGGTTATAGTAATGTAGAGGAGTTTTCCCACCATCTCTCTATATCTCCTCTTATCCACTTCATCAGTATCATCATCATATAACTTCATGTTGGGGTCCATGGGGATGCTTGATGGTTTGCACCCATCCATACCAGTCTCAACCAGGAAGTCTGTAATGTACTTCCGTTGTGTCATCACCAAACCATGTGCATTCCTTGCAAATTCCAACCCCAGAAAATATCTTAGGGTTCCAAGATCCTTTGTAACAAACTGACGACCTAGGAATGCCTTCGCCCTTGCTATGCCCTGAATATCGTCTCCTGTAACAAGAATATCATCCACATAGACCATTATGACAACCGTACCTGCCGAGGACTTCTGGACAAACAACGAATGATCAGCATTGGACCTCTTGAATCCCTGGTGCTCAATTAGGTTGGACAGCTTCTGGAACCACGCTCGTGGACTCTGTTTAAGGCCATATATAGCCTTGTGAAGTCTACATACCATATGCTTCTCCCCCTCAGCAGTAAACCCGGGTGACTGCTGCATGTAGACTTCCTTCTGTAAGTCCCCGTACAGAAATGCATTCTTGACATCTAGCTGATAAATGCTCCAGTCACGAACCACTGCAACAGACAGGAGGATACGAAGAGTCGAGTGTCTCGCCACTGGAGAGAATGTATCCATGTAATCAACGCCATATGTCTGTGTAAATCCTCGGGCGACCAAGCGTGCTTTGTACCTATCCAATGTGCCATCCGCATGATACTTGACTGTGAAGACCCATTTGCAACTGACAACTGATGCATCAGGAGGTGCAGGGACCAAAGACCATGTGCCACGGGACTGCAAGGCCCCCATTTCTTCTTCCATAGCTAGTCTCCAGCATTCACTCTTCAAGGCTTCCTGGTATGTCCGTGGTATGTCCATGGAAGACAAAGCTGTGGCAAACTTCTGGAAATCACCTGTGAGTCGGTGGAAGGAAACCTGTGAAGCAAATGGATAGGATGCACACTGTCGTCTCTGTTTCCGAATAGCAATCGGAACATCCATATCATCATCTGGGTCCACCTGTAAGGAGTCATCCTGCATATGTACCGAACCTGACCCGTCAGTAGTAACATCATCTGAACATACCTGAGGCTTAGTGATTGGCTGATCTGCTGTCTGAGCGGGACCTGACCGACGCGTATAGTGGTTAGGAAATGGTGATATGATTCGCCGTGGAATGGGTGGAGGTGGAGGTGGTGGTGGAGGTGGTGGTGGCGGTGGTGCTGGCATAGGAACTGGCACAGGAGACGAGTCAGGTGAAAGACAAGCAGGTGGTGGTGGAACCAAAATATCATCAGCGGTGGTGGATGGTACCATTCTGTCCCCAGCTGGCAAGAAATACATAACCGACTCGAAGAAAGTGACATCCGCACTAACGAAGTACCTGTTGGTAGTAGGATCATAACACCGGTATCCCTTCCGGGTTCTGGAATACCCAACAAAGATGCACTTGACTGCTCTTGGAGAGAGCTTGTCAAGTCCAGGAGATAGACGATGGACAAACACCACAACACCAAAGACACGTGGTGGCAGTGAGAATAGCTCCTTGTCAGGAAAAATAAGAGAAATGGGTATCTTCTCTCCAAGGACAGAGGATGGCATTCTATTGACCAGATAGCATGCAGTAAGGACAACATCCCCCCAGAAAGAAATAGGAGCACAACTTTGAATCAACAAGGTACGAGTGATATCCAAGAGATGGCGATGCTTTCTTTCCGCCACACCATTTTGTTGGGATGTATATGCGCAGGTGGTTTGATGAATAATACCCTTCAATGACGAGAACGTGTACAAAATTCCAGGGCATTATCAGTCCGAACATATTTGACTGAAGAAGAGAAAACATTCTGCACTTCATTAATCAAATTTTTGATAACATCTCCTGCTTCAGACTTATTCTTCAGAAGAAAAACCCAAGAGACACGAGAAAAGTCATTTACTACCACAAGATAGAACCTGTGCCCCTGGTGATCGGGAACACGACTCGGACCCCATATATCTATATGTAACAACTCAAAAGGGGAGCTACTGCTCCGACTCTGACGACCTGGAAAGCTCGACCTGTGATGCTTTCCTAACTGACATGTTTCACAACGAAACGACGAACTTGGAGAGATCTGGGGCAGAAGATGGCGCATCTTCTGGAGCGGAAGGTGACCAAAATGAAGATGCCAAATGTAAGGTGAGACTGGTCCAACAGAGTGAGTGGAGATGCCAGCATAGGATTCCCGGACCAGCCGATATAAACCGTTCTGCTCAGAGCCACAACCCACCTTGCCCGTGAGTATGTCCTGAAAAATGAGAGAAGACGGGTCAAATATAGCTCGACAATTCAAATCCTTTGTAATCTGACTAATAGACAGCAATTTCAGTGAGAACTCAGGGGCATGTAAAACATTCTGTAGCTGCATAGTGGAGGATAAGAAAACCTCCCCCTGGCCAACAAGGGGTGAGTGGGAACCATCTGCTATCTGTACTGAGCGACCTGGAGGAATAGCCCTGTAGGCCTGTAATCTACCTCTATCTCGACACAGATGATGTGTAGCTCCGGAATCTATAACCCAGTCAGATATATCATGTGAAGGTATGAAGGCTGATGATCTACCTGAGGAACTGGCTGCGGCGGATGAACTGGCAGAGGCTGTGGCAGCAATATCTGAAGAGCCACCAGATGAATCACCAGAAGACTGTGGCATAATATCACGGAGACGGGCCACGAGTTCGTCAAATCTATGATCTGCAGTAGACGGTAATGGAGACTGTGAATGCTCTGCGACCCGTGCCGATGCTGGGAACCCATGCTTTGAGTAGCATGTCTCCTCTGAGTGTCCAGTTCTGTGACAGTATGAGCACATGTGACTGACTCGACCGCCTCTTCCTTGAGAGCCACGGCCACATCCACGACCACGCCAAGAAGGTGGTCCACCTCTCCCACGCGAAGCTGCCATCGCAGATGGGGGTGGAGTAGAAGAGCTGGAGGAAACTGGAATACGACTGAGCCTCCTGTAGACATCCTCCACTGGAGGAATGACTGCATCTGCTAAGATCTGTGACCGTGCAGCATCATACTCAGGATCGAGGGCAACAAGTAGAACGCCCACCATGGTGGCGTTCCGGAACGTCTTCTGCTGCTCTGGAGTAGCAGTCAGAGGAATGGTACTGTATAGCTTCTCGAACATCCCTCTTAGAGATGTGTATAGAGAATGGAGAGGTCTGCCGGCCTGCTTCATCGTAAAGATGTCATGTTGAAGCTGCAACATCTTTGTCTCATTTCGCACCTGCGAATACGTAGCAGCAAGGATGTCCCACATTGCCTTAGCAGTGGGCTGATGGAGGACATCATTCGCTATCTCCATCGTCAACGTACCAGACAACCATACTTTTGCGTAAGCGTCATCGGCCTCCCATGAGGCATAGATCTCTGTCTTCTCCGCAGGCTCATCCTCGGTAAGAATGTGTTTCTTACCGTTTGATTTCATGAGGCTCATGAACTGCATAGCCCATAGCTCATAGTTAGACCCGTCCATCTTCACTATTGGTGCCGGACCTTTGAATGCGCCGGTGGAGGGCAAATCGACTTTCGATTCTGACATACTGCTGCTCGAAGAAGATGAAGGGAGAATAGACAATGTGATGAATGTCTACACCAACTGCATCGGATTTGAGTACGTGTGTAGACTTTTACATACTCAAATCCATAAACCGGAGGAAGAGGGGTCTAGGGCACGCCTCCACGGAAGCTTACAGCCCTTGAATCGCCTCGAGAACAACGCCTATGGACTGCTGGAGGCCACTGGAAACCCTACAGCGGCAGATGGGAGGTGCCGCTGGGGCTACGAGGGCCGCTGGGGCGGCTGTAGGCGGCAGGAGGGTGCCACTAGGGCTTCGAGGGCCCGCACGGGCGGCTGGGCACCGCTGGTAGGGGCGGCGGGCCCGTTGGAGGGTGCGGCTGGGGGCCGCTGTGCGGCTGTGGGCCGCTGGAGGGTGCGACTGTGGGCCGCTGGGCGGCTGGGGCCGCGGGGGGTTGCGGCTGGGGGTTGCCGGGCGGCTGGGGAGGCCGCTGGGGGTTGCGGCTCAGCGACAAGGGGCTGTCGGAGGGGCGCCGGAAGCCGCTGTTGGGGCGGCGGCTAGACGAGAGAGAGAGCGAAGAGGAGAGGCGGCGGGTGGGGAAGGGAGGAGAGCCCTAAGGCGGCTCTGATACCATGTTAAAAGAAAGGAGTCTTCGTTATGATTCATAGGAAAACCCTAGGCTCTCTTATATAGGGAGAGGCCTTAAGGGTAAATTACATGGATGTCTAAATAGAAGAGAAATAGAAACAAGGTACAGAAATATATAATAATATTAGAAACTATCTCTACAGGTTTACCTTGATTTGGTTTTGTCACGCATCGTGAATCTGTTTGGCTTGATGACTACGAAACCGTGACCTCCAAAATCCCGTTAGATTGATGATTGGAGCTCCTACAGGTTGTTATTGTTTTCTTGGAGGCGCGGATGCAACTTTGGGGATCGCTACATGAGTTGTGGACCTCCGGATATTTCTCTTGGGGAGTTAATAGCTGTTGAATTAGGACATGTGGCTCCTACTATGATTGGAGAGGGGGATAGCAGGTCACCAAGCGTTAGATGCTTCGACTGTTACAGAGGGGTAGGATTGAAGGAAGTAAATAAACCTTTTATGAACTTCGCATCACTAAAACACGGAAAAGATAATAAACGGTTTGCATATACGAAGTGTTCGTCGTATGAACGCAAGTTTTCGCATAAGAAAAATTTTATGCAAAGAGAAACCATATACTCAAGGAAATAATTTCTAAACATGGTTTCAAATATTCTAATGAATACTAGGAAGAGATCAGGGTTACCTCTTGAAGCATGAGTCTCCAAAGCAAGAGACCTCTCGAATGAAGTTCGATCCAAGGACTCCTCTCTAGTGGGCGCAATGATGAGTTGTGTTGCTTCCCACGGACTTTAATATCTACTTATTCTTGATGTTGCCAAACTAAGGATGCGACCAAGAAAATCTCAAGCTTCTGATTTCGTCTCACGAAATCAAGTCCTCTTGCACGTACGCGAAGCACGACGAAGAAGACGATATTCTTGAAGGTTATGGAGAAAAACTCAAGTGCATCACTGAAGTGTGAAGATCACATCATATGCGATCGTGAGCGACTAGTCGCATTAGTTTCTCGGGGCAATGTAATTTAACTTTTTTAAAGCGATGAAACCACATTATTCGAGAACACTTCTTGAATCATTTCATCTAAACCATAAAATAGATATCGGAATACCTCTTGAAACGCGGTTGCGATCGAAGCCTTTAAAACAAGAGACCACCTATCTCAAGTCCAACCCAACAGATAAGACGCTTGCGGGCACGTTGATGAGACGCGCCATTCTTGCAATCCAAGATGTTGATCCCAATGACGGATCTCCTGATTTCGTCACACGAAATCCAAGGTCTTCTTCGCATACCGGAAGCACCAAGGAAGACGAAGATCCACGAGCGGTCGAAGCGGCAACACGACATTGTAGCGATGACGATGATCCTCTCTAGGTCACAAGGTGGACGACTACCTTAGAGAGGTTAGGGTTGCTCTTCTTTTGTAATATTTTGGGAGTCCATTGGATCTCAATCCATGAACAACACAAATCCAATGATTGAGATTGATTTGTGTTTCTTTCAATGGCTATGATTTTATTTTAAAAAACAACAATTAATTTAGTTTGATCTAATATATATTGAATAAATCATCAATATAAATTAATTTAATCAAATCAATATTCCATAAAGGATTAGGAAGGAGGCATGTCTCCTTCCAATTAAGGAGGGATGACAACCTTGAGTCCTAAATCAAGAGTGGTCGTCCACCCTCCTAATATGGAAGAGGGGCTCCTCATTCCAATTTTATGTGATCTTATATCTCGTATAATCCTTCATTATATACAACAACTTTTATTTATACTATTTTTAAAAAAACAATTCTAAATTATTTTGGGAAATTTCAATCATGCCATTGGAAATTTGTGAATCATATTCACAACCCAAAATAAACTGTAAATTGCATTTTCAATTAATTGTCCAATGTGGATCAATTCCCATGCACATTTAAATTGTAAATACTTTTTGCAAATAACCCTCTTTAATATATTATAAATCACATTTATATGAATAATATGAATAGTACTATCCACATTATACATATCCATGGTAATTAAATCACATTTATTCATCTTGGATCATCATTCTAATGCATCTAAATGATATGAGTCACAATCACAATATTCATGATAATTAAATCACATTTAATTATCCATTTCTCAATGCTTGGATACACATTTATTAATGAAATTATTCTTGAACACCTTCAATGATGATGTGCTTTCTCTGCGGATATTTGGAGATAGGGAAATGGCGATTGTACGTTCTACATATAGTTACTTGGATATTGAGATCGCATCTCAAATCCTTATCTCGGAGACCTCTCAGAGATGCTTGATTAAATCAAAGCCATAAATCTAATCTTCTCATTGCATCTGAATTACATTCATATCAATGTCCAATATTTGGACTAAGACTATGTTACTTCTCTACTGAGATGAGTCACTAAAATCCGGATTTGTTTCATCACTCCCTCGTAATGAAAGCGTCGTGGTTATACAATCGTTTATGACCACATCATCCTCGAGTCTTCCTACTATCCGTACATGCTGCATACTGGAAGACTTAGAATAAACCCGAAGATTTAGATCAACTTTACACTGTCTTCTTCGGGGTTTTATCATTAAGTTTCTAATTCGGTCGTTGGGAGTTGGTATCAATCATATACTTTCCAAAAGCATATATCTTATATACAAATTCTTGTCATGCTTTCAAAGCAAGATGATTATGTATGGAATTTGATTGATCCCAATACCTTATGAGTGAGCTCATGTCTTCCGGTTCACAAGTAAACCTATTTGATCCATTTGAGAGATCGTATTACTCATATCCCTTGCATGCACACCAATTCGTCGGTGTATAGACCTTGATTAAGCCATCAATCTATCTGTCTGCCAAATGTACATACTCAGACATATAGCAATACATCTGTCTCCGATCAGAGGATGTATGCCTATATCGTGACAGTATATGATATAGGTCTTGGTTATCTCGATCTCGTTAAATCAACTCTTTGACCTAATTTATCTTTTGCCTTTGAATCTCTATTCCTATGCAAAGGACCTGTATCAAGAGATCAGTCATATATCACCCTATAAAGAAGGATTGCCATCTCCTTCTCAGACTGGAAATCATTTCTTAATACTCATTTGATGGTGCTTGATGAGTCCTCAATCTAACTCTTTAGATATTAATTCAATCACTAGCATCTATGATTCAACAATTGAATCAACAACTGTATGATCATCAAGATGGTCATGTTACATAACTTTAATTGTATTAAGGGACCTTATAGTGCATTCATTCATTTAATCTCATACATGGAGTGAAATACATCAATAACTTTTATTGATACATCAAATATTATAATAACATTTATTGTAGAAGTGGTTCTCCTTGAGCTCACATGGGTAGCAATCGCCTACTAGTCATTAGAACCATTCAAGTACAATCCTTAAACGAATGCTCATTACATGCTAGTCGAGAACCTTTTGTGTTAAAGATTTGGTAAGGGGATCGACAACGTTGTCGGTACAACCCACCTTGGTGATGATGACGTCGTCACACTTTTGTATCTCCCGAATGATGTTGTATTTCCTTTCTACGTGCTTGCTCTTTTGATGTCATCTGGGTTCTTTTGCCTGAGTTATGGCTCCCATGTTATTGCAGAGTAGCTTGATGGGAGTATTAGAGGAAACTACGCCAAGCTCTAGGATGAACTTGTGCAATTATACCGCCTCCTTTACAACATCCGATGCGGTAATGTATTCGGCTTCTGTTGTTGAATCGGCTATAGTGTCCTGCTTCTTGCTTCTCCAGCTCATAACATCACTGTTCACATGAACACAAAGCTTGATGTTGACTTTCGATCATCAATATCAGATTGGAAGTCAGATTCTGTGTATCCTAAGGGCCTGTTTGGTTGCACGGTTGGGCAGGGTTGGGTTGGGCTGGGTGAATAGTAATCTGTGAGGAGAAAGTACCCTTGTGAATAGTAACCAGGGTTGGGCCAACCCTGCCCAACCCTGCAACCAAACAGGCCCTAAGATTTGGAGATCATCATCTCCATTCACCAAGAATAATCTTATGTCCGTCTTAGATACTTAAATATGTTCTCCACTGCACTCCAGTGTTGCTCTCCATAGCATAATTCGTAACGACTTACCACTCCCACTGCATGGAAGATTTCTAGCTTGTGCATATCATGGTGTACATTAGGCTTCTCACAGCTGATGCATAGAGGCATCCAACCATGGCTTTCTTATCCTCAACACTTTGAGGAGCTATCCCTTAGATAGGTGGATACTATGTCTTAAGGGAAGGAAACCTTTCTTGGAGTTTTCCGTATGAAATATTTCAAGATCTTCTTAACATATCCATGTTATGACAATTCCAAAATCCTATTTTCTCTGTTTCTGAATAGCTTTAGACCCAATATATAAGAGGCTTCTTGAAGATCTTTCATCTCGAAGGTATGAAACAACCAAATTTTAACACCGGTCATTATTCATACATGATTCCCAATGATAAGGATGTCATCTACGTAAAGCATGATGAACGCAATGGCACTCCCATTAAGATTCTTGTACACATATGGTTCATCATGATTCAACACAAAATCATAACCCTTTATGGTTTCGTTGAATCTTATGTTCCAACTAGGAGAAGCTTGTTTGAGCCCCTAGATGGAATTCTTCAGCTTGCATACTTTTCCTTCCTTGATTATGAAGCTCTGTGGCTGCTCCATATAGAAATCCTCCTCGAGGTATCTATTGAGAAAGTCGTCTAGATGTCCATCTACTAGATGTCGTTGTCAAGATATGCAACTATAACTAGCAGTGTTCTGATGGACTTAAGTATAGTTACGTGAGAGAATGTCACATCGTAGTCAATGTCTTCTATCTGTGTGTAGCCCTTGGCTATGAGCCATACCTTGAAGGTCTCTACATTCCATTTAGATCCTCTTTTTCTCTTAAAGATCTATTTACACCCAATGGGTTTTACCCCTCTATGTGGATCCTCTAGGGTCCATACATTATTCTTATGCATGGAATGTATTTCAGACTTCATTGCTAGCATCCATCTATCTATATCGTGACTCGCGAGTGTTTCATCAAATGAAGCTGGATCATTGTGAGTTTCACCCGATACATGGAATCCATACTTTTCAGGTGGTGCAACCACCCTCGAACTCCTTCGAAGAGGTACGGGTGTTACATCTCCATTCACTTCTTCAGTTTCTGGTTCAAGAAGCTTAGTATCTGTAGTGGATTCATTGAGTTCCTTTACTTCATTTTTGTCTTGACTCTTAAGGAAATCATCTAAAAATTTTACATCCCTAAAGACGAAGACCTTCTGAGTCTCAAGGTAATAAAGTTGGTATCCAATACCATACTTAACATATCCAATGAAGTAGCACTCTCTAGTGCGAGATTCTAACTTACGTCTACGTTTTTCACATGGACCAAGAAACCCCAAATCCTTAAGTGTCTGACACTAGGTTTGCTACCATACCAAAGCTTATGAGGATTTTTAGTTACATATTTGCTAGGAATCTTATTCAAGATATATATTGCAGTTTCTAGTGCATATCCTCAGAAACTAAGAGGTAAATGTGCTTTACTCATCATTGAATGGATTATGTCCATGATGGTCTTGTTGTTCCTTTTAGCAACACCATTAAATTGGGGAGTTTCAAGAAGATGACATTGTAGACAATCCTTTCTCTTTGAGGTACTCTTTAAATTCATCTGAGAGGTAGTCGCCACCTCGGTCATATTGAATCCGTTTAATCTTCCTATTGGTTTAGTTCTCAACCAAAGCCATGAACTCTTTGAACTTTTCTGAGATTTCAGTTTTATGACGTAATAGGAAGATAAACCTGTATCATGAATGGTCATCAATAAACGTCAAATAATACCGATATCCATTTCGGGTCACGGTACTGAAGGAACCACATAATCGGTATGTATTAGGTCAAGAATACCTTCGCATCTTGTAACCTTGTTACGAAAAGATGTCCTAGTCATTTTACCTTGAATGCAATGTTTACATGTAGGCAAAAGTTGGACATGTAGAAATTCTGAAGGTCCATCCTTTATCAATCTATTGATCTTATCAATAGGTAAATGACCAAGCCTTTGATGTCAAATCATGTTAGAATGATTTCCATCTTCTCTGGTTCTTTCAGGATTTTTACTAGTGGTAGTAACATTCATTGCATTCTCATCAATGCACAATTCGTAGAGTTCACCAGAAGTTAGAACACCATCCATAATATATTTATCATACCGACTTATGATAAGTTTATTATAGAATAAAAACGAATATCCATTCTTAACTAACTTAGATACAGAAGGTTCCTTCTAACGTCTGAAACATAAAGACATTCTTTAAGTACTAGAACTCTTCCTCTAGATAATGATAGTTTGTGAGTCCCGACGGCAACTGCTGCAACAGTTGCATCAGACCCCATCTTTATTACTATCTCTCCTTCATCAAGATTCCTAGTTTCCTTAAATAGATGCAACAAATTGCATACATGAACATAAGCACCAGAATCGATGATCCAACTACCTTCTCTTTGTACGAGAAAATTGGTTTCAGTGATGAAAGTAAAATTTATACCTGGCCTGCTGGGGCTTTACCTTTATCTGCAGATTTAAGGTACTCTGGGTAGTTACGCTTCTAGTGCTCATGCTTCTTTTTGTGATGACAGACATCAGTTTTCTTCGATGCCATCAGTGTGGAAGCACTAGAAGATGAGGCAACACCTTGACTCTTCTTCTTCTTCTTCTTGGCCCGACTCTTCCGAAACCATTGGTTATGACCACACATTCCTTTGACATGTGCAACCATTACACTGCTAGAGGAATTCTTTTTCTTCATTACGTCTTCTACAGACTTTAATGAAGCTATAAGTTCATCGTTAGATAATCTCATTTTATTCATGTGGTCTGATACCGCCTAATTAGTTAAAGACTTGGGGAGAGACAACAGAATGAAGTCGGACTACATGTCTGCGTCCATCTCAGCCCTGGGAGTCTCCAGCTCCGAGTGGTAACCAAACATTTTGATCACATGGTCTCAGACCGAAGTTCCTTTCTGCATTTTACAACGAATTAGTTCTTTCATGATATTATAACGATGTATGCGATTTACATCAACAAACATCTCATTCAGATTGTGCATTATATCCAAGCAAGAGTCCATATCCACATGCTGCTTCTGCAACACATTAGACAAGGATCCTAGAATACAATATCGAGTCAGTGTATGATCTTCTTCATACCTTTCATTGAACTTGGTTTCTTCCAGTGTCTTAGGGTTTGCATACTTGTCCTTAGACAACATATAAGAAATGCGGTATGCAGAAAGGACAAGATCCAAGTTACGGATCCAATCCGAGTAATTTGATCCGATCAACTAGTTGACCTCTAGGAGCCTTACTGAGTGGGTTCATGGACTTCATTGTCTGAAATTAAGAATGCATTATATTAAAACATATAATAGTTATATATTCAATATTAAATTCTTTGATTAAGGATTTTAATCAAATTATTCTTGTCTTTTCAAATCTGAAAGTTCATTCCCTTAATCACTTTTAAATAATCACTTTTAAAGTAAGCGATATACGTACCACTATATCTCTATTAAGAATTGAGATCTCTTTTTTACCTTTGTTACATCCCAATAATATGAGAAACTGTAACTCGGGTAAAATGAAGCGAGAACTTATTCCACCTTGCAAGTCCAACATGCATTTCCTAATTCGTCCTTTAACACCCGGGCCCACCACCCCTAAGGCGATGTTGACCCACCATTAATTGAACCAACTATTAATAGAATTAGAACTCGCTATGCACAATCTAATATCACCCCAATAATATGATGAATCGATATTAGGATCACTATGCATATAGTCTTACTCTTTCGAGAAGCAAAGAGCCCGATCCATGTGTGATTGTATGCGGGAGGTGTCACTTCAGACAGTCGTCTCCTACAAACTATGCATGGTGACGGAACCTTTTGCCTTGACAGGAGACCATGGATGCCACTTATGTGATCATTCATATCATGTTCAAATTTTAATTAATTATTATGAACCATATTCACATAATTAATTCTTCCAAGAGAAATACAACTATTCATAATAAAGAGTTTTTTAATTGGATCTAATTGATTTAATTATATTAAATTAGTTATCAATCCAATTCAATCAACCAATAAAACAATTAGGGTTTGCTTGATATAACTATGTAGTATGCATCCTCACAAGTATGCATTAATTTTGTATTTTAATAATTAGAGTGCAACTTGACTTACTAATATTATTCTTTCCTAAAAAATGGATCCTGCCAATACACTCGAGTTATGCTGAGAGGGAGCATTTCCTTAACATGCAAGGTGCTAATTAGTAAACCAAGCCAGCATACCTAGACTAGATTCCTTCACCATTCTGATTGAAAACAAGACTAAATAATACCAATGTACTTGCGGTTCTATCGTTCAACTTTGATGACCGGCATTATACTACATAATAATCTCTCAGAAATATTAGGCATCTTAAACAATTTTGAGATCCTACAATTTCTAAGCATATCAAACCATGTTTTGCATGTAAAGATTATCCTGCAACTAGTGTAGGATAAACTATGGTCATACATTCAATGGTCAACTGTGATTAATCAATTATTTTCGTAATTATTAGGCATCATAATTAATCAAGGCAAATTCATAATTTCCTTGATTTCCATTTAATAACTAATGCATTAAGCAAAGAGTTTTGATAATCCAATTATCATCCGACCAATCTCCACTAAAGATGGGAAAACAATAAGAAAAGTTAATTTCTTACAGATCCGCGAATGTATGCAAAAATAATTTCACAGCGGGATCTCTTCGAATGATATTCATGTACTTTCTGTTTTTGGGATATATATTAGACACTCTAAATACATTTTAATAATGAAAAAACATGCCCAAACAATGCACAAACAATAGGTTTTTATTTTAGCGAAAAATCAATTCGAATCTTGCAACCAATGCAAAAACGAGTCTCGTACATCCGAAACATAAATCATGTTCATCTAGGATTTTGGATATCATCCAAGACCTTGATCAAGGCTCTGATACCATTTGAAGGTTATGGTAAAAACCTTAAGCGCATCACAGGAGCATTACGATCGCATCATATGCGATCGTAAGCGACGAGTCGTAGTAGTTGCTTGGGGCAGCGGAATTTAAAAAATTTAAAACGATGGAAGCAATGATTTGAGAACATTTCTTGAATCGTTCAATCTAAATCACAAAGTAGATATCGGAATACATCCTGAAGTTGGTTGAGATCGAAGCCTCTAAAGCAAGAGATCATCTGTCTCAAGTCCGACCTGACGGAGGAGACTACACACCCTTCTCGCAATCCAAGGTGTTGATCCAATGTGGCGGATCTCCTATTTTTGTCACACGAAATATGAGGTCTTCTTCGCGTACCAGAAACATCGAGGAAGACGAAGATCCGCGAGCAGTTGAAGCAGCATCACGACGGCGTAGCGATGACATTGATCCTCTTTAGGTCACAAAGTGGATGGCCACTTTAGAGAGAGGGGTGTGTGTATGATGATGAGGAGCGAGAATTTGTGAATTATATGTTATAAAAGAAGGGGTAAGATCGTCTCTTCTTTTATAATATTTTAGGAGTCAATGGGTCTCAATCCATGTACAACACAAATCCAATGGTTTGGATTAATTTGTGTTTCTTTCAATAGCCATGTTTTTCTGAAAAAACACAACAATTAATTAAATTAAATTATATTAATTAAATCATCAATATAAATTAATTCAATCAAATAAATATTCCATGAAGGATTATTAGGGGGGACGACCACCTTGAGTCATAAATCCAGAGTGGTCGTCCACCCTCCTAATATGTAAGGGGGGCTCCTCATACCAATTATATGAGATCTTATATCTCATATAATCCTTTATTATATATAACAACTTTTATTGTATATTATTTCAAAAAATAATTCCAAATTATTTTATGAAATATCAATCATGCCATTGGAAATTTGTGAATCATATTCACAACTCAAAATAAAATGTAAATTGCATTTCCAATTAATTGTCTAATGTGAATCTAATTCCCATCGATATTTAAATTGTTAATGCTATTTACATATAACTCTTTCTAACATATTATAAATCACATTTATAATATATATATATGATTAATATGGATAGTACTATCTACATTATTCATATTCATGATAATTAATTCACATTTAATTATCTTGGAACATGATTCTCATGCATCTAACTAATATGAATCACATTCACATTATTTATAATACTTAAATTACATTTAATTATCCATTTCTCAATGCTTGGATACACATTTATTAATAGAATTATTCTTGAACTCCTTCAAGAATAATGCGTTTTCTCCGCGTATACTTGGAGATAAGGGCATGATGATAGTACATTCCACGTATAGTGACTTGGATATTTAGATCACATCCCAAATCCAAATCTCGAGGACCTCTCATAAATGCTTGATTAAATCAAAGCCGTAAATATGATATTCTCATTGCATCTGAATCACATTCAGATCAATGTCCAACATTTGGACTAAGATTATGTTACTTCTTTACTGAAAGGAGTCACTAAAATTCAGACATGTTTCATCACTCTCTCGGAATAGAAGCATCGTGGTTATACAATTGTTTATGATCACATCACCCTCAAGTATTCCTAATACCCGTACATCCTACATACTGGAAGACTTAGAATAAATCCGAAAATGTAAATCAATTTTACACTGCCTTCTTCAGGGTTTTATTATTAAGTTTTTTATTCGGTCATTGGGAGTTGGTATCGATTATATGCTTTCCAAAAGCATATATCATACCTACAAATTCTTATCATGCTTCAAAAATAAGATGGTTGTGCTTGGAATTTGATTGGTCCCAGTACCTCATGAGTGAGCTCATACCTTCCGGTTCACAAGTGAACCTGTATGATCCATTTGAGAGATCGTATTACTCATATGCCCTTGCATGCACACCAACTTGCCCATGTATAGACTTTGATTAGGCCGTCAACCTATCAATCTACCAAATGTGCGCACTCAGACATATAGCAATACATCTGTCTCCGGGCAGAGGATGTATGCCTATATTGTGTCAGTATACGACATAGGTCTTGGTTATCTCGATCTCATTAAGTCAACTCTTTGACCTAACTTATCTGACTCTGTTGGGAAACGTGAATGAGATAGTCTATTCC
This sequence comes from Ottelia alismoides, assembly GCA_037367405.1. Lineage (NCBI taxonomy): Eukaryota > Viridiplantae > Streptophyta > Magnoliopsida > Alismatales > Hydrocharitaceae > Ottelia > Ottelia alismoides. The sequence continues at coordinate 558,937 of JAZKJV010004185.1, read as the reverse complement.
ATAGCCCTAGGCTCTCTTATATAGGAGAGTAGCCTATGGGTAAATTACATAAAGAGAATAACAAGAAAATAAAACAACAAAGAGATACAAATAGCTTATATGCGTCAACACTCCCCCTCAAGATGGAGCATAGATATCAATCATGCTTAGCTTGGACGCACACTTCTGGAATGGGCCTCTAAGTAATGCCTTGGTGAAAATATCAGCAGTCTGATTCTCTGATGTGACGTGAGATGTAGCAATGAACCCCTTCTGGATCATGTCACGTATGTAGTGACAGTCGACCTCAATATGCTTGGTCCTCTCATGAAAAGCTGGGTTATTTGCAATGAACAAGGCGGCCTGATTGTCACATTCCAACATCATAGGAAGGGGTATATCAAGACATAGATCTGCAAGTAAGGATTTCACCCACATCATTTCTGTGCTAGCCTGGGCCATAGCCCTATATTCTGATTCAACACTGGATCTAGCTACTACTGTCTGCTTCTTGCTCTTCCACGAAACTATAGCATCTCCAACATAGACTGCAAACCCTGATGTTGACTTCCTGTCCTTGGGGCATCCTGCATAGTCTGCATCCGCACATGCTGTAACAGAAATCTCCTTTCCTTTCTTAAATAGCAAGCCTGCACCTGGAGATGATTTTAAATATCTCAGAATCATGTGTATTGCATCCATATGGGCCTGACGTGGTTGCTCCATGAACTGGCTCACATGACTCACTGCAAACTGTATATCAGGTCTAGTGATCGTGACATACAGTAATTTGCCTACCAGTTCTCTGTACCTTCTCTTATCCACCTTTTCTGTGTCATCATCATACAACTTCATGCTAGGATCCATTGGTGTCGTAGCAGGTCGACACCCTAGCATACCTGTCTCACTCAGTAGATCTGTGACATACTTCCTCTGTGTCCTGACTAATCCATATGGATTTCTAGCAAATTCCAGCCCCAGAAAATATCTAAGGACTCCCAAGTCCTTTGTGACAAACTCGGTCCCCAGCCTTTCCTTTGCCTGCTTAATGCCTTGGTCATCATCACCTGTAATCAAGATATCATCAACATAAACCATGATTACAATGATACCTCTCGCCGTCTTCTGCACGAACAAAGAATGATCAGCATTGGAGCGTTTATATCCTTGTTTCTCAAAGAGGTCTGAAAGCTTCTGAAACCATGCTCTGGGGCTCTGCTTAAGGCCATAGATGGCCTTATGTAATCTGCAAACCTTGGAACACTCCCCCTCAACAGCAAAACCAGGTGGCTGTTGCATATAGACTTCCTCCTGCAAGTCTCCATACAGAAATGCATTCTTCACGTCCAGTTGATAGAGTGGCCAGTCTTTAGCAACCGCAACTGATAACAGGATCCGTAGAGTGGAATGACGTGCCACAGGAGAGAACGTGTCAAGGTAATCAACCCCATATGTCTGTGTGAAGCCTCTTGCAACTAGGCGTGCCTTGTACCTGTCAATGGAACCATCTGCATTGTGCTTAACTGTAAACACCCACTTGCAACTCACCGGGCTAACACCTGGAGGTATAGGAACCAAACTCCAGGTTCCTCTAGACTGAAGTGCCGCCATCTCTTCTTCCATTGCTAGCCGCCATCTAGCATCCTGCAAAGCATCATGATGGTTCCGTGGAATGTCTGTAGATGAAAGTGCCAATGCAAACGTCCTGAAGTCTCCAGATAGCCTCTCAAAAGACACAGCTGCTGATAATGGATATTTGGCACAGCTCCTCTTCGGCTTGCATAGAGCGATTGGAACATCCAGATCATCTATGTTATCACCATGCTCCTGTAATGTATCCTGCTGAGAAATGTCGTCAGATCCATCAACATTAATATTTTCATTACATACCATAGGCGAGCTAGTTGACGGGTCAGGACCATGAGCTGGAGGAAACCTGCGGGTGTAATGGAATGGTAGCGGGTATACTATTGATGATGGTGGTGGTGGTGGTGGCGGTGGTGGTGACGGTGGTGTTGTTTGTGGCAATGGTGATGGTGGTTCCATGAATACAGCATCAGGAAGTGTAAGTAGTGGCTGCATGTTTCCGGATTCAGAAAAATACATCACAGATTCAAAAAATGTAACATCTGCACTGATCATATACCGCCGACGCACAGGATCAAAACACTTGTACCCCTTTTGAGTTCTGGAGTACCCCACAAAGACGCACTTGACAGCCCTAGGAGAGAGCTTATCAGTACCGGGCGACAACTGATGGACAAATGCGACTGACCCAAACACACGAGGAGTAAGAATAAACAAATCCTTGTCAGGGTAAATGAGTGAAAAAGGAATTTGTTCATTCAAGACAGACGAAGGCATACGGTTGATAAGGTAACATGCAGTAAGGACTGCATCACCCCAGTAGGAGTACGGAACATGACTCTGAATAAGAAGTGACCTTGTGACATCAAGTAGGTGACGGTGTTTTCTTTCAGCAACCCCATTCTGTTGAGACGTATGAGCACAAGATGTTTGGTGAATAATCCCTTTTGAGGAGTAGTAATTGGCTAGAATGTTGGTACACAATTCTAAGGCATTATCACTTCTCACAATCTTGACAGATGTAGAAAAAACGTTTTGAATTTCATTTAGAAAATGGATAATGATATTTCCAGCTTCAGATTTATTTTTCATTAGAAAGACCCATGATGCTCTAGAGAAATCATCCACAAATACAATATAAAACCTGTGTCCCTGATGATCGGGAACAGGACTTGGACCTCAGACATCGACATGAAACAACTCAAACTTGGAGTTACTACTCTGACCTTGACTACTGGGAAAAGACGACCTGTGATGTTTTCCCAACTGACATGCCTCACACTGGATAGATGTGTGAGGGAGACTATAGGGTAGGACTAGACGCAACTTCTGAAGCGGTAAATGACCAAAACGCAGATGCCACAGGAGAGGAGATACTTGTCCAGCGGGAGAAGATGTGATTCCGGCAAATGGGGTCTGGTTCAGACGATAAAGGCCTCCTTGCTCATAGCCATGACCAATCACGTTGCCCGTATGGATGTCCTGAAAAATCAAAGAAGATGGATCAAAAATAGCTCGACATTGGAGATCCTTCGTAATCTGACTAATTGACAATAGATTCATAGAAAAGTGCGGTGCATGTAAAACATTCTTGAGCTGCATAGAGGATGTCAATCTAATCTCCCCCTGACCCGTGATAGGGGAGTGTGTGCCATTGGCAATCACTACTGTCCGTCCTGGAGGAATCTGAGTATATCCTGAAAGTAGACTCTGGTCGCCACATAGATGATGTGTAGCGCCCGAGTCCATGATCCATGGCAATGTATCCGATCTACTACTGTGGATTGCAAGTGTACTACCTGAAGTACTCGTAGAGGCAGAACCAGAAGCAACAGCATCAGTATGACTCTCTGTCGACGGTGCTGGGCCAGATGGTGGGATAATGCCCCTGAGACGGGCAACCAGATCATCAAATCGTTGATCCAGTGTAGCTGCAGACGGGGGCTCTATCTGCTCAGCGGCTCGTGCAGATGCAGGAAATCCATGCTTTGAGTAGCATGTGTCTTCGGTATGTCCTATTCGGTGACAATATGAGCATGTTGGCCTAGTGTGGCCACCCCTTCCACGAGGAGTACGTCCACGACCCTGGTGATGAAGACCACGACCTCTGTTGGCCGCCATAGCTGAGGGATTCTGACTCGCGGCTGCTGAAGGTACTGTGATCCTACTCAATCTGTGAAAAGCTTCCTCCATGGGAGGAATAGTCGAGTCCGCCAAAATCTGTGAACGTGCTGCCTCATACTCTGGATTAAGTGCAGCGAGAAATACACCCACCATCGTAGCATTCCTGTATGTGCTGTTCTGGTGTGGCGGTAAGAGGCATGAAGCTATAGAGCTTCTCGAACATCCCTCTCAATGATGTATAGAGAGAATGCAAAGGACGGCCGTTCTGCTTTATCGTGAATATATCATGTTGTAGTTGCAGGATCTTCGTCTCGTTCTTTGCCTGAGAATATGTCGCTGCTAGGATATCCCACATGTCTTTGGCTGTAGGCTGATGTAGAATGTCATTGGCGATTTAATTGGCCAATGTGCCTGATAGCCACACCTTGGCATATGCATCATCGACCTCCCATGAGGCATAGATTCCAGTCTTCTCTGCAGGCTCGGGCTCGGTAAGAATGTGCTTCTTACCTGTAGACTTCATCATACTCATGAACTGCATTGCCCACAGTTCATAGTTCGTACCATCCATCTTGACAATGGGCGCTGGACCACGAAATGCGCTCATAGATGGGATATCTGCCTTGCTTTCTGACATGCTGGAGACGGAAGACTGGAGGGACTGAGAGAATATAGTCTCTGTCTACAATGACATAGATGGGATTAGTTGCGTGTGTAGACGTCAAGCAACTAACCCCATGTAGAGGTAGAGGTGTGCCCTAGTGTTTTGGGACTTAGGGCACGTGGGCACGTGCAGGAAGCACGCGCGCACTCAACTGGAGGAGAACGCGCGCACTGGAGCGCGCAACTGGAGAATCACGCGCGCACGGTGCTGTGTGAACAGGGGCGCAAGGCTATGCGCGCAGGCGTGCGGCGACGCACGCAGAGGTGCGCGAGGCTATGCGCAGGCGTGCGGCGATGCACGCAGATGCGCCGGTGATGCGCGAGTAGCGTGCACAGGCGCGAGATGCGCGCACAGGCACACAGGCGCTAGAGGCGATGCGCGAGATGCCTGCGCGGAGATGGTCGCCGATCGGCTAGGCGGCGCCGATTCGAGAGAGAGGAAGAAGAGAGGCTGGCGGGTGGGGTTAGGGTTAGGGTTAGGTTTCGAGAACTCCGGTCTAGGACCATCGCTCTGATACCATGTTGGGAAACGTGAATGAGATAGTCTATTCCATAGCCCTAGGCTCTCTTATATAGGAGAGTAGCCTATGGGTAAATTACATAAAGAGAATAACAAGAAAATAAAATAACAAAGAGATACAAATAGCTTATATGCGTCAACAGACTCCTCTGTATATCTATTTCTATGAAGAGGACATGCATCAAGAGGTTGGTCAGATATCACCCTATAGAGAAGGATTGCCATCTCCTCAGGTTGGAAATCATCTCTTATACTCATTTGACGGTGCTTGGTGAATCTTCAATCTAAATTTTTAGATATTCATCCAATCACCAGCCTCTATGATTCAACAATTGAATCAACAGTTGTATGATCATCAAGATGGCCATTGTACACAACCTTAATTGTACTAAGGGATCTTATACTGCATTCGTTCATTTAATCTCATATATGGAGTGAAATAACTCAATAACTTTTATTGATATATCAAAGATTACAATAATATTTACTGTAGAAATCGTTCGCCTTGGGCTCACATGGCTAACAATTCTCTATTAGAGGACCACACCTATGAAGAGAAGATGCATGCTTGATTGTGGATGTGTAGAGCTGTAGAGAGGGGGGGCATATATTAGAGAGTCTTCAACTCTGTAAACTCCTCTCTCAATGATCAAGCTACTTAGAAGGCAAGGGCTTTCATCTATTTCATGTGTTAAAAGAGAGGCATGCCTTCTCTCAAGATTGCAGAAGTCGACAGTCTATACTCGTTCGACAGGGTATTGACTAAGGATTAATCGACAATCAGGAGAGTAATCAGTTTTAGTCGGGTATTAACTGGTTTTGGATTGTTTAGTTACTTTAAATATATAAATCAATTTTTATGCACATACTCGTATATATTCTTATATTTGGCAATTTTCATATTTAGATGAAATTTAAAATAAGAAGCTATTATAGAAAAAGAGGAAAAATGAAGCAAGCTAAGAACAAAATGTTTAGTACATAGCACATGCGAATGTTCAAAAATAAATACAACATGCTTAAAGAAATAAAACAAGAAGCAAATGAGACAAGTCAATCCTCAATGTCATCATCCAATTCAAGCTTTTCTTCTTCATCATCTTCATCATCGTCTTCTTTTTCTATATCTTCAAGATGCAACTCTACTTCATTCATCGGCGTAGCATTTGAGCTCGAAGAAGCTTCCCTACCACGTTCACCTCGCTTGCTCCTTCTCGGTTCCAAATTCTCTTCAACACCACTAACATGTGCTATAGTACTCCAGGTCAATCTGGAACCTGGAAAAATCTCCTCTCTTGAGCATTGACATCTGCGGTACATTCACCCAAGTATGCATGATCACGAGACGAAAGAGGATCTTTTTCTTTCTCAACTCGACGTTCTTGCAGGTTGGAATTGAAACACAAGTACATAAGATCATTCAACCTCTTCGTTTCTACCATGTTTCTCTTCTTGATATGGATCTGAAGATCAAAGTACTTATTATATCAATTACTATTTTAATTTTACTATTACTAATCAAATTGAGTGGGTATAGTGGAGTCATTACCGAGTCCGGTGTTGTAAAAGTTGTCCGACTGGCCCGATTAGTAGGTCCGATTAGTCTAGTCAGTGGGGTGGCCGATCGAGTACCGACTAATTCCGACTAGGTACACTAATCGACCTATTTTTGCTTGGAGATACCATATTTTTTTAATGTTTTACTTTTTTTATAAGCAAACTTATTATAATATGCTTAACATTTTATTTAAATTCAATCATTTCTTTTATTTTATTATGATAGTATAAAAATATACAAAATTTATGTAAATATATGTATAAAAATAAGTTAGATATTTAAAATAATTGTAAAATTCAAAGCCGATTAAAGTCCGACTAAATCCAATTAGTCGTCCGACTACCGATTAATCCTTAGTCAGTAACCCAACCGACCGAGTACCGACTACCGACTTTTGCAACCTTGACCGAGTCAAATGTATTCCAGTTACGCTCACATTTAGAGGATAACGACATCAAGCTCAAGATCTCGATGACCATGACTTTTAAATTAGACATGTCATCTCCATGATTATACCCAATTAGCTACTAAAATAGAGAATTGGTTAAGTTAATAAAATTCTGGAAATGAAAGAATGAATTGGACATTGTTGAAGCCCTAGGGTTCTCTTATATAGGAGAGTGACCTATTGGGTAAATTACATAAAGAAGATAAAGAAAATAAATATTACATAAACGACATGAAAGATAACAAATATCTCAACATCCCCTCAAGCTGGAGTATAGATATCAATCAGGCTTAGCTTGGAGCAACATCTCCAGTAAGGCCCTCTGGCTATGGCCTTGGTAAGTACATCTGCTGTCTAGTTTTCAGAGTTGACATGAGTAGTGGCAATGAGACCCTTCTGTATGATGTCATGAGTGTAGTGACAGTTCACCTCGATGTGCTTGGTCCTCTCATGGAAGACAAGGTTGTTTGCAATGAAATTAGCAACTTGGTTGTCTCATTGGAGGTGCATGGGAAGATGCACCTTAATCGTCAGATTAATAAGAATAGATCTGACCCACATCATCTCTTTAATAGCTTGCACCATGGCACTGTATTCTGATTCAACACTAGATTTGTAAACCACAGTTTGCTTCTTGCTCTTCCATGACATAAGGGAACTTCTTATGAACACTACGTAGCCTGAAGTAGATTTCCTGCCCGTGGGACACCCAACATAATATGCATCTGCACATGCTGTACCTGCAAGGGATGTACCTCTGCTAAATAGAAGATCAGTGTCAGGTAAGGCCTTCAGATACCTCAGAATCATATACACTGCATCCACATGTGCCTGTCTGGGCTGCTCCATAGATTGAGGTGGTAAGTGCATCCATCTCGTCATTCATGGCTTGTCGCCAACCATGATCCTGCATTGCACTGAAATGATCTCTTGGAACAGAAATAACATTCAGAGCGTCTTCAAATCTCTTGTCACAACTAGATAAACCATCAGTAGAAGTAAAATGTGACATGGGGTGATACATACATTGACAGCGTTGAGCTATAGGACGCTCCTGAGGTATATCCGGGGATGCAGTGGTGGGAGTACTCGAAATGGTCATATCATCCTGCATAAAAGGAAGGTACAAACACTGGTGTAGAAGGTATAAAGGTGTGCTGGCAAGTATAGACGATTGGTGGAGGGAGGTCCAAAGGAATGTCACTCACAATCTGTGTGAAATAACTTGTTTTCTCAAAGAAGGTGACACCATCAGACACAGTATCAATGTCCAACATGATCATAACAATGATAGCCTTTCTGGGTACGAGATACCCAAAAAAGACACATTTGATGGCACGGGAGGATAATTTGTCAGATGCATGAAGGTTATGAACAAAGGTAATACAATCAAAAATTTGCAGAGGTATGGGAAAAGAAGACTCAATAGGGTAATGTAAGGAAAATGAAGTTTCCCCTTCGAGAATCGACGAAGGAACACGATTGCTAATAGCATCCTCCAATAGTGTTTAGGAACACTCATTTGACTAAGAAGAGATCTGGCAACATTTAGCATGTATCGGAGTTTCCTCTCAAGTATACCATTATGTTGTGAGGTATATGGACATGATGTTCACTGAATATTTCCCGTGGATGCAAAGAAAGAGGTCAAGTCCTGTTGGGTTAACTTAAGAGCATTATCAGTACGAATAATTTTAACAAGGGATAAATGGGGCTGCCCCCTAGGGGGAGCTAGCTTGGCTCCCCCGCCCCATTTTCACCATTTTTTTTATTTTTTTTTGAAATTTTCTTCCATGAATATTCATCACTATATCCCTATATTATGCTATTAAAATTTCATGCGAAACATAGACTCCTACAACCTCCATCCAGACAATCCTTTTTTAACGGTAATAGGATTTTTTAAATCGACCCCGTTTGGATGGAGGTCGTAGGAGTCTCTGTTTCGCATGAAATTTGAATGACATAATATAGGGATTTAATAATGAATTTACACGGTTTTAGATTTCAAAAAAAATAAAAAAATTATGTCAAAAAGGGGCGGGGGGAGCTAAGTTAGCTCCCCCTAGGGGGCATACACATTTTTCCCTTTTAACAATGCTAGAAAAGAAAGTTTTAATATATTGAAAGAAATTTCAGACAATTTGATTAATCTCTGAATGCTTCTTTATTAGATATGCCCATGAAGATCGACTATAATCATCAACGAAAACTTTAAAATAGCAATGACCACTTAATGCATGGACCGGAGAAGGTCCTCAAATATCACAATGAACAAGATGAAAAGCAACAATACTATGCGACTCGGTAAAAAATGAAACGAAGCTTAATGCTGTTTCTCGAACTCACATGCCTTGCACTGAAAGGGTTTTAGAGCAGAGAGTTCAGGAACCATCATGGAGATGGACTTCGCAGATGGATGTCCAAGGCACAAATGCCATAGGAGCGGGTCTTCGGATATGGACACAACACCAACAAACTTGGAGTTCGAGGGTATGCCACGATAATATAGATCGTTCTTCTCATGACTCCCACCAAAAATCTGCCTCGTTCGGATGTCCTGAAAATAGCAACAAGATTCATCACATATCCCACGATAATGAAGCTCAACACAAAGCTTGTGAACTAACAATAAGCTAAAAGGAAAATCATCAGGACAGTGAACCCTAGAAAGTTGGAGCTTGGAAGAGAATTCCATGGTTCCTACAGTAGTGTGATCGGTGATTGAGTCCCATTAACGACTCGACCTGACTTCACAAAGGTAGATGGTATGGAGGAGGTGAGCAAACTACCTTCTCCAGTTAGATGAGTAGAGGCACCCAAATCAATAATCCAAGCTGGATCACGAGTGACAACAGAGTTGGCTACTGTATCTGAATGAGTAGCTAGAGCAATAGTGTTAGTGTTACTAGTGGTAGTAGGCCTTGGAGTCTGAAGGATTTACATCAGGCGGGAGTAATATGCGTCACTAAGATGAACAATCTTGTCACTGGAGGTTGCAGTAGGCGACGCCTCTTCCATATTATAGGCATTATTGGCATGATAAGAAGGTACACTGAACTTCTGCCAACATCATTTAGTCGGGTGGTTCCATCGATCACAATGAGTGCATGGAGTAGTAGAGTCTCACCAACGGCTACTGTCAAAGTCACGACCTCATCTAGATTTCCATCCACGGCCACGACTTGGATACGTACCAGTCAGAACACTCTTGTATCTGTTTCGTACAACATGAGGGCTGTAATATTGCAAGCTCCTCATACAAGTTGGATAGATGCATGTAGTACTCGATGAGGGTTGAATCACCCTGAGATGTTTACCGAATTCGCCTGCAAATGTTAGCAAGGCATGACTTTGTCTTCTTCTAGGAGTATGTTTTCTCGAGATCCTCCCATATTTCCTTGGCCGTATTTTTGTAAAGGAGATTTGAGGCAATGTGTGCCTCAATACTAGTGGTCATCCAGTTGATAGCCAAGTAGTTGTATATCTGTCAGTTGTCGTACTCTTTGTCCTTTTCATCTATAGGTACTTTAGTCAGAATGTATCCTTTGACCACCAATGAATACCATAAAAGATCGAGACCACAACACGTAATTTTCTGTGCCCTTGAGTTTGATAGTAGTGCCTTGTGTCATAATATTTACGGTCAAGGGTTTTGTCTCAGTAGAAGAAGGTGCCATGGTGGTCTTAAAACAAAAAGAAGATCATGTGATCAACTAACGATGCTTATATGGGATAGAAAATGCCCTAGAAGTCACGTTCGTTCTTGAAGAAGGGCCGAAAAACTTCAACAAACAGTAGATCTGGAGTCCCGACAGCGGTCTGAGATGAGTTTTGGATCTCCAAAGAGACCTACAGTACCCATGGAGGGTAGTTGTGGGGATGACAACCTCCATAGGAGGTCCTGGAAGCGTTGGGCAGTGCTAGCGGGAGGGTTGTGGGTCTCTTGGCGGCGCTAGCAGCCTCCATGGGAGGCCTGTTGGTGATGCGACAGGTCTGTCGGCCCCTGGAGGTGCTAATGGGCGTTCGTGGGTGGTTCCAACGGCACTAGTAGGTGCTGGAGATGCTGCACTAGAGGCGATTGGAGGGCATTGCACGAGGCCCTAGTTCGGGGAAGAGGACCCACACAGGCTTTTGCGAGGCTTGAAGGTGGCGGTGGGATTTTAGGTCAGAACCCCGTTCTAGGACCGTTGTTCTGATAACATGTGAAGAAGAGAAACGAATGAGATGTTTATTCCATAGGATTATGGTTTCTTATATACAGAGAAAACCCTATTGAGTACAAGAGGAAAAATTACATAAATAGCCTCGAAGGGTTACGGAACCCGAAGGGTTACGAATATAAATGTTTATATAATAACTCTAACAAATAGATATTACTATATATTGTGCATACTATGCAGGGTGTCTTGCAGATTTAAAGTTCACCATTTGCTTTTGCACTTACCTTGGTAGTAATCTTCTCCCGTGAGTGGGTAAGAAACATGCATTGGTACCTTGCTCGAGTGCAGAGAGTGATTACATGACGATGAGCTATGCATCAACAGAGATGTAGCAGATTCCTGTTGTACTTATTGATCTTCATCTTACACCAGATAGAGTGATGGAGTTTAGATATGACAACACTGCTGCCATGCGCAATAAACAGTTCTATGTTTCTTGAGAGAACTAAATATGTAGAGCTTGATTGCCACTTAACTATTTATTTCATCTAGCAAGGATTTTTGCATATTCTTTACTGTTTTTTCTGTGGGCAAACCACTGATGTGATTACCAAGGCACTCCAGTTTTGAGTGATGCTATAACAATCTAAGCATGTCAAATATCTATACTCCAGCTTAATGGGGATTGCTTAATTATATAATAAATGTAACTTTTCAGGGTAGTTTTATATTCTTGTATGATCCTTGAATACTTACCCTAACCATAGACTCTTAGGTTAAAATTCATTCTCAATGTATTGTTTTATTAGTTATATCCGTACTATTTAATGCTATATATCTACTATATCATTTTTGTCCACTTTCCAACTGCTATGGTTGATTTTTTTTACCAAGTTCTTTGTCATGTCTTCAGGATATTTTTTTGAAAAAGCTGCCATGGATGATTAGATGTCCATTAGATGGAACGTAGAGTTATTTAGCAGCTTCTTCGGGCTGTTTGATACGGATGAATAATCGAATTCTTTTGAAGTACATTTATGAGAGGGCTCGTCTGAGCTTATAGAGTATTGTAATTTTTCTATTGGTATGTGGGTACATAATTGTGGGGGTGGGAACAGAACCTTGGCTATGTGTACAGTAGGGATATGTGGGAGCAGATATGTGGGAGCATGGATGCTGCAGTGGGAATGCAAAAGGATGAGATGATCTATCACTATGGGATTGTTGACACATTTGGACCTTAAAATGATGGGGTTTGTTCATGAAAAGATGTAGTCCCTGTAGGATATTATTATGTTATAAATGCCTGGATTAATTATAATGGATTGATAAATGACTGAAATGGATCCAACATAATCTAAATGGGAATGAAAATCGATGCAGTGAGCCTCGGTGAGTGAGAGCATCTTCGAATGGTTGAGGCGAATCCCAGATCTGAGAGACATCTTGTGGTCACTAGATACCTTTTCTGTTGTATCAATTCTTTTCATGACGCGGTGATTATTCTTAAGTGGCATGTGAGTAGTGGAGTAAATGCCACTGAGGGAGGGACATGCACCCTTGGGGCCCCGGGTAGAAACTTAACCCAACATTTGCATTGGTTGGGGGACATCCCGTTTGATGAGAGCCATAATCCTTGGTTGCTTGATTTCATACTTCAGCTTGATCTATGATCCTTGACGCACTTTCAAGCTCGCTCGACAACTAGATTTCCGAGAAATATATAATAGGTAAGTCAGATGAGCAGAGCACACGTTGAGTGAGGGGTCGGGTTCACCCTTAAAAGGGGTCTACCAGGGCAAGTCAGCTTCACACCCTTCAAAATGAGTGGGTAGGTGGTTTTGGTGCACCTCTCGCTCATCCCCATTAGCGCTCAACCCCATTAACGAGCTTAGGCGGAGAGAGAAGAGTGCGTCAGTGTGGTTCTTCTACTACGTTTCCTTTCTCCACTCTATGTTAGAGAGTGCGGGACTCATTGTTGTGTTGAGGATGTCATGTACCGATACATATGATGTTTCTTTATAATAAAAAACATGAGACCTAATTCAACTCATGCTTACATTTTAAGTGTCTGTTTCTATTTTGGTCATCCTAATGATCCATAATTGATAATCATTGTTCTTCCATGACCCATTTCCGCCTGCTGTTTGCATATTACTGCTAAATCTCACCTCGTTTACTCGGTACTCATTACTGAGGCCTTCTAATATGAGATACCTTGACAATCTTGTCTTATCTTGGCTATTTCTGCCTTCTGACTGTTGGAATACTAATTATCAACTTATATTTTTAATGCTATGTGCAATTCACACGTAAATTGAGGAAAGATGATGATAGAATGACACATGATTAAATGTATTAGCTGCTTCTGAAATCAACATTATGGCCTGGTATCAAGCGTCTAAATTTTGTAAATCTTGAAATTAGAATTTTGTTGTATGGCCTTAAGATCTCTGTATGGGATGTCTCACTTGAATTGAAACTCGAGCCTGCTAAGCCTAGCGTGGGTTGTTTTTGAGTTACCATTTTGTAATGATGTTTCTTTAGCACGTGTTGAGTGCTCATACTATTAGGATTAGGGTCATATTAGGATTAGCAATCCTAAAGTGATTGGTCTCTTAATCCTAATAGTAGTTGAGTTGTATTTTATGTGTAGTCTTGATGGAAATAGGCTCATGGGCTTGTAATCAGACTATATATAGAGGGGACGAGGGCGTTGCCTCTACACCGCAACAAGAGGGAATACCACAAGAGAAAAAGAGTGGGAGAAAATAGAAGGGATGATTTTCTTCTCTGGTAGTCGCGAGAAATGATCGACGTTTGCTAAATTGTGATCTTATTTTTTCTTTGCGTGCTTCCGTGGTAGTGGTTGATTGTGCATACACATTCGTATGCCGGGATTCATCCCCAACAACTAGTATCTGAATGGAGACGATACTGAGTCATGTCCCAACAATTGGTATCAAAGCCTGATTCGACGACATCGGAGGGACATGATGTGAGTGAGGTTTGATGTCAACGAGATGATGCGACATAACAGATGTGCCTTCTTCAGAAACTGTGAAGAATTGATGGTTATGGTCAACTATTGAGATCGACAATATCCATGATTTGAATAAGGTGATCCAAAAGTCCATATAGAGGTTTTTACGTGCTCCGGATGAGTTGGACGATTCGGATCGGGAAGATTCTTCTCCGATTTTTCAGATCGTGCAAGGAGGTACGATAGCAGATCAGATGACAAAGTTTACGTCAAGGGGTGCATCATTCTCCCTAGAATCTTTCAGTGAGAAGAATGATTTCACTTTATGGCAACACTGTGTAAAGAATATACTCATACGAGCACTTGCGAAAGCTCTCAATGATAAAGAAAAGAAGCCAGAGAAGATGAAAGAGGAATAGTAGAAGGAGACGATGTATTTCACAAACAATATAATGCAACTGTTCTTGGTGGATAACACTCTTTGGATGCGTTCGGATCGGGAATAAGCAGGAATAAGGATGAGGAATAAGGAGAATAAGGGTCTATTCTTTGTTCGGCTGGAGGATATGAATAAGGAGAATAAGGTGAAATAAAGGTAGGTAAGGTGGGATAAAGATATGAATAAGGGTGAAATAAGATGGAATAATGGGGAATTGTTATTCCATTGGGAACCGTGTCAGGAGGAGAATTGGCCCCATATTCCAGGGCCTATTCTCCAACCGAACATGGCCTTTGTGAAGTCATCAACCTGAAGGATCTAACGGAGGTTTGGATGAAGCTCAATGGATGATACAAGTCCAAATCTCAGACAAACCAGTTATTGACGAAGAAGAAGCTCAATAGTCTGAAAATGACCAAGTCATACCTGATGGGAAAAGGATTATGGGTTTGTAATTAGGCTATAAATCGAGAGGATAGGGGCTTGCTTCCACACCACAACAAGAGGGGATACTACAAGAGAAAAAGAGAGTGAGAGAGAAGAAAAGGGAGAGAATGAGAGAACAATGAGAGTTGTATTCGTTCTAATTCACAGTGATTTTCTTTTCTGATGGTAGCAAGAGATGGTCGACCACCATCATTTATGATCTTCACATGCTTCCATGGTAGCGGTAGATTGCACATCCGTATTCGGGGGTTTATCCCCAACCAGTATCCGTATGGAGATGATGCCGGGTTGTGTCCCAACACATACCTGGGCTTGAGTACATATGCCTGTACCGTATAGACTTCACCGTGTAAGCAGCGTCATGTTCTCACACAATATATGCTAGCACTCTCTTTGTGTAATGCAGATCATGCTAGATCTCGGGTTTGAATAACATTATGGATGTAAGAGCCAGGACGACGGATGCTTGTTTGATTTGGGAAAGCTAACAGTCAAACTCTAGTTTTGTGGGAACTTATTATAGTCCCTCTGGGTGTACATTCTACTATGAGTGACCACCCGAGTTCTCAAGCTAAGCTGGACGACTCTGTTCAATTAGCTAGTTAAGCTCAGTTTCACCAGCGTGTTAGTCCCATGGGTTGACCATGTCAAATCTTGCTTGAGCTAGGTTAGCGATATTCATCCCATGGATGTCCCAAGACTTGAGGGTATTATTTCCTCGATGAGCCATTGCGTTTCATGACATGTTTGAAATGAGACAGGCAGCAACACTCACATTCAGGGAATGAGCGTGTACATAACTGGATCAATGGAAATTTATTAGCTGGTGTAGAATGATGATAACAGGTAATGATCTAGGATACCATAACATCATCGACAAGAAAAGATCAGACCATTACTCCACGCAAGATCGGATCTTGGGTATGCATTTTTGTACAGCAATATATCACACGTCTATGAGGGCATGGCATCGAGCACTTCTCTCGGCTGATAGCCCAGCCCCTATGGGATGGTAAGGATGTGAAAGTTGGCATGATGCAATCCTGTAGATAGTAACCAACATTATCCATTTTGTTTAGAGATAAGAACAAGTATTTCACAGATTCAGTAGGGCTAGTTACATCTAATTGTTTCTGCATATATGTTTTTTATAATATTAAAGCTGGGTCCTTTGGATGGCTCTCCCACTTTGTGACACTTGTCATCCTCTCTCATCTGACGTCTATTTGCGCTGCCTCTCAGACCTGTCCTCAACCTCTCTCTTCCGACCCTCTCTATTTTCAACACGTGTTCCTCCCTCCGTCTCACCCAATGTCTCTCTCCATCCATATTGACGTTTCTCTCATGTTTTCACGACCAATCACCAAGAATTATATTACATATATTATTTTTTATCAGTTAAGGCAGCTTTGTCATTTTAAGGACGTTGTCAAATTGATATATTACGTTTTTTTAATATTCACACCGAAGTTTGGTCCGTGATAGGCGCCCATTATTTGGGAATTCATAATGTATGTACTTATGAAATCAAAACTGCTATGCACATTATTTATAGACGTACATATTACGTGGATTTCATTGATTATTAAAGATATGCTTCCAAAATTGGCAGCAATATTGTCGTAATTATTAATAATCTACTTATTGCAACAGACTTAATTCGCACTAAAATCAGTGACAGCACTACGATGAAATGATAACACCATGATCAAATTAAACTTTTAAACTCCAAACATCCCATAATTTGTATTGAATAACACGTTTCAAAACTCTCAATCTTGCCTTTCACCGTGCTCTTCTTTTTCCTTGAGACCCCGTCATGCAAAGTGCAGACCTTCTGTCTTTGGAAATGGTAGAGCAGATCTGTGTCTTTTGGGGATCAAAGAAATGGTATTTGTTGTTTAGTTAGCCATATGTCATCTTTAGAGGTGAAAAAGTTGCCAAATTTTCTTGTGATTTGAGAAAAACTATCGTGGCATCGACAATTAATTAGACACGCGCTTTACGCAAATATATCTTAGATGTATTATAAGAAGGTTGGAAGTCTGATATCAATTAGATTCCAATAAAAAACGTTCCATATCTTTAGATTTAGTATGATTTCGGAATAGACAGAATAGGCGACAAAGAAGGGAATCTTCAGTAAAGTGCAAGTGAATACCGACAAAATTAGCTTGTGGTAACAAATAATTTACTATCCGATATCAGTTGTGCATTGATTTTTTATTTCAATTATTTTAAAACTACTAATGAGTAATACAAAGTTGTAATGAAAAAGTAAATGAATCATCGTTATATTGAAACTTTAGCAATAAATATGATATTCATTATTCCAAGAACAGAAGATTTCTCTATAACGAATAATGTTTATTATTATATATTTAATATTTGAAGATATAAAAATAACTGTCCTAATTATTTGTGACTTAGGAAAATTTTATTGTAGTGACCGCACCAATCATTGAGGAATGACGTAATTTTGTTATAACTTGAAATATTGTATTCCAAATCCAAGAATTCTCTTAAAATACTATCGCATAAGATCCATGTCCTTTATGATTTTATGTATCAAAATGCACATTCGTCTTCAAAATTTAAAATAAAAAGGATGGGCAATTTCACACCACCAATCAATTAAAACGCAGATGTACTAAGTTTCTAAACTTAATTGCATGTGTTATATTAATAAATCAACAAATATTATAAAATTAGCATCTAGCTATTAAATGTTAGATATGGTTTAAATATACAAATTGAATCATTTTTAGACGTTTTAAAATCAAGAAAACGAAGTTACGGAAGTATTTAAAATTAATAATACCAATGTGATGATCCATACTTCAATGTAAAAACCTTTTTATGCCACAAAATGTTTATTTTTATTACGATGATATCAGTAATAATTTAGCTTACAAATGCGATAATGTAAATATTGAATATCTATAACTATAAATAAAGCGGGATCCTTCCAACCTTTATCCTTATTCCAACACGTGGCATTCCCACTCCCACCTCTCTTCCCCCTTTCCCTCTTCTCCTTCATATAACATTATGCCATTATAATGCACGTTTAAATGATGTAAATGAACGGGAACATATGCAAATATAGGATTAAATTTTTTATTTATTACCCAACCAATGATATTTACATAAGAGATCCCCTAAGATGGTTTAATGTCACTAAAATTGATTGCTCGTTTATTTATATAGAAATGTAAGTATCACTTGATTGCTCGAAATGATTGAATTTAGTTGCATTTACTAGATAACTTATCTCGTAAATTAATCATAACATGTTTGTTCCCGACCTAATAATACTGTTGGCAACTTCATTTTCCTTGAGTTTTGCTCCATAACAATTAAATTTCGCTTTACAAACGCAGCATGTCATTGCGTCTAGACGTGTGTGTCAAGTGTTTTTTATATTTTAAATGATTTTTAGTTTTAGTCCCCTAAAATTATATCCACTTACAGTGCACCTCCTAAAATTTTTGTAATTACACAAGAACCCATATAATTCTGCGTTATTTTACATATATGCTTATCTCCAAAAGTTGCGGTTTAGAGCCAACAAGAGTAAATTGATTGTAGTGTAATTTAAAGGAATTATGAATTACAAATATTATTATGGATATGGTGCAATTCAGGACCAAATTGGAGAAATAATTATATAGATTGTTTTTTCATAACTTTGGAAGCTCAACGACGGTTAGCTTTTATCATAATATATTATGTAAATAATAAATAATACAAAATTTAAATGAAGCTATAAATATGATGTAAATCATAACGTATGAAATGCATGTTAGTATTATTACTCATAACTATTACTTAATATATGAGATTTTTTAAATGTTATATTTATGTAAGGTATATTATATCATACTAGGGTCTTTTTTTATATAAATATTAAAATATTCAGAAATAATTAAGTAGGCATGAGCTTTTGGTATTTAAAAAATCACCATCTATTGGCATCTGAGGTAACGATTTGGTGCGCCACACCCAAATCCGCACCTCAGGTGCCGATTTGGGGTATAGTATCCAAATCGGCACCTGAGGTGCGGATTTGGCTCAGACCCCTTTGTTCAGTCCCCTCCCAGCCATCGCCCCACCCCATCCCATCCCATCCCCTCCCCTATCTCCCTTGAATACTCCAAAGTTTTTATAAAAATTAATTTACATACCTTATATGATATCATATCATATATATTTTTTATTAAGGTATGTAAATCTATTCCCATTTATTAGGACCATTTTAAGCTCTTGTAATTTCTTTATTTTATTTTGTTTATTTTAAACTTTAAAATCCATAAAAAGCTCAAAGATACCATAAACACAAAAATATACGAAATACAAAAATATTTAACTTTGTGCATTTTGAGTTCATTTACTATCTTTTAAAATACAAAAGGTCCATTTATCTCTCACAAATATTGTGATATATCTGATATGAAATTAACTAAAAACATTTGCAAAATGAAAAATTCATAAAAAGTAATCTAGATCGGGCAATACTCCCTCTATATATAATGTCAATATAAAAAATTCACAAACCTTTTGTGAAATTGATTAATTAAAATTATTTTAAAGATGATCCTATTTTATTTTTATATTTTATGGACCAATCCTTTCTCAAAATTTGTATAAGCTTGATTTCTCTTATTCTACGATGGTGTAATATAGTAATTTTTTTTCTAAAATGAGTACTTATAGTTGTACTGCCCATGCCATAACCTGGTGTTTGCGCACTAATAAAAGGGAAACTAGTACACAACTCAAGAGATGTGCCATTTCTAACAACATGTGTGATCGTACTCTCTTTGACGGTGGTGCATCGATTAACATAAATACCCTTCTCTTTGGTACAATATCTTCATCTTGGGCTTCTCAAGAAAACTAGGATGACTTGTCAATTTGCTGATGGATCCATAAAAGGTCGAGGGTATTCTTGAGAACATATTCATTCAGATATAGGGCTTGAGCTTCACTGTAGATTTCATTGAATTGCCCATTGAGACCTCCACCCCTACAGAGCGCTGTCCAATCATCCTAAGACAACCCTTTCTCACAACTGTGAGTGCCACTATTAATTATGGATATGGAGAGATACACTTTCATTATGATAATGGGAGTATCTTGATCACTACACCCACCACCGACCAGAAACCCACATCTGATGAGAGTTTACCCGTATCAGTCGAACCCTGAGGACTATGACCAACCTACTGATATCAGAGAGGTTTGTTTTATCATGGATGAGATTGAGACCCGATAATTTCTCTTCAGGGAGGAAGACTCGGATATCATAGACCTTGGAGTTCCCTCTTCTTATGTATGGCGATGTGTTGATGACATCTACAATGTCTACACCATAGACACATTAGTGTGCATGGTAGACTTAGGAGAGACTTCCTAGGACAAATATGACCACACTACTTTCATAGATGAGTTTGTGCCTCTTCATTTTGAGATTCTCGAGACTTCCCAGGCTGAACCTGATCACACTACTTCCACCAACCGATTCATTCCTTTTCACTTTGAGATTGTTGAGGATCTATACCATATCAATCCTTGAGCCAGATGATGACCCTGATATCAACTTGCACCTTGTTAGATCCAATCCTCAACAATCATGCAAGAAGGTACACTTCTACCTTCTTTATCTCTTTATATCTTCTATTTTGTATATTCGCTTCAGTTTATTTCCTTCCATCTACCGTTCCACTTATCCACCTCACACCGTATGCTTGTCGTGTTTAGGATGTATTTTTTCCTATGCATAGGGGAGGTGGATGTGTCAAGGGTTCTTTCTTCGTTATGTTTCATCACTCTTGTTGTTTCATATACTTAGGGATCTTTTACCATAAGTATAAGGGTAGTGTGAAGGATATTGTGAGATCCCCAAGCACATCATGGAAGCGTGAGCATCGTATCGAATACGACGAAGAATGACTAGTCGTACTAGTTGTTCTATGCAGCGGAAATTAAAATTTTTCAAGTGAAGAAACCACATGATCAAGAACACTTCTCGGATCGTTTCGTCTAAACCAGAAACAAGTAATAGGATTACCTCTTGAAGCGTGGTTGTGATCGAGTCTCTAAAAGAATAGACCTCCTGTCTCAAGTCTGATCCGATGGAGGAGACGCTTGCGAGTGCGTGGATGAGATGCGTGCTTCTCGCAATCCATGTTGATGATCCAAGCCACGAATCTCCTAATCTTGACAAACGAGATACAAGTCTTCTTCACGACCAAGGCACGCCGAAGTAGACAGAGATCAACGAGCAAACCATCGGGCAGCATAACAATGACACTGCGGTAATGGAGAACTCCCTCTAGGGCATCCATGGTGCACGACCATGAGAGAGGAAGAGAGAGGGCTGACGTGTAGACAGAAAGAGAGAGAGAGAGAGAGAGAGAGAGAGAGACTTATGTTCTCTTGTGCGTTGTGTAAAGAAGAGCAAAGGGGTGTCTCTCGTTTTATAATATTTTGGGATCCATGGATCTCAATCCATGGGCAACACAAATCCAATGGATCACATTGATTTGTGTTTCTTTTAATGGCTAAGATTTGTGTTGGTAAAATCCAACAATAATTAACATAATAAAAATCAAATATATATTAAATATAATTTAATTTATATCAAATCAATCTCCATTGGAGAAATAGGAAGGAGGCAAGCCTCCTTCCATGAATGGAGTGGACGGCCACCACATTCCATGTAGGAAATGTGGCCGTCCACCCTCCATACAAGGAAGGTGGCTTCTTCTCCTTTTATTTTATGACATACATTATCCCATTAATTTCTCCAATATTTGCAACAACTTTTGTTGCAAATTATTTCACACAAATAAATACAATTTATTTTGTGAACATTGCAATCATACCATTGGAAATTTGTGAATCACATTCACAACCCAAAGTAACATGTAAATTACATTTTCAATTTAATGTCCAATGTGAATCCAATTCACATCGACATTTTATTAACTAATGTAAATTACAAATAGCTCTCTCTTATATATTATAAATCATATTTCTAATATATATGACTAATATGGATATTGCTATCCACATTATTCATATCCATGATAATTAAATCATTGGAGTTGTAAAATGGGCTAATAAACAATTAAGAATATTTCTAGAATTTTTAGAGGGTTTACAATTTTTTCTATTTTTAAAGTCAAGTAGGAAATAAAATAGCTCTTTTTTATTTTTGATAAATAATAGATGCATGCATAATTGAAATTAAAAATGATACATGAATCAACATACAATCATGCCATACATCTATTTATACACAATATTTAGAGCACAAAAGCTATTTTAAATAAAAAATACATGTAAAATTAAATCAAACTGGTAGTGTTATTTTTGCAATAAAAATGAAATGCAGGGGGCTTCATGCAACTTTCCTGAAACTTAAAAATAAAATTCTAATTTTTTATATTAAAATGCAATTATAAAAACCATTAGGGTATATATGCAAAAATTCCCAACTCATATGGGGGGGAACATGAGCTTAACTTTCAAGGACTTATAAGTAATATAATAAACATTTGTGAGACTTCTTTCTAACTTTATATAAAATATGAAAATGGTTTAAATAATTACAGAACTAAACAAAAATAAAATAAAGGGTACGGTGTTTATGCAATTATCGCCTAAAAAGGCATGCGATCGGACGGTGCAGAGGGGTTCGGTTGGATATGGGTCATCGTTTGGTTGCAAGATGACGCTCTGATCGACCCATGGAGCTCTAGGGTTTGATAAAAAGATATGTTGGATTATTCTTGTTATCTTAGCCCTTAGATGGGATCTGCAAAGAAATAAAGACAAAGACCTGGCCAGGTGATATTGGCTTTTATTGATGGAATTCGAGGTGGAGATGGAGGTGGCAGTGAGGTCTCAAGCGAGGTGGAGGAGCGGACCTCGATCTCCATATCTATGACTAATCTGGATGGTCAGTGAGGTGCATATGATGAAGAGATGGAGGGATGAGGTAGTGAGGTGCCTGTATGGGTTGGAACAAGGGGTGCACATCAGAGAACGATAGCAGAAGCTCTAGAGCTTCAACAACCTAAGATGAACCTAATCAAACCTAACACAACAGTCAAAGCAAAAAATAAGATGTGAAATTAAAAGATAATAATGAAAACTACATGAAAAGCACAGGAAATAACCTCAACTTGGCCGGAGGCCAAGGAGACAAAACTACCTACATCTAATCTCTCGCGATGGTGGCAACCTCCTTCTACGTCGTTCCTCCTCGCTACGAAATATGGCGAGCAGCTCCGATCACGAGCAGCATCACCAGGAAGGTGATACAAGGGTTTAAGATCAAGTACAAATGGAATCAACCTCAAAAAGGTGAAGGAGCAACATGTTTAAAGATGGGTGGACAGGGGAATTTCGATGAGCGACGGCGTGTGATGGAGGAGGAGAAGATGGTAGGTATATGTTCGGCGAGGATTGTGTAGGTGCAGGGATCAGAAATATGAATGGCTCGAGGGTGATGAAGATATATTGGAGGCCTAAAAATGGGGAGAAAAGTTGCAGCTTGTGAATTTGACAGAAGTCAGAAGAGGATGTATAGCTAACCGAGGTCAGCATTTGGAGGGTTCTGATTTGTCCACGTGGACCAACCAGAAAAAGGGAGGTGGAAAATATTTGTAAAATTAATAAATAATGTTTAGTTAGTTAATTAATTATTTTATAAAATAAAAATGTTTGTAATTTTATGTAATATTTTGTAAATATTTTTATTTATTTTTACGAGGCTGTTTTACAAGTTAATCATTACATATAAAATATAGGTATAAAAACATGTATTTTGGTCTTTTATTTTTTATCTGTGACATATATTTTATTATTGTAAATAGGTATTTTGTATATTTTTTATTTTATATACATATGTATTTTTATTTTAGTTTTATAAATTAATATGTACACTTAAATAAATATGTATATATGTATTATAATTATATATACATGTATATTTTACATATGTACTTAAAGGATTTATTTATTTTGATTACATATTGATGGTTTTATTTTATTTTAATTATGTATTTTTTATATAGTATATACAATTTTATAAAAATAAAATAATTTGAAATTTACGAAGAAGAAATATATTGATTAAAATATACAGGTATATTGCACAATATGGGATCAAAACCTAACTTATTCATCTTACGTCCAAATAAAATGAAACCATCTTATTAAATAGATTATTACAAGTTATATACAATTAAAGTGATTTTGGTCCATTTTTATACAGTATGGAGAAGATACAGGTATGTGAAGTTTTTGTTTTGGTTTTTTGTTTTGTGTGTCCCAGGCACATTGTGCATTATTTTTCTGTGAAATCAATTTTGTATTTTCCTATGTATTTTATATACAACTTTCATGTACAAAGTTTATTGATTTGAGCTGTAAAAGATTTTAAATAAAGTAGGTCCTAAAAAATAATAATTCAACAAAATAAATTAGGGTTTTAGTGTTGTTTCTGGCCCTTATATCCTCCTACTTTATTCCTTGTTAACAAAGTCATCATGATGATTGTATCTCGAGGTTTGTGGTCATTCAATACCTTCGCTATTTCATTTCTTTACCTTTTCTTCCTTTGTTCTTATATTTTCGCATTTACTTCAATATTTTATACAGTAATTTAAGTGTAAATAATTAATTCTATTTTGTACAAGTTAGTGCTATATACTTGATTTTACCTTGGGATAAAAGGCCAAATTGAAAGAATAAAGGTGATGAATTGGAGATTCATCACTGCCTAGCTTCAATAACTTGTCGAGGGGACACGCCTCATGGCACTAAATGTTTTCGTGCAAGATTGAGCTTCAACGAAGCCCCTGGAGCGTGGAATCAAGGACATATAGAAGCTCTAGGCACCCCTATCTACAACTGAGATCCAAGACCAAATTGTTGGGTCTTGGAACATATTGGGGCTTCCTGCAGACATGGCTGGGCCTCAAGAATCTTTTGCTCTACTCGAATGAGAGATCGAATGTTAGAGGCTCGAGAAATCATTGATTGAAGTAAGCTCAGAAGGATGCCTTTTTGAGTTCATCGAGAACATCCCTCCATCCTTGGATTGAAGGCACATACCAGATCTAACCTGGGCTATGCATTTAGAGGTGAAACGAAGCACAAGGAGGACCGTACGGCCAAGCCACATGGTGTGTCCTGCATTGTTCGATAACATGTCCCTGGGTAAATATTTAAGTAGCCTCGCTGCCTTTTTGTATTTACCAATTACTCATGTAAATATAAACCCTAGCTTACATATTTATCTAATAATTGCATATGACCCCATACTTCTTTCTACTACCAATTAGGTCCATTGCATGGTCACCTCACGTGCTCGTATGCATAAGGGCCTGGCTATTGTGCAACTAAGCCTTGCCAGGTTTATGTATTTAAGTTTGGTCATAATTTGTATATATTGTGTAATATTTCTGGCTATTTTTCACATAGAATCAGGTGTTGGACATGCGAGCCCACGGCGAGCCATTATGCAATAAATGTTATTGCAAATATCATTCCCTAATCTGAAATGAAGAATAAATAGTTTTCATAATAGGTCCCCTTAGTATAATTAGGGTTATGTACCATGGCTATCTTAATAATCATACAATTGTTGATTCAACTATTGAATCATAGAGGCAGGTGCTTGGATGAATATCTAAAGGGTTAGATTGAGGACTCATCAAGCACCGTCAAATGATTGTTAAGAGATGATCTCCGGTCTTAGTAGGAGATGGCAATCCTTTCTCATTTAGGCTGATATCTGACCGACCTCTTGATGCAGGTCCTTTGCATATGAATAGAGATTCGGAGGTGTCAGATTAGTTAGGTCAAAGAGTTGACTTAACGAGATCGAGATAACCAAAGTCCTATATCGTATGCTGTCACGATACAGGCAGGCATCCTCCGACCGGAGACAGATGTGTTACTATATGTTTGAGTATGTACATTTGGCAGACCAATAGGTTGATGACCTAACCAAGGTCTATACACCCGCGCGCTAGTGTGCATGTAAGGGCATATGAGTAATACGATCTCTGAAAGGAATCATACAAGTTCAGTTACTGAACCGGAAGACATGAGCTCACTCATGAGATATTGGGAATAATCAAATTCCGTGCGCACGGTCGTCTCGCTTTGTAAGCTTGACTGATTTTGTTGGTTTGATATATACTTTTAGAAAGTATATGATCAAGACCTAGGTATGATATATGCTTTTGGAAATTATATGATCCATACCGACTCCCAATGATCGAATGAGAAACTAACTGATAAAACCATGAAGTAGACAATATAAAGTTGATCCAATACTTCGGGTTTATTCTAAGTCTTCTAGTATGCAAGATGTACAGGTATTGGGAATACCTGAGGGTAATGTAATCATAAACAATTGTATAACCATGATGCTTCCTTTCCTAGGGAGTGATGAAACGGGTCTGGAGTTTAGTGACTCCTCTTAGTAGAGAAGTAATATGATCTTAGTCCAATTGTTGGACATTGATCTGAATGTGATTTAGATGTAATGAGAAGATTAGATTTGCGGTCTTGCTTTAAAAAACATCTATGGGAGGCTCGCGATCTGGATTTGAGATATGATCTCAATATCCAAGTCACTATACGTGGAACAATACAATCGCCCTGTCCTTATCTCCAAGTATTCGTGGAGAAAGCACATTATCCTTGAAAGGGTTCGTGGATAATTCTACTGTTGATATATGTATCCGAGCATTGAGAAATGGATAATTTAATGTGATTTAATTATCATGAATAATATGAATTTGATTCATATTATAGGGGGATTTATCAAAGATAATTAAATGTGATTTAATTATCAAAGAAGTAAATAATGTGAATGTGATTCATATTATTTGGGCACATGAGAATAGATATCCAAGATGATTAAATGTGATTTAATTATCATGGTTATGAATAATGTGAATAGCAATATCCATTTTAATCATATATATTATAAATATGATTTATAATATATAAGATAGAGCTATTTGTAATTTACATTTGTTAATTAAATGTTGATGTGAATTGGATTCACATTGTACATTAAATTGAAAATGTAATTTACATTTTATTTTGGGTTGTGAATGTGATTCACAAATTTACAATGGCATGATTGCAATGTTCACAAAATAAATTGGATTTATTTTTGTGAAATAATTTGCAACAAAAGTTGTTGCAAATATTGGAGAGAATCATGAGATAATGCAATCTCATGTAATATAGAAAGGAGGCTCCCTTCCTAATAAGGAGAGGGGACGACTACCAAGTCCTTGTAGGACTCATAGCCGTCCTCCCCCCTTTATGGAAGGAGGCTTGCCTCCTTCGTATTTCTCCAATGGAGATTGATTTGATATAAATCAAATTATATTTATTATATTTTTGATTTTTATTAAATTAATTGTTGTTGGTTTCACCAACATAAATATTAGCCATTGAAAGAAACACAATCAATGAGAGCCATTGGATTTGTGTTGTCCCATGGATTGAGATCCATGGATCCCAAAATATTATAAAAGGAGAGGCACCCCTTTGCTCTTCTTTACATCAACACACAAGAGAGAACATTAGTCTCTCTCTCTCTCTACACGTCAGCCCTCTCTCCCTCTCATGGCCGTCCACCATGGATGCCCTAGAGAGGTTCTCTATCGCTGCAGCGTCGTCGTTATGCTGCCCGATCGTTTGCTCGTAGATCTCCGTCTCCTTCAATGCGCCTCGCTCGTGAAGAAGACGATGGATCTCGTGTGTCGAGATCAGGAGATCCACCACTTGGATCATCAACATGGATTGCAAGAAGCATGCTGTTCATCCCCACGCTCGCAAGCGTCTCCTCCGTCGGATCGGAGGAGGTCTCTTTGTTTAGAGACTCGATCGCAACCACGCTTCAAGAGGTAATCCTATTACTTGTTTGTGGTTTAGATGAAACGATCCGAGAAGTGTTCTTGGATCATGTGATTTCGTCTCATGAAAAAATTTTAATTTCCGTTGCATAGAACAACTAGTCCGACTAGTAGTTCTTCGTCGTATCCGATACGACGCTCAAGCTTCCGTGATGCACTTGAGGATCTAAAAATTTCCTTCATCATGTACTTTTTTATTACAATTATACTCCTTCTAAGCTTGTATTGTATTTTATTTCATGCATTTTTATTTTTATTAAATAGCTCCTATGCTCTGAAAGTTGTAGAAAGAATATGGTAGATACCTCGTAGCATGTTTGTGCATTTATAATTTATTTGGTATTTTATTTTATTTTCATATTTATTAAAAATAAAATATGAGAATTTATTCCATGTTTACATATAAAAATCCAAAAAATATAAAACCAACATTAAAATTAAAAAAATTATAGCATATATATTATTGTATAAACTACCTCCAGACAAAAATAATAAAATAAAGACCTTAAAATTCTTAAAACCCTAAAAACCTATAAAAATCAGAAAAATATCCATTAAAAATTCAAAAAATAGTTTTTTATTACATAGTTTTATTATATCGTATTCATTAAAATGTTTTGGGATTTTTTGGATTTATTATTTATTTTTAATTCCCAATACAATTCAGCCTATTTATTGTATTCACTGTTTTGTATATTTTAATACATGAAGGTACCTAAAAAATAGCAAACATTATATGAAAAATCTCAAAATTAGAGAAAAATATTAAAAATACAAAAACATTTAATTATCTAAATTTGAGTATATTTATATATTTTAAATTATAAAACTATATATATACACTATATACACTTAATAATGTCTTTATATTATCTACTAACATTATTATTACTTATATATTATATATTTAAAAACTTTAAAAAGGGATTTCTCCTTATGTATTTATTATATATCTTATATATATTTATATTATCTATAGTACTAATATTATCATATGTACATGTATATTATACCTTAGAAAGAAACCAAAAATTTTAATACTATAAAAATATATAATAAATAAAAAATATGTAAAAATTAAATGTAATTAAAACCACACGAAAAATAAAAAAGTAGATAAATATATAAAAGAAATTATTATCACTCATTGTTAATCAATGATAATTATGCATATCCACCATTTTCTCTCAGTGGTTTGCCCCCTACACTTACGTGATGTACACATCTTTTGTAGGGTATAATAAATTCACCTGGCATTTTTTATATTTTAGTCATTATCGTAGGTTGATTGTTGGTTATATGATTGGTTCATGTGCTGAGTCTAGACAAATGGTTGATACAATGATTGTCGGATCTGACTTGTTAGACATCACATGCTCCTCCAAGACTGAATATTAGGCATCAGTGGCCCTAACAGCTACACAACTATTGTTGAACATGTAACCCCACAATGAGCCATTATGCAATAATTTCCCCAATCTTAAATGAAGAATAACTAATTTGCATAATAGGTCACTTACTACAATTATGGTTATGTACCATGACCATCTTTATGATCATTTAGCCCCTGATTCAAATGTGGAATCATAGAGGCATGTGCTTGGATGATATCTAAAGAGTTAGATGAGTCATCAAGAACATGGCAATTCTTCTCTAAAGATTAATATCTAACCAAACTTTAGATGTAGGTCATCTATATAGGAATATGGATTTAGAGGTTTAAGATAAGTTAAGTCAAAGAGTTTTCTTAACAATATCGAGATAACCATGACCTATGTCGTATACTGTCAGGATATTGGCACAGATCCTCTAATAGGAGACAAATGTGTTACTATATGTTTGAGTATGTACATTTGGCAGACTGATTGGTTAATAATCTAAACAATGTCTATCCAACGGCAAGCTAGTGTGCATACAAGTGCATATAAGTAATATGGTCTCTCAAAGGGATTTACATGTTCATTACTGAACCGAAAGACATGAGCTCACTAATGAGATATTGGGATTGAATTATGTGCATGCACATCTTGCTTTGGAAGCTTGACTGAATTTATAGGTATGATATATATATATATATATACTTTTGGAACGTATGTGATCAATACCTATGTATGATGTAAAATTTTTGAAAGTATATGGTCGATACTAACTCCCAATGATAAAATGAGAAATTAATGATAAAATACTGAAGAAGATAGTCTAATTAAGATCTAAAACTTCGGGTTTTATTCTAGGTCTTACAGTATGCTGGATGTACATGTATTAGGAATACTCGAGGGTGATGTAATCATAAACTATTGTCTAACCATGACACTTCCATTCTGAGGGAGTGATGAAATAGGTTCGAATTTTAGTGACTCCTCTCAATAGAGAAGTAATCAAATCTTAGTACAAATGATGGAAATTTATTTGAATATTATTCAGATGCAATGAGAAGATTAGATTTACAGTTTTGATTTAATCAAACATCCTTGAGATGTCCCCAAGATCTTAATTTGAAATATGATCTCAATATCCGAGTCACTATACGTGGAATGTACAATCGCCATATCCTTATCTCCATGTATCTGTGGAGACACTTTTTTCTTGAAAGAGTACAATAATAATCCCATTAATGTATTGTATATCTGAGCGTTGAGTAATTGATAATTAAATGTGATTTAATTGTCATGAATAATATGAATATGATTCATATTATTTATATTCATGAGAATGATGCTCCAAGATAATTAAATGTAATTTAATTATCATATATATGAATAAAGTGGATAGAACTATCCATATTAATCATATATATTATCAATGGGATTTATAATATATTGGAGAGAGTTATTTGTAAATAGCATTTATAATTTAAATGTTAATGTGAATTGGATTCACATTATACAATTAATCGAAAATGAAATTTTCATTTGTGTAAATATGATTCACAAATTACCAGTGGAATGACTGAAATTTCGTAAAATAATTTGGAACAATAAAAGTTGTTGCGTAAAATGAAGAATTATATGATATTGTGATCTCATATAATAGGAAAAGGAGAAAGCCCCTTCCATAAATGGAGGGTGGATGGTCACAATTGATTCCTAATGCATGGTGGTCGTCCCCCAGATGAAACGCATATCAACTAATATAACACACATTCGTTGTAGCATGAGCTAATTTGTAATCAACAGAATCAAGTCAAATATCTCCGAAAAGAGGACTCGGTTTTTAATTTATAACCTGGGAGATCCAGGGTCGAACACAGGGACAAAAACAATTATTTAATTAAAATTAAGTGCTAATTATTTATTTCCGTGATTTTAAGGTCCTGAGTTAAGAACAATGCAAGTTCACCGAAAAATCAATGCATTTTAAACCATTTTTTTATGCATTTATTTAATGTGACAAACAATTATGCAATGAGCAATCCGAAAATATATATCAGAAAGAGATGCTCCTGATTATGTAATCAATTACTTGTGATTTTATTTAAATTAATTAATGATAGTCTAGTGTCAAACATGTCTAATTCAACCTAGGAATAACTTATTTCAATTAAATGACTAAGGATAAAAAGACCTCTAAAATACAATGTGTGATGTCTAGATCAACAATATAATTAAAATGCAATAATTTATAGACGGTTAATCAAGCTTTCCAATGAACCAAATTCATTATAAACATAGTCATGGTTCACAAAATATTGTCAACAAAATATAGGCGCATAATTGTAAGAAAGATTAATTATTTATATCACGAATGAGTCCATGTAGCGATGGAATCGCAATTACACGAAATTGATTGGCTAAGTATGTAAATTGTACACAAAGGGAACTTATTGAAGGCTACGGGAAAAGCCTTATGTGCATTACGGAGGTGGGATGATCACATTCAATGAGATATGGAGCGACTAGTCATACTAGGTGCCCGTGGCAACGTAATTTAAAAAATTAAAGAGATGAAACCAAATGATTCAAGAACACTTCTTGAATCGTTTCATCAAATCACAAACAAAATAAAGGAATACTTCTTGAAGCATCGTTCCAGTTGACATCTCTAAGTGAAGAGATTGCTTATCTGAAGACCGAACCAAAGGAGGAGATGCTTGAGAGCGCAGGGACATGGACTTCTCACATTTCAATATGAATATCCAAGCCTCGACTCCCCTGGTATCATCTCACGAAATCGTACATCTTCTTCACGAGTAAGGAGAACCAAAGAAGATGGATATATGTGAACAATCGAAATGGTGGCATGATGGCATAGTGACCACGACAATTCTCTCTAGCGCAGAGGGTGGACGACCGCACTTGAGAGAGAGAGAGAGAGAGAGAGAGAGAGAGAGAGTTGGGGTGTGAGACTAAGTGTTGTAAAAAGAAGGGCTAGGGTTGCCTCTTTCTTTATAGTAATTTTGGGAATCCATGGATCACAATTCATGCGCAATACAAAATTAATGGTTAGAATGATTTGTGTTTTAGTCAATAGTCATGATCTTTATTGCTAAAAAATGCAACAACAATTAATTTAAATAGAATATGTATTGAATTATCATCAACATATTTTAATTTAAATAAATAAATTTGGATTAGAGGATGAGGAATGTGTCTACTTTCTAAATATAGAGGGGAGGTCCACTCTTGATCAAATCCATGGTTGCCATCCACCCTTCATATATGGAAGGTGCCTCATCCTTTTATTTATGTGAGATTTTATATCTCGCATAATCCTTTGTTCAATTTCAACAACTTTTATTGCAAATATATTCACTAAATTAATTCCAAATTAATTTGTTAATATTATAATCAAGCCATTGAAAAAACATGAATCATATTCATTAATGAATCTGCATGTCATCATCTTTATTCATTTATTTTAGCTGAAAATACCTTATAGAAGACTTGTAAGTATCAATAAATCTCTTATTTTACTAATCATCATTCTTGTGAAATATTGTATATTTATCACTATTTTAGCCTGAAATAAATAAATAAACAAAGGAAAATAAAGAAAACAAAAGACTATATATATAATAGATACGGGCTCAATCTAGCCCCGAGAGAATGTTAAGATTTGACCTGATCGACCATGAATGAAGATGGGGAGATAAGGCCTAAATACAAGAAAATCCAAAAAATCAAGTTTCACTTGTGTACATTCCTCACTTGTATACCTCTATTTATAATACATATTACTTACTCTATTTTAGTTATCATCAAACTCACTCCAAATAAAAATATTTTCTTCTTGAAACTTGTACATAAATTATTCTCTAAATAATAAAAATAATTGCAAGAACAATCCTTGTACATTTTGTAAATAACTACACTCTGAAAAAACCACAAAACTCAATGTGTCAGATGAATATCTTCTCTACCAAAACTCAACATGAACTAAGATCACTTTCATTATACTTAATATTAACTAATCTTTAAAATGGAGGTGTTTCCATAAAAAACCAGAGTTAAGGTGTGAAATGTGGCTCTTTTGGGTACTATTGTATATTAAACCTATGTGTATTTCTTGTATGTAGTTTGTATATTTATTTTCCTTGTATTCTTGTATATTTTGTATATGTAAATAGTTGTATATATTTTATTCGACTTATGTGAAATACATATACAAATCACAAATTCAAAATATATAAAAAATTAAATAAAGTTCATATTGTATATATCAATATGTATATTGTAAAGTATTACTATTTATTTAACCTAATATGTCAATTCCTAAAAGTTTAACAAAAATACTTTTAAGACCCTTGTAAAATATTATAAATTAATACATTACATGTATATTTGTAAAAATAATAAATTAAAAATCATGGTTTTGTATATATAATTATGTATACCTACAAATAACATGTTTTATTTATTTCTACTTTTGTATAGCACTTAGTTATTTAAATTAGTAACATTGTCTTTACATTGTTTTCTCTTTTAAATTAATTTTCAATTTTATTTTGATTTATTTTGCAATTTTCACCTTATTTTGTCATTTAGTGGTTTTTGACTCATTCTGCATTCCTTCCCATTGGTTGAGCTCGGGTCTGTTGACCCAGGTCAACTCCCCATTCCATGGTATGCTCTGCATATTTCGATGCACGACCTTCCTTCATTGAATTTCACACACACTTCGTTTATCAAATCACTCTGCTTTATTCTGCATTTGGTTAGCGCTAATGCCCCTCCCCATTGCCAGATCATCAACTCCTTATTCCATGCCTTGGTGTGTGCTCTCTTCAAATTTTAAATCTCGTTGGACTCTAGCCCATAAATACTTCCAGATCTCCAATTTTTTTAGTTGATCTATTCTTCACATAGTTCTTCTCCAATATTGATTCTAGAATGATAAGGCGATGACAGGGATTCATCTTCTACGATTTGGAGCACGAGAATCAACAAGGGATTCGTGATCCAGTACACTTGTCGTAGCTCTGCCAAGAACGTTTGATCTTCTTTGCCACTCACAACAGGTCAAGGTTGTGACCTATCTTATCCATCCATAGGTAGTGTAGGTTTGATTTTCGTTTGATTTTGCATTTTAATTTTGTTGTGATTCTATTGCATTAACTAGGTTTCGAGTTTCATCCATTAGCTCCGATCTGCAAGATTAAAGTTCATCTGATAACTTTATTCCATTCTAACCTCACATGTATGCTCGCCATTATTTCTTAATACTCTCCCATGTTCTTTTCCCCTCTAGATCATCTTGGATCAGGAGAATAGTCTCCTTCCATCTGCCGATCGCCGAAGACTGTCATTCACCCGTCATTAATCATCTTTTCTGCATAATACAATTCGTCGGAGTGTCGCCTCCAAGCGTTGAGCACTTTGCTTGGTCTTAGAGTGTATAAGGGACCAAGAATCATGACCTTGTGGTCCATTTGGAGTTGAACACCATTCAACACCAGATAATCTTTGAGCCTTCGCATTGCATCGTGGAGCCAACAGTTCATCAAAGGATCGTTGCAGGAGCAAGCCACACCTTTAAGGGGAGAAATGAGTAGAGATCGATCGCCATTTCATCGATTGAAACTCGTGGGACGAACCATTCATACATATTCTTCTTGGAGCATTAGCAGTCGCGCAATCAAGAAAGCAAGTGCTAGATCGAATCACGGGCGTCAGATTAGCCCCAAAAGTCAGTTGTGGATCGAGCCCTTCAGATCATATCGAGTCGCCCATGCAACATTCATCCTCTGATGTCCGATCCGAGCTTAGAGCCATCCCAACTATCCGCGTCATGGATTAAAGGTATATTTGCATCTCTGGCCTTGTCATTTATTTGTTTTGCAAATAAGCCCTCGTTCAGACCGTGTTATGTTAGACTCATGTTCATTTGAACATTTTCATATTTCCCCCTTTCTTTTTATTTTATTTGCATTTCAGTCCAAAGCGTTTTAATGAACATATATATTTTGAATATAATAAAAATCCATCCAGTTTGTTATTATTGACTGACCCTTGGAAATAAATAATTTTCATTTACATTCAATTCAGCTCACATCACGTGCCATGGCAAACACTTTTTTGGTAATTTTGGTATTTAACCCCACACTTCTTTAATGTGTTGTGCATATGGTCACATAACTATTTTCTTTGCATTTTGGTCCGTATGAATATGTATTTTTGTATTGTTAAAATGAATTAAATATTACGAAACTACCTATAAAAATCCACGAAAATCAAATTTGGCATCTGATAATTTTAATATTTTTAAATTTGCATTTTAATATTTTTAATTTTTTAATAATAAAAAATACACAAAGCATATTCTTTTCATTCAAAAATAAAAGATGTTCAACAATTTCTAAAAAATTCCTCTTTTTGTCTTTTATTTTTTTCTGACCAATTTTCATTAGCTAATTCTTCAAAAAACCAAAATAAATAAATAAATAACATCAAAAACACTAAAAATCCATTTTAAATCATAGAATATCCAAAAATGCAGTTTGGAAAATAAAAAAATCCTCTTTCTATTCGTGCATATTCCATTCCTTTTTTCATAGGATTTCGTTTATTTAATACAAAATCGTCTACTACATTTTTTATTTCCCATCTTTCATGTTTTTGATTTATTTGAAAACCTTGAAAAATCTAGAAACTCTAGAAAAATCATAAAAAGATTAGAAAAGTTCAAAACCTCCAATAGTAAATTTATTTTAATTTTCTGTAT
Source organism: Ottelia alismoides (assembly GCA_037367405.1). Lineage (NCBI taxonomy): Eukaryota > Viridiplantae > Streptophyta > Magnoliopsida > Alismatales > Hydrocharitaceae > Ottelia > Ottelia alismoides. Next base: position 522,904 of record JAZKJV010004185.1, on the reverse strand, counting down.
ATTTTTTACATATTTGAAAATTACAAAAAGTTGTTTAAAAACATTTGCAATATTTAAAAATTCATAAAAAATACATAATTAGAAAATCATAAAATTTTTTAAAAAAATCAGAAAGACAAAAACACCATAAAAACCAAGTCTAGATTGCTTTGAGATTCCTCTTACCTTTTTTTCATTGAATTGAATAACCCTCTGGATTTTGGTAGCATCCCTAAGTTCGTTCAAGTATACTATTTAGATAAATAAATAGCAAAACTCTTTTGACGTACTTCTTCACTTTATTTCAGCTTCAGAGTTCAATAAATAATTTTGTTTAATGCTTATTTGGGTTGCGATGACATTTTCACATTGTGAATAATTCCATTAAATTAAAACACGAGGAAGTTGTTATCAACAAATGGCATCATTGCTGGGGAGGCACAACGAAGGTAGTTAGGTTTTTCATCTTATAGCTTGTTATTATTTGCTGTAGATACCAATTTCTTCTCTTTTTGTTTTTGTCTTCTTATTTCTGACATTTGTTCATATCTTGTGTCTTTTATTTATTATCTTTTATTCATTTTATTATTTGTCTATATTTTATGTCTATATATTGTGGGGATTGTATCTTGTAGAGGAGTGACACTCACTTCTAATTTTGCATGCCGTGAGGGAGCTTACATAGTGCTTGCAATATCCGATTTGTCGAACACCGAAAGCTCGTCAAGATCAGACTTAGGGATTCATTTGAGATTCTTTTCACTTGCTCTTCTCATTTTACCTATTATCCACTTGTGTGTGTGTCTTGTTTCTTTGTCTATTTTCTTCTTTATTTCCTTCTTTTATTTTCCTCCAATTTTTATAAGTATGATATGACACCTCTTTATTTCCTCTTTCTTGCAAGGGCACAATAGGGGGGTGGCATTTATAGGAGCGTTGGCTCACCCTAGGAAAGTGGAGGTTGCTTGTTTCTTCACCGACATGTAGGAGTGCGTAGAAGGAAGAAGTAGAAGATTTTCGGACTTTTAGAGCAAAATTTTTGTACATAATTTTTTTGTTTTTTTAATTTATTATTCTTGTCATTATTCTTGTAAAAAAATTTTAATTATTCATTTGGTGCTTTTCTCTTTTTCTATTTTTTTTCTAAGGCCATTATATACCTTCTGTTTGCATGTATGTTTCACCATGTGTTGGTGCACATGGGGGATCTCATCGATTTTTGTTTTCATCAATTTCATTTTTATTTATTTTCTCGATGTTTTATGTGTACGAGCCCTTAGAAATACGTTTTATTATCTTGCTTGAGCCAGACAACTGATTAAATCCAAAGCACTAAAAAGAATATATGTTCTTATGGACTATATTCTGGATTGGACTTAATCAAATTACTTTATTCTTGCTTGCTAATAGAAGTAACTGCTCGATGGTTCTCGTGCATCATTTAAGTTAATTTTATTTTTATATTTATTTTATGCGTGGATGTTGGCTCGAAATCTCGAGGATTGGAAAAATTGATGATAAATTGGTCGTCGACGTTCCCAAAATCCCGTGACAACAAAAAAAATATTTTTTTTCATTTTTTGCTACTTATTAACCTATATAGCGGACAAGGTCAAACTCAGGGAGGCTGTAATTCCCGAGGGTTATTCAATTAATCAGAAACTAATTAAGAGGAAACATGAATCTCAAAGGATAACTATGCTTGGTTTTTGTGATTTTTGTATTTTTGTATATTTTTTCTATTTTCCGATTTCAAAATTTTAGTGATTTTGATATTGCAAGTTTTTTTAGTTTTCAAAAAAATAAACAATACAGACAAGGTCAAAAAGACGCACGCCAACTCTTTTTGTAATTTTTCAATTAATCTGAGTTTTGAGAATTTTTTTGGAATTTTCAGATGCTTTTGTATTTTTCTAAAAATCAAACAGTGAGAAAATGTGAAAATGTGCACAAGCTGGAGTAATTTGCAACTTAAAAAATACCTTAATTGGGAAAAACACCTGGCAATTATTTTTAAGATAAACTAGATGCAAAAATCTACAAACAGGAACTGAAATCAAAATTTTTGGATTTTTCTAGAATTTTCTGTGATTTTTATACGATTTTTTGATGTTTTTCAATTTTTTTGGGTTTTATAAATATTTAATGTGTAAAAATTGGTCAGAAATTAAAAGACAATGAAATACAACTACTCTAATTTTTTTGGAATTTTTGGAAGAATATTTGAATTTGTATGAATTTTGGAATTTCAAACAGAGAAAAATGATATGTTTTTGATTTTTTAATAATAATAAATGAAGACAAAATGCAATGAAAATTTTATGCTAAGAAGACAATCACATTAGGTGCGCAGCACAATTTTTGCAAAATTTTTGGATCACAAATAACATTTATTTCATTCAAAGAGAGCAAGCAAGTTTTTTGTTCTGTAGTTCAGGGACTAAAATGTAAATAAGTTTGATTTTTACATCAGAAAAATAAAGATGAAAAGAATGGAGAATGTGCAGTTTACCCAGGAATGACTTGCTTGAGAGTTGCCGGGACTCTTCGGGTAATTTATGAAAGGTTTGGGGACTTCAATGTAATCTTCCCAATAAGGAGCTGGTAGGGACATCTTTGCAATTCGAGGAAATTCTGGGGCTAAAGATGCAATTATCCCCCCCTCTCTTCTTTCATTCAATCCCAAGGGGAAATAGGGATGGGCCGCCTCCTCTTCTCAAATGGGGAGGACCAATTGCAGCCGCAACCGCCGCCACAAGGGGAGATCGGTCGTTGGAGGGCCGCGCGTGGGCCGGCGGAAAGGCACCACCCTTGCACGGGACCGGGGGAGGATGGCGAGTAGCGCTGGGGCAGCGCAGGAGCACACAAGGAGGGCACCGGGGGTCGCGCACGCATGTCAGTGCGGGGTGGTGTTGGAGGTGCCCGCGCAGGGCAGCGGCGGCCCAGGACGACAGGAGCGGAGCTTGGCGGTGGTGCGTGCGATAGAGCGGCGGTTCGGCGAGGCTGCGCCGCTGCCTGGAGGAGCGAGCGGTTACAGACCGCTACGCACAGGGGGGTGCTTGGCGCTCGGTGGGCTGTTGTGTTGATGGCGGCGGCGAGCCTAGCCGCAGGTGGCAGCGGCTGTAGGCGATGGCGGAGGCGAGACGCACCGCGCATGGAGGGGCGGCGTGACGAGCGTGAGGGACGGCGTGGCCAGCGGTGGAGGGACACCGCCCCTAGCGGAGGAGATGGAAGGGGCAGCACCTGGAGGGCGTGTTTCTCTTTTTTTGTTTTATTTATTTTCTTAGTTTTTTGTAATTTTATTTATTCTATATAAACAGTAGGAATAAAAAACAGGAAAGAAAAACTTTTTTATATATATATATATATATTAAATCCGAAATATTAAAGAAAATGAGGAATGTGTTTTTTTATTGTTTTTTATTTTGATTCTCCTGCAAAACAATGGTTAGAGAAGAAAAACAATTATATGGATTTTTTATATATTTTTTATTTATTAACAAATAGGAAATGAACGGGGATTCGACGAAAGTGGAGGATTCAAATCCGATCTCTGGCCACCGTAAGCGGTCGGAGTTGAGAGATATTGGATGGTAGAAATAGAACGCACGGCGATCGAGAAAGTGAGATGAAAAATCGAGTCGGTGGTGGAATAAATCATGATGAAATTTTTTTAGATCTAGACAAATAAAAATGACGATAAAAAAATGCGATGAACTAAACTACAATTAAACTAATATAAAAATACGAAGAAAAATGTGGATCTCACTGAAGGAGTGGAAAAGGATCGTGATTGCCTCGACAAGACCGACTCGCTGTCACCGGACGGCTCGGAGGCTAGGCACAATTCTCAACGAAATTTTCTCTTGGAGATCGGGCTCCTCTCTCTAAAGATTGATCTGCTTGGAATGAGGAAGAAGGAGCCATATAAATAGAAACGATGGAATGAAATTTGAATTTTTTTGAATTTTTTTGGTTAAAAAGATAAGAGAGATGAAAGTTGAAATGGATTTTTGAATTTTTTTGGTGGAAGAGATAACATGAGATAAAGTAAAAGAGATAAAACTATTTCCAAAATTATCTAATTTTTTGAATTTTCGTCACTTTACTTATTTTAATTTAAAAATGTTATTTTTTTATGATGGTTAATCAAAAAGAACAACTATATACATATACTATATACATATATGACATTATATACAAGGGTAAATGAGTAAATTAGCCTTTTTGTTTTTTGAATTTTATTATTTTATTATTTTTATTTTTATTAGTAAAAATATTTAAATATATACAAATATAATATATGCACAAAATACATGTGAAAATTGCACAAACCACCCCAGAAATCCGACTTTTCAACCGTAACTCCAAAAAGTATAAACTCACAGCCATTTTGAAGACAATTTAATTTAGAATCCAATGGAAGTGATATTGGTTCAATTTGATTTCATATGGAACTGGAATTGATCTTTCAATTAGTGTTTAGTGGCTTTTTCCAAGTGTCGCTACTTTTATTTTGTACATGATTCAATTATGTAATCATTTTTATTAATTAGGACACATTTTTATTTACAACTTTGGTTTTAAAAGTTATTCGATTTGAGGTCTATTAATGCAAAAATAAATTAGTTTTAGTTTTATACATATATACACAAAATAAGTGAGAAGTATTTACAACAACACACACACATTTTTTTGATTTTCTTCTTAAGGACCCTTATCTCCCCCTACTCTATACCTGGTCGATCAGGTCAAGTCTTGACCTTCTCTCGAGGTTCGAGTCAACCTGTATACAATCTTCTTCTTTTTTTATTTTATTTTCTTTATTTTTCCTTTCTTTCTTTATTTATTTATTTTAGGTTAAAATTAGTAAGAAGTGTACAATATTTACTGATGCAAGTTAGTAAGAATATGGAGTTAGTGTTATATGCAGGTGTTTTATAAGGGATTTTAAGCTAAATTAGATGAATAAAGATGACGAATCACATATTCATCATCCCCCTATGCTTTACCTTTGCTAGTCCCTTAGCAAACACTTATTTGGAAGAATAAATGAAGAAAAAGAAAAAGAAATGGAAAATAAAGAATGTAGGACAATATCGAATACTAAACTTATCTTCATAAAATTGTAGTTTGGAGATCTGTCGGACCTTTGGATTATTAGTGTGTCGGAACTTCTGTGAGACTTAGAATTTTAAAATCGACTTCCTTCAAGTTCTACACATCATTGTCATAGTTTCGGCTCAGAAGCCATATTAGATCAATCATCTTCCTAAAGTATACCCTATGAACATTGAACAATCGACTCAAGTGTGTGAAAGGTTTTAGCTCTTCCCATCCAGAATGCCGGACTACCATGCAAATCTCCTCTTCAGTAACTCATCCTCGGGGAGTCAGGTATTTCCTTCTAAGGTCTGTCGCACTGTGTTCACAATCTAAATGGGGGAGAAGTTAGAAGAAGGAGAAAAGTACTGGAGGGTGACCAGTGTAGTCACCCTCCTTGTGCAGCTGGCCAGCGTAGCCGAGTCTCCACCATCATCTGCAGGTTTTCTTGAAGCTTGGACCTTTTTGGTCAGATATTTATTTGGTAGTAGCTTCTTTGTATTTGGATTTTTGGTAGTTCTGCTTAGAGCTTGTTGTGCCCCTACGAATATAGATTCTTTTTTTCCGTACATGTTTTGTTGTCTTAGAAAAAAATGTGCCCAGCCGTCCATCCCTTTTCCGAAGCTTTATTTCAACACGTACTTCGGTATTTAGATTTCTACGCTACCAAAAAAGAAACTTACACAGTCTTCCAACATCCCGTCTAAGTTAAGCTAAGTGCATGGTGCAGGAGTACAAATTAATCCCCTATTCCAGAGTTGTACCCATAATGAAGAGACCAGGTTAGACACTAAGAGTAAAACGCTAGACATTGTCATGTGGAACTCAAAGAATTAAGTCAAAGACCTTAAGAGAGTTGTTTTTTAAGAGGAATGATGCACATGTAAAAAGAACATTTTTTTAAAGCAATTTTCTAATTTTGAACTTTTTATGGATTTTTGGAGGAAAAATGCAGATATGAAAGAAAGTTTTTTTGCTGATTTTTATAGACTTTTGGTTTTGTAGTTTTTTAAGGAAATAGGGTTAGTAAAATATATACAAGTATATACAAGACTTTTTTTGTTTTTTTGTTTTTTTGTTTGTTTTTTGTTTTATTATTGTTTTTGTTTGTTTTTTTTTGTTTTTTACATACGTGGAATTTACAAAATTATACACATAGCCCCCCAAATAAATGTATTTAAAGTGTGAGTTATGTCTAAAGTATATATATAATATATACGACACCCCCTATACTTAGCTCGAATTATGTCCTCAAAGTGATAAGAGAGCAACAAAGGAAGACATAACTCGTGCTAAGTATAGAAAGGTGAAAAGACTCCTATGGTACAATGACTCAATAAAAAGATAAAAAGAAGAGAAGTTGGTGATCCCCTCCTATACTTAGGATCAAGTAATCCTAAGTATAGTAGAATGTACAAAGGGGAAAACCGATGAAGAGAATGTACAGATTCACGAGGACACGATATGAACAACATCCCCCCCATACTAGGGTAGACTATCCCTAAGAATAGGCAACAACAACAAGGGTGATAAACAAGACGAATATGAACAACACAAATCATTCACCCCCCTATTCTTAGGATAAAGCACATCCTAAGTATTTCATATATATATACACACACACACACACACACACACACACGGAGAAGGGGTGAATGATAAAACGGGAAAAGAAAAAGCGAAACAAAATGATATAAAAGATGAGTGGATGTACAAAGGTTAAGAAGGTCGAAAACGAACCTTCTTGCTGGACCGCTGAGGTATGGATTTGACAAGGTGTAGGTCGATATTGGGATCATCATTAGACATAAACTGAGTAGGATCGACCAAGAATGTATCCTCATCGGTTTCGGACTATGCAGGCCTAAACTGGTTATTGGAAGTAGTGTGGTCATGTCCTGCCTGGGAAGTCTTGCAAACCTCAAAGTAAAATGGCTCGTAATCATTATCAGAAAAAGTATGATCAAATTCAGGCTGGCGAGCCTCTACTGGATCATCATCTTTATCAAAAGGCCCAAATTCCTTTATAAAAGCAATCAAATAACATTTGGCCTGATCGATTTCATCTGAATCAAGGTGAATAGGAATGGACTCATTAGTGAAAGTAGTCGAATCATGTCCGTCCTGTCTAGTTTCAGAGTCTGCCTTCCGCTCTAGGGTGTCTATCGTGTAAATTCTACGGATGTCATCAATGCATCGCCACGTACTAGAAGAGGGAACTCCAAGTTCTATGCTTTCCGAGTCCTCCTCCTTGAAGAGGAATTCTCGATCTCAGTATCATCCATCATATAGCAAAAATCTCTGGTAGTATCATCATGGTCAAAGTCCTTGGGGTTGGCTAACACGGGCGTGCTTTCATGGTATGTGGGTCTCTAGATGATAGTGGGTGTAGTGATTAACACATCGCTCCCTTCATCAGAACGGAAGCGAATTTCTCCTGAACCATAGTCAATAACGGCTCCCGCAGAGGCGAGGAAGGGTCGTCCCAGGATGATTGGAGAGTGTTCCACAGGGGTGGAGGTCTCCATGGGAATTACAACAAAATTCGAAGTAAAATTCATGCCCTGAATGAGAATGACAGTGTTTTCTAAAATACCCTTCAGCCTCTTGATAGATACATCGACAAATTGAACTATCATCCTGATTTTCTTGAGAGGTCCAAGATGAAGAGACTTTACCATAGAGAAGGGTATTATATTAATTGAAGAGCTGCCAACAATGAGAGTGTTATCACAAGAATAGTCAGATATGGAGCAACTCACAAGAGGTTTGCCAGTGTTCCCTTTCTTAAAATACGGACGGTGAGAAATGGCGTAGGCAGTGGCCATGGTCAAGATGTGACACTCGGATCTTCTCCTTCGCTTTCTTTTCTTGTGTTGAGGAGAAGATAAATCTGACATGGCCTGTTAAAGCGGGGATTTAATGATCTCATGAAGGGTGGCCATCACTTCGGGTTTAGTCAACATTTTTTTTGAATTTTTGGACCTCATCCATACAAGGGAGGAGGTCGGAATCAGCATTTACATGAGGATTTCCAAGACCAGTTTGTATAGTGGCATCCTCGGGGTCAAGGTTGGGACATGGTTGTGTGGGTAAATGATTGGGCATTTGGGTCCTCTTCTCACAAAATAAATCAACGTGTCTCCCGAATTCTTTTTGGATTTTTGATTTTTTTCATGTTTTTGTATTTTGGATGATTTCAAGGTCTCATGATTATCCTCAAGTGAATCCATATCCTCAAATAGTGGAGCAACGTTCTGGCTCTAATTCATGTTAAATAAATTGGAAATCCTCAAATTCATATGCTCCATCATCTGGTTCAATGTCTCAAGTGTGGACAGCATGAAAGGTGACTCCAAAATCCTAGGATCGGGTGGGATGACTAAGGGCGGGTGAAAATCAAAGTCTTCCGACTCCTGAAATAATGGGTTTGGCGGATATGCACAAACATCAGTAGGAAGATCCTCCTGGAGAAGTGAAGGTGGATCGTTTGGAGAGTACGAGGTATCTGCGAAGATCGGATTAAAATAACTCTAGTCGACCATCTTCGAAACAAAAGATGAGAGAGCACGAGGGTCAAGTCAAAAGATATGGAGAAAAAGGCGCAAATGCACAACAGGATCTAGTATGCACACAAGCAATCAAACACAATACAAACCCCCAATTCACCAACTCAACACAATGTGAAGACCGTGAAGGCTCCTTCTCTTAGTCTTGCCCGTTTTAGAGTTAGGTGATAATCACAAAGTTGTACAACACTTAGGTTGAATTATGAGATTTGGGCACTAACCTTAGTGTGTATGCGAACAAGAAAAAAGAATACAATGAGGGGGTTACTCTCCCCAAAACAATGATTTTTCCTTATGTTTATTTTAGGGTTGAGTTTTCTTTAGCAGTCCCAAATTTTAGGCAGTTGTCACTTGGTTAAAATATTTTCAAAGAATCTCCTACCGAGGGTCCAATTTCCTTTTTAACTTATGTGAGTGAAAACAAGGAAGGAGATCGGAAATGCCAATAGACGATTAAAAACGATGATGCATGCAGGGGTTAGAGATGCGTACCTTATAGCCAGCACTCTACATCCAAGTGATACGCGCAGAATTTAAATACAAAAAAATAAACTAACCTATATGATACAAGTGAACCGTCCTAGATGTTAACTTCTATTAACGGGCAAGAACAAGTTAATTTGACTAAGTCCAAATTACGCTCTACTCTATAGGCACAACAATAAAGGGTGTTTGGACCTAATTAATTACCTAGCTCAAGTAAATTAATTAAAGCAATCAATAGGTGGCTCTCGAAATCCGCGGAAAACAAAGAAAAATAAAGCGATGAAAACAAAACCGGTGAGGTCCCCCAAGTGCACCGACACTTGGTGAAACAGACCCTGCAACAAATGAATGTCCGTTTACAGAGTTCAAATGCTAGAAAATCTCTCTCTCTCTCTCTCTCATTTTCTTTTTCTTTTCGTCTCCTTCACTTCTTCTTCTCCTCTTATCACGCTATCCTGCGGCTCGTTGAAGAATCAAGCCCCCTCCACGTCGCTTGGGTGCTTCGGCTCTCCTAGGATCGCCTCCTTCGCCCTTGCGGGCCCTCGCAATAAAAATAAAAGAGAATGTGTGAGAAACACAATTATCAAATATGAGAAAAATGAATGCAGTGGATATAAATAAAGACGCGAATGGAAGAAATGTAAACAGATATTTACAACCAAGAATAGCAGGTCAAAAGAGAAACCTAACTACCCTCACCGTGCCTTCCTGGCAACGGCGCCATTTTGTTGGCTCGAAATTTATGTGGGATGGAAATTAAAGGTGAATTATGTGTCGTCGTTGTTACCCAAAATCCCGTGACAACAAAAAAAATATTTTTTTGCTACTTATTAACCTGTATAGCGGACAGGGTCGAACTTAGGGAGGCTACAATTCCCGAGGGTTATTCAATTAATCAGAAACAAATTAAGAGAAAACATGAATCTCAAAGGACAACTGTCCTTGGTTTTTGTGAATTTTTTTATTTTTTATTTTTTTTATATTCTGATTTTCAAAGTTTTAGTGATTTTGATTTTACAAATTTTTTTAATTTTAAAAAACGAACAATATGCACAAGGTCAAAAAGACGCACACCAACTCTTTTTGTAATTTGTCAATTAATCAACAATGCTCAGAAAAATCCTGAAAAAATATTTTTGGGTTTTAAAAGTTTTGAAATAATTTTGAGAATTTTTGTGGAATTTTCAGATGCTTTTATTTTTTTTAAAAAATCAAACAGTGAGAAAATGTGAAAATGTGCACAACCTGGAGTAATTTGCAACTTATAAAAATTCCTTAAGTGCCGAAAACACTGGCAATTATTTTTAAGATAAACTAGATGCAAAAATCTACAAACATGAACTGAAATCAAAATTTTTTGATTTTTGTAGAATTTTCTGTGATTTTTATACCATTTTTTGATGTTTTTCAATTTTTTTGGGTTTTATAAGTAATAAATATGTGAAATTTGGTCAAAAATTAAAAGACAATGAAATACAACTACTCTACTTTTTTTGGAATTTTTGGAATAATATTTGAATTTTTATGAATTTTGGAATTTTAAACAGAGAAAACTGACATGTTTTTGATTTTTTTAATAATAATAAATGAATACAAAATGCGTTGAAAATTTTATGCTAAGAAGATAATCACATCAGGAGTATAGCACAACTTTTTCAAAATTTTTGGATCACAAATAACATTTATTTCGTTCAAAGAGAGCAAGCAAGTTTTTTGTTCAGCAGTTCAAGGACTAAAAGGTACATTAGTTTGATTTTTACATCAAATAAATAATAAAGATAAACAGAATGGAGAATGTGCAGTTTACGCATGAATGACTTGCTTGAGGAGTTGGCGGGGCTCTTTTGGTAATTTATGAAATGTTGGGGACTTAAACGTAATCTCCCCAATAAGGAGCTGTTAGGGACGTCTTTGCAATTCGAGGAAGTTCTGGGGCAGAAGATGCAATTATCCCCCTTTTTTTTTAAAATCAAAACCCTAACAAGGGTTCTCTTCTTTCGTTCAATCCCAAGGGAAAAGAGGGATGGGCCGCCGCCTCTTCTCAAATGGGGAGGATCAATTGTAGCCACGACCGCCGCCATAAGGGGAGATCGGCCGTTGGAGGGCCGCATGCGGGTCGAAAGAGGGCAGCACCCTTGTACGGGACCGGGGACGGATGGCGAGTAGTGCCGGGGTGGTGTGGGAGCACACTTGGAGGGCGCATGGGGCCGCGCACCCGTATCGGCCCAGGGTGGCGCTGGAGGTGCCCGCGCGGGGCAGCGACGGCTGAGGACGATAGGAGCGGATCTTGACGGCGGTGCGTGCGGAAGAGCGGTGGGTCGGTGAAGCTGCGTCGCCGCCTGGAGGAGCGAGCGGCTACAGATCGCTGCGCGCAGGGGGCGTGCTTGGCGCTCGGTGGGCTGTTGTGTTGATGGTGGCGGCGAGCCTAGCCGCAGGTGGCTGCGGTTCTAGGCGATGGCGGAGGCGAGCCTCACCGCGGCTGGAGGGGTGGCGCGACGAGCGTGAGGGACGACGTGGCCAGCGGTGGAGGGACACCGCCCCTGGCGGAGGAGACGGAAGGGGCAGCGCCTGGAGGGCGGGTTTCTCTTTTTGTTTGTTTTATTAATTTTTTTATTTATTTTTGTAATTTTATTTATTCCATACAAACAGTAGGAATAAAAAATAGGAAAGAAAAACTTTTTTATATATTTTCTAAATTCGAAATATTTAAGAAAATGAGGAATTTGTTTTTTTATTTTGATTCTCCTGCAAAACAAAGGTTAGAGGAGAAAAGCAATTATATGGATTATATTTATTTATTTATTTATTTACAAATCAGAAATGAACAGGGATTCAACAAAAGTGGAGGATTCGAATCCGATCTCCGGTCACCGTACGCGATCGGAATTGAGAGATCTTGGATAGTAGAAATAGAACGCGTGGAGATCGAGAAAGTGAGATGAAAAATCGAGTCGGTGGCGGAATAAATCGTGATGAAATTTTTTTAGATCTAGAGAAATAAAAATGACCATAAAAAATGAGATGAGTTAAACTACGATTAAACTAAGATAAAAGTACGAAGAAAAATGTGGATCTCACCTTAGGAGCGGAAAAGGACCGTGATTGCCTCGACAAGACCGATTCACTGTCACCGGACGGTTCGGAGGCTGGGCACAATTCTCGACCAAATTTTCTCTCGAAGATCGGGCTCCTCTCTCTAAAGATTTATCTAGTTGGAATGTGGGAGAAGGAGCCATATAAATAGAAAAGATGGAATGAAATTTGATTTTTTTTTGAATTTTTTTGGATAAAAATATAAGAGAGATGAAATTTGAAATGGATTTTTGAATTTTTTTGGTGGAAGAGATAACATGAGATAAAGTAAAAGAGACAAAACTATTTCCAAAATTATCTATTTTTTTGAATTTTCGTCACTTCATTTATTTGAATTAAAAAATATTATTTTTTTTATTTTTTTATGATTGTTAATCAAAATAGCAACTATATACCTATACTATATACATATATGACATTATATACAAGGGTAAATGAGGAAATTAGCCTTTTTGTTTTAAGAATTTTATTATTTTTTCTTAGTAAAAATATTTACAAATATATACAAATACAATATGCACAAAATACATGTAAAAATTGCACAAACCACCCCAGAAAACCGACTTTTTAACCGTAATTCCAAAAATTATAAAATCACAACCATTTTGAAGATAATTTAATTTAGAATCCAATGAAGTGATATTGGTTCAATTTGATTTCATATGGAGCCAGAATTGATCTTTCAATTAGTGCTTAGTGGCTTTTTTCATGTGTAGCTACTTTTATTCTGTACATGATTTAATTGTGCAATCATTTTTATTAATTTGGACACATTTTTATTTACAACTTTGGTTTTGAAAGTTATTCGATTTGAGGTCAATTAATGCATAAATAAATTAGTGCTAGTTTTATACATATATACACAAAATAAGTGAGAAGTATTTACAACAACACACACATTTTTTTATTTTCTTCTTAAGGACCCTTATCTCTCCCTACTTTATTCCTGGTCGATCAGGTCAAGTCTTGACCTTTTCTCGGGGTTCGGGTCAGCCTGTATACAGTCTTCCTTTTTTTATTATTTTCTTTTCTTTATTTTTCCTTTCTTTCTTTATTTCTTTATTTTAGGTTAAAATTAGTAAGAAGTGCACGATATTTATAGATGCAAGTTAGTGAGAATATGGAGTTAGTGTTATATGCAGGTATTTTATAAGGGATTTTAAGCTAAAATAAATGAATAAAAATGACGAATCGCAGATTCATTAGTGGATCATCAAGAGATGCACATCTCTTTCTTTTCATGCATCATTGATTTCACCATGCATCATCTTTTTTGATTTCCTTCCCCATTTTCACTCACATAAATAAAAAAGGAATTGGAAAATTTGTTAGACCGTTTACTTGAAAAATCCAAAAAAGTGATAACTATGTAAAATTGGGATTGCTGAAGAAAACTCGACCCTAAAATAAATGTAAAGACAAATAATCATTATTTTACGGAGAGTAACCCCCTTATTGTTTGCAGGTACTGACCTCCAGATAATGTGGGTGAGGATGCATCAATAATGATAGAGCCCAACTGCCTCGACTTGTGCCCTATGCTCCTCTACACATCTCTGTGGTGTATGATTGAAATGCTAGCACTTGCCTCAGACGTTAGAAAATCATTTTTGTGAGCTCATTATACTTTCTCCATTTGTCCTTGATATTTGAACCTGACAGCCCGGGCAGATAGTTCCATTGTTTTTTGAGGATTGAGAACATACGATGGGCGATAGCGATGACTATCATGTGTACTTTGTAGTAAGTAACTTCTTGCAAATTCACTAAAACTAAAATCGAAATGATAAAAGACCGAACTCATATGATCTCCACTTATGTTCAGTTGGTGAATATGGGGTTTGTTTTATGTAAGTTTATTACTGTAAAGATCTTTCCATGCATTTCACGTCTTTTCCTTCCTTCTTTCTTCTTGACTTGACTTTGCATTCTCGTATCTTTCCTATTGACATTGAAGATGTCGGATTGGAGTATTTCATGTTTTGACTCTGTGAGCCCATTTCACATTTGTTAAATGAAATATTCCTGGGTTTTATTTATATAAAATATTGACAAAGGTCGTTGCAACCCAGAGAATCGTCAAACAAAAATTTTATTTTCTTCTCGAGCCTAAAATAATTGAATTGTAGAAAAAGAAAATTGCTATTTAATTTAGTTGTATAGCAATAGGATTGAACTTTCGGAGGCTACAAAATTCTTGAGTGTTATTCTAATAGTTGAAAAAATCAATATAAAGAATATAGGAATTTCAATGCACACTGTGCTTGGTTTCTGTGTTTTAGTATAATTTTTATGGATTTTTTACTAAATTTTTATTTAGTTTTCTGATTTTGTATTTTATATATTTTTATTTTTTACAAAACATATATATATATATATTAAAGAAATAAAGGAATATAAAATAGGAGAAATAAATCAAGAAGACAATGCACATCTTTTGTATTTTTCAAAGATATTAAATGCGTACAGAAAATGAGGAAATATTTTTTGGTTTTTTACAACATTTTAATGTTTTTGTTGTTTTTCTACAAATTTCACAATATTAAACATTTTTAAATGATAAAAACATGAGAAATTTCAAATAGTGGACAAACATGAATGTTTTACAAATTAAAAATCTAAAATGAATTCAAAATTTCTAGAGGTTATTTTTCCTAAAAATTAGAAAACATTATCTACAAAAAGAATGTGAAATCACTAGTTTGGTTTTTTTCTAATTTTTTTATGATTTTTATAAGAATTTTAGTGTTTTCTGATTTTTAAGTATTTAAAAATATTTTATGCACGAAATTTGGACATAATTAGAATACACAAAAAGAAAACTATTCTGTTTTTTTATAACTTTTGAAACAATTTTCAAATTGTTATGAAATTTCTAATTTCAAATAGTGAAAAATAAAATGTTTTTGATTTTTCTAATAATTTCAATAAGAGAAATTCGCAATGTAAAAATTATACTTTGAAGAAACAAGCACCAGAAATATAGAAAGATTTTTATAGAATTTATTGAGCATGAAAAACATTTATTTTAGTCAAAGAAATAGGTAAATATAAGTCTGGAATACAAGGATTTAAAAGCAGCTATCAACTATTTTTGCATTAAAATCTAATAAGAAATAAAATTGTGGGAATAACATTGCAACTTTCCAAGTAAAAATGTGCATTGCACTTGCTTGAACTGATAGGGATGAATTTACAAATTCAATTTATAGGGGATGATCTGCAATTTAGCTGAATAAATTAAGTGGGCACATATGACAATCATGTGCGCCACTTAGGGCTTTTAGCTGTGGACTTCTTCATTCTTTATTCCTAAATAGAGAAGAATGGCATCAACTCTTGGGGATTCAACCCTAATTGAGAGTGGTTGCGATGCAGTGGTCGATGGTGGTCTAGGCAATGTCAAGATGACATGGTCGAGATATGTGACGATGGAGGTTCAAGCTCAGGCAGGCAACGGTGTGTCGATGGTCGATGGAAGGGCTCCTCCAAGCAGAGGGCGATACAATGCTATTTGACTCGGTGGTGCGCCTCACATGTGGTGGTAAATATCCGCTCAGGGTAGAGAAGGAGTGCAACAATGCTCGAGGTTCCTGCAGGCAAAGGTCTAAGCCACGGCGAAGGCAAAGACGACAACGGTGTTGACGCCCAAATTCTATTGTATACATTTTTTGTGTTTTTTGATGTTCCTGTGCCTACAATAAAATAAAATGACAAGACTCGAGCATTATGGCTCGGTCCAAAAAATCAAACAGGGATCAGTGGGCAAAGAGGTTTCGTCGGTGGTGATGGATTGGAATCGTGTCTCCAGCCACCGTACATGGCTGGAGGTAAGACATCGCAAGAGATAGAATGTGAAAATGTTTAGGGAGATAAAAAATGAGGTGGTTATTGTAATCAAACATGATGTTTGATTAAGAACTATGATCTAAAATTGAACAATGAAATTAAAAAAAATTAAATCTAAAATTATCTAGATGAATGTTGAAAAATAAAGTGGATTTTACCAAAGGGAATGGATGAATGTCGTGATGGCCTCGACGAAGACCGACTCACTATCAACGGACGGCTCGGAGGTTGGGAACCTTTCGACCACAAGATTGCTCTTGGAGAATTGGCTCCTCTCTCCAAAGGTTTGATCCCTTGGAATGAGGGTGGAGGAGCAAATAAATAAAAAAAGTCGAACTTCAAGAAAAAAATGAATTACTAGGGAGGGAATAAAGGGAAAGAAGTTAATGGAGGAATTAATGATTAATTGACTAAATAAATTGTTAACATAATTTCTAAATATATTAATTAAAATAATATATACCAATAATTTAATTACATATTTAATGTTAGATTAAATAATTTATTTAAATTAAATTATTGTAGATACGTATATACGTATAATACATCACACACATGGTTAAATAAGGAAATTATGTTAATTTATACTTTATATTATATTTTTTATTTTTATTTTAAATAATTATAAAAATATTACATTTATGTAGTAATACATTATAAATAAAAATATATAGATGAATAAATAAATATAATAAATAAGTGGTATAATTATAAAACTACCTCGGAAAACCATCTTTCAAGTTGTTACTCCAAAAATTATGAAACCACTGTTATTTTAAATATATTTCAATTTAGAATACTACGGAAGTGAGTTTGATTCAATTCGAGTTCATATTGAACGGAAATTGGACTTTCAATTATAATTTTATGTCTTTTTTCTGAATGTGGTTACTTTTATTATGTACACGATTTTATTTTGCATATATTTTTATTATTTACAAAAAAATTTTATTTACAACTTCTATTTAGAAAATTATTTAATTTGAGGTTATTTTATGGATAATCGAAATAGTGTCAATTTTATAAAAATATACACATAATAAATTCAAAATAAAGAATGAAATGTATTTACATTTTTTGCGATTTTCTTATTAAAGACCCATTTTTTGGATTTTTTGATTAAAGATCCTATCTCACATTACTTTATTCTCGCTTGATAGGGTTAAGTCTTGACCTTCTCAGGGTTCAGGTCAGTCTGTACTATTACATATATATAAACTTTTATTTTATTTATTTTTCCTTTATTTATTGTTGAGATGAGCATCTTTTGTGAAGGAAATTATTCAATCCGAGGTCGTTTGCTATTTATTTTTATTTATCTTTATCATTTATTTTTTTATTTTTTGGAGGTGCCTAATGGCAACTCCTGGAGCCATCACGTGTCACCTATTTTTGAGCTTTTTATAATTCATTTTTATAAAAAATAAAAAATTAAAAGTCTCGTACGTGCAGCGCCCATGCCCTCTGCACACGCGTATTGCACGTGCCTGGCCCCTTCCCACTTGCTTCCACGTGGCTGCTCCTTAATCGACCGATCTCCGCCAATAGGATGGTTGAGGAGCATCTTCCTCCTTTGGATGGACCCCTTTCCATCTAAGGCGCCGCTGCAACTAAAAAATCTCTGCCGCTCCTCTTCAATATCCGCTGCGAATCAATCTCCCCTTCAATCGAATCTCGGATCCCCATCTCCCACCTGCCACACATTCCTCTTCGACGTTTGTCATATCCAATCTTTCCCAATTACCAATCGACCTCGCGATCTCCGCCACTTTCCATCTACAATTAAACCTCCTCCATTATTTAACACCCTCTCCAGCCTCCCTCGAGATTCATCTGCCATTCATCAACATAAGAACCCTGGGTGGTGACAACACCATATACACCCATCGCTTGGTGTGATCCGAGGTTCGTCGCATCTCGTCACAACCCTCCTCAGTGAGTCTACTCTGCTCCGGACCTCCTCCATCTAGCTAAGCCTCTACCTACACCCCTTCCATCTATCCTTCTCTATCGCATACACATTCTCTTTCGCATACACATTCTCTTTCGTATCTTCTACTCGAGTTTTCGATCTACGTCTTCTCCATTGGGCATATGCTCCTCCGCTCAACCAAACTCCCTTCCGCGCTACTCTACTTCGAGCTTAACAACCAGGTTTCACCCAAGTTACCTCTACTCCATCGACTAAAACCATCCACTGTGATACCTTCCGCCTTCAACCACTGACACTCCACCAGGGTCTGCCATGACTCCGCTGCAAACCAGCCGCCAACTTTCACTCCAGGAGGTCTCTTCCTCGACATGCTCCAGCTGGAACTACATAGGCTCCACCAAGGAACACCAACAACTTAGCCTTCTCCAGCAACTCCTACAGATCCAGATCGGGCCGCATGAACTCTACTTCGTTGCTCATCCGCCAATCACTTCCAAGAGCTCTGACATCGGTCTAACCACCGCCACCAGAGCATCATCCGATCTGTAACCAAGGAGCCTCTCCCGGCCATCCTCCTCCAAAGTCACCTTGGTCAACGGTCATGTTTCTCCATCAATGCATATCGACTGTGTGTCGGCCACCGTAGCTAGACCTCCGATGCAAGGACCCTCTCTCGTCGCCAGCCACATGACCCCCACGTGTCGTGGGGGACAATTGCAGGTCAACCCTGGAGATATTCCATATTCACGCTCAGATCCAGATACCCACGGGTCACGTGCACAACACGTGACTACTTGGAACATTTGCGCCAACACCGCTGAAGGTTCCCATATTGCAGAAACAACACCTAGAGGTACAGTAATTACAATTTAGTCCTCTCACTGCATTATTAAATCATTTTAGTTTTGCACAGAGACCCATGTATTCCCCCTTTATTTTGAACCACTTTATTGCATGATTTTCTCATTCCAAAAATAGCATTGTTTTGTTCAATTAATTCTTAACATTATGGCATACTTGTGAGATTCTTCTAGACTATGGTCAATCAGTAATAAATATTCCGTGAAAAATTATGTATTTTTCCCATCGTGTGCATCCAAACTCAAAAGTAATTAACCATATCTCTGAAAATTGCCAAAAATTTATGGATCATAGAATTAATTGTATTTAACATCGTGCCAAAAAAGAATTGAATTTCAAGCATGTTTCTCTTATTAAAATCATTTTACATATTTTAAACTTTAATTTTTAGAAGGTATTAAATTTCGTATTTTTAATGATCAGGATTTTTCTTGTATCTAACACCTAGTGATAGATCTTGGTTAATTTTATTTGTTAAAAATAAGTAGGTTACCATGTTTCATAAGTTTTGGACGTCGTTTAATTAAAATAGAATTTTAGTCCATAAAATTAGACGCATTTGCATTTTGCATCTCAAAATTCCATTAAAAATTTCCAAAAAGTACTTCCTCGAAAATCGTATACGAACTTTGATAGACATAATTCTATGTTGTTCCTTTTCCTCCTTGAGTTCGACCTTGGAACTTGTCCAAGCAAAATAAACATAAAGGCACAAGAATAAAATTGAATAAATTAATTTTGGTTATTTCTTGATCGATTCTGATTGCCCATCGTAATTACAATGATGCATTTATATTTGAAATATCAATTTACATAATTTAAAGTTGGTATTTGTGGACTTGTCCGATGGTGCCATTCCTGCAGAGGAAAATCACTTAGATTTTCTCTTAAAAATTTTTGTGAAGGACATTTTGTGAATGAAATTATTTGATCTGAGGTCTTTTGCTATTTATTTTTTATTTATCTTTATCATTTATTTTTGAATTTTCTGGAGGTGCCACGTGGCAGCTCCTGGAACCATAACGTGTCACCTATTTTTGAGCTTTTTATTAATTCATTTTTATAAAAAAACAAAAAATTAAAAGTCTCGTACATGCATCATCCATACCCTCTACGCATGTGTACTACACGTGCCTGACCCCTTCCCACTTGCTTCCATGTGGCTGCTCCTTAGCCGACTGATCTTATCTAATAAGATGGTCGAGGAGCATCTTCCTCCTTCGGTCGACCCCCTTTCCATCTAGGGCGCCGCTGCACCTAAAAAATCTCCGCCGCTCCTCTTCAATCTCCACTGTGAATCAATCTCCCCTTCAATAGAATCTCGGAACACCATCTCCCATCAGCCACACCTTCCACTTTGGCCTCTGTCATATCCAATCTTTCCCAATCATCAACCGACCTCGCGATCTCCGCCACCTTCCATCTACGATTAAACCTCCTCTAATATTTAATGCCCTCTCCAGCCACCCTTAAGATTCATCTGCCATTCATCAACATAGGAACATTCGGTGGTGATAGCACAAGATAAACCTATAGCTTAGCGTGATATGAGGTGTGTAGCAGCCCTCCTCAGCGACGCTACTCAGCTCCAGACCTCCTCCGTTGAGCTAAGACTCCAGGTACATCCCTTCCATCTATCCTTCTCTATCGTATACACATTCTCTTTCGCATCTCCTGCTCGAATCTTCGATCTACTTCTTCTCTATTGGGGATCTGCTCCTACGCTCAATAAAACTCCCTTCCATGCTACTCCGCTTCGAGCTCAACCACCTGGTTTCACCCAAGTCACCACTACTCCATCAACTAAAATCTTCCACTACGATACCATCCACCTTCAACCACGGACACTCCACTAGGGTCCGCCATGACTCCGCTTCGAACCAGTGGCCAACATCCACTCCAGGAGGTCTCTTCCTCGACACGCTCCAGTTGGAACTACATCGGCTCCGCCAAGGAAGACCAGCAACTCGGCCTTCTCAACCAACACCTACAGATCCAGATCGAGCCTCATGAACTCTACTTCGTCACTCCTCCGCCATTCACTTCCACGAGCTCTGACGTCGGTCTACCCACTGCCACTGGAGCATCGTCCTATTTGTAACCAAGGAGCCTCGCTCAACATCCTCATCCGAAGTCACCTTGGTCAACGGTTATGTTTCTCCATCTATGGCCATCGATTGTGTGCCTGCCGCCGTCTTTAGCCCTCCGACACCAGGACCCTCTCCCGTCGCCAGCCACGTGACCCCACGTGTTGGGGGGGGGGGACAATTGCAAATCAGCCATGTAGATCTTCCATATTCACGCTCGGATCCATATACCCAAGGGTCACGTACACATTACGTGACTGCTTGGAACTTTTGTGCTAACACGCTCGAAAGTTCTCATTTTGCAGAAACAACACCCGAAGTTATGGTAATTACATTTAGTCCTCTCACTGCATTATTAAATTATTGTGGTTTTGCATAAAGACCCACGTATTCTCCCTTTATTTTGAACCACTTTATTGCATCATTTTCTC
This sequence comes from Ottelia alismoides, assembly GCA_037367405.1. Classification (NCBI taxonomy): domain Eukaryota; kingdom Viridiplantae; phylum Streptophyta; class Magnoliopsida; order Alismatales; family Hydrocharitaceae; genus Ottelia; species Ottelia alismoides. Next base: position 501,513 of record JAZKJV010004185.1, on the reverse strand, counting down.
ATTCCAAAAATATCATTGTGTTGTTTAATTAATTCTTAAGATTATGGCATACTTTTGATATTTTTCTTGACTATGGTTAATTATAAATTAGTACTTGTGAAAAATTACATATTTTGCCCATCTTACGCATCCAAACACATAAGTAATTAACCATATCTCTGAAAATTGCAAAAAAATTCATGTATCATAGGATTAATTATATTTAACATCGTGCCAAAAAAGAATTGAATTGCATGCATGGTTTGTCTTATTAAAATAATGTTGCATATTTCAACCTCTAATTTTTAAAGGTATTAAATCTCGTATTTTTAATGTTTCGGATTTTTCTAATATTAAACACCAAGTGATAGATCTTGGTTAATTTTATCGTTAAAAATGAATATGTTTAATATTTATTATAATGAAATATTGAAGTTCATACCATTTGCATTCATAAACTCTTTAAATATTCATCTTGCATCCGAAAATTCCAAAAAAAATTACATTACATTTGTTTCATTTTATTATAATCTTGACCAAGTTTCATATTTTTTTGACATCGTTTGATTAAAATAGCATTTTAGTCCACAAAATTAGACGTATTTGCATTTTACATCCCAAAATTCCATTAAAAAATAGCAAAAAATACTGCCTCGAAAATTGTGCACAAACTTTGATAGACATAAATCTAGGTTGTTCCTTTGGCTCTTTGAGTTCGACCTTGGGACTTGTCTAAGTAAAATAAACATAAAGCCTAAAATGGAATAAATTAATTATGGTTATTTCTTGATTCTGATTGCCCATCATAATTACAACGATGCATTGATGTTTGAAATAATAATTCACATCATTTAAAGTCTGTATTCATGGACTCGTCAGATGGTGCCATTCCTGGGGAGGCAAATCGTACTCTAAAAAGTTTTTGTGTTCGATTTTCCACGTTTAGGTAGTCTAACCCACTAATCTTCAATGTATATTTTCCACTTTTTCCTTCTTTTTCGCATTTACTTTATTTTCCAAGATTTATTTTCTTGTTTTATTTTTTATTAATGTATGTGTCACTCTCTTACACTCTCACTTTTTTTCTCTCACAAAAACCAATGCATCTTCATCGACGCCCGAGAGGCCGCATTAAAATGAAGATCGAGTATAATCGTGAGAGAACGTAGAATCTAGGATTTATTTTTCTGCAATTTTAAATTCAGTAATTAATTGCTCATTTATAGCGATGTCCGTTTGGACTATTGCATGTCTAACAAGACCTTGAAATTTTTTGTGGTGTGTCATGGCCTGTTTCACTCCAATGAGGGTGGGGCCTGACTTGAGTGGCCCGTAGGTTAGATCTACACATACAACTATTAGAACTTTAAATTTTATCGATTGTTCTTGTAGAATCTTGGACCACCCTGTACTTTAATCGAGACATACATTAGATCACTGAACTTAGTCAAAAAATTAACTAATTTCTGCCCGACTAATAGAACTTTCTACTAGGTGTGGTTTTCACTGGCTTGCATTCATATAGATTAATTTTTCAATTCTTGTATTGGATCCCACATGGAGATTGCGAGGAATCACATTAAGTCTTTTAACTTAGCACACATCATTGTTCACGTGCATCGACTTTTCCCGAATTTCTCCCTTCTATTTTCTCACATAACTTTAAAAGGAAATTGGGACTAGACAATAGGTGTTTATTTGTGCTCATCTAGTTTTCAGTGATTTCCTAATTAAAGTTGGGACTACTAAATAAAGTCGACCAAATCAACTCATAAAATCAAGATTTTTATGGGATAGCAATCTCGATCTTGTATTCATGTATCTTGTAGAGAGGAGAGAGATACACACTAGGATAGAGCCAAACTATGATTTTCATATTGACTATTGATTCTACAAAAATAAATATCTACTTCTCAGTGAGGATCTACGAGTAGACGGTAAATCCGAATTTCCTTAGCAGAGTGTGTGGTTTAAAGTACACTACGTAAGGCTCCGTCCTTAAGTAACACGGGTAGTCATTTTATGGTCTATACTTACACACATATTGGATGAAAGTAGATGCAACTAGTCATAATAATTTGGGTTAGTCAGTAGGAAAGTGCACGCATTTAACAACTCACTTAAACATTTGCAAGATTTGAATTATCACCAATTAAAAATATCAAGGTAATTGGCCGGACTCTTGTGGCCTTTACTATGTGAGTTGGTGTAACAAGGATCTAAATTGTGTTTGATTTGTACATAGATTCGGGATAATCATCGAATACCTCACCATGTGCCTACATCATGAATCATAACCCTTTTCCAAATCATTTAAAATTGAGAATGGAAGGTTGTGGTAAATTTTGTTCGAACTCTGCGAACCCTCCACTCACCATCACAAACTATCCAATCTCAAAGGTTCAGAGACACTCTTACTCTAGACCACCTTGGGTTCATTGACCCTTTTCCCAATAATCCTCTTCTGACAATTCCTTCTTCTTCCTTGAAGGGGGTCAAACCCTAATTGTTTCTCTCTCTCCTAAACATATCAAGGAAAACTCTCACCTCGATGATTCTTGTTCAAATAATTTCAACTCTATTAACTAAAATTTGTTATATTTTGAAGGTGAAGAAGAAGAGGATAACTTACAGAAGATGCCTTCGAAGAAAAAGAATCACGAAGATGAACAAAATGAAGATCGGTTGCAGATGATTTTGGCAAGATTGCCTACATCTGAGAAACAACAATGTTTATAGAGAAAACAAATAGAGCAATTAATGCTAGGGGAGAACTGCCAATGGAAGCAACATACAACCCTAGACAATATAGAGTGAGAAATAATCTGCAGCCACTTGAGCCAGAAATAAACTATGAACTGAAACCACACTTTTCGAACCAATTGCCACAATTTCATGGTAACGCTACTGAAGAACCATATGAATTTTTATAGGACATGGAGCAAGTATGCTCTAATTTGAGGCATCCCCAGGTAATCCAAGATTACATTCGTCTCATTGCACTTTCTTTCACCTTGAAAGGAAATGCAAACTGCTGGGTGAAAAGTTTAAGAGTGAGAGTGACCACCTATGATAAGTTTAAGAACCTGTTCTTGAAAAAATTCTACCCTTGAGTAGAACCAACTAGATGAGGATCTGCATCACCAGTTTCTCTCAGATACGTAATGAACCACTCCATGAAGCATGAGACATATTTAAAGTTCTACTACAAAAGTGTTCATGCCATGATCTAGATGACAACATCTTGGTCCAGTTACTCTATTATGGCCTCCACTATGAGATACAAGGACTAGTGAGTGCTACCTGCAGAGGCAACTATATACATCACGAGGTGTTGAAATCGTCTGGAAAGTACTGGAACAAATGGCCGAGACAAGCTGCTCACATATTGCCCGTAGGGTGTATACGAATTCCCTCAACACTCTTCAATCAAAAGGAGGAAAGCATACTATCACAGATATAGCTGAGGATTTAATTCCAAACATGAGCACAATCGTTGATAAGTCTGTGGTTGTGGTACAGATTCACAAGAGGATGGATGACATCGACAATAGTATCTCCTAGTTTCCAAAGAAAATGGAGGAGCGAACTGAGAAGGTATCTAAGATCAGGGTACCAGCTGCAGACACAATCGTTGTTCCCATTTATCGAGTGTATTACATCCAAGAGCATCTCGGATCAGGCCAAACACAACAATGGGCTTAGGACCAATCCTACTCCAAACCCTTCTAGTAGTCACCCGCACCAGCTGAGATCATCGAAGAAACACCGCCTTCAGTGTTTGAGGTAAATGACATCTGGTATACTCAAGATCCTACCCGGTAGGGTAATACGGGGGACCGTCAACCTTACCAATGTCCTACCACTTTCTATAATGCCGCATTTCCACTAGCACACATGACACTTAGAATAACACCCCATCCCAACATCAAAAATAGTAGCAGCAAGTGTACAACCACCATAACCAATACTAGTATGCATCCCAGCAATACCGACAGCAATACTAAGCACCACAAGGGCATTCCTCAAAGAAAACATCTAAACCATCCAACTCTTAGACAGAACCCATAGATATCCAACAGTAGATGCTCGAGGAGATGCACTATTTTTGAAATTAACAGTAAGATCTATGGATTGATGTTAATCGCTTATCCCATTGGAAAGATAATCATGCAGCCCTTGCTACAACCATTCCCACCCAAGTTCAAGCTAACTCTAATAGCTTGAACAAATCTCAATCTTCCCAAAAAAATGGCCAAGTATACTATCAGACTTTCCCATATCTGAAAATGAGATCCTTTCATTTGACAATATCAATTCTATGTCACTCAGGAGCAGAAGGACTGTAGACGTAACTGACCAGGAAAGGGAAATGGATCAAGAAGACTCGAGAGATCAACCGGTACTTCCGAGAGTGAAAAAGAAGGAAACATGAATTCATCACTTGTGAAGATCCAAGCACAGGAGAATGGAAAACGTTCATGGAGTCTACAGAGGACCTTGCACCTCTGGTTGTTGCGAATATACCTTTGTCATCTTTTCAGCAACATGATTTTGATTATTATCAGTAGAAATATGATTGTAATAAGAACTCCATTTCTAATAAAGATGCTCTTATTTATGATTTGGGTTCTTTATCAACTGTCTTGACTGCTTCCGTTCCTTTCCCCCATGCTCTTATCGGAGGAAAATGCAAACCAAACAAAAACAATCTAGAAGACCCAGAAATGGCACGATTTTGCCTAGAAAACATTATATTCTAGGTACCATTTGATTAATATGTGGGAAACAATCCAACATTTCTAAAATACTTGAAAATAAAATACACTCCCACCCAGACTCATAGGAAGAAACCAAGTCAATACGTGGAGACTCATATCTTGACAGTGGCAACTACCAAATGTGTCAGAAATCATCATCTACCAAGAAAAAAAGGGACCTACGTGCTCACTATTTGGTGATATGCATCGATGGCATTACGTTTGCATGCACACTACTGGATAATGGTTCTTCAATCAACCATCTACCCATAGCCTTATACTACAAATTGGAGTTAGGAACTCTCAAAAATGTATTATCTCTACTCTAATTTGCTGATAAATCCACTAAAAGGCCTAAGGGAGAAGTTAAGAATGTGGTCATCATGGTCGAGGGGACAGAGTACAAAGTGGACTTCACTCTCCTTGAGGACTTCACTCTCCTTGATATAGAAACTCTGAACCGTTGGAGAGGATATCAAATCATTCGTAGAAGACCATTCTTGCGGACCATTAGCACAGTATTAGATTACGGTACAGGAATGATGAAATTCCGCTCTTCTGGCGAAGAGGTGGACTTGGAGAGGAAGTAGACAAAGTGGCAAAGACCCGACTCTGAATATACCACCGATTACTGAGAATCTTCAGAATGCAAGTTCTTAGCACTAATGGGACTTGGCATCAACATCTAGAAGTTCAGAACAATATCCCCTCATCATAAGAAGAAATAGTACATAGTGCAGTTTGTGAGATGTCGGCTAAATTATTTAGAGACACAGATACCTATACCCTTGATGACATAGAAATCCCTCTAGATTTGTCAGTCCCGTCTTCTTCGGGACAATCAAGGAATACAGAAGACATGTCAGACGTGATTTTGGTTGAATTACCACACTATTTTTGCGATTCGACTTACCTTGCATCGGACTTGATAGCCAAGACATCACAGATTGATCAACCTTCATCCAAAATAGAGCCAGATTCAAAATCCATTCAGCTGGACTTAATTTATGATTCAGATTTGCCTGAGCTGAAACCACTTCCTCCTACACTCAAATATGCATTTCTTACAGGACCCACGGAGAAATTTCCTGTGATCGTTAGCTTGTCATTAACTGAAGACCTGGAATCTAGATTGCTTGAAGTTCTTGAGGGAATTGCGAGGCCATTCGTTGAACTGTGTCAGATCTCATGGGAATCAACCCTGCTCTCTGCCCGCACCAAATATATGTTGAGGATAACGAAAGACCTTCCTGTGAGTTCAAGAGAAGATTAAACCCTAATCTCTGGGAAGTAGGTAAGAAAGAGATTGAGAAATGGTGCAAGGCAGGGTTAATATACCCCATTTCAGACTCCAAGTGTGTGGCCCCCCTTTATGTAGTCTCTAAGAAGTCGGGAATACAAATGGTCACCAACAAGGATGGGGTAGAGATCGTGACACAAGTACCCATGTTATGGAGTGTTAATGTCGATTATAGGTGTATGGATGCGGTGACCAAAAAAGAATACTTTCCACTACCATTTATTGATGAAATCTTGGACATGCTTGTAGGGAATGCATTCTTCTATTTTCTTGATGGGTACTCGATATACAATCACATAGACATCGCTCCCGAGGGTCAGGAAAATACTATATTTACATGTCCTTTCGTTACTTAAACGTTCAAGCGCGTGCCATTCAGGCTTTGTAATGCCATGGGCACATTTCAGTGGTGCATGATCATCGTATTTGCCGATGGTGGACGACTTCCTGAAAGTCTTCATGGATGACTTCTCGGTCCATGGTCGTTCATTTGATACATGTTTAACGCACTTGGACCGAGTTCTCAAGAGATGTAGGGAGGTCAATTTGGTACTCTCCAGGGAGAAAAGTCCATTTATAGTGACAGAGAGTATCCTGTTGGGGCACGTCATCTCCAAAAAGGCAATGGAGGTCGACGTTGCCGAGGTGGATGTGATCAAGAAACTTGAGCAACCAACTAACATAAAGTCAGTGAGGTCATTCTTAGGGCATGTTGGATTTTATAGAAGATTTATTCTTTATTTTCAAAGATCGCCCTCCCATTGACTGGGCTCTTAGGAAAATACACTGAGTTCATTGTAAATCACAAGTGTCTATAGGCCTTCGTTCTCTTGAAAAAGGAAAATATGTGATATTACAAGCTCCTGACTGGTCTCTTCCCTTTGAGATAACGATTGATGCATCGGATTTTGCTATCGGGGTTGTGCTTGAACAAAGACTGGTGCGAACAAAGTTTTGGACCCTGTACAAAGAAATTATACGGTGATTGAAAAGGGAGTGCTCGCTGTATTTTAGACCCTAGAAAAATTCAAATGATATATATCGGGCTCCAAGGTGACAATTTTCACCTATCACACAACAAGCATATATCTAATGGAAAAGAAGGATGCAAAAACACGTCTTTTGAGATGGATCTCCTGGAATTTAATTTGGAAATCAAGCATAAAGAGTTATGATGGAGATATTTAAGATAGTAATCTAAAATGTAGTAGATTCCACTAAATTAGAAAAATAATGAATGGCTCATTAACATTTCTAGATACTGAAATGAAACCTTAAGATCAATTGGAGGATGAAGATCATTTGATAATGATCTGGCATCAAGTTTTGAACATATGTCCGTTGATGAGATCAATGGACAAGTGAGAGATGAAACTTTAGATTGTCAAAAGGTTAAAATCTTACATACTTGTGAATATTGTATTAAAAAGTTAAAATGTCCAATACCCCCTTCATTGGGAAAGGTGTAAGATGTCAAGGTATTCAGGATCTCATACATATTGATGTATGCAAATCATCTATGTCATAGTAAACATTATGGATATGTGGTATCTATTGATGACTATGTATGATATGAGATTTCTTCTCTTCACCTAAAGAAACCTTTGAAATGTTCAAAGATTTCATTATTTTGGTTTAGAACCAAAGTTTGAAGGAAGATAAAATGAATTTGATCTAATATAGGTAGCAAGTACCTGTTAGATAAATTCAAAGAATACCTTATGGACATATGAATATCATTTCTATCTCAATCCTCCTAATACACCTTGACTCAATAGAGTTACAGGGAGATACAATTGGATCATGTATGACATGATTTGATCAATGATGAATTTTAGCATAATTTCCTCTTAGTTTCCAGGTATATATAGTAGAGACTACTTTATATATCTTAATGAGATTCCATGCAAGTAAGCTGGAATTGAGCACTAGAGAGTGCAGCTTCATTAGGAAAATAAAGGATGGTATTGGATACCTACTTTACGACCTTGAGATTCTTAAAATATCTCATCTATAAGAATATGATTCTTAAATGATGACTCTCTAGAGAATCACGAAGAAAATGAAGTGTACGAACTCATTTAATCTTGAGAAGATAATGAGGCTCCTGAAATAGGGAACTAAAAGGACAATTAAAGATGAAACACTAATACTTCTTTAAATGACTTTGAGGATGTATTCCATGTGATGAAGCTCCTGAGGATCATAATATGGAAAGATGGATGTTAGCAATAAAGTCTAAAGTAGACTTCATATACAAGTGTTGTATATGGACCCTCGAGGATCCACCTATATGGGTAAGACCCATAAAGGTGTAAATGGATCTTCAAGAGAAAGAAGTCAAGATTGCATTTCTTTATGAATACCTCTCTGGGGATATTCACATGAAATAGCCCTTCATGGTTGAGGAAAGCAAGATGTGCAAGCTAAAGAATCCATCTACGGACTCAAATAAGCTTCTTGAAGTTGGACCATAAGATTTGATGAAATTATAAGTGTTATAATTTCAGATAAAATCTTGATGAGCCATGTGGAGCTTAGTGGGAGTGATTTTGTGTTCATTGTGCTAAATGCAAATGATATCCTAATCATTTAAAATGATATAAGGATAATAATAAGTTTTTTATAATCTAGTTGTTCCATAACTAGGGATATGATCTCAAGGATACCTCTTGGATCTTAGTTCTAAAGGTGTTCAGAAGCAAAGAGAAGATGTTATTGGAACTTTCACAATTGTAGTACACCTTGAACATATTCTATTCCAAGAAAGGCTTCCATCCCTTAAGATATGGTATTTACCTATATAAAGGGATAACACCTCAAAGAGTTGAGGAAGTGAATGCTAGAACTGCTTGCACTTGTGCATCAGTTATGAGAAGCTGAGTGTATGCTAGATGTGTACAAAAGCCAGATATCTGCCATGTAGTGGGAGTAGTAAAGTGTTACTAATCCTACTATGGAGATAAAACACTTGATTACAGTAATAACAAAATCTTCTAGATGACAAGATCTTTGAGATAGTGATCTCAAAGTCTTATCTTCAAAATGTTAAGACTTTATAGATAGAGATCTAAAAGGTCTTAACTGTGGATACCTTAAGAGATAGTGATCTCCAGGAATAAGTGTATTCTGATAAGGATTATGGAAATATTGGTTATGATAATTATTAATTTTTAGTGTCAAGGACACTATAACTAACAAGATTGAGTATTGGTTGCATAAGATGCAACATTCACATTGGATGTGAACACTGTCACTAGGAGATATGCAAGTGCCGTAAAAGGACTTGGCATAGTCTCTTGGGAACAGAGTGACTGATAATCTTACCTAGCTATTTTCAAAATAGCCTAAGATTGTCACATGAGTGTGGGTTTAAATGATTAGCCCATTAATGACTCTTTGGACTAGTGGGAGATTGTTGGAACTGCGAGCCCACGACGAGCCATTATGCAATAAATGTTATTGCGAATATCATTCCCTAATCTGAAATGAAGAATGAATAATTTGCATAATAGGTCCCTTAGTACAATTAGGGTTATGTACCATAGCCATCTGAATGATCATACAGCTGTAGATTCAATTATTGAATCATAGAGGCTGGTGCTTGGATGAATATCTAATGAGTTAGATTGAGGATTCATCAAGCACCGTCAAATGATTATTAAGAGATGACCTCCAGCTTGAGTAGGAGTTGGCAATCCTTTCTCAGTTAGGCTGATATCTGACCGACCTCTTGATGTATGTCCTCTACATAGGAATAAAGATTCGGAGGTATCAGATTAGTTAGGTCAAAGAGTTGACTTAACGAGATCGAGATAACCAAAGTCCTGTATTTTATACTGTCATGACACAAGAACGCATCCTCTGACCAGAGACAGATGTGTTGCCATATGTCTGAGTATGTACATTTGGCAGACTAATAGGTTGATGAACTAACCAAGGTCTATGCACCAGCGCGCCGGTGTGCATATAAGGGCATATGAGTAATGCGATCTCTTAAAGGGATCATACAGGTTCATTTACTGAACTGGAAGACATGAGCTCACTAAAGGGATATTGGGAAAAATCAAATTCCGTGCATGGTTGTCTCGCTCTGAAAGCTTGACTGAATTTGTATGTTTGATATATACTTTTGGAAAGTATATAATTAAGACCTAGGTATGATATATGCTTTTGGAAAGTATATGATCGATACCAACTCCCAATGATCGAATGAGAAACCTACTGATAAAATCAAGAAGTCGACAGTATAAAGTTGATCCAATACTTCGGGTTTGATCCGAGTCTTCCAGTATACAGGATGTACAGGTATTGGGAATACATGAGGGTGATGTGATCATAAACGATTGTATAACCATGACACTTCCATTCCTAGGGAGTGATGAAACGAGTCTTGATTTTAGTGACTCCTCTCAGTAGAGAAGTGATCTGATCTTGGTCTAAATGTTGGACATTGATCTGAATGTGATTCAGATGTAATGAGAAGATTAGATTTGCGGTCTTGATTTAATAGAGAATCTATGGGAGGCCCGCAATCTGGATTTGAGATATGATCTAAATATCCAAGTCACTATACGTGGAACTATACAATATCCCTATCCTTATCTCCAAGTATCCGCGGAGAAAGCGCATTATCCTTGAAAGAGTTCAGGATAATTTCAATGTTGATATGTATATCCGAGCATTGAGAAAATTGATAATTAAATGTGATTTAATTTTCATGAGTAATATGAATTTGCTTCATATATAAAGAGAGTTATCTAAGATAATTAAATGTGATTTATTTATCAAAGATGTGAATAATGTGAATGCGATTCATATTATTTGGGCAAACGAGTATAGAGATCCAAGATGATTAAATGTTATTTAATTATCATGGATATGAATAATGTGTGTAGCAATAACCATATTATTCATATATATTATAAATGTGATTTATAATATATAAGAGAGAGCTATTTGTAATTTACATTTGTTAATTAAATGTTGATGTGAATTGCATTCACATTGGACAATTAATTGAAAATGTAATTCACATTTATTTTGGGTTGTGAATATGGTTCACAAATTTCTAATGGCATGATTGCAATGTTCACAAAATAAATTGAATTTATTTTTTTAAAATAATTTGCAACAAAAGTTGTTATAAATATTGGAGAAATTAATGGGATAATGTATCTCATGGGATAAATGGAGAAGAAGCCACCTTCCTTGTATTGAGGGTGGACGGCTACATTTCCTACATGGAATGTGGTGGCCGTCCACTCCATTCATGGATGGAGGCTTGCCTCCTTTCCTATTTCTCCAATGGATATTGATTTGATATAAATCAAATTATATTTAATATACATTTGTTTTTTATTAAATTAATTGTTGCTGGTTTTTTACCAACAAAAATCTTAGCCATTGAAAGAAACACAATCAATGAGAGCCATTGGATTTGTGTTGTCCCATGGATTGAGATCCATGGATCCCAGAATGTTATAAAAGGAGAGGCACCCCTTTGCTCTTCTTTACACACAAGACACAAAAGAGAACATAAGTCTCTCTCTCTCTCTACACGTTTACTCTCTCTTCTTCTCTCATGTGGCCGTCCACCATGGATGCCCTAGAGAGGTTCTCCCTCGCCGCAGCGGCGTCGTTATGCTGAGGCACCCCTTTGCTCTTCTTTACACACAAGACACAAAGAGAACATAAGTATCTCTCTCTCTTTCTCTCTACACGTCTACTCTCTCTTCTTCTCTCATGTGGTCGTCCACCATGGATGCCCTAGAGAGGTTCTCCCTCGCCGCAACATCGTCATTATGCTGCCCGACCCTTTTCTCGTGGATCTCCGTCTTCTTCGATGTGCCTCGCTCGTGAAGAAGATGCCAGATCTTGTGTGTCAAGATCAGGAGATCCGTTGTTTGGATCATCAACGTGGATTGCGAGAAGCACGCGATTCATCCCTACGCTCGCAAGCGTCTCCTCCGTCGGATCGAACTTGAGACAGGAGGTCTCTTCGTTTAGAGACTCGATCGCAACCACGCTTTAAGAGGTAATCCTATTACTTGTTTGTGGTTCAGACGAAACGATCCGAGAAGTGTTCTTAGATCATGTGGTTTCGTCGCATCAAAAAAATTTTAATTTCCGCTACATAGAACAACTAGTGCGACTAGTCATTCTTCGTCGTATTCGATACGATGCTCACTCTTCCGTGATGCACTTGAGGATTTAACCATATCCTTCAAGGAGAACTTAGGTCACGCACATCGCATGCAAAACGCTGGGTAATTTGCACAGTTGTCCTCAGAACTCCAAAAAACTATATTCATATCCCCACCGATAGCTGCATTGCGCCTCACATGCGCAAATAGGGAAAATTGCAAAAGAGTATAGCTGACTTTGGATATTTTCCAAGAAGTCCCCATAAGGTATATTTTGAGAATTATTTATTTTACTTTTATCATGTTATGTCCCTGAAATTAATAATTCATATCTTGAATATATGTAATCGAATTTTCATGTACTTGGTGTCGTTTTGAAGCTTATTTGATCCTTTATCATATAGAACACAAAATTCTATTTTTGAGACAACTTTCCATTAATTATATGAGGAGATCATTTCTTATATTGTGAGAACAAATATTCTTGATATTGATTTCTTTTATTGCTCAATTATTTGCGATATGGTACTGGATTTATTTGATAGATTAATTGAATCATTAATTAAAACAAAGAGGAGGACACTTGAATTTATTTGATTAGCTTGGATTGATCACTTGTATCTTCCTCTTGTGCATTCGCCTTGCATTTGCATTGATAATTTTTGCATCATATTACTTAAAATCGATAAAAACACATAAAATATTGCATTTTTTATTTACTTCTCATTACATAACATAACATTATTTTATTTGCATTAAAATACTTTAAAATCCACGCATCTTGTCTTTTCATTAAATTAATTACATCTTTAATTAAAAAACTTCGAAAAACTGAAGAAGATAAAACCGCCAAAAATCTTCTTCTCTTTTGAAACATAATTTCTTAGATTAGTTAGAGATTAATTCTAAATCCTCATATATAACATTTCTCGATGTGATAGTTGTTAACGAATCGTAGATTGCCCGACTACAACACGACACATATACATCAGTTAATTTGCAACAATTAACTAAGTGATTACGAGTTCAATAATCATGTGCGAAGGTCGTGATTGCCCTATGTTCTTCGCTTCACCCCCTCTTACATATTCTGCACTTAAGGGCCAACTCCCTCCTCCTCAGGTGTCCTGCACGTAAGGGTTGTTCACCCCTAACCTCTAGCGTCGCCTCTACTATAGAGTCGTGAAGCTGCACAAAAAGTGGTGACTCCAAAGCTGCTCACTACTATGAACTTGTCGATCCACACGTAGATAGTTACGAGCAAAGTTGCTCATTACCATTTAGAGAAACTATACAAAAAGAAATTTAAGATATAATTTAAATGCGTGCAAAAGAGAAAGAAACAGGGTAACCTGATCTCACAGAGAATTACAATCTAGTTATTATTATTGTATTTGGATATGAGTAACGAAGCTTCATGGATAGTTTGTGGTCTTGGTCTGGATGAGACCACACACTATGACTCTAAAGCAAAAAGAACACTTTAGGGTTGGAGTGCCTCCGTAGGCATGTGGTGGGGTACAATGCATCCTAAATAAGTTCCCAACACGTCCAATTGTCTCCACTTCACAATTGTACTCTGATTCACAATTTAGATTCCATCCCGCGAATCATCGCGACTACCCGATCCTCATAACCAGAAGAATTATATATCATTCCCAACTTCATTTATCACATTTCCCAGAACTCCCTATTCACACTCCCACTCAGAATATCGACCAATGTGGCCTACACTGGCATGTACACGAGTGTTAACCCTAAGTGACAAGCGAGACACTAGGCGACCAAACCTGACTACTTGGCCCGCGCACGAGCACTGGGCTAAAGCACGCAAGTGCCGATCCCAACACCGTCAGACTAGTACCTCGGTGTACCAAGAAACATGTCCCCAAACCATTGCAGCTACCATAGCAGTTGGGTTCGCGGTCATCTAAGCTTCTACCTAGGGCCCCAAGGGTGCACGGCCCTCCCTTGGCGACAACTACTCCACTGCCAATAATTTCCCAAGTTTGGATCAACATCAATCAATGTTATTGCACCATGTCATAACCTTTGGGATATACAACCATTAGATATCCTTCATGAGATAGGACCAAGGAAATAATTGTAATACGCAACGTTGACACTTACACAAGCTCGTCTTGGTGAAGTCACACTTTGCTATTCTGTTTACTATTGGACAATTGAGTATTAGCATGTGCACTGAATTTATCAAGCACCTGAGAAGCAGATAAAAGGGATGTGGGGAACATGATGCAATTAGAATCAAATATGACCAATATCCTGAACGTCCAAATCATGAAAATTTCTGCATTACCAGATTATGAACACTTTTGCATTACTACGGTTACATGCCACTAGTCATAATCAGGTGACCAGCCTTGATGTTATGGTATTGCTCACATTCTAGTTTTTTTAGGATGTGGATAAGGATCCCAGATGAGCCTCTAAATACTCAGACAGATTCATATTATAATAGAATGTAATTCCAAATACATATCCAACCATTTAACATGCGTTGTCTGCTATAAGGATTGGATTGAATGCCGATGGGAACGAGTTGATGCAAGAAGGAGATCACATTCCCAAGTGGAGATTTCCATGTGGTGGATTTTTGTTTCAGTATGTAGAACTAGTTTCCAGTATGCAAAACTACCTCTATACCATAATCATTTTAATTGGTCAATCCTTTAATCATGAAAGAGGTGACCCCAAGTAGCAGGCATTCAAGGAATGTGAATCATTTATAAATCCATCATATTGTTTCAGGGTACAAAACAAATGGAAGTTCATCAATTCAGAATGGATGATAACATGTGTGTTGAAGTATAGCAATTTCAGAACCCTGAACTTGTCATATAATTCTCTACAAGTTTAATGTCCTACCTTTTGAGTCCATTCTGAAAGCAAGCACTCACGTCCACGTTTTATGAAAGCCCTTTGTACCAAATGCAATAGCTCTATTCTATGTCTTTGCACAAGTTTCCAAGAACAAACATGACTCCAAACACTAGGTCACAGGGAGTTACCTAGAAAATTTCTCCAGCAACAGGAGTAGTTTTCGCATTTTAACAATCCATGCCCATATATTTTTTGGCTTTGCTTTTCTGCATTTCCATTCTAATAATTGGAGTCTAACAGTATATGTTCATGCCCTAATTCATATGAAACTATGCTAGTCCCTTCTTGCTTCAGTTCTAGTTTTGGTAGAAAAAATTGGTTTAAGCCCACATTGTAGATTAACTATACAAATGTTGCATACGTCAAACACCACATGCAACGGTTAGGATTACAATTGATCGATACTTAGGGTCATCCGAGTGAAAATATACCCTTCTTCAAAGAGGGAACTCAAATATTCTTGGAAAATACCAAACATAATTATATGCCTTTGCTGCCATCATATGTAGCAACTTGGACCAGACAGATCAAACTATTTCTGTAGAGGATTACCATCTCGGGCATAGCCATCATTTAGCGATGATTATACAAAAGTATAGAGCATGCATGGGCATTGTAGAATCTATGCTTGACATCTAGCCATCACAACTGTTCAGGATTCACGCAAAAACTTCAGGGATACATCTTTACATATCCATTTTGAATTAAAGTCTAATTATCATTACTTGGTCTAGGACAATAGGTTTGAATCTCTGCATGTTTGTATTCTGTACCTCATGTTCCTAACAGTTTACAGTGTCATCTAAGGTGGATTATGTTACTTTAGGAGTTTGATTCAGATATTAAGGCTAAACTTGAAGTTAAGAATGTTGCGGCTTATCACTTATCTTATTTGGAGTTGAAAGATTCCCCTGATATAGAGTTGATCAAAGACACTTTTCCAGACTACTCGATTTGTGTTATCAATTCACTTCAATGGTATCACAACAAGGTGAACTATTTGATGAATTTTCACTTCATCACTTTTATTCTTTCATTTTGGTATTAAATCCCTAGTTAAATGCATGCATATAGAATTAATTTGTACAAAATAACATTCATAAAATGATCTATAAATATACAAATACATTTGAATCAAAAATAAAGGAATAAAGGAAAGAAAAGGAAAATGTTGTGTCCGAGACACTGAATAAACCTAAACCCTGAGACCAAGTCAATATTGACTTGGTCGATCATGAATAAAGCAAGCTAAGATAGGGCAGATTAATTGTACATAAAACACATTAGAACCCTTTAATTCCTCAATAAATAGACATTTTCATCCTATTTCATTTTACTTTATAAACCTAAAATAATAAAACCCTCAACATCAAGTTGTACCTAAAAATACAAAGGAAAATACAAAAATAATTACATAAAAAAATAATGCAGAGTATAATTGGGTCATACAAATAAAAAAGCCACAAAAAATATTACAAACATGTGTCTCCTCCATACATACTCAAAGTGACTAAACTCACCTTTATTGTTAATAAAATTTCATTATCTATCTAATGAAGGTGGTTTCACTTAAAATGGAGTTACGATGCAAAAGTCAACTTTCCCTATTGTATTATGAATCCATATAATTTTGTCAATTTATTCATTATTTTTTTACCATTCTTATATTTGTAAATACTTTTAAATATTGTGTGAATTATATCTAAAACATAAACACAAAATGAAATCTTAAATATAAAATAAATAAAGTATAAATATATAGAGTAAAATGGGGTTTCTCCCTATGAGTAGCCAATGGGCTACTCCCACCCCCATTTTCCCACCATTTTTTATTTCTTTGGAAAATAAAAATATGTATAATAATCACTATATCCCTCTAACATTCCGTTAAAATTTCATCAGAAACAGAGACTCTTATACCCTTCATCTAGAATGGGTAATTTTAGTGGTCTTAAAATTGTTGTAATCAACCTGTTCTGGATGGACGGCATAGGAGTCTCTGTTTCTGATGAAATTTTAATGGAATATCATAGGAATATATTGATGAATATACATATTTTTATTTTCCAAAAAAATTGCGGAAAATGGGGATGGGAGCCGCTCGTTGGCTATATTCCCAGGGAACAACCCCATTTTACTCATAAATATACATGTATATAATACATGTAATACATATACATATTTATTTACATATATAAATAAAATCAGGAAAATAAAAAAATATGTGAATATGAATTTAAATATATGATAAATATATAAAAATATATCTACAGTAATAAAATACTGAATACAAAATAAAAAAATACACCAAATATAGGTAAATATACCTATGTATATGCATGTAAATACTAGAACCCAATAAATAGTGTTATATAAAAAATAAATATACCCTAAAATAGTACATAAAATAATAAACATTTTTCTGGTTTGACCTTTATTTAAAAATTTCATTTATCATTTATTTTTGAAATAATAATGGATTTTCACCCTTGATGAATCTCCATTTCATCACCTTTATTCTCTCATTTTGGATTTTAAACGAAATAGAATACGAAGGGTATTTTATGACCCTAAACCTCGAGACCAAGTCAAGATTTGATTTGATCGAAAAAAATAAAGTTGGGGAGATAAGGGTCAAAAACACAATGAAAGCCTATTTATTTATTCATCAATTACTCATTTTGGGACATATTTTATTATTTATAGATATAAATAAAGAAACTTTGTCCAAGAAAGTTGTAGATAAAAATATATAGAAAAATACAAATTGGTTTCACACAAAATAATATATAGTTTACTTTTTATACTCTAAATAAAAAGCCAAAACCCAAACTTCCCAGACCCATATCTTCTCTGTATGAACTCAAAATGTACCAATATTATTTTAATTGTATATAACTTTTAATAAGCTATTCAATGAACGTGTTTTTTCATTTAATTTGGAGTTACGATGCAAAAGATAGGTTTTGGACCCGTATTGTAAAATATATCTAAATAAAATATTCATTTTATTTATTCTTTAGAATTTCTATACTTTTATATTTTGTAACTTTGTAAATAATATTTATAGTTGTTCTCATATTTGGAAAAGAATAAAAACATAAATGAAACACTATGGTAAAATAATAAACAAAAATCTATAGATGAATATGAAATACTTATACATATGTAATAAGTATACATATTTACTTATGTAAACAAATTATATCAATAAAATAAAATGAAATATATTTAGGTATATTTTAATAAGTTATAAATATTTAAATTATGAGAATAAAATAATAAAATCAAAACAAAAATAAAAAGTAAAAAATGTACATAATATAGGTAAATATACCTATAAATAATACCGTAAAAAGTAACCTTTAACAAATGAACCTAAAAATTAATAAAAATCATAATTAAATACTAAAGAAAATACTCAATATTTTTAAATTAATGACGTAAAATTAATAATTTCATTTTTATTTATTCTTTATTTTACAAGGTATTTTCGCCTTTCATTTTTCTGGTTGGTCCACATGGACCAACCATAGCACAACTTTTGTTGACCTCGGTCAACTACCCTTAAGGCAACTCAAACCATGTAAGAGCCTCGAGCGGCATGTTTCCTTGATTTTTCCGAGTTACTCTAATCACCAAAGCGCCTCAAGTCCTTCTTTGATTCTCTTCCCATCACAACCATCTTTCCCGCACCATCATGAGATCCTCTTGATCTCTATCAAGCCATGAAATAAGTCTAATCAAAGTTGGTTGGAATCCATGTTTATAAATAAAACCACATACCTTCCTTCCCTGTTTAATCCCTTTCCGAACTCTGTAATGCCTCCAACTATATGCGTGTGAGTTCTCTAGTGATAGAAGTAGCTCCTTGTAGGCTTGGCGCATCGTAGGAGGATGAGAGGAGGTCTAGATGGTGCTCTGACGACGTCCTGCTCCTTTTCTTCCTAACCCACTATGAGATTCATCTTTAAATTCATAGGTAGATTTCTATATCGACATTTCATTTCTGCATTTAGTTCAGTCATTAGATGAGTAGAATAATATTATTTCCCATAGTTTTGATTGTCGGAGTCGCTAGGGCTCTAGCCATTTCATCGTGATCTTGATCCGATTCCAACAACATTTCACCACCATTTCATTCCCCTCCTTGTTCTTCACCTTCTGCATTACTTTCTTCCTCTGGATCTTGCTCAGATCAATCCACCCATGCTCCCACCTTTGCCATTCATCTGATCACTCATGTTCATCTCATCCCCCATGTGATTCACCTTCATCTAGGGTTGACGCAAATCACTTCGAACCCATTAGTCTTGCCGTACAGATTAGAGCTTCCAAGGACCCCTTACGGGCCAAATTTTATTGGGAAGAAGGGTCTCCTGGTGGTCTGACTTCCTCGAAGTTCCGGGACCCCACCGATAGGTCCCAGACTTATTAAACGCCACAATTCGATGTGGATCATCGACATGAACAAATAGATCACCTCAACGTTACAGGTGGATCCCTAGTTAGAGAGATTTTGGGAGATAAATGGAGAATACCTTGGTGCTCTACCCTATTCTTCAAGCAGAGCAAGAGTCGTAGGATCAAGGCTCTCTACCCAGGTTCTAGCTGGGACGTTGGATCAAAGGCGAACCTTTACGCAACCTCAGTCGTGGATGAGGTTAGATGGCGGGATTTGGATTGTTCATCATCGTACAAATAACACGTAATGTGCAATAAGCCTCCGCCACTTTTTCTTATTTTTTTCAGTATTTAAATGTGTGTCTGGAGTGTAAATACTATTGTAAAATTTATATGAAGCCCCTCAATCTTTCCTCGATCTTTTACTCAGGTCCATGCATGCTCAGCATACGTGGCTTGCCAAGTGAGTTGAGCATTTTGTGAGCGTGCCCCTGCGCCTTGTGTATATATTTTTTAGCACATAAATTTGTATATTCAGTGTTATATTTGGTGGAAATTTCGTACAGAGGTCCCAATCTTTTTGAATAATTATAAACATGCCCTTCCAAGGAGCGTTTAATTTACGTATTTCATGGAAAATTGCATTATGCCCCTCAATTTTGTAAAAGGGTTCTAGAATGAACAAAATGTTTAGTTTAATTGCAAATAGTCCTTGCCAGCACAATAAAATTTATTTACTTGTTTTTTTTATTAAAAATGCCTCATATTTGTATTTAGTTTTGGAAAAACACTTGTAAATGCCTCGATGATATATTTTCATGCTTTAATTTTTAATTTATATTTCTTGGCTTTTATGTGTTTATAAAAATTCAAACAGTGAGAAATAATTCCCTATCTAACTTTAAAAAAGAAACAAAATATTAAAACACTTTAAAATTTTCCAAAAAAATATAGTATGCTTATTATTACCAATACTAACTCCAAAACAAAAATCCCTAAAAATATAAAAAGAAAAGACTAAAAATAAAAAGCACAAAATCTAGGAAAAATCACCAAAATTTCCAAAATTATTATTTTTATCTCTATTTTTTTATTATTATGTATTAAAATTTATTTGAACAACTTTTGACAGTTTTTTGCTATTTTGAACCTTCAAATCATTTCGACCTATTTATTTAATCCCTATTTTGGTATATTTTTTACTTTAAAAATACATAAAAATAGGGAAAACATCCTGGAAAATTCACAAAAACATTAAAAAATTATGAAACACCCAAAAATGGAATTATGTAACGTTTGTTATTTTTAGTTATAGTTATTATACTATACTCAACATTGTATAATATACCTATAGATATCTAAATATATTTTATATTATAACTACATAATATAAAAATTCCTTTAATATTTCTTAAAATCTTTAAAAATATTTAGTGGGCTGAATCTCAAGATAATTTTACAATATATGGGTGCATGTATGTATCTAGTATATACTTCATTTTATGTGTACATTATATATGACTATGTAAATATATACAGTAATATCTAATATTAAAATTAAAAAGAAAATTAAAATTCAGAAAACTAAAAATTAAAAAATATACATAAAAAATTAAATAAAATTCATAAAACCAAAAACTCACATAAAAAGTCTTTAAGATAATTATGTACATAAGTCACATTGATTAGCAATAATTATCAAGCTACCTAGGTTGCTCTCTGTGGTTCGACATCTACATGCTTTCATGTTATACATCTTTGTTTGTGGAGTATAATAAAATGTGCCTCACATTTTTGGCTATTCATAGATTATTCATACATTGTAGGTACTTGTTGACTGATCATGTGATCTCGTGAGCGGTCAGCTCAGTGACAATACATCTTCCCTTATTAAGTGAGGATCTCTTTTTTAGACCGTCGTGGGATCCATGCCCATCAAATGTCTCCGTTGTCGAGGAGCAACATGTGTAGCCTAATTTGTATATATTTGTATTTTATTTATTTATTCATTTATTCATTTTTTCCTTGTATAAATTTTTCTATGTCTTTCTTACTTGTATATACTTCATTTCTTATTTAGTTTAAATACATTATTTGATTAATTGTGCTAATACTCCTCTCTTTTTATGTTTATTGAGAGGTCCCTCTACGCGAGGATCACTTCTCCAGGAGCCAAGGCAACCAACCATGGTGGAGACTGGTCTTCCTAACATCACCGGTTGGAGAGGAAGCAATCATAACAAGGCAACCAATTAGCACATATTCTAGTTTAGAATTTTATTTTATTTTGGCGAGAAAGTGACTTCATTTATTAGATATTATTTGTAATAATTTTTTTGACATGGACACTACTCTACTTAACGAGGTCCATTGCATGGGTGATTGCTTACCTGAGGGCCTCGTCGTGGTTTTCTCGAGTTTTCATCGATTTGTTTTATTTGTTTTCCAATATTTCGAGTTTTCTGCTTTTCTTTTTTATTTATTTTGTGTGCATGCAACCCCTAGACTTTAGGACTTCTTGTATTGATAAATAGGTCTATTAGTTATTTGAACTTAATCCCACGCATTAAGAGAGGCATCATAAAATGCTGGTAGGACCTATTATGGCAGCTACTGAGATGTCTCCAAGACCAGATCCTATGGTTTATTTCTGAATAAATAACATATGTATCTTCAAGGAATAACAACATTTACTATTTAAGATAATTTTGTAGATTACACACCGCCATGTTGATAGTTTACAAAATCTATTTTGCATACCAAATGACGATAGCCGAACTCTACATGCATCGTTGGATTTAATGATGAGATTTCCATCATCGAATTAACTTACATGTATTTTTATCTATCTTCCTCTGATTTTGAGCACCTAGGACTTAAATGAAAATCTACAAAATTGTGAGGGACAATACATCTTCCCTTATTAAGTAAAAAAAACCCAAAATCTAAAATAAGGAGATTGTTAAATAAACTTTAATCTTAATTAAATTCAATAATGGACTTTATTGCTTTGGGTTCATAAAGCCCTCATTGCTTTCATGTACCGTAGGAGTGGACGAAAACCCCTCCCATGAGCAATGCGCAACCCGCTAAGGACTAGAGCCCAAAACCCAATCTTTAACTGCCTTGTGTATCGCATGGATTTTTGAAGTACTGGTGCCTCTATAATACATGATTGAGTAGCGCCCTGTCATCGATGGTGTTCCCACCTTTTGTAGAACATCGACTTGGTCCGAAGTACTGAGCCTGGTCCATGCCCACATGGGCGTGTATGTCTCATTAGTTTGCGTCCGAGTAGGTCCTTGCATGCTCATGGGTGATTCTATTTTGAGAGAGGTCCGAAGTAGTGGTTTAGTCTATCGAATTCCTCCCTCTTTTTCTTTGATTGAGTAGGTATCCAAGAAGGATTACAATGACCTCAAAACATGCATACTACAACTTACAAAGGAGGAGGACAAGTACAAGATACTTTTCTGACATTACTCTCGCTCATATAGGGTTAGCATCTGAGGAGTTGTTAATATGCCTGAAATAGCAAGTCTAAAAATGAAAAGATAAAAATAGATGATCCTTTACAGCATCACATTGTGTTGAGTTGGTGAACCCAATTTTGTATTGTGTTTGTATAGATCTAGATTAAGGTTCAAAGATCAAGTCCCACACACCTAGAAAACTTTTATTTTATATGTCCCCTCTTTGATCCCATGCTCGTTTTGAGCCTTTATACTGTTTTACACTCCTTTTTATTCCTTGTTGAACATCATATCATTGTTCCTTCATTGATCCTCTTTTTCTTCACGATGTCGATCCATGGATGGTTTAGGCAGGACTCTGTCGACATCAACATCGATTCCATGGACTCGACATCGCCAATAATTTGAGGCGATTCCCTAGAACTCGGTTTGGACCTTGTGAATCAATCTCTAGATCCCCATCTTCTTTCCACTCTCCTTTATATTCAAAAAAGTGTGACCACTCTTGTCCCACTTCTGCCTATTGTGAATGGAGGTGGATTCTAGATTACATCCTTTAGTCCATTCACAATCATATGGGACTGACCCTAATCTCACATTGATCATTGCCGCTGACATTCAATTTCAAGTATGATTCAGATTATCTTACATTGAAGATAGAAGCCAGTCATGCATGCTAATCTAGAATTCATTTCTTCAGACTCAGACCTAGAGATGGCTCCTCAGGGAAAGTAAAAAGGACAACAACTGCCCCAACCAGAGCAAGGCTCAATGCCAAATCAGAACTAGGTGAATGCTCAGTTGTTGGATTCCCTTCAAGCCATCCAACAACCACTGACTTAGCAATCCCTCGTACAAATCACAATTCAAGACTTGTTGAATGACATGAGGAACAGACCAGCAGAAGGAGGTGGTGAAAGACCATGTGATAATCCAGAAGTGGAAGAAGAGCCAAGGAACAAGAGCTGCTAACCAACGTTGAAAGAAACCTATAATCTTGGAGACAACCAAATGACGGAGTGGATTCGCATCCCACTGGTGCATGCTCACTTTGAGCTGAGGCCTCAGTTCCTTGCTCTTCTACCCACTTTTCATGGGAATTCCAATGAGGAACCATACATTTACCTATAGTAGTTCTCTCGCATCTGAGAACTACACACTACCCTAACATCCCATTTGGTGTATTCGAGATGACCGCATTCCCCTTCAACCTCCAAGATAATGTGCTATACTGGGCCAACCATCTGGGAAAGGTTATGATGACCTACGAGGAACCGAAATTTGCATTCCTTCACAAGTTCTTCCCTCTCGGTCGGATCAACTAGATGTAGGCTTGAATTTGCAACTTCTCTCGGGAAACCATGGATCCCATTCATGATCTAGGGAATGATTCATTGATCTGTAGGAGAAGTGTCCCCACCATGAAATACTGAAGACCAGTTTGGTCCAACACTTCCTCATGGGCCTGAATGTAGACAACCATAGATTAGACCATGTTGCTAGTAGGGGATCCCACTTTAACAAGGTGGAAGATGTGGTCTGGCAGATCTTTGAAGAAAAGGTGGGAGGAGAGACTACCCTCTCTTCATCCCATGCTTATCAAAGACAACCCTAGGTCCTCCAAAAGCCAGTATACATGTAAGAGTCTCGCAAGGCAGAGAGATATGATAGCTCCAACCTCAGCATCATTGGGGGACATCTCTCAAAGGTTGGTATTATAGAGACGATCGTAGGATCAAGAGAAATTAGTTGTAATCAAGAAAAGGAACCAGAACCTGGACAAATTGGATCAAATTATTAAGAAAGTCAGTAGATACAATCATCTCCTGTCATTCTATGACTCCATCGCCCGAGTCTCTCACTGAGAAAAGAAGTACAAGCCAATACTACCACAACAGCCTCAGGCGAGTCAGTAATAGTTGTCAGTCCAGCATGTGTACTACGTGCAGAATCCCGACCAGGAACCGTAGCAGCAAAAGTTAGTGCTCTACTAACTGAAGCCATTGTCTTCCTATGATCCATTCCCGCCTCCACCGCCTCACATTCAGGAGGTAAATGGTATATGGTTGAATGACATGCAATTGGCCCGTCCAAGTGGACCTCAACAGAGTCTTCCTACCAATTCTTGCTCGTTTTCTCAACATCAAGGGGGAGATTTAACCAACTTCGGCCTCAGTCACAGTACCACCAGTCTCTATAATTCCAGAACAATTGGAGACAAACTCAGTAGTAGTCGCATCCGTCATATCATTTGCAACAGTCATACCATCAGTATGTGGTTGCACCTCACCAATAATACCCTCCTCCATACCATAAGTATCAGCTTACTCCACCTCAACAATAGTACTAACAATAGCACTCTCGACCTCCCCACGAGCAACCTTAGCATGAGCAACATACTGGACCCTCTAAGGAAATTGTCATGGAGATGAGCCTTGATTGCTTAGCCCAATTGGTGAAGGCTCTGGAAAAGATGACAAGGAAGCTTAATGACCTAACATCCACCAAAAGTCCAATCCCAGACAACATCGATGTGCCTATAGAGTCAGATGATTTTGAGTTTTCTTTGTCTAATGTTGTTACACTTAGGAGCTGTAGGATCATGCCTCCGTCTGCCACTATCAAGGGAAAAAAAGCTTCATCAGGTGAATCATCATCTTCTACATAGGGTGTGCTAGCTACAGGTTTGGGTGAGTAAGAAGAAGGAGGAGGAGCCATGCCACATGTCTGCCACCACCATCTCCAACAAAAAGAACAAAAAAATCAAAAAAATAAAAAGGCCCAAAAGATGACCATGGTCGAAGTGAAACCATGATAGTAATCGAGAAGTAGGCCATAATAACTGATCTAGAGCCAGCTGATGGTGCGCAGACTGCGACTTTTAGACGTCCAACCCATGCTAGTGATTTATATTTTTTTTTTCATTTCGTATGTACACAATATTGTAGACATGAATTTTACTGTAAATAAGAACAATGCTTTTGGTTTCAGTTCTATAAATATGCCTTTTCCTGATGCAATAAAAAATCAAAAAATGTAAAAATAAAAAGGCCATTATCGAATATGTGTTGTGGATATTCTAAAAATTTTGACTGTTGAATTAACTTTGATGCAAGCCATGGAATACATGCCTGACGAGTCCGACATTACCTTGTTAAGAAGATGTATTTATCGTCATGCGTAAAAGTATGATTTGTCATTCGTTGTTGGCAATAATCGGAATCGGTCAAGAAAATAACCACACAAAATATTTGTCAATTTTAGTCAATGCGGTTTTATGTTTATTTTACTTGGGTAAGTCCCAAGGTCGATCACAAGGAGGCAAAGGAACAACCTAAATTATGTCTATCAAAATTCATGTGCGGTTTTCAAGGCGATCTTTTTTGGAATTTTTAATGCAATAAAGGATGCAATATTCAAGTTTGGCCTATTTTAGGGACTAAAATGTGAATTACGTTCAAACGATGACTGAAAAATATGAAACTTGACCACTATGCAAAATATGATGAAATGAATGCACTGTAATGTTTTTGGAATTTTTGGATGCAATATGATTTTTTTTATGAATTTTCAAATGCAAACAGAATGAATTTCAATATTTAGTTATAATAAATATTAAATCTAAATATTTTTCAAGGAATAAAATTATCTAAGATCTATCACTAGGTAATGGACCTCAGAAAAATCCTAATCCTCGAAAACACTAGTTTCAATACCTATTAAAAATAAAAAATTGAAATATGCAAAATGATTTTTACAGGGCAAACTATGCATGCAATGCAAATCTTTTTGGGCACAATATCAAGCATAATTAATTCTACAATATTTGATTTTTCGAGAATTTTTAGAGCGACGGTTAATCAAATACAAATTTCAAAGCACAAACTGGGCAAAATATGAAATTTTCCATAGAATAATTAATTATTAATTAACAATCGATTACAAAAATGTTCACAATATGTCACAATTTAGAGAATTAAATATCAAACTTGATGTTATTTTTGGATAAATAAAATAATGTAATGTAGAGGTCTAAACTTAATAAGGAATACAGGGGTACAAATGCAATATAAAAATATGAAAATAAACTGCAAAGGGACCAAGATGTAAATACCTAAACCCTTGAGGGTTCAACTACAAAAATCCCAGAGGGGCGCGTGCGTAGCACGTGCCCTCTAGTCGGCAGGGGGGGTCTTCTGCAAAAGACCCAGCAGGTCACGTGCTATGCACGTGACCTCTGGATCGGCTTGTAGATCTGGAAAGTCCTGGGGCCTTTGTGTAATATTTCCACAAATGACACATGGGCTCACGTGTTGGGGCGGCTTGAATACGACGCCCGGTCCAAGGCAGAGGCGATGTTGGGTCTCTCGGTAGTGGAGCGATGGACGATGGAGGAGGGCTGCTCCTGGTGGGGCTCCCTGGCCAAGGTGGAGGATCAGAGCTAGCGTTTAAGATGATGACGAAGCTTGTCGATGAAGACGGAAGTAGTGCGTTGGTGGTTGTGGTCGGAGTTGGACGCAGGCGTACTGTGGCTGTGGTGAAGATGGCGGCGTTAGTTGAATCTCGATGAAATAGACGGTGGAATCGAGGGTTGCGCAGGTGTAGTCGGTGGCTCTACGGTGGTCACTGGAGCTTGGCAGCAACGGTCGTGAGGGGAGGCGGCCGTGGGCTGCGACGAGTCCTGCTGGACTCAGATCTCGCTGAGGGAGACGAGGAGATGGCGTTGTCACCGCCACTCCCTCGCTTTATGGCTATTCGGCGGATGAAGGGGCTGGTCGGGGGTTCAGTGTTTAAATAGGGACGACGATGGTGCCAGTTATGGAAGGGGATCAGAGATGCTTTTCGTCGAGGAAGGAGATCGAGATCCGCAGAATCGTGATGGAATTCGAGAAGGCGATGGCGGCGCGAAGGATCCCTTTGACGTGAGATTTGCGGAGGAGAGGGGATTCGCGATTGTGGAGCAAAAGGGGCAAGTTGGCGGTGATTTCCAAAGGGGGAGGTTGAAGACGAGCAGGGGCCGTCCGATCGGTCGAGATCAAACGGCCCTGCTGTGGCCACGTGTCGGCAAGAAGGGGGAAGAGCGGGGCACGTACGGAGCACGTGCCTGGGAGGCACGTGTGACGCACGTGCATGCACTTTTAATTTTTTGCATAAAAACTTAATAAATAAAAAACCTTAAAAATGGCTGAGACATTGCGGCACCAGGTGACGCCACGTGTCAGTACCAGAAAATTCGAAAAATAAATAGTTTGTAAAATCAAAACTAAATAGCAAATGGCCTCGGATGGAAAAAGTTTCTTCACAAAAATTGCTCGTCTCGATGAGATCTACAACTTTCATGAAGACATCAAAACCAAGAACGATCAATTGCAAAAATGATATTTTTGGGGTATCCCGTGTACATAAATACCTTTTTTTGGGTTTTATAATTTTGTGTCATTTTTAAACTAGATAAAAATCCGAAAAAATATAGTAAAATCAAAGATAAATAATTACACATTAATCTAATTTTTTTGGATTTTTATTAGTTGATAAAATATGTACATAAAATATCAGGTCAAAAACCACTAAAATACAAAATGTACAAAAGAGGCCCAAAACCCAACTTTCACATATGAGCTCCGATTCACTTGAACTTGGTCTTGTTTTGAAGGTAATTGAATGTACATTAGTTAAAAAGTGAGTAGGATTAAAATAGACACTAGATGAGGGAGATAAGAGGTTTTCAGTCCGAAAATCTTGAAACTAGGGTTTGGGTTTTTGGTCCATTTATTTGGGTTAGTTTTTTTTATTTTTTCATTTATTCTTGTTAGTGATATGTACACAGTGGAGGTGGTTTTGTGTTATTCGGAGTTAACATGAATGAGTTAAAAATCCGGGAAGTTTGGCTATTTACAATTCATTTTTGGCTTGAATTTTTGGCTTCTTATTTTGTGTAGAAATTAGTGCTAAAATGTAATTCTTATGAAAACATGCATGAATGCTAATTATGCAAAATAGATGCCGAAATGCTATTAAGTTTGAGGGATTTGAGCATAATAAATGAGATTTAGAGTGATGAATCCGAGATTCATCATCCCCCTATACTTAAAGCATGCTTGTCCCTGAGCATCAAAAAGAAATGCCATGAAATGAAATGAGATTGGGTTCCATACCAAGACCATGAGTTGAATGTGAAAATGAATCTAGACTCAACCTTTGGATTATTAGTGTGGCGGAACTTCTGTGAGACTTAGAATTTTAAAATCAACAGCCCTCAAGTTCTACAAATCATTGCTACCGTTTCGGCTCAGAATTCATCTTAGATGAATCCTCTTCCCAAAGCATACCCAATGAACATTGAACAATCGACTCATTTGTTTGAAATGTTTTAGCTCTTCCCACCCGGAATGCCAGACTACCGCGCAAACCTCCTCTCCAGTAACTCGTCCTCGGGAGTCAGGTATTTCCTTCTAAGGTCTATCACGCCGTGTTCACAAATCGAATTAGGTGGAGAAGTTAGAAGAAGGAGAAAAGAACTGCAGGATGGCCAGTGTAGTCACCTCTCCTTGTGAAGCTGGCCAGTGTAGCCGAGTCTCCACCAAGATCTACAGGTTTCTTGAAGCTTGGACCTTTTGGGTCAGATATTTATTTGGTAGAATGCTTCTTTGTATTTGGAATTTTTGGCGGTTCTGCTTGGATCTTGTTGTTCCCCTACGGATATAGAATCTTTTTGTTTCCGTACATTTTTTGGGGTCTTAGAAAAAATTGTGCCCAACCGTCCATCCCTTTTCCGAAGCTTTATTTCAACCCGTACTCCGGTCTTTAGATTTCCACGCTCAGAAAAGAAACTCACACAGTCTTCCAACATCCTGTCTGAGTTGATCGAAGTGCATAGTACGAGAGTACAAATTATTTCCTTATTCCAGAGTTGTACCCAGAATGAAGAGACCAAGTTAGACACTAAGATTCGAATGCTTTACATTGTCATGTTGAACTCAAAGAATTAAGTCAGATACTTAAAGTTTCTACAATCCCATTTCTCGGTGAATTCCTCTGAAAATTAGGTGGATTAAGGTCAAGTCCAAACCACTCTCGGTTTCTGCACATAACTCGGTTCATAACCCAATGACTTTTCATGCAAATGAAATGCTGGATGAAGTGCAAGTGTGTGAAATGCAGACACATTTTTTTCTATGATTTTTTTTATGCAAGGAATTTTTTAATGCAAAAATGAATAAGAAGCCATTTTTTTCAAAAATTTGGGGCACAGTTAGTGCTAGTAGCAAAACTCTTTTTCTTTTTCTTTTCTTTTTGATTAATTACCCACCTCGTAAGTACATATAGACTTACACGAAAGTACGAGGTATGGATAAAATGTACACAGTATATATACAGACCCCCTATACTTAGCCAGTGCTGTGTCCTCAGAGCACAATAATTGTAAAGAAGACATAGCTCGGGCTAAGCGTAAGAGAGTAAAAGGGAAAAGAAAAAGAATAAGATATACAGGTCCGCCCCCCTATACTTAGACTATGAACAGACTGAGTATAGAAGAAGGGCGGAGAAATGAAGCAGTTGGGATATGTGAATGAGGAGAGTATATATAGGTGGGTTCGGTTCCCCCTATATTTAGGCTCTGGTCAGCCTAAGTATAGGAGAAGGGTGGAAATGGAGTGATCGAGAAGGAAAAGTGTGATGAGTGAAATGGTTTATACAGATGGCATCGGTCCCCCCCCCTATACTTAGGCCTTGGCCAAAGTAGAGGAAGAAGCTGTATAAGGAGACCGATGTGGTCGGGTGGGAGGGTGGGTAGCCGATGATTAAGGTGATTTTTGGCTAATCTCCTTGTGAGCCTGTGATGGGATATCGGTATAACAAGACGGAGATGAAGCATATGATTCCCAACTATTATCAGTGTCTTCCTTAGAAAAATCATTATGGATGGTAGATGAAACATTTGAGTCAGATGAAAGATAGCCATCATCAGAATTATCCTCAGAGGAATAGTATTTGAAAGTGGACATACTCCAAACATTTATGTCTTTTTGTTTCTTCAGTTGTTTCCTCATAGTTCATTCCTTCCTGGGGTCAAGCGGTTTGTCCTCGGATGAATACTCAGAAGCACCAGTCTCAGTCAGCTCGTAAGAAATAATTCCGGTGTACTTGTAGAGGGCGGGAACATCAGCTTTGGATGAATAGTAGTTAGGAACGGGAGTTGTCCAACGAAAATCGAATTTTGGATCCTTGCGAAGATATGGCTTTAGAACTGCCAAACATACTTCACTCATGTAGACTACCTTTCCCGGACCTGATGAGGGATCATCAGCTGATTCCTCTTCCGAAAGGTCAAAGGTGACTTTCTTTTTCTTGTTTCATGAAGATGTCGGTTCACTTGAGTATCTAGATGAATAGCCATTGGAATTCTTCTCCTTGGTCGATTTTCGGGCTACGTGTTTGTTCTTAGTCTCCTAAATGTTGGTGCACTCTCGATTTGGGATGATTTGATAAAGATATTCAGAGTAGGTTGCTCCAGATTGCAACCATGCATATGTCTCAAGATCATAGAAGAAATTTTTGTCTATTTTGAGATCCGTGGGAATTGAAATACTGGGGAGAGTTTTTGCATGTTCGTTCTTAACTGATTTGATGTTGGAGCATTCCTGCGTTGAGTTGATCTAATCCATGTAGTCAAAATAGGTTGACCCAGGATGTGCCCATGGATAAGTCTCCGAATCATATGATTCATATACATGATTCTCCATGGTGAGAGTAGATAGGAATGGAGCAGGGGGGAGATTCTCTAAACCAATAGTCTCATCAACAACCGCCATCTCAGGTGTCGTAGCGGGATAGGGCTCTTCTACCTCTTCATGGTTGCGGCTGTCAGGGACTTCATAGGTTTCCTCAGAAAATCGTGGTTCCTCAAAGTTTGAGTTAGACCTAAGTACTTCCAATGCTTTAAAATTGATATCACATGTCTCTCAATCAATAATTTCCTTAGACAATGCTAAGAATGACTTTCCGAGAATAATTGGAGGCTGGTTGAATTCTCCTTGATGCTCAATATCAATGATCGTAAATTCTACTTTGAGCGGAGCACCTTGAAATTTTATGATGACAGAAATGATTCCTCTCGGTCGTTTTATCGATCGGTCCGTCAATTAAACAATCTCTCATATCTTCCGAATTGGTTCGAGTTTGAGTTCGTGAAATATGGAGGATGGGAGGATATTGATCGGTGAATCATCATCAATTCGAGCATGGTGAAAATTGTGTCTTTGATTTCGCAGTCAAACTTGGGAAACCGCTTCACTATGCGGCTCTTGATTTTTCTCCTCAACACCATGGAGGAGGCCAAAGACAAGATATGTCTTTCAGTTTTTGTTCTAATCCTCCTCGACTTTTTGATCATTAATCTGTCCATTACAAATCCTTTAAGATCGGGGAAGTGTTCAATAGCCTTTATAAAGGGAAGTTCAAACATCAATATTTTTTCCAGTGCTTCCCGTAAAGTCGGATCCAAATTCCTCAGATCGTCTTCAGTCTCAATTTTTATGAAATTTTCTAGATTTTTGATTTTTTTTGTGATTTTCAGATTTTTCAAAATTTTTGTTTCTTTTGCGTGGTGTTATGATGTGTGATGAATCTGCGATTCATCACTCTAAAAGTTGAAAATAGAGCTTTGTTCCCGAGTAATTAGAGGCATATTTCTACTTATATCGCATAATTAGCATTCATGCATACATTGATAATATCTGCATTTTAGTATTCATATTTGCATAAAATAAGAAGCCAATTTCACTTGTAAATATTCACCTGTATATTAGATAAAATACCCTATTTGTATATATTTTATACTAACTCCAAATGCAATAAAACCAACTCTATTGTGTATATATTACTAACACTAATTAAAGAAAAATATCTAAAAAATACTAACTTGTAAAATCAACCAATAAAACTCCAATCCAAGTTTGAAATCATGAACCTTAAAATACACATATCTCGCTCATACAGCCTCCGAATTAGGTCTACTCACTTTTAAAGTAATATACATTCAGAGACCTTCGAAACAAGACCAATTCCATTAAAATCGGAGCTCGTATGTAAAACTTGGGTTTTGGGCCCCTTTTGTACATTGTACATAATGACCGTTTTACCCCTGCATTTTCTCATTTTATTTTCTTCATTATTAAAAATCCAAAAAAAATTAGATTAAGTTGTAAATATTCTCCTCATATTTTCTCTATTTTTATTTTGATTTTTCTCTCTCTTAAAAATGACAAAAAAAATACAAAAGATAAAATGCGGTATTTTATATCTATAAGGTACCACCCAAAAAATACATTTTGTACAGATGATCTCCGTAGATTTTCGGCCCTTCACAAAAGTTGTAGATCTCGTCGAGACGAGCAACTTTTGTGTTGACCACTTTTTGATTTAATCCCTTTTGTTATTTCTTTTTGATTTTCTTTACATTTAATCTTTGAATTTTCTGGGAGCGACATGTGGCCGCTCCTGTAGCCGCCACATGTCACCCCAATTTTTTATTTTCGGATTTATTTTTTTACTATTTTCGGATTTATTATTATTATTATTTTACTATCATTATTTTAATCGTTTTTAGTAGCCTACTATATTATATTATTAAATAAATTATTTTAATTCTCTTTTACCTCTTCTCCTTTCTTTTCCCCCACTCCAAGCCACATCTTCTCCACTTCCTCCACCATTTTCTCCACTCTCTCCATCTCTTCTCTAACTCCATCCATCCTCTTTATAATCTCCTCCACTCCTCCATTCACAATCATCCACCGTTCTTGAGAGAAAGAGAGCCCCGAGCCCCCTTTGATGTGTCATTGGTGACAGCTTTGGCGCAGTAGGTCGAGCGACGACAAGGCTTAGGTGAGATCCGTGGAGCACCGCCCACGTAGCAGCAGCTTCTCCAGAACCGCTTCCAAGCTTCAGAGACCGCCATCTACTCGAGGTCACGACGGAAGCCGCACGACGCGGCTCCATTTTCGGCGAATCACAGGTAAGCATCCCTCAACTTTTCCTTGTCAATTTTTTATATCTAATATTTTCAGTGTTATCATTCTAAATCATAAAAAAATCACATCATAGCTACTTTCTCTACCACTTCATAAACACCACATTCACAAACATCTCATTTCTATCACTACATTTTTCAACACAACTATCTATCACCACCACTATTCTCATTATACAAATCACAATCATCTATCACTACCACTTCACTGCATTTTTATTGCATTTTGATTTGCTGTTGACAAAAAAAATTACAAAAAAATATATATAAAAAAAAAGAAAAAAAGGGAGTTGCAGGTCCTGCGCAACCTCCGCCGACCTCCGCCTCAAGCGCCGCCCTTCGGCTGCAGCCCCGCTCCAGTCGCGGTCGCCGCCCCGTTCTCCACTCGCCGTCGACCGCGCGGCCTGCCCCCAACCGTCCGCCCCCAAGAGCACCGTCGCGCGCAACCTGCGCTGCCGCTCAACGCGCGGCGTGCGCGTTCCAGCGCCACCGCTGGCCGCCACCTCCTCCGTGCGCCACCTCCCCTTGGCCCACTGCCCCCGGTCTCTGCAGCACGCGGTCGCGCGGCGCGCCGCATGCTCCTCCCGCGCAAGCCGTGCCGCAAGTCGCCCTCGGTCGCGCGCCCCCGTGCCTTCTCCTCCCCGCGCGCACCCAACCTGCGCCCGGTCGCCACCAGCCCCTGTGTCCAAGCAAGCGGCCCGCGCCGCCGCGCTGCAGCCCCGACCCAGCCCGCAACTCCCTCGTGAGGCCGTGCACCGCCTCCACCGTCGAAACCGCCGCCCTCGAGCTGCTCCACGCCGAACGCGCCAGCACCGCCTTCCGTCCTCGTCCCTACGCCACGCCGAACGCGCCAGCGCCGCCCTGCCGTCGACGACCCACCGACGTCGCTCGCCGCCCTCCAGCGTCGCGGCCCTCGTAGCCCCGTG
Source organism: Ottelia alismoides (assembly GCA_037367405.1). NCBI lineage: Eukaryota > Viridiplantae > Streptophyta > Magnoliopsida > Alismatales > Hydrocharitaceae > Ottelia > Ottelia alismoides. Next base: position 466,592 of record JAZKJV010004185.1, on the reverse strand, counting down.
CGCCGCCGCCGCTCAAAGTGTTCCCCACGTCTGTGTGCCCTAGCACACGAAAAGGTCTATTTTTTTATATCTTGTGAAAATTGCATTGGCATATTTCTAAGTTTTTAAAACTGCAAGTGTCTTTGTGCATATTTGTAGTTAGTTGTTCTTTATTTCAGTATTGCATTGATACCCCTGGAGTTGCATGATTATTTGGACATCAAAATAGTATCATCTGATTCAATGAAAAATAGCATGTTGTAGAGCAAATAAATCTTTATCTTTCAGTTATTTATTTACATTTTTGTGAGCCTTGGATGTTTTATTAAAAAGCAGAGACTGAAAATCACAGATATTTTGCCTAATTATGCTCTGAAATTCGCACAGGCCTATATCTTGCTCTAAAAATTGTTAAAAAATTGTAGATGATGCATTTAAGTGTGTTGTAATTACTGTCCAAGTTTCGTCCAATTCGGAGTTGTCATTTGCATAAAATAAATTGTAGAGTGATATCTGTATTTGATTTTTAATTAATTCCACGAATTTGATTTTTGAGAAATTCCAAAGCTACTGGAGTCCTTATTACAATATCTATTTGAGATAAATCAGTCTTTGGATAATTTTATTTCATGGATTTATTAGGAATTAAATACCCACAGTCACTCTGTTTTCAGTAAAATATTCATAAAAAAATCAAAAAGTGTCAGAAAATTCCAAAAATATTAGCTTAGCTTAATTGCCTCAAGTTTAACTTTCAGTACATTTTTCATAATTTTTGCATGTCATTTGCACGAAAAATTGCATAGAAACCCCAAAAACGTTTGTATTTTTCATTTATGCATTTTAAATCCAAAAATTCCAAAAAAAATATATTTTGCATTCATCATTGGATTAGGTTTATAGAAAAAATATAACTTGGTCGATTTGAGTTAATTTGACATCAAAGATTAATTTGGCTAAGTGATCATTTTCTTAATAACCTAGTTCATCCGTATTGTTGCATTTTTGGCATTTTTATCGCATAAAAAGAACAACAAAAAAATCCCACTTGGAAAAACATAATCTAATCCATCTAATCTGATCCCGAGTTGTTCCTTTGCCTCCTTGAGTCAACCCTGGGACTTGCCCAGGCTAAATAAACATCAAACCGCGCATAATTTCATTCGACGATTTAATCGAGTTGTGCGGTTATTTTTGATCGACGCGGATCTATCCGACTGCAACGCACTAGTCTAATCAGACAACATAGAAAGGGTAGGTCCGCGACTCGTCAATGTGGTGTGTTCCGTACATGATGAGAAGGGGCCTTGATATTCAGAGTAAGAGTCACAAGCATAGACATTCCTAGGGGAGTAATATGCAGAGGTATTGAAGTCAGAATCATTCCTAGGTTTCTGAATATCCTCAAAATTTTCAGCATGAGATCCAATCATTTCATCATTCATTTTTATGTCTGAGCCACCATAGAATGAAATTAGTCGGTCAGTGAATTTTTGAAATCGATCCTCCATTAATTCGAATCTTTAATTTATCCTCAAAATATGATCCTCAATATTCTGTTCATGATCAATCATGGGAGCAGTCGGTTTATGTTCAATAATTTCATCTTCCATTTTTCTGTATGTGCTGAGAGGAGAGTTTCTCGAAATATCCAATATATGATAATTATTATTTGAAAATATCTCCTCTATAATTTTGGAAGGTGGATGCTCATATTGTCCAGGACTGTGGAGTTGGTATGAGTAGAGTTCTATCATTTGATCATGAGAAGTCGGACCTTGATATTGTGGAGTCGGCATACATGGATGATGTGTTTTTATGTGGTCAACCCAATCCTTTGTATGAATATCATGTCTGACGAGGGGTTGTCATGGTCAATCCAAGATGATGATTGTTCATTGAAGTTCAATTGTGGGGAAGACGGGAGATGTGAAGAAGTATTGAGTTCAATAATGTGGTTATAATCTCCTATGAATGATGGATTGACATTTACCGAGTATGACGGATGAATTGTATGATCGGTGTAGAGAGGATTGATATATGAAGAAGTGGAGACCTCAGTCGATTGTTGATTTGTCTGTTTCAAAAACAAAAGGTTGTCATTCATGAAGCAGATTAGATTTGTGGAGAGTGTTGGTGGTTGGGAGTCTCTTGTTGAAGTTGGAGGAGGTGTTATGGGTCTAACCAATATGAATTCATTTTCATAGTATAGTACCAATGGATCTTCAGATAAATGTTTGGTCATTTTCGAAAGAGTTGAAAGAAATGATGGGTTGGATCTGCAATTTGGAAAAACTTCCATGATGAGATTTAAATCAAGAGATGAGAGAGATGATTGCACGGGATAGTCAAAAGAATTTTTATCAAATGTGCAGCTTTTGATCTTCGATATTGGTTCATACACACCAATGCAAACACAAATCAAACACAGGGTTCCAACTCACACAATGAAGCCGTAAGAGTTCGGCAATTATCTTTTCAATTTTAAGTTGGTGATAAATCAATCTTGGAAAGAATTTAGCGAGCTATTAGGTGCCGAAATTTTCTTAAAGACTGTCCCGAGTTCGTACGACTAGTTGCATTTACTTTCAGCCAGTATAGGTGTAAGTACGAACCGTAAGACGGTTACCCGTGTTACTAAAGGACGGAGCCTTACGTAGTGTCCTTTAAACCACCCACTCTGCTAAGAAAGTCCGAACCGATTACCAGCTACCCGTATTCCTCATTGAGAAGTAGCTTATAGTTTTAAAATCATTAGTATGAATGAAAATATCGGAGCTTGTTCTAACCTTAAGTGTCGTCTCTCGCTCACTTAGAAAAATAAAAACATCCAAGGTTAGGATTGCTCTCCCGTAAAAATTCTTGATTTTATGAATTAATTTGAAATTGGCTAAATTTAGCAGTCCCAATTTTAAATAGGTGATCACTGAAGAATCTAAGTGAGTAGAAATACACGTCTATCATCCAGTTCCAATTTCCTTTTAAAATTATGTGACAAAACAAGAGGGGGAGATTCGGAAAAAGACGATGCACGTGAAAATAATGATGTATGCTTAGTTAGAAGACTTACAGTGAATCCTCACAATCTCCATGTGGGATGCAATACAGAATTTTAAAATTATTCTAAATGAATGCACGCCAATGAAAAACCGCACCAAAGCAGAAAGTTCTATTAGCGGGAAAGAATTGAGTTGAATTTTTGGCTAAATTTAATGATCTATGTGTGTCTCCGTTAAAGTGAAGTGTGGCTTAATTCCTACGAGAACAATTAAGAAACTAAAATGCTCTAAGAGCCGTATGTGCAGGTCTATCCTAATCGCCACTCAAATCGGGCCCCACCCTCACCAGAGAGTGAAACGGGCCACAACATACAACGGAAAGAGTTAGACATCTTGTTACCCACGCGAGAGTCCAAACAGACACCGCTATAAATGAGGAATTAATTACAGGAACAAAAAATTGTAGAAACTAAATCATAGACTCTACGCTCTCTCACGACTCGACTCGATCTTAATTTAATTGTGGCTTTTTTCGGAAGTTGATGAAGATGCTTCGGTTTCTTGAAAAACCGCTCCACGTACAACGGGTACCTCGCAAGAAAGATAAAAGAGATAATGTAAGAGAGTGACTCAAAAAATAATAAAACAACTAGAAAATAAATGCTGAAAATAAACGCGGGAAAAAAATGAATTTACAATGGAAAATTCGGAGGTCACACTACCTGAATGTGGAAAATCGAACGAAAATTTTTCAAAACACAAAACTAAGCTGTTTGCCTCCCCGACAACGACGCCATCTGACGAGTCTGATATTCGCTTGTTAGGAAGATGTATTTATCATCGTGCGTAAAAGTATGATTTGTCGTTCGTTGTAGGCGACGATCGGAATCGGTCAAGAAAATAGCCACACAAAATATTCGTTAATTTTAATCAATGCGGTTATATTTTATTTTACTTGGGCAAGTCCCAAGGTCGATCACAAGGAGGCAAAGGAACAACCTAGAATTATGTTTATCAAAATTCGAGCGTGGTTTTCAAGGCGGTCTTTTTTTGGAATTATTAATGCAATAAAGGATGCAATAATCAAGTTTGGCCTATTTTAGGGACTAAAATAAGAATTACGTTCAAACGATATCAGAAGAATATGAAACTTGGCCACGATGCAAAATATGATGAAATGAATGCACTGTAATGGTTTTGGAATTTTTGGATGCAATATGAATTTTTTATGAATTTTCAAATGCAAACAGAATGAATTTCAATATTTAATTATAATAAATATTAAACCTAATTATTTTTCAAGGAACAGAATTATCTAAATCTATCTACGTAATGAACCTCAGAAAAATTCTAAACTTCAAAAAGACTTGTTTCAATACCTACTAAAAATAAAAAAATCAAATATGTAAAATGATTTTTACAGGGCAAACTATGCATGCAAATGCAAATTTTTTTGGGCATATTGTCAAGCACACTTAATTCTACAGTATGTGATTTTTCAAGAATTTTTAGAGCAACGGTTAATCATATGCAAATTTCAGAGCACAAACTGGGTAAAATATGCAATTTTCCACACAATAATTAATTATTAATTAACCATCGATCACAAAAATGTCCACAATATGTCACAATGTAGAGAATTAAATATCAAACATCATGCTATTTTTGGATACATAAAATAATGCAATGTAGAGGTCTAAATTAATGAGGAATACATGGGTATAAATGCAATATATAAATATGAAAATAAACTACAAAGGGACCAAGTTGTAAATACCTAAACCCTTGGGGGTTCAACTGCAAAAATCCTAGAGGGGTACGTGCGTGGCACGTGCCCTCTAGTCGCCGGGGGGGGGGGGGTCTTCTGCAAAAGACCCAGCGGATCATGTGCTATGCACGTGACCTCTGGATCGGCTTGTAGATCTGGAAAGTCCTGGGGACTTTGTGTAATATTTCCACCAACGACACATGGGGTCACATGTTGGGCCAGCTTGAATACGACGCCCGGCCAAGGTGGAGGTGATGATGGGCCTCACGGCAGCGGAGCAATGGCCGGCGGAAGAGGACTGCTCCTGGTGGGGCTCCCGGCCAAGGTGGAGGACCGGAGCTGGTGTTGAAGATGATGACGATGAATCTTGTCGATGAAGATGGAAGCAGTGCGTCTGTGGCTATGATTGGAGTTGGACGTAGGCGTATGGTGGTTGTGGTGAAGAAGGCCGTGTTGGTTGAATCTCGATGAAGATGGACGGTGGAATCGAGGGTTGCGCAGGTGGAGTCGGTGGATCTATGGTGGTCACCAGAGCTTGGCAACGACGGTCTCGAGGGGAGGCGGTCGTGGGCTGCGACGAGTCCTGCTGGACTTGGATCTCGCCGAGGGAGATGAGGATAGGGCACTGTCACCGCCACTCCCTCGCTTGATGGCTATTCGGTGGATGAAGGGGCTGGTCGCGGGTTTGATGTTTATTAGAGATGGCGATGGTGCCGATTATGGAAGGGGATCGGAGACGCGTTTCATCGAGGAATGAGATCGAGATCTACAGAATTGCGATGGGATTCGACAAGGCGATGGCAACGCGAAGGGATCTTTGACGTGAGATTTGCGGAGGAGAGGGGATTCACGGTGGAGGAGCAAAAGGGGAAAGTCGGTGATGATTTTCAAGGTGGGAGGTTGAAGACGAGCAGGGGCCGTCCGATCGATCGAGATCGGAGGGCCCTGCTGTGGCCACGTTTCGGCAAGAAGGGGGAAGAGTGGGGCACGTGCTTGGGAGGCACGTGGACGCACGTGCGGGAGCTATTATTTGTTTTATTTATTTTTTTATAAAAACTTAATAAATAAAAACCTTTAAAATGGCTGACACGTGGCGGCACCAGGTGCTGCCACGTGTCAACACCGGAAATTCAAAAAATAAATAGTTTGTAAAATCAAAAATAAATAGCAAATGGCCTCGTATCAAAAAATTTTCTTCATGAAAATTTCTCACGATGTGATCTACAAATTTCATGAAGATATAAAAACCAAAATCAATCAATTGCAAAAACTGATATTTTTGGGGTATCCCTTGTACATAGAATACCTTGATTTTTGGTTTTATAATTTTGTGTCATTTTTAAACCAGATAAAAATCCGAAAAAAATGGTAAAATCAAAGATAAATAATTACATATTAGTCTATATTTTTTTATTTTTATTAATGATAAAATATGTACATAAAATATTAGGTCAAAAACCGTTAAAATACAAAATGTACAAAAGAGGCCCAAAACCCAACTTTCACATATGAGCTCCGATTCACTTGAACTTGGTCTTATTTTGAAGGTAATTGAATGTACATTAGTTCAAAAGTGAGCGAGATTAAAACGAACACTAGATGAGGAAGATATGAGGTTTTTAGTCCGAAACTCCGAAACTAGGGTTTGGGTTTTGGTCCACTTATTTGAGTTAGTTATTTTTTTGTATTTTTCATTTATTCTTGTTAGTGATATATACACAGTGGAGGTGGTTTTGTGTCATTTGGAGTTAGCATGAATGATTTAAAAATCCAGGAAGTTAGGTTATTTACAGGTCAATTTTGGCTTGAATTTTTGGCTTCTTATTTTGTGCAGAAATTAGTGCTAAGATGCAATTCTTATGAAAACATGCATGAATGCCAATTATGCAGAATAGATGCCGAAATGTTGTTGATTTTGAGGGATTTGAGCTTAATAAATGAGATTTAGAATGATGAATCCGAGATTCATCAATGCCCACTGTGAAGAAGGGCTTGAAAGAGGCATGCACGAACAAATATCGACCGAACTGTAATAATAGATGTCAACAAGTAAAGTAACATGTCCTTATGATGTCCATAGTCAATGCCATCCGCAATCTTTCTCAAAGGAAATCAGATAAAGGAGCATCTTTGATCAAATGCGAGATTTTTAACCAAGTCTTCGAGTGGACTCTGCTTGATAGCAGCTCTTGCATCAACCACCCCCTCATCATTACAGCGAGAATTCAGGTTGGGTCCATTGAAGCCTACACACATGATCCTTCAGTTTGTTGATCGATCAATCAAAAACCACGAGTCTATTGGAAGACATCATCGTAAAGGTGCATGACATGTAGTTTCCTATTGATTTTGTAGTCATAGGTATGAATTCACATGTATCATTACTTCAGAACCCATTTATTCTTGGATAGAGACCGTGGTTCACTATGGGTCTAGGAAGATCACGTTAGCTCGAGCAGTAACAGAGTTACTACATATATGGTTAGTGAGACGAAAGTCGTATCTGATGAAAGCTACGCAGCCATGTCTGAAGCAGACAATGGTGTTATTACATATATGAGATATAGAACTCTCTTTAAATGAAACATGCATCTAGAATATCCTCTTTCCTGATGAGGACCTGGAAAGCACGGTTGACACAAGCTTCATTGTCACTTGGGAGATAGATTCCATTTTGTTGATGCATCTATTTGATTTAGAAGACTCATGCTATTCCAAACATGATGAATTCATTGTAGATTTGTTTGGCACAATATTAATTGAACCACAAGTCACTGAGGTGAGTAGTACCTCTAAAATCTTGTCAGATCATTCATCTACCATAATAGATTTTAAAGTGGTCGAGAAGCAAGCTAGATCAAAACCAGAATTAAAGCCACTTCTGGCAGGACTCATGTATGAATTCCTTGTGGGTGCAGAGAATGTGTATCCAGTCATCATTAGCAGTAGGCTGACCCCGGATCAAGAATTCGATTTCTCGAGGTTCGAGAGAAAAACTACAAGGCACATGATTGGTACGTATTAGGCCTATACAGAATAAATCATGCTTTGTACTCACACCATATTTACTCGGAAGAAGATGCCAAGCCATCCTAAGAGTTTCAAAGAAGACTGAACCCAAAGTTGCGGGATGTAGTCAAGAAATAAATCATGAAATGGTGTGACTTGAGCTTCATTTACCCCATCTCTAATTCAAAATGAGTGAGCCCCATACATGTAATTCCGAAGAAATCAGGGCTTATTGTGGTTACAAATGAAAGAGGAGAGGAAATTTCTACTCGAGTACCGACATCCTGACGTGTATTTGTCGATTATCACCACCTTAATGCCACAACAAAGAAATCCCACTTTACGTTGCCATTTATCGATCAAATACCTAAAATGTTGGCTGGCAAGGAGTTCTTCTGCTTTCTGGATGGATACTACCGGTTCAACCAAATGGTAATCATGTCATAAGACTATGAGAAAACTACCTTTACTTGCCTATTCAACACCTACGCCTTCAGGATAATGCCCTTTGGTTCATACAATTAACCTGTCACATTCCATAGGTTCATTATCGCAGTCTTTGTTCATATGGTTGGCAGTTTTCTCGAGGTGTTTATGGATGATTTCTCCATCTACAGTGACATCTTTCATTCTTTTCTTGAATATATGGACCAAGTACTTAAGAAATGTCATGAAGCCAATCTCATACTATCTTGGCAAAAGAGCCGCTTTATGGTCACAGACGGGATTGTGTTGGATAAAATCATTTTCGAATGTGGCATGAAAGTCGATCTGACAAAGGTGGATGTAATAGCTAATATAGATCCACTCAGATTGTTAGAAATGTGAGATCGTTTCTGAGGCAAATGGGTTTCTACAGAAGATTCATCAGAGATTTCAGCTGCATCACCCGACCACTAACAGAATTGTTGTGCAAGGAGATCAAGTTTAATGTTGATCAACATGTTCTCCTTTCATTTAATCAACTGATGGATCTAATCACTCAAGATCTATTCCTATAGATAAGAGATTCGTCTCTACCCTTTGAAATCATGATGGATGCGTCAGATTTCAAGTTGGGGTCTTGTTTGGACAACGCAATGACAAAGATCCCTACGCCCTTCACTACACCAGCAAGATAGATGAAGCTCAATGTAACTACACTATTACAGAGAAAGAGTTGTTGGTCATGGTTTTCGCCCTCAAGAAGTTCAGATCCTATCTTCTTTGATATAAAGTCACCATATACATTAACCACTATGCTATCATGTACTTACAACAGAGGAAGGATGCCAAGCCTAGACTAATCAGGTGGATCCTTCTCCTCCAGGAGTTCACTTTGGAGATCAAAGAAAAGCATGGAGTTCAAAATGTGGTAGCATATCACCTCTCCATAATTGAACAACAAAAGCTTCCACTGAGAAGTGCACCCATCATAGACACCTTTCCTAACAACTCGATTCTTGTCATGGGCTCCCTCCCAGGTACGTCGATATCATGATCTAACTCGTATCTAGGGTAGTGTCACATGATTGGACAAAGTTGAAGAAGGATAGATTCTTTTCCCAAATTCATTTCTGCCAATGGGAATACCATTTCTATTAAGGGGAGGAGCATACTGCATTTAGCATTAGTGTATTCTTAAGAGGAGCATCAAAGTATCCTTGAGCATTGTCACTCACTCGAATCTGATGGACACCACTCTGGAGACAGAACGACAATGAAAGTATTATAGTGCGGCCTCTGGTGGCTCACACTATTTAAGTATGCCACAACATATGTAAAGCACTACACTAACTTTCAGAGAATGGGAGGCACCATTACAATAAATGACTCAATATTCCTGAAATTTATTCATATTTCAAATGTGTTCGATAAATGGAGCATTGATTTTAGGGGATTATTTCCCATAGTCAGGGATTTGAGCACATCCTGCATGTCGTTGACTACGTAAGTCATTGGATTGAAGCTATTCCTGCCCGATATGCGACAACCAAATAGTGTTCCGATGTGTGAGAGAGAACATCATCTCGTAGTTCAGGATTCCGAAGATTCTGATATCAAATGGGGGTAGTTATTTCATTAATAAAGAGGTCATAAAAAATTAACGAAGGAGCATGACATCGAGCATTGAGTTGTGTCTCCTTATCATCCCCAAACCTATGGCATGGTAGAATTATCAAATAAGGAAATCAAGATGAACTTGAAGAAGCTTGTGAATCTAGATAGAAAGAATTTGTCCCAACTCTTGGACTGCATCCTTTGGGCATACATACAGAACCTTTTACAAGTCTCCCTTAGGCTTGTCACCCTATCATATGGTTTACGGAAAGTCATTCCATCTACACATGGAACTTCTCCATAATCTTTATGAGCAATAAGGTGGTCAGCAAAGGAAAGAGGATCTGAACAAGCTCCTAGAATTTTGAGACTATGCTTATGATAACACCTTGTTGTAGAAGGAGAAGGTTAAACATTGGTACGATTGGCACATCATATGAAAGTCCTTCGAGACTGGATAGAAAGTGTGGTTATTTGACGCAAAGTTGAAGATAATCCTGAGCAAATTAAAGAGTAAATGGAGAGGTCCATTCCGACTAAAAGAAGTGCATGACAACAAAAGCATCGTGATATCAAACTTCTTAGCTAACAGACAACCATTCGTCATCAAAGGTTACTGAAGTTGTACCTTGAGTATGACACTTTCCTGACCGTTATCGGTGTCATTCAAATAATTATTGATGAACACTCCACAACCAACACAACAACAGAAGATTCATATAATGTCCCTAAAAAATTCTTCCTTTCATTTTCTCCAATTCGGATGTATTTTCTATTTCATGCTTTGTTTTCCTCATTCATTGCTTCTATACTAGGGATATGCTTCACCCTAAGTATAGGGGGATGAGTAAATTCTTGCTATTAATTATTTGTTCCATCACCTGTCTCCTCTCTTGTTTATATTCATGTCTTTACTTAGGGATATTTTACCCTAAGTGTAGGGGGAAACTGGAAGAGTCGTTGAAGTTGTTTATTCCGACCCTCGACCCTCCCTACGTGTAGATATAGTAAATTATACTTACATTAGTTGATCCTAACTATAAGGGGGCGACGACCCACTTCTCCTTGATTGATTCTTTATTCTTTAGTGTTTGAAGTATAGGCCTCTCTATACTTAACACGAGTTATTTCTTCTCTTTTCTCTCTGATATGTGAGGACATAACTCAAGCTAAGTATAGGGGAGTTGTATATACTTTGTATATACTATATTCATAACTACTTTGTATTTTCAATAAGTATGGCTAAAATACGTTAAGTATAAAGAACATACTTGTATAAAATTCATTAAAATTCTTTGTATATACTTATTAATAAATCAGATAAAACTGTCTTGCAATATATTTGAAAAATGGTTTGGAAACTTCTTTGAAAACACTTCTGAAAACTATTTGGATTTTTTTTAATATTTTCAACATTTTGTAAAAATGTTTTGTTTATAAAAATTCCATTTAATTATATGAATAAAACGTTATAAAAATCTATTAGAAAATATTTGGAAAATGGTTGCAAAATTATTTAGAAAATTCTATATATATTATTTGAAAAATCTTTGCAAAATGATTTTTAAATTTTTTGTCAAATTATTATGAAAAATAAGGTTTTCAAAATGTTTGCAAAAAAACTTTTCAAATTAATTTTGAGAACTATGTATATAATTCGAATAAATAAAGATTATTTACAAACATTGTATATGCAATCCTGTAAATTTCTATAACCCAGCCCCGGTAAATAAAAAAATGAATGCCCATGTAAATATATCTACATACACCTTTTGTTCAAAACCTTTTGTTTTAAAAATATGCAAAACTAAAAAATCCCAAAAACATTTTCAAAATATTTTTCGAAGTTGCATAAAATTTCCATAACTTTTTAAAAATCCTTTAAAAGTTCAAAACTATAAAAGTGCATCACAAAAATATTTTTCTTGCATTTTACATAGAATTTACATTTTTCGGAATAACAAAGACAATTTAACAAGTTCAAAACATTGGATCTTGGGATATACCTTAATACACTAATTTTCAAAGGAATCTATTTGAGTAGTCGAATTGGAGAGATTTCAGGTCCCTTAACTTAATTATTTAGGTTCCATAAGACTATATTCATGAGTCAATTCAGTGTGCTTCAATAGAACCTTCATATCATCCGTAAGACTCTTAAGACAATGATTTGACTAGAAACCTCGCACCTAGCACTTAGCTCAACTCTGATAGATTGTTGAGAAATGATTGGAGTCCAAGTCGGGACGATGCGAGGCTGCTTCATCGAGGTTGGCTGATGAACCATTCTTGGGGATTGTCAATAATAGTCGTCTAACCCACTTCCTTTGGTAACAATGATATCCAAAGATTGGATATGTATTGAGATAATGCTTCGAATGAGGAATGTGTACCGACGCAACTATTTCCATGACCCAAAAAATGGGTGAAACAGAATATGCTATATCCATCAGGGCACAAGCCAGAATGCAAAAGATATATAAAGTCAAATCCAAAGAATCCAATACGGAAAAATTCACAAAAATTTTAGCTTCAGAAAAAAGCATGCTTCTTGTTGAAGAATCAGTTACACTGACCGACTTCCAAGGGAGTGAAGACTATACAGGTCCATTCCCACTTCTTTTCTCATTCTTCTAACTTCTTCCCCATTTGGTTGTAAAGATTGGGAGCACCTGATCTTAGAAGGGAACAATTGTCTCCACACGGACAAGTTACCAAAGGAGAAGACGCCTTGATGGTTAATCAATTTTGTCTGGATAGTGTTGAACAATTTCACACATATGGTTCACTTCAAGCAAGACTATGCGACTGAGAGGATGGTTCTGTCCTGGATGTGAATTGGACTTGATGATAGGAGTATGGAACCTAAGGGTTGTTATGTCACACTTCCTACCTTCCATGTGGTTCCGAACACAACATTAATCCAAAGACATTCTTTGAGATCCAAACTTTGACTTTATTTAGACTAGTTTAAAAGTTGAAAATTATTCCAAGTTATTTTTTTTCTTTTCTTCATTTTTATTTTCTTCACTCATTGCATAAGTGTTTGTTAGGGACTTGCAATGGTAAGTATAAGGGGTGATAAATCTCCATTTCATCACCTTTATTCTTTCATTTGGCCTTTAAACCCTAGATAAATGCATGTAAGTATCATTTTTTCTACAAAATAACAATCATTATGTATTATATAATTATTGTATAAATTACATTTTTTAAAGATAAAATAAAAGAATAAACAAAAATAATAGAAAATAAAATAACAAAGGTATTTAAAGACCTAAACCCTGTGACCAAGTCAAGAATTGATTTGGTCGATAAGAAATTAAGTAGGGGGAGATATGGGTAAAAACAAATTAAACCCTATTTATTTTTTTCATCAATAACTCATTTTTGGGAACTATTTTATTCTTTGTTATTTATAACTCAAATAAAGAAACTTTGTACGTAAAAGTTGTATATATATAATAATATACTATTTATTTATCCATCAATAACAATGTACTTTGTACAGAAATATATAAAAAAACAAAATAGATTTCACACAAAAAATATATATACAATGTACTTTTTATACTCTAAATAAAGAAAATTAAACTTCCCAGACTCATTTCTTCTCCATATGAATGTAAAATTTATGAAAATCAACTATAACTGTATATAACTTTTAACAATCTGTTTAATGAAGGTGGTATCATTTAACTTGGATTTAATATATAAAAGTTCGATTTTGGACCCATGTTGTAAAATATAGCCGAATAAAATATTCACCTTATTTATTCTTTATATTTTTTATACTTTTATATTTTTAAATTTTGTAAATATTATTTATAGTATATGCACATATTTGGAAAAGAATAAAATCATAATAAAGAATTAAAATAAAATAATACACAAAAATATATAAATGGATATACAATACTTATACCAAATAAGTATTCATATTTATTTAAGTATACACCTTATATAAAAAATGAAATACAAATATATTTATATATTTTTATATAACATATAAATATAAAAATTATGAGAATAAAATATTAAAATTAAAAAAAACATAATATAGGTAAATATACATAAAAATAAAATCCTAAAAAGCAACATATAATAAATGAACCCATAAAATAAAATAAATATCAAAATTAAATACTACAAAAATACTCAAAAATTGTTATTTTATGACCAAAAATTAATAACTTCATTTGCTATTTATTCTTTATTGTACAAGACACTTTTGCCTTGTATTTTTCTGGTTGGTGCACATGGCTCAACCAAAGCTTGGCTTTTGTTGACCTCGGTCAACTATCCTTCATGCGTCTCTAATGTGTCAAAGCCTCAAGTGGCCCATTTCCTCGATTTTCCAAGCCATTCAGATCACCGAAATGCCCCAAGTCCTTCTTTGATTCCCTTCCCATCACAACCATCTTTCCCGGACCATCATCCTCTATATCTTCATCGAGCCACGAAATAAGGCTAATCAAAATTAGGGGTCAAGACCCATGTTTAAAAATAAATCCCCATACCTATCTTCCCCTTTTGATCCCTCTCCGAGCTCTATAGTATCTCCAACTGGAGTCTTGTGAGTTCGTCAATGACAAAAGTAGAACCCCTAGGCTTGGAGCATCGCAGGATGAGGAGAGGGGTCCATGCAACGCTCCGACGACGTCCTTCTCCTTGGTTTCCCTGCCAGGTATGAGCTTCATCTTTTAATGTCTTAGATTGATTTCTTTATCATAATTTCATTTCCATATTTAATTTAGTCATTATATGAGTAGAATAGTGTTATTTCCAATATTTTTCGTTTGTCGGAGCCACTAAGGCTCCGACAATCTTATCGTGATCTTAACCGTATTCCGACACCAATTCACCACCATTTCGTTCCCCTCCATGTTCTCCACCTCCTGCACTACTTCGTTCCACCTGATCTTTCTCAGGTTAGTCCGTCCAATATCCCCCCTCCACCGTTCGTCGGAGCATTTCTGTCCACCTTATCCCCTATGCGATTGAGCTTCATCTTGGGTCGAGGCAAATCATGTTGAACCCGTGAGTATTCTCGTATAGGTTAGAGCTTGTAAGGGCCCACTATTGGTTGAATTCCAATGGGAAGAAGTGTCTCCAGGTAGCCAGACTTTGTCGAAGCTTTAGGACCCCATCACTGGGTCTCGAACTCATTCAACGCCACCATTCAATGCAGAACATCGGCAGGAACAAATTGAGCACCTCAACATTGTAGATGGATGCCCAATTTACAAAATTTTGGGAGATTAAGGGATAATACCTTAGTTTTTATATTTATGTGTGTATACGTGTGTGCGTGTTTTTGTTTAGTATGTACTTAATTTTATGTATACATTATTAATATAAATTCCTATATATATATATATGACTATATCTAATATTAAAATTAAAAAAATAAAAACAATAATTTTTAGAAAGATACATAAAAATCAAATAAAAATCATAAAACCAAAAACACACATAAAAAGACTTAAAGACAATTATATACATAAATCACATTTATTAACAATAATCATTAGGCTACCTAGCTTGCTCTATTTGTTTCAACCACTACATGCTTACATGATATACATCTTTGTTTGTAGAGTATAATAAATTGTTCCTCACATTTTGGCTATCCATTGCTTATTCATACATTGTGGGTAATTGTTGATTGATCATGTGATCTAGTGAGCGGTTGCCTCAACAACAATCAATCTTCACTTATTCAGTGAGGATCTCTTTTTTTAGACCCTTACAGGATCCTTTCCCAGCAACCCCTGATTTCTCTAGTATTTCCATATGGACCAACCAGAATACTTGGACCGTTGACCTCACAGTCAACAGTCCTTTCCCAACCGCCATCCTTTGTTATATGTCATGAGACCTCTGACTTCTCCAATTTTTTGCATGCGATCCATGGCTATGTGGACCTCAACTACTTCATAAAGTTGTTCCCCATACTCTCCTCCATCTGGCATGCCATTTAGGCTACAACAACCCCTTGAATCCTTCATTCAATCTCCTTTTCCCTACTGCCCTTCGTCTCTTCTATAAATGAACCTTCATCTCCCGGTTTTTGGATTTGATATTATTTTCCCCCTTATAACAAAAATAGGATACCCCCTGTAGAGAGCTCATGGTGACAGATCGAGCCTCACCGCATTATCGACATGGATAAGATGTGGAGGAGGGTGATGCATGGACTCATCGAAGTTCCTCTGGCGAGCCTCCACCAGCTCCCTGCTTCCGACAGGTTTGAGTTGCTTTAGGCAAGTTTTTACAGTGCATTTTCATTCTTTATTTCAGTTTAGGTGTTAATTTATACAATTAGTATGTTACTTAGTGTAATTTTAGATTTTTAGTTTGTTGGGGCCTGAAGCTCTAGCTCGAATTCAAAGTGATCTCCAACCAGTTCCAACCAACAATCACCCCCGTCTCCTTTCCCATTCGTTTCTCTATCCGAACCCCATGTTCCCAGCTTGATATTGCAATGAATCGATATTGATTCTTGCTTCCTCTTTAACTATACATTGGAGCTCATCCGCCCCACTCGTCCAATGGTTCCCTAGCATCAACAAATGGTCGACAAGACATGTCTCGATCCAGTTTTGTGTAGGATTGAGATTTAGTGGAGCCCGTAGAGCATGGAATAAAGAACATACAAGAGCTCCATGTGCCCCCATTTACATTCGATCTCCAAGACCCCATCATCGTGTCATGTAACATCTGAGGCTTCTTGTAGACACGGTCGGGCCTCTGGAGTCTTTTCCACTAGTTGGAGGAGAGATCGAATGTCGGAGGCTCAAGAAATCACTTATTGATCAAGCATAAAAAGTCATTATTCTGAGTTCGTCAGAGCATCTCTACTCCATTGGATTGAAGGCATGGTCCACATCTAATTGGGGACGCTCGTTTAGAGGCGAAATGGTGCACAAGGAGGACCACATGATCGAACCAAGTAGTGCGCCCTTCACTGTTTGATAACGTGCCCTAGGTAAATAATTAAGTAGCCATGTTGCTTTTTTATTTACCAATTAGTCCTGTAAATATAAACTCTTGCCTAATTATTTATGTAATAATTTTATAGGCCCCCATACTTCTTTCTTTTTGTAGTTGGGTTCTTTATCAGGTCACCTAACATGCTCGTACATGTGAGGGCCTATCTATTTTGCAACTAAGCCCTGTTAGGTTTATGTATATTAGTTTTGTCCTATAATTTGTAAATATAATGCAATATTTATTAGTAATTTGCACATAGAATCATGTATTTTACTTTTATTGCAATTATTCCCCTGCCATGCTTGATTTTATTTCACACATTTTTATTTTTTTATTAAATAGTTTTTATGCTCTAAAATTGTAGTAAAAATATGGTAGATGCCTCTTAGCATGATTGTACACATTTTATTTTATTTAGAATTTTATTATGTTATCATATTTATTAAAAATCTAATAGGATCCATTTATTCCCTATTTGCATATAAAAATCCAAAAAATATAAAACCAACATTAAAAATTCAGAAAAATATAGCATATATATTATTATATATATAACATCCAGACAAAAATTTAAAAAATATAGAAGAAAAACCTTAAAAATCTCAAAACCCTAAAAACTTATGAAACAAAGAATAATTTCATTAAAATCTAAAAAATAGCTTTTGTTTTATTTTTTATTTCTATTATATAGTATACATTAACAATAGTGTTGAGTATTTTTGGACTTATAATCTTTTTTTAATACCCAAATTATCCAGCCTATTTATCTTATTTTTTATTTTGTATATTTTAATACATTAAAATAAATAAAAATTAGTAAAAATTATAAAAATCACAAAAATAAAGGAAAATATCAAAAATATAAAAACATTTTATTTACTGGTTTTTTAGTATATATAATTATAAAAGTATATTTATACTATATACACTTAATAATAATTATATGTTAATGACTATCATTATTATTACTTATAAATGTATATTATATATTTAAAAACTTCTAAGAAGGGATTGTTCACTATATAATATTTTATACATTTTGTATCATTTATATTATCTATATTATTATCATCATATATACATATACGTATATTATACTTTAAAACCTAGAAAGAAAATAAAATTTGCATAATTAGAAAGAAAATAAAAATATCAAATTTAAAAAATAAACAATTGAAAATCCATAAAAAATTTAAATATAGTTAAAACCCACAAAAAATAAGAAGTAGAAAATATATAAATAATAATAATAATTATTATTATTAGTTATTATTAATTATTAATAATTATGCATGTCCATTGTTTGCTCTCAATGGTTTGACCCCTACAATTGACATGATATACACATCTTTTTTCGGGTACAATAAATTTTATCTCGCATTTTATTTATTGTTTAATCATTATGGTGGGTTGATTGTCTATTATCTGATTGGTTCATGTGTCGAGTGCCGAGAGAGGGTCTATATAGCGATTGTCGTATCCGACTTATCAGACACCACAGGCTCCTCCAAGACCGGATGTTAGGCACTGCTCCACTGAATAAATACATCAAATGGTGTTGTCACTTGGGAGAAACATGTAGGATATGATACATGTATATATTAGCTATCTTATTTCGTATATTTATTTCATTTTTAAATAATTCTTTATTTCCTCTAATCATCTTTCTTTATTGACTTCTTTACGAGGGTGCACTACATGAGAGTGATCATCTAGGAGACCGAGGTAGTCGAGTAGAGTGGAGACTGGCCCCTTCTTTGCAGGATTGTAGGAGAGCGAGCAAAAAATCCGACTAAGAAGCCAAACAACATAGTAGCTTAGTGTAGATTTTTTTACTTTTTATTTTAGAGAGAGACTATTGATTCAATTTTAACAATATAGGGACTTGAACTCTTGGAATTAGCGGGTGTTTGTTCTACTGGGGCTTGCTTGATTTTTCACACTATCCTTTGCATTTTAACTTTTCTTTTCTCTATTTTTCTCATTATTTTCTTTTATTTCCCATGATTTGAGTTTTCCACCTTATTTTTTTTGTGTGAATAAGCCCATAGTATTTAGGATTTCTTAATAGAGTAATTTAGTTCCAAATCCCCAATATCTACATGCACCTATAGTTTGTGATACGTTTGTACCTAGTTAAAATAAATTTGTGCTTCACAATAATAGAAATTCTTTCTTAGGTTTATTTCATCGGCTTGCATACCTCATGTTGTGTAATTTGAATTTCTGTCCTAGATCATGCATGGAGAGCACTGTGAAGCACTGTGAGCCTTCTTAGTGAGAATCCATCATTATGATACAGAGGTAATATTTCCATCCAAATATCAACTTGCATTGCTTTTCCATTATCTCCCTCTGTTTTTCCTAACTTAGGTCTAAAAGAAAATACAAAAAAGGGTATTGCTAATAAACTAAAACAAGGGTATTGCTAATAAACTTTAACTCTAAATAAAATTCATAAATACATCATTGTCTTGGGTTCATAAAGCCCACATTGTTTCAGGTACACTCTAGATAGAGTGAGGCATGATCCTAGGATATAGATCCATAATACCAGCATGGGTACTACCTTGTTGTTGACTGGATCCACGAAGTATTACCTCTTTTATCATACGTGGGCGAGTAGGTCTTCGTCTGCTTACAGACTTAGTCTGAAGTACTGATATTAGCCCATCCCTTCATGGGGGTGTCTCCCTCATCATCTTGCATCGAAGTACCCCTCAAGGGGGGAGGTACTGTTTCACCTATCAACTTCCTCCATTATTATTTGGTTGAGTAGTGGATCTAGACCCAATAGCAAGGATTCTCTTAAAAAAGTACAGGTTATAGGTTACAAAGGAAGTGGGAAGTACAAGATAATTTTCTGGTAGTACTCACTCTCCTATGGCGATAGTCTCGTGGACTTGCTATAATTTTGCATGAATAATATTAAAATTGAAAAGAAAAGAATAGTTCAAGTCTTATTACTTCGTAGGGTTGAGTTGGTGGATCCTTTGCATTGTGTTTGTTTGAATCAGATTCAGGTCAAAAATTGGTCCCGTGCATTTGCATAATTTTTCATTTCTTCTCTTTTTATTTCTTTGTATTTTGCTCACATTAAGCCTTCTTCCTATTTCCTCTTCGTCTAATACTTTTGTTTATCACTGTGTTCATAATCATCATCTGTTATGCTTCTATTTCGAGATGATGACTCGTGGATGGTTTAGTCGGGACCCCACTGACACCAACATCGAACCCATAAACTCAACATATTCAATAATTAAAGGCAATTATGAGAAACCAGTTCAGACTTTGCGAACTGCTCTCCAGACTCCTCGTCTTCTTCTCTAATAAATCGGGATCACTTTTGTCCAAACATTTGCCCTTTGTGGATGGAGATCGGTTTCTCACCATATCAAGTGCTCCATTCACATCTATCTGGAGTTAACCCTAAATCCAAACACATCACTTCAATTGGTACCCAAAGCTTCCAGTCCGATCAGGATGCATCTTATTGTGTAGATAAAGAGCCAAATTTGAACCCCATTCAGATAAATTCTTCCGAGTATGATTCATAGATCGCTTCTCAAGGGAAAGAGAATGGACCCCAATAGCCTAATCAAGGCCCTCAGCTGGATCAAAATGCAGTGAATGCCTAGTTGTTAGTTTCCTTTCAGTCCATCCGGCAACAACTTACATATCAGGCTCTCTCCCAGGTTGCCTTCATCGAAAGGTTCAATGACCTTAGGAGATAAAGAGAGAACCAATGATTAGGAGGGAGGAGTTGGAGAACATGATGAATAAGGATATCGACCCATGGATGGACAAGCAAACTAAGAAGAGAGGCTCCTAAGTCCACACTCAAAGAAGCATACAATCCAGGCGTTGGCCACATGATAGGGCCGATTCAGATTCCTTTGGTCCACGGACACTTTGAGGTAAAGATGCAGTTCTTGGCTCTTCTCCCCTTGTTCCATGAGAACGTAAATGAAGAGCCTTATATAGATCTCCAATAGTTTTCGCACAATGCACAACCTTAACTTCCCGTTAGGTGTAGTTAAAATGACTGTCTTCCATTCGACCTTCAAGAAGGCTTTGTACTGGATAAATAACTTGGGGAAGGTGGTGATGAAATGGGAGTAACCTAAGTCTGTGTTCCTCCACAACTTCTATCCTTTTGGTCGTCTCAACCAAATGTATGCTCATATCATCAACTTCTCCCAAGGACCACTCAAGTCCATCCATGAAGCTTGGGAGAGGTTTAAATATTTACAAGAGAAGTGCCCCCACCATGACATTCCTCGAACTAGATTAGTCCAACATTTCATAGGGAGCCAGACATAAGATAGTCAGAGTCTTGTCGATGCCACATGTAGTGGCTCTCATTTCAACAAGGATGAGGATGCCATTTGGAAAATATTTGATGAAATAGCTGAAGGAGAGGCTGAATTATCCTTATCCCATGCGTATCAGCAACAACCATATACCCACCCCAAGCCAGTGAACATGGCGGCATCACATGAGCAGGACAAGGACCAGAGATCCAACCTCAACATCATCGAGAACCACCTGTCCAAAGTTGATATCATTAATAAGCAATCACACGACCTAGAGAAATTGTCTATGATCGAATAGATAACACAAAACCAACATAAATTGATCAAATTACAAAGCAGTTGGAGCTGCTAGTTAGCACAATGAATGATTGTCCGTCTGTGAGCCCATTAGCCACAACAACTGTTGAGACAATGGGGCCTTCATCACCATAAGAATCTCAGCCATGTTCAGAGTATCCTCAGTTGATCCGGAATGTATACTATGTGGGAGCTCTGGGCCTGTTGCCACATGTGTCACTGAAACTAGTTGTCTACCTGCCCAAGCCCCAATCATATGGGGATTCATTTTTCCTACCTCATTCACGAGGTGAAGGACATCTGGAATAATATGAACAACTAGACCACCCATGAAGAACCAATAGGGTCATTCCTTTGACATTCAGTGATACCACCAACCTTCTGATGGGAAGTTGGTCCAGCAACACTAACCTCTACAACAGTCTCCACTATATCAGACACTTGGAGATAGATTCACCAGTACTAGTAGCTAGTGTATTGCCATAATTAATTGTATCACAATTATGTGGCTGCTCAGAACAATCAGTACTTCCCTCCTCCTTAGCATTATCATCATCCTCTTTCTCAGTACCATTCTCAGTATTCTCACTCGCATCCTCCACAATATTATCTGAACTAGTATGGTTAGCATGTTGAACTAGCATTGCTCATGTGAACCCAACTCTCGAATGCTTGTCCCAACTTGTAAAAAGCCTAGCAAAGATGAGCCAGAAGCTTGATGACCTCACCATAACCAAAATATCAATTCCAGCATAGGTCAAGGCCAATCTCAATAACTTCAAGCTAAAGGTGCAAGTAGTTTGCAATGTCTCAGTCATCTAACAAAGTAAAGTATTTATGAGTTTATGATATCTAATGTAGTGACTCTCAGGAGTAGTAGGACCTTGCAATTGTCTGCCATAGTAAAGGGAAGAATAAAGCATCTTCCAACGAGTCGTCATCTTCTGCATCAATTGGTCCTGCAGTAGAGCCGGGTGAGGAAGAAGAAGATGGAGGAGCGACACTATACCACCACCATCAGCAGCAAAAATACCAAAAAATTAACAAGAGGAAAATGTTTAATAAGAGAATAAGAGACCAAACCACACCAATCTAGCATGGGAGAAAGATGCAGCAACAGCTGATCTAGAGCTGACCGTAGAAGCCGAAGCTCCAGTACATAAATTTTAGCATGTTTTGCATGATTGTGCACCTTCTAGCTATTCATATGTAAGTAATGATGTAAATAAAAACAATGCCTTGGTTCTATAAAAATTCATTTTTCGAATGCAATTAAAAATTCCAAAAAGAATGAAAAATTGAAAAATGCTTTTTCTAATCCTAGCATTTTTGAGATAATTAAGAATCTTGTCTTAGAAATGTCATTGTAGAAGGCCATGGATTACATGCCAACAATAAAAAAAATGCCTAAAATAATCATGTACCTCGAATCGTCAGCCATGAAAGAACAGATGCAACATAGGAGAAAACCAAATCCTAACAATCGCCATTGTAAGTCATATCAGTGATCTCCCGTAGAAGAAGAAAGACAAGGGGGAACCCCTAATCAGATGTCACATTTTTTATCAAAATTTTAAGTGAACTTTTCTTGATCGCGGTTCCTCTATAAACTCCATGCTCTCCTCATTTTTTCAAGAATTTGGTTTGGGTCCACTTAAACCCACAAACAAGATCCTTAAGTTTGTTGATCAATGCATTAAGAAGCCAAGAGGTTTTTAGAGGACATTATCGTAATTGTGCAGGATATGCACTTCACGTTGGACTTCATTGTCCTGGACATGGATTTTCCTGCACCGTTACTCCATACCCCTATTATCCTTGGTCGCTCACTCCTTTAGATGGTCGAAGATGTAGCTGAATACAGATTTGGAAAGATCATGTTCCACTACTGCAGTGTCCAAGTCATAGCGGACATGATCAATGAGTTTAAATGTAACAACATCCAACACATTTCACTTTACATTTTGTTGGAAAGAAAAGGGGAGGGGGTTAGTGTAAAAGTCTCATTTTTTATTCTCATAAATAGAGCCACCAACTTTATCTCATTTCCCATACACCAACCAACCACCAAAATCCCTTTCCCATGCATTACTCTCTCTTTCCCCTTTCCCCATAAAACATAGCCGTCCATACCCCATTCCCATACACCACCCACCCACCAAAATCCCTTTCCCATGCAATTGCACTCCCTCCCCATGCATGTGTTTAAGTTTTGTCTTTATGTGTGCATGTACTAACTCTTCTTATTTGTAGGTTTAATAGATCTATAAAATGAAGGCACTCTCTTCCTCAAGGGGATCTCTTGCTCTCAAGACACTTTTTACTCCTACCATTCCCTCTCGACTCCGACTTCTCTCCCTCTCTCAGGAAGCTCTCGCCCAAGGCAGACGAGTCTCTCTCTCTCTCACCGAAGATCCTCTACGCCACCATCTTCCTCGACTCCATCCTTGAGTGTGCGAGCAGCCCACACATCTCCCCGCACACTCCCATCTCTGCCATCATCATCGTCTTCACTCCAGAATCAAATAGAGAAGTATTTCTTTCCCATCTTCTTTATCGCTTGTATTTTTTCTACCTTAATTAATTTGTTTAAGTTGAATTTGCAAGAACAACTTTGATTGTGTAAGCTATTGTCAACTCTATATATGCAATGCAAGTTTTATATTTCATCATTCTCTCTTGAAAGCTTCCAAGTAAATCTCATCTTCCCATATTAAATTGCGAATCAACCCCCACTTCCTTACTTAGTTGCACTCATACCATCATTTCCTTACTTTAAGTTCTAAGAAGTGTTTTCACCGTAGATCGCATTCTGTTATAAATTTTCTTTCATCACAATAGATTTAAAATTTGAATCAAGTTTTAAAGAAGAACAAAAAGAGCGAGTTTGCCTAGTCCCTGCGGATACGAACGTCTACTTGCACTATACAACTTGTGTATTTTTATCATGCTTATAGTAGTAATCTTATTTGTTTATTACAGTTTTTCGTGGAAGAACAACGACGGGGTAAAACCAACTTTTTTAACCGCGAAAAATCGTGTCAACACCTTCTGCATTACTGCAGGAGCTATATTTGATTACACATCC
Organism: Ottelia alismoides; assembly: GCA_037367405.1. Taxonomy (NCBI): domain Eukaryota; kingdom Viridiplantae; phylum Streptophyta; class Magnoliopsida; order Alismatales; family Hydrocharitaceae; genus Ottelia; species Ottelia alismoides. The sequence goes on along the minus strand of JAZKJV010004185.1, from coordinate 442,100 downwards.
GGGAGAATCCAGTTTGGAAAAGTTGAACTTAAAATGAAGCAAACTGGGTTTCAAAGACCTGACACTGAGTCAAGCACCGAGTCTGAAAAATCAAAACCTGAGGCAGAAAATACGAAAGCAACAGTTGGGTCCCGGAGAAAAACCCCAACCACAATGATAGAATCAACCTCATTTTGAGAGGACATAGTTGATGATTTAGTCTGCCAGCTCATCCATGCATCTACATATACTCTCGGAGACTCAAAGGTCCCTCTTGTCCTGTCAGTCCATTCTATTTATGGACAATTCCTGAGTGAGGAGCATAGATTAGACGCGGCGCCTGCCACACTACATTCCATCCTTAGCGATCCAATCCCCGAAACAACTATGATGGTGGCTGATATTGATACACTGCAAACATCCACGTCACGACAAGAAGAACCAATGAGAAGGCCAGATTCAGTTAATGATACAGACTTACCCGAGATCAAACCATTTCCCCTACTCTTAAGTATGCCTTCCTTTTAGGAAATAAGGGACAATTTCCATTCATCATCAGTTCTCATCTGACCGAAGGGCAGGAAATCCGACTGCATGATGTTTTAGAGAAAAATCACAAGGCTATAGACTGGAGATTGTCTGATCTTCCAGGGATAAACCCAACCCTTTACTCACACCATATTTATCTTGAGGATAATACTAAACCCTCCCGTGAACGCCAATGTAGGTTGAATCCAAACTTATGGGAAGTGGTTAAAACTAAGATAAAAAATGGTGTAAGGATGGTTTCATATATCCATCTCATACTCCAAGTGGGTGTTGCCTTTGCATGTCATCCCGAAAAAGTCGGGACTTCAGATTATAACCAATGAGGATGGAGAAGAGATCAGGACATGAGTACCCACGTTGTGACGTGTCTATGTCGATTACAGGCGCCTGAATGCCACAACGAAGAAGGACCACTTTCTGCTTCCATTTATTGATCAAATATTGGAGAGATTAACAGGGAGAGAATACTTCTGTTTCTTAGACGGTTACTCGGGATACAATCAGGTACCCATCACCCTCGAGGACAAGGAAAAGACTATTTTTACATGTCCTTTCTGCACATACGCATTCAAGCGCATGAATTTTGGGCTTTGTAATGCCCCCGACACATTTAAGCGATGCACGATTGCGATTTTTGCCAAAATTATTGGATATTTCGTGGAGGTCTTCATAGATGACTTCTTGGTCCATGGTGATTCATTCGATGATTGTCTAGCACACCTAGATCGAGTCCTCCAAAAGTGTAGGGAAGTGAATCTGGTGCTCTCTTGGGAGAAAAGTCATTTTATGGTAAAAGAGGCCATAGTATTGGGGCATTTCATCTCCAAGAAGGGAATGGAGGTTGACCCTGCCAAGGTGGATGTGATCAAGAAACTCGAGCCACCTACTAATGTGAAACAAGTACTGTCTTTTTTGGGACATGTCAGATTTTATAGGAGATTTATTAAGGATTTTTCAAAAATTGGTCGACTGCTAATAGACCTCTTAAGAAAAGACACTGAGTTCTTAGTAGATCATAAGTGTCTCGAAGCCTTTGAACTACTCAAAAGGAGAATCATTGAGACTCCCGTCATATAAGCCCCCGACTGGTCTCTTCCCTTTGATATCGTGACAGGCACATCCGATTTCGCTGTAGGGGCTATTTTAGGACAATGAAAAGATGGAATCCCGTATGCTACTCACTACGCAAGCAAAGTATTAGTCCTTGCTCAGAAAAGTTACACTGTCATCGAAAAGGAAATTCTTGCTATAGTTTTTGCCTTGGAAAATTTTCTATATATACTTCTAGGATCGAAGGTAATAGTTTACATGGATCATTCTACTATTCGGTGCTTAATGGCGAAAAAAGATGCAAAAGCACGACTCCTTAGATGGATACTATTGCTTCAAGAATTCTATTTGGACATTAAAGACAAACCTGGGGTTTAGAATGTCATGGTTGATCATTTTTCACGGATCGAACATAACAAAATCCCTGAATCTGAATCCATCCGTGAAACCTTCCCAGACCAGTCAATTTCTGCTATTGACTCGCTCCCATGGTATGCCAACACGGTGAACTATCTCGTCTCCAAGAAAGTTCCTTAGGGTTGGCCCTAGAATAAAATCGACCGACTCATGTTGGAAGCCAGACACTATCATTGAGAGGATCCGCTCCTTTTCTTTGAAGGAGCAGATTGCATATGGAGAAGATGTATTCCTCGAAAGGAATATCAAAATGTCATCAATCTCTACCATACCTTGCAGGCAGGAGGACATCATTATGGAATGAGGATCATTGGGAAGATACTACAATATGGATTTTACTGTCCAACCTTATTTAAAGATGCCTACAATTTTGTCAGGTCGTGCATGATCTGTCAGAGAATGGGATGGACCATTGGTCCCAAAGATGCCATGCCTATGCAACCAGTGATCATTGGTGATGTATTCGATGCATGGGGCATTGACTTTATGAACCCATTCCCTAATAGTCAGGGATTTGAATATATTCTTCTTGCGGTAGATTATTTATCTATGTGGGTGGAGGCTATCCCTACTCGAGCAGTAGATAGAAAAACTGTATGCTAGTTTTTGAAAGATCATACTATTTCGAGGTTTGGAATCCCAAAGGTATTAATATATGATGGGGGTAGCCACTTTGTCAACCAGGTGGTGAAGAACTTGACTAAGGAATAAGACATCGAGCGTTGTGTCGCTAGTCCTTACCATCCACAATCCAATGTCATGGCTGACGTGTCAAACAGGGAGGTCAAAGGAATTTTACAGAATCTCGTATGTCCTGACAAGAAGAACATGTCCCAACTCCTGGACCAGGTTCTATGGGCTTACCTAATGGCTTATAAGACCCCATTGGGCACCTCCCCATTTTGAATGGTATATGGAAGGCAATGACATTTGCCCGCATAACTCGTGCATAAATCAAAATGGGCAATCAAAAATATTAATTGGAACTATCACCAAGGAAAGAAGAACAGAGAGATGAATTTGAATGAACTATCTGAAATTTGAGATCATGCTTACGAAAACAACACCATTTACAAGAACAAATTAAAGAAATGGCACGATAAGAACATTCGAACAAAGACCTTTGTCCCAGGGTAGAAAGTACGGTTATTAAATGTTAAATTGAAAATTTTCCAAGGTAAATTGAAATCAAAATGGACGGGACCCTTCATCGTAAGAGAGGTATACAATAACGGAAATGTTGAGATCTCAAAGAACGCAGATATCACACAAACATCTATAGTAGGGGACCGGTATCATTGTGTATACATCGCTTCTATTCTTTTTGTTCACCCTCGACTACCTCATTTCATGCTTTTCTTCTATGCATAGTCCCTCAAAAGTCTAAGTATAGGGGGCATGTTAACTTCTATTATTCTTGACTCAACTATATTTAGTACGAGCTATGTCGACATTTCACTTTGTGCCATGAGGACATAACACTTGCTAAGTATAGGGGGTGTGTTGTATATATTCTATCTACATTATCCGTAGCTCGTACTATAATTGTTTTCATCTAACATCGAGGATGGGTACAAGTAGATTATATTATGTATATAACAGTAAATGCTTACTTTATATAATACATATTTTTCAAAAAAAGAAAAAAACCAAAAAAAACTTTTTGCAAAAAAAGAAAGAAAAGAAGAAAACAAAAAAATCACTCATGGTCTTACATTTCATCAAGCATCTCATGCATTCCTTGGTTGGATTATTCCTACCACATTCACTATCACTCAAGGCTTGAGGATTTTGAGGACACTTGATTTCTGAGATCTCGAGAATCTGAGTTTAGCCAGCCTTAGTCTTTAGGGTTTTGAACTTCATAATCCACACTTCCCTAGTTTGAAAGATTTGAGCGCTATATTGCACTCTTCATCTCTACCTTCAAAATAATATGATCAACACTTCACTTCACAACTGCATGATTGATGAGATGAGTTGAGCTATCACTTAAGGAACTAGAACTAGAGATTTGAGTTTGGACCTGATCTAATGATATTCGAGGATGAGATAAAGTTAATGAATGCTTCAAGAAACCCGAGTGTCAAAAAATCTTTAGCCAGTATGTAAACAAGTTCACATGCTATCTTTTGATATTGACATATGTACCAGGATGTGATGAAGCATAATTAAATTATTGATCAGTAAATGAGCTTCCACCAATGGCAAGCGCTCCTGATGTGTGGATCACTGCTTTTACCAAAATTTGGTGCATACTGATTTTAAATGGAGGATAGATAAGCTCAAAGCTAGACGAACAAACAAATGGCAAGCGCTCGTACATCAAATTTGATATGGTCTAGCTTTGAGCTTATCTATCCTCCAACATCAAATTATAAATGAGCTTCCACCAATGGCAAGCGCTCCCAAACATTTTCAAAATGTACACTTGGACCAAGTGGTAATTAGTACGAAGGAGTCAGACTGACACCAAGAAAGGGCTCTGCATCGTAAATGCTAAATTCAGGTGTCGAAGGTATCTTAGATACTCAAAAGAGACACACCGAGTGTACTCCCAGAAAAACAAGTGCAGACGACTCCAATTCTTTTAATGGACACACTGATCAACAAGCCAAAAATGTACTTGTGTTGAGTAAAAAGGCACTTGAGAGGCCCCTTGTTCCAATGTAAGGGAGAGAAAAATAGACACAATCCTACACCCTCCATCATCTGGCCGTCCATCTACACTTTCAAGAATGACAAACTAATGAGATGGTTGACAGAAGCAAGAATAGACTTACTCCCTAGTGTTGAGGATTAGGTCTAGAGGAGAGTCTCTTGCACTGCAACTGTGGGTGATGTCTCGACTTGACTCTCATAAATGCAGTACACTAATGTCATAACCTTATATTATATGTACAAAAAGAGAGTATGATAATTAGAGAAGTTGGATTCCTTCTGACTAGAGCATGGTTGGGCACAGAATATTAAGAACACTCAAATTAAGGGTCTTCGATGAATTGATCCTTGAAAATTCACACGTACGATCATGATTACTCCAATTAAGTCATTCATTCATTGATGCCCAGGGACGAGCATGATTTAAGTATAGGGGTATGATGAATCTCGTATTCATCATGTTAAATTTGGTCTATTAGGCCCTGCTGCCCAAATCTATGTGCAAATAACCATTAATATAGCATCATTAGCATACATACATTTGTAAATAATATTTGCATTTCATCATGCATAATTGCAAGTGTAAATTGACCTAAAAAGTTGCCCACTTCACAATTTTTAATTAACTCATCCTAACTCTGATTAACCCCAAATTACCTCCATTATGTAGATATTACTAACAATATTAAATAAAAATAAAAAAAATTACTAACTCAAATAAGTGTCAAATAATCCCAAAGTCTAATTGCACATCTGACGGACTAAAACACACATATCTTCCTCGTATATTCTACGATTTTGGCCTACTCACTTTTAAAGTACTCAATTTTCAAATATCTTCAAAATAAGACCATTTTCGTAGAATTCAGAGCTCATATGTGAAAGTTGGATATTGGGCCTCTTTTGCACATTTTAACTTTTTTCTATTTTTTACCAAAGTTTTTATGTACATAATTAACCCTTTTAATTTTATTCCTTCTTCATTTGTGTTCTTTGATGAAAGTTTTATTTATCAGCATAAAAATCTAAATCTAGATTAAAACTGAAATCAAAGAAACTGATCGTGTCGAAGTGTATGTTGTGAGTCTGTACAAAAGTTGTGTTTCGTACTTCTATTTTATTTCCCTATTTTCTTACCTATTAAGAATAAAAAAAGTTTATGTGTAATTAATTTTCTTATTTTATCGTATTTTTTATTGATTATTATCCTCTCTCAAAACCCCCAGAAAATAACAAATCTCCAAAAAATCTTTTTTCTCTACACTTAAAGACCATCAAAAATACCACTTTGCACAAATTATCTCTTTTGCTCCTGGTTCCTTCATAAAAGTTGTAGATTTTGTCAAGAGAACAATGTTTGTGATGGGAAATTTTCAATCCTAGGTCTTCTTTTATTTCTTTTCTATTTTCTTCTATCTTTTATTTTTGACTTTTTTTGGGGTGCCACGTGGCAGCCTCTGGGCATGCCACGTGGCACCCCCACCTCACCCTAATCCCTCTGTCCTCTCCTCTCCAGGTCACATGCAAGGCTCGTGACCCACCTCTCCCCTTCCTCCCTTCGGTTTTTGTCTCCTGCAACTACTGCCCATCATCGTATGCATGTAACGCCCCTGCGCCTCACTCCTCCCCTCGCATGTAACGACAAATCCCGGCCATTACCCTCTGCTCTTGTTGTTATGGGGACCACCGTGCCCCCTCCATATAACACCCCCTCCGTGGACCTATCCTATAAAGCTCCATGACACACCACCCATGAAACCCAACCGCCGTACTACAACTGAAGAGGGAGATCTTCTTCTTTGCGGGGATGTGACGAGTCCGAGATAGACGATATTAAAAGTCATGGATTATCGAGCGCTTAAATTAATGTATGTGTTGTTTCGTTGTAGGCGGGCAATCAGGCTCGGTCAAGAAATAACCACACAAAATTAAATCAATTCTAATCAATGTGGTTTTATGTTTATCTTACTTGGGCAAGTCCCAAGGTCAAATACAAGGAGGCAAAGGAAAAACTTAGAATTTTGTCTATCAAATTTACTGTACGATTTTCGAGACGGTCTTTTTTTGTAATTTTAATGCAATTTCGGGATACGAAATGCAATTTTGGCATATTTGAAGGAATAGAAAATGAATATCAGTAAAATGATGTCTGAAAAATATGAAACGTGGCCAAAATAAGAATAATGATGAAATGAGTGCATCGTATTTTTTGGAATTTTCGGATGCATGGTTAATTTTTTTATGAATTTTTAAATGCAAATAGAGTGAATTTCGATAATTAATTAAAATAAATATTAAGCCTCATTATCTTCAAGGGATAAAATTATTCAAGATCTATCAATAGGTGGGAAATCTCAGAAAAATTCTAAACTTCGAAAATATGAGATTTAATACCTATTAAAAATTAAAGACCAAAATATACAAAATGATTTTTACATAGACAAACTATGCAGGTAAATGCAATTCTTTTTAGGCACAATGTAACACACAATTAATTCTACAATCTGTTAATTTTGGGCAATCTTTAGAGCAACGATTATTTACTTATGAATATTCAAGCAAAAATGGGAAAAATACATAATTTCCCATAAAACAATTAATTGATAATTAACTTCAGATCTCAAAAATGTGCACTATATGCCAAGATATAGATAATTAATTGACAAACATCATGCTATTTTTTATGAATAAAATAATGCAATGTAGAGGTTCAAAAGCACGGAGGAACACATGGGTATTTATGCAAATTATAAATTTAAAAAATGTGAAAAAATGCAGACAAGGGTTGATATGTAAATACCTAAACATCGGAGGGTGTTATTATAAAAAGGATAGAGGGGCACGTGCGACGCACGTTCCCTCTGTGGCGGGCGGGGGGGGGGGGGTTGTCTGTCAGTAAGGGATCTCGTGGGGGATTCTTCACAGTTTCACCAGCATGTCACGTGTGATGCATGTGACCTCTGGGGTAGAAATCAAAATGATGCGAGTTACAGGGGCTTCAATGCAATACGTCCCCTCTCCTCACGTGCGCCTCATGTGGGGAGGGTCTCGAGCGTCACGCCCGGCGGAGAGACAACAGAGGGAGGTGGAGCCGGAGTCGCCTCTGGATGGCCCCGGTCGAGGTGCGGTGGAGGCGAGGAGGAGCTCCTGGAGGAGCGGCGGAGAGGCGTCGATGTCGACGTAGATGTCGGTGACGATCGGGGAAGTGGAAGCATGAGGAGGAAGAGCCAGTGATGTTGCTTGGAGTCTACGATGATGTTGGGAAGCGGATCAGCTGGGCAAAGTCGAAGATTGTCGATGAAGAACTGGAGGTAGCTATGCTCGAGACTCGACGAATGGTAAAGCGATGGTTGACGAATCTCCTAGCAGGAGAAGGATAGTGAGCGTCGGCGATGAGGCCATGATAGCTTGAAGGTTGTCAATGCAGACCCGGAGACGACGGAGATGATCGTCGATGGAATTGATGATGGTGGAGGAGCGGAGAATGAAGGTGGAGCGACGAAAAGATCAGAGGGTTGGAGAGGAGCGAGGTGGAGTTGTGAAACGAGCGAAGTGGTCGGAGGGTATACCTGGAGTTATGGGCTCTACGGTGGGGAAGCCGGAGCATGGTAGGCGTGGGGACTGCGACGAGGATAGAAGTCCTCGGATCTCACCGATGAAGGAGTGCACCGGGCTGTCACCACCGGAGAAGGGGTCCTTGGGAGTTGATGCCGAATGAATTCTGATCGGTAGCATGGCAGTGCTTTTATTGGATGACGAGGTGATGCCAGAGATGGAAGGATCAGTGAGATTCGCGGGACTGATCGTGATTGGGTTTGATGGATCAGAGATGACGATTTGGGATCAGTGATCGATGACGAAGAAGGATGGGGAAGGCGGAGATGGCCAGGATTTGTGGAGAGGGTGGTGAGGGATTCGCGAAGGAAGACGAAGGCAAGAAATGGCCATCCGATCGGTCGAGATCAGATGACTAGTATTCGGCCACGTGGCTTCAAATGGGGAGGTTGGCGAGGCATGTGCATGGCACGTGCTTGGAAGGTGCATACACTGCACGTGCAGTGGTTTTAATTTTTTTATAAAAATAAATTAATAAAACGCCTAAAAATGGGTGACACGTGGCGTCTCCAGAAGCGACCACGTGTCAGCCTCACAAAAATCAAAAAATTAAATACATTAATAAATACGTAAAAAATAATAAATGCCCTCGGATCGAAAAAGTTTCTTTACAAACATTGCTAGTATCGATGAGATCTACAACTTTTATGAAGACATCAAAACCAAAATCGATCAATTGCATAAAATAATATTTGATGGTGTCCCATGTACATAGAATACCTTGATTTTTGGTTTTATTTTTTTGTCATTTTTAAACAAGATAAAAATCCGAAAAAAATATGATAAAATCAAAGATAAATATTTACACACTAATCTAATTCATTTCGGTTTTTATTGAGAAAGAAAAATAAGAAATAAAATAGAACACAAAAAACCAATTTGGTACATACAGTTAGTGAAGACTCGGACTTAGTTTCTTTGATTTCAATCTCAGTTTGGATTTGGATTTTTGTACATTTTAAAAAACTTTCATCAAAGAATATAAATGAAAAAGAAATAAAATTAAATAGGGTAACTACGTACATAAAATAATAGGTCAAAAACCGCTAAAATACAAAATGTACAGAAGAGGCCCAAAACCCAACTTTCACATATGAGCTCTGATTCACTTGAACTTGGTCTTGTTTTGAAGGTATTTGAATGTACATTAGCTCAGATGTGAGCACGATCAAAACAGACACTGGATGAGGAAGATATGAGGGTTTTAGTTCGGAAATCCTAGAACTAGGGATTGTATTTTTGGTCCACTTATTTAGGTTAGTGATTTTTAGTATTTTTATTTATTCTTGTTAGTGTTATGTACACAGTGGAGGTGGTTTTGGGTCAATTAGAATTAACATGAATTATTTAAAAAAGTAGGGAAGTTAGGCTATTTTTAGGTCAATTGGACTGTGATTTCTGGCTTCTTATTTCGTGCAAAAATAAGTGATAAAATACATTTTTTATCAAAATATGCATGAATACTAATTATGCAGAATAAATGAATAAATGCCAATGATTTTTAGGGATTAGAGCTTAATTAATCTGTTTTAGAGTGATGAATATGAGGTTCATCATCCCCCTATACTTAAACCATGCTCGTCCCTGAGCATCAAAAGCAATGCCATGAGGTGCAATGAGATTGGGTTCTATACCAAGACCACGAGCTGAAGGTGAAAATGAAACTAGACTCGACCTTTGGATTATTAGTTTGAGAGAACTTCTGTGAGACTTTGAATTTTAAAATTAACAACCTTCAAGTTCTACACATCATTGTCACAATTTTAGCTCAGAAGTCATCTTAGATCAATCCTCCTCCCAAAGCATACCCTATGAACATTGAACAATCGACTCATGTGAGTGAAATGTTTTAGCTATTCCCATCCATAGTGTCGGACTAATATGCAAACTTCCTCTCCAGTAACTCATCCTCGGGGAGTCAGGTATTTCCTTCTAAGGTCTGTCGTGTTGCATTCACAATCGAAATGGGGGGATAAGTTAGAAAAAGGAGAAAAGAATTGGAGGGTGGCCAGTGTAGTCACCTCTCCTTGTGACGTTGGCCAGTGTAGCCGAGTCTTCACTAAGATTTGCATGTTTTCTTGAAGCTTGGACCTTTTTGGTCAGATATTTATTTAGTAGTGGATTCTTTGTATTTGTATTTTTGGTAGTTCTGCTTGGATCTTGTTGTTCTCCTATAGATATAAAATCTTTTTTTCCTTACATGTTTTGGGGTCTTAGAGAAAATTGTGCCCAACCGTCCATGCCTTTTCCAAAGCTTTATTTCAACTCGTATTCCAGTCTTTAGATTTCCACGCTATCGGAAAAGAAACTCACACAGTCTTCCAACACCCTGTCTGAGTTGAGCTAACTGCCTAGTACGAGAGTACAAATTAATTCCTTATTCTAGAGTTGTACCCAGAATGAAGTGACCATGTTAGACACTAAGAGTCAAATACTGCACATTGTCATGTGGAACTCAAAGACTTAAGTCAAAGACCTGAAGCTTCTAAAATGCTATTTATTTGTGAAGTTCCTCTGAAAATTAGGTGCATTAGCGTCAAGTCCAGACCACTCTCGGATTCTGCTCATAACTCGGTTCAGAACCCAAAGGCTTTTCACAAATGCAAATGAATGAAATGCTGGATGAAGTGCATGTGTGTGAAATGCAGACATATTTTTTTTACTTTTGTGAATTTTTTATTTTTTTTAATTTTTTATTCTATGGATTTTTTTTTGAAAAATAAATAAGAAGTCACTTTTTTTTGAAAAATTTTGGGTAGAACACAATCAGTTTTAGTAGCAAAACTCTCGTTCTTTTTCTTTTTGTTTTATTTTTTAATTTTGTTTTTTTCTTTTTCTTCACAAGTTAGTTACCCACCCTGTAAATACATATAGACTTGTGCGAAAGTACGAGATATGGGTTAAATATATACATAGTATATATACAGACTCCCCCATAATTAGCGAGTGTTGTGTCCTTAGAGCACAAGAAGCGTAAAGAAGACATGGCTCGGGCTAAGCGTGAGAGAGCAAAAAAGAAAAAAAATAGATCGATCTGCCCCCCTATACTTAGGCTGTGAATATTTTAAGTATAGGAGAGGAGCGAAAATGAGGTGGTCAGGAGATGAGAACGAGGAGAGTATATACAGATGTTTATCGGTTCCCCCTATACTTAGGTTCTGGTCAGCCTAAGTACAGAAGAAATGTGGAAATGAAATAATCGTCAGATGGGGAGAAGGGTATGTACAAATAGTATCAGTTCCCCCCACCCCCATACTTAGGCCATGGCCTAAGTATAGGAAGAAGATGTCCAAGGTATCGATGGGGTTGGGAGGGAGGGTGATCTGATGCGTCTTTATTGTTCTCTCTCTGCACGAAGTAGATGACCTCAACTTGACTTGTTTGCTCTTTGTATGATTCTATATATGGCTTCAGTAATTGCCCATTCACTGAGAAAGGTTGTGCATCATCTTTGAGTTCGGCAATATCCACACTTCCATTGGTATGCACATCGATGACAATGTAGGGACCCGTCCATTTTGTTTGGATTTCAATTAGCTCATTCAGATTTAAGTCCCAACATAAATTCCCAATGTGACAACTCCAATTCAGCTTTTAGATTGCCCATTTGATTTGTGAATTAGCTCTGCAGGTAAATGGCATGGCTTGCCATAGATCATCCCAAAAGGTGAAGTATCGAGTGAAGTTTTCTAGGTTGTCCTATAGGCCCACAGAACTTGGTCCAACAATTTAGACTAGTTCTTCCTATATGGACAAACGAACTTCTGAAGAATACCCTTCATCTCTTTATTAAAAACCTTTGCCATGCCATTAGATTGTGGGTGATATGGGTTGGCTATTCTATACTTAAATTTATATTCCTTAACCAAATATCTCATTTCCTTATTCAAAAAATGGCTACCCCCATCCGAAATCAGGAATTTTGGTACCCTGAACTTTGCAATAATATTATCCTTGATAAACTTACAGACAATTTAGCTATCAATTGTTCGGGTTGGAATAGCCTCTACCCATCTCGATAAATAATCAACCGCTAACAAGATGTACTCAAATTCATGTCTATTGGGAAAAGGACCCACAAAATCAGTCCCCCATGCATCGAAAACATCACAGAAAATCATTGGTTGCATGGGAATTTCATCTCTAAAACCATCAATCCCTCCCATTGTATGACAAATCGGGCATGACCGTACAAAATCATTAGCATCTTGAAACAAGGTCTGCTAGTAAAATCCACATTGGAGTACCTTGTGTACAGTTCTCTTCCCGAATGGTGTCCTCTAGCCTCAAGTGAATGACAGTGTGTGTGGACACTCTGGTATTCCTCCTAAGGAATACATCTTCGCCAGACGCAATCCAATCCTTCATATAAAAGGAAAGGATCATCCCAATGATATTTTCTTGAATTCAACTTCAATCAATCAATCAATCATTCTCTTGGTCCAACCTAAGGGAACTTTCTTGGAGACAAGATAGTTCCTATATTGGTGTACCATGGGACTGAGTCAGTAATGCAAACTGAGACGTCTGGAAAAGTCACTTTAATTGGTCCTGTGTCAAAGTAATTATTTTGCTTAATTCGGGAAAGGTGATCAGCAACAACATTCTTTATTCCAGGTTTATCCTTGATCTCCAAATTAAATTCTTAGATTGATAGGATCCATCTCAAAAGCCATGCCTTGGCATCCTTTTTGTCCATTATATATCTAATTTATGTGTGATCAGTAAAAATCGTCACCTTGGAGCCCAATATGTATGATTTAAATTTTTCTAGGGCCCAAACCACCGCGAGCATATCCTTTTTACTCACCGTATAATTTCTATATGCATGATCCAAAACTTTGCTCACGTAATGAATCGCATAAGGTATCTCATCTCGTCTTTATTCAAGCACAACTCCGATAGCAAAATCCGATGCATCAGTTATGATCTCAAAGGGAAGAGACTAGTCGGGAGCTTGTAATATTGGTGATTTACATATTTTCTTTTTTAGGAGCTCGAAGGATTCTAGACACTTGTGATTTACAATAAACTCGGTGTCTTTTCCTAAGAGCTCAGTCAATGGATAGGCGATCTTTGAAAAATCAGGAATAAACCTTCGGTAAAATCCAACATGCCCTAAGAAGGACCTTACTGACTTAACATTGGTTGGTGGCTCAAGTTTCCTAATCACATAAACCATGGCAGAGTAAACCTACATTCCCTTTTTGGATATGACTTTCCCCAACATGATACCCTCTGTCACCATAAAGTTACTTTTCTCCCAGGAGAGTGCCAATTAACCTCCCTACATCTTTTGAGGACTTGGTCCAAGTGCGCTAAACATATATTGAATGAATCATCATGGACCGAGAAGTCATCCATGAAGACTTACAGGAAGTCGCCAACCATTTCGGCAAATACGACAATCATGCACCGCTGAAATGTACCTGGGGCATTACAATGCCCGAATGGCATGCGCTTGACTGCATAATTACCGAAAGAACATGTAAATGTGGTTTTTTCCTAATCCTCAGGAGCATGGCTACTTGATTGTAGCCAGAGTACCCATTAAGAAAATAGAAGAATGCTTTCCATGCAAGTCTCTCCTAGTTTTGATCAATAAATGGTAGTGGAAAGTAATATTTCTTGGTCGCAGCATTCATATGGCTTTAATAGACACAGACGCGCCACGACGTGGGTACTCGGGTCACGATCTCTACCCCTCCTCGTTGGTGACCATATGGATTCCCAACTTTTTCAGGATGACATGAAGGGGGACACCCACTTGGAGTCAGAAATGGGGTATATAAACCCTGCTTTGCACTATTTTTCTATCTCTTTCTAAACCACTTCCCTGAGATTAGGATTTAATCTTCTCTGAAATTCACGGGAATGTCTTGCGTTATCCTCAATATAAATTTGGGCGAGCAGAGAACGGGATTGATTCCCACGAGATCCGACCCAGTCCAACCAATGACCTTACGATTCCTCTCAAGAACTTTAAGCAATCTAGATTCCTGATCTTTTTTTAATGATGAGCTAATGATCACAGGAAATTTCTCTTTAAGTCTTGTAAGAAATGCGTACTTGAGTGTAGGAGGAAGTGGTTTCAGCTCTGACAAATATAAATCATCAATTAGGTCTCGTTGGATGGCTTTCGAGTCTGGCTCTGTGTTGGTTGACGGTGAATCAATCTGTGATGTGCTGGCGACCAATTTTGATGAAAGGTGAGTTGGATCGCAAAAGTTGTGCAGTAATTTGGTCAAAGTTGTGTCCGACTCATTATCGATATTTCTTGACTGTCCCGAAGAAGATGGGACTGAAAAATCCGAAAGGATTTCTTTGTCACTAAGGGCATAGGTGTCTGTGTGTCTAGATAGGTTTGGCAACATCTCGCAAACTGTACTGTGCACTGTTTCATTTTCTGAGGAGGGGCTTCTACTTTGAATTTCCGGAAGCTGATCCCAAAGCCCAGTAGTGCTAATAAAATTACACTGATTTCTTTGAGTATTAAGTGGAAGATTCAAAGTCTGGCCTTTAACACTTTGTTTGCTTCATCTCCAAGTCCACTTCTATACCTGGAGAGCAAAATTTCATCATTCCTATACCGCAATAAAATACAACTTTAGCAATCTGCAAGAATGGTCTTCCAAGAATGATTTGGGATTCTTTCTAATTGTTCGGGGACTCCGTATCAAGGACAGCGAAGTCCACTTTGTATTATGTACCCTCTATCAAGATGACTACATTTTTTACTTCTCCCTTAGGTCTTATAGTGGATTTATCATCAAATTGGAGCAAAGATAATGATTTTTTGAGAGGTCCTAACTCCAATTTGTAGTATAAGGCTAAGGGGAGAAGATTGATCAAAGAACCATTATTGAGTAGTGTATGTATGAAAGCAATGTCACCAATGCAACTCTCCACATAATGAGCACCCAGATCCCTTTTTTTCTTGGTAAATGCTAATTTTTGACACGTTTGGTAGTTCCCACTGTGAAGATATGAGAAACAAAAATCGACTTGGTTTCTTGGTGTTGGTCCTGGTGGGAGTGCATTTCACTTTCAAGTACTTTTGAAATGTTGTATTGTTAGCCACATATTGATCAAGGGGTACTTTGAATGTAGCATTTTCCTTACATAATCGTTCCATTTCTGGGTCATCTTGAATGTTTTTCTTCAGTTATCCTTTCTTAAGAGAATGGGGGAAAGGAATGGAAGCATTTGAGACATGAGATAGAGAACCAGAGTCATAAATAAGAGCATTTTTTTAGAAATGGAGTTCTTATTACAATCAATGTTCTTATGATAATAATCAAAATCATGTTGCTGAAAAGGTGACCAAGGTATATTTGCAGGAATTAGAGGTGCAAGGTCCTGGTACTCTCCATAGATGCTTTTCCTTTCTCGTGTGCTGGGCTGGGATCTTCACTGGTGCTGAATTCAGGTGTCCTTCTTCTTTGTTATAGGAAGTATCCCCCATATTACTCTGTTGGGTAGTGTCTTGAGTGTACCATATGCCATTTACTTCGAACGTTGGAGGCGGTGCTTCTTCAACAATCTTGATTGGTGAGGGTGACTGCTGGGAAGGTTGGGCATACGATTAATCCTGAACCCATGGTTGTTTTTGTCCTACTCCTGGCTGCTCCTAGACGTGATGTATACAATAGATCGGGACCGTGGGTGCAGTGGGTATCCCCATCTTGAATACCTTCTCAGTCATCTCCTCCATTTGCTTCGGAAACTGGGAGATTCTATTGTCGATGTAGTTCATCCCCTTATGAATCCAATCCACAACTACTAACTTATTAGCGACGATGCTCATGTTTGGAATCAAACCCCTTGCTATTTATGCAACAGTTTGCTTTCCCCCTTTAGACTGAAGTGTGTTCATGGAATTGTTGTACCCTACTGGAAATCTGTGAGCGGTTTGTCTTAGCCATTTGCTTCAGTACTTTGTAGATGGTTTCAGCCCCTTATGATGTGTAGTTGCCACCACAAGCAGTGCTCACTAACCCATGTGTCTCGTAGATGAGGCCAGGGTAGAGTGACTGCACTAAGATGTTGTTATCCATATCATGGCATGGACATTTCTGTAGTAGATCTTTAAATCTATCCCAAGCATCACAGAGTGGTTCACTAGGCATCTGAGAAAGTGGTGATGTGTGTCCTCATCTGGTTGGTTCGACTCAAAGGGTAGACTTTTTTAAGAATAAGTTTTTGAACCTATCATAGGTGGTCATCGTCACTACGAAATTCTTTACCCAGTAATCTGCCTTCCCTTTCAAGGTGAAAGGGAGTGCAGTGAGGCGAATGTAATCTTGGATGACTTGTAGATGCCTCAGGTTAGAGCATACTAGATCCAAGTCCGGTAAAAATTCATATGGTTCTTCAGCTGCATTACCATGGAACTGTGGTAATTGACTCAAAAAGTGTGGTTTCAGTTCGTAGTTAATTTTTGGCTCAGGTGGTCGCAAGTAATTTATCACTCTATACTGCCCAGGATTGTATGATGCTTCCATTGGTGGTTCTCTTCATCATTCAACAGCTCTATTTGCACTCTTAGTAAAAGTTGATGATGCTTAGATGCAGCTAATCTCGCCAATCATCTGCATTGGATCTTCAATGGGTTCATCTTCATGGTCTTTCTTGGGAGGCATCTTGGGAGGCATCTTCTTCTAATTCTTCTTCTCTTCACCTTCAGAATGTAAGAAATCGGAGTCAATAGAATGGAAAGAATCAGAATCAGAGTTATCAAGGTGAGAGTTTTCCTCGATGTGATCGGGAGATAAAGAAAGAGTACGAGTTTGACCTCCTTTCAGACTGATGAAGGAATCATAGGAAGAGGATTCACGGGAGAGGTGTCCTTGAACCCAAGGTTGTCCGGAGTAAGAGTGTCTCCGAGCCTTTGAGATTGGTAATTTTCTGGTGGTCAGTGGGAGGTTCACGGAGTTTGAACAAAATTCACCACAATCTTCCATTCTCGATTTCAAGAGAATAACAAGAGGTTTAAGATTCATGATCTAGGCACAAGTGTGCGGTATTCGATGATTATCTTGTATCTGTGCACAAATCAAACACAATATAGAGGCTTGTTTGACCAACTCACTCAGTCAAGGCTGTAAGGGTTCGGCCAATTATCTTGTCAATTTTTAGTTAGTGATAATTCAAATCTTGCAAAATGTTTAAACGAGCTGTTAGGTGACTGTATTTCCCTACCAACTGGCCCGAAATCTTTTGACTAGTTGCACGTACTTTCAACCAGTATAAGTGTAAGTACGAACCGTAAAATGACTACCCGTATTACTCAAGGACAGAGCCTGACACAGTGTCCTTTAAACCACCAACTATGTTAAGGAAATCAGGAACCATTTACCTGCTACCTGTAGATCCTCACTGAGAAGTAGCTAATCGTTTTTGGTAGAATAAGTAGTCAATATGAAAATCCTGGCTTGGCTCTATCCAAGTGTGTGTCTCTCTCCTCGCCGCAAGATAAAAGAGTACAATGTCGGGGATGCTCTCCCGCACTTATTCTTGATTTTAGGGATTATTTAAAGTGGACAACATTTAGCAGTCCTAATTTTAATTAGGCGGTCACTGAAAATTTATCTGAGCACAGGTACACATCTATCGTCCAGTCCCAATTTCCTAAAAATTATGTGATAAAACATGAGGGAGAAATTTGGGAAAAGCAAATGCACACAAAAAACAATGATGTATGCTCAGTTAGAAGAATTATAGTGATTCCTTGCAATCTCCATGTGGGAAGCATTACAAGAATTGAAAGATTATTCTAAATGAATGCAAGCCAATGAAAACTGCACCTCGCAGAAAGTTTTATTAGCCGGGAAGAAATAAGTTAAATTTGACTAAGTTCAACTATCTATTGTGCATCTCAAATAAAGTGAAGTGTGGCCCTAGTTAATACGAGCATAAGCAAAAATTTAAAAGCTCTAAGAGCCATATGTGCAGGTCTATCCTAAGCGCCACTCAAGTCGGGACTAACCCTTACCAGAGAGTGAAACAGACCACGACACAACACGAAAAAGTTAAAGATATTTTTACACACGCGAGAGTCCAAACATACACCGCTATAGATGAGCAATTAATTACAGAAACAATTTTGCAGAAAATAAAATCCTAGACTCTACGCTCTCTCACGACTCGACTCGATCTTAAATTAATTGCAGCTTTTCAAAAGTTGGTGAAGATGCTTCGATTTCCAAAAACTTCTCCACTTACGTCGGGTTCCTCGCAAGAAAAATATGAGAGAAAATGTAAAAGAGTGACTATAAAATAAAAAAACAAAACAAGAAAAAAATGGTGAAAATAAAATAAAAACAAATGCACAGAAAAAAAATGGAATTTACATTGAAAAATTTCAGTGTTCAGACTACCCGAATGCGAAAAACCTAACAAAAAAGTTTTAGACAAAAAACTAAGTTGTTTGCCTCCTCAACAACGGCACCATCTGACGAGTCCGAGATAGCCGATATTAGTTGTGGATTATCAAGCGCTTAAATTAATGTATGTGTCGTTTCGTTGTAGGTGGGCAATCGGAATCGGTCAAGAAAGAACCACACAAAATGTAATCAATTTTAATCAATGTGGTTTTATGTTTATTTTACTTGGGCAAGTCCCAAGGTCGAACATAAGGAGGCAAAGGAACAACCTAGAATTTTGTCTATCAAATTTCATGTACGGTTTTCGAGACGGTCTTCTTTTATAATTTTTAATGCAATTTGGGATGCGAAATGCAATTGTGGCCTATTTAAAGACTGGAAAATTAGTATCAGTCAAACGATATTTGAAAAATATTGGCCAAGATAACAATAATGATGAAATGAGTGTACTGTAATTTTTTTGGAATTTTTGGATGCAAGGTTAATTTTTTTGAATTTTTAAATGGAAACAGAGTGAATTTTGATAATTAATTATATCAAACATTAAATGTAACTATCTTCAAGGGATAAAATTATCAACGATCTATCACTAGGTGATTAATCTCATAAAATTTCTAAACCTCGAAAATATGAGATTTAATACCTATTAAAAATTTAAAGACTGAAATATTCAAAATGATTTTTACAAGACAAACTATGCATGTAAATGCAATTCTTTTTTAGCACAAGGCAACACACAATTAATTCTACAATCTACGAATTTTTGGTAATTTTTAGAGCAACTATTATTTACTTATGAATATTCAAGCACAAAATGGGCAAAATATGTAATATTCCATAAAACAATTTATTAATAATTAACCACTAATCACAAAAATGTGCACAATATGCCAAGATGTAGATAATTAATTGACAAACATCATGTTATTTTTGATGAATAAAATAATTTCATGTAGAGCTTCGAAATCACGGAGGAATACATGGGTATTTATGCAAATTATAAATTTAAATAATGTGAAAAAATGCAGACAAGGGTTGATATGTAAATACCTAAACACCGGAGGGTGTTATTGCAAACATGATAGAGGGGCAAGTGCGCCGCACGTGCCCTCTGTGGCAAGGGGGCGTCTCTGTCAATAAGGGATCTCCTAGGGGATTCCTCGTAATTTCACCAGCAGGTCACGTGTGATGCACGTGATCTTTGTGGTAGAAATCGAAATGACATGAGTTCCAGGGGCTTCAATGCAATACACCCGCTCTTCTCACGTGCACCTCTTGTGGGGAGGGTCTCGGGCGTCACGCCTGGCGGAGAGGCAATGGTGGGAGGCAGAGCCGGAGTCTCCTCTGGATGATCCCTACTGAGGTGTGATGGCGGCAAGGAGGAGCTCCTGGAGGAGCAGCGGAGAGGCATCGATGTAGAGGCATATGTCAGCGACGATCGGGGAAGTGGAACCATGAGGAGGAAGAGCCAGTGATGCTGCTTGGAGTCTATGACAATGTTGGGAAGCAAATCAGCTGGGCGAAGTCGAAGATTGTCGATGAAGACCTGGAGCTGGTGGAGCTCGAGCATCTACGAATGGTAGAGCAGTTATTGACGAATATCCTGGCGGGAGAAGGCTGGCGAGCATCGGTGATGAGGTCCAGATATCTTGGAGGTCGTCGATGCATACCCGGAGCTGGCGGAAATGATCGTCATTGGAATCGATGATAGCGGAGGAGCTGAGAACAAAGGAGGAGTGATGAAAAGAATGGAGGGTTGGAGAGTAGCAAGGTGGAGTTGCGAAGGGAATGAAGTGGTCGGAGGGTATACCTGGAGGTATGGGCGCTACGGCCGGGAAGCCGGAGCAGGGCAGGCGAGGATGTCTGCGATAAGGATTGAAGTCCTCGGATCTCGTCGATGAAGGAGTGCAACGGGCTGTCACCACCGAAGAACGAGTCCTTGGGAGTTGACGGCGGATGAATTCTAATCGGGAGCATGGCACTGTTTTTATAGGATGACGAGGTGACACCAGAGATGGACGGATCGACGAGATTCACAAGACTGATCGTGATTGGGTTTGATGGATCGGAGATGACGATTTGGGATCAGTGATCGACGAAGAAAAAGGAAGGGGTAGGCTTAGATGGCTGGGATTTGTAGAGAGGGCGGTGAGGTATTTGTGGAGGAAGATGAAGGCAAGCAGCGGGCGTCTGATCGGCTGAGATCGGACGACCAGGATTCAGCAACGTGGCTTCAAATGGGGAGGTTGGCGAGGCACGTGCAGGGGACCTGCTGGGAAGACAAGTGCACTGCACGTGCGGTGGTTTTACTTTTTTATAAAAATTGATTAATAAAATGCCTAAAAATGGGTGACACATGGCTGCTCCAGGAGCTGCCACTTGTCAGCCTTACAAAATCAAAAAATTTAATACATTAGTAAATACGTAAAAAGTAGTAAATGACCTCGGATTAAAAAAGTTTCTACATGAAAATTACTCATCTCGATGAGATCTACAACTTTCATGAAAACATCAAAAGCATAATCGATCCATTGCATAAAGTGATATTTATGGGGTATCCCATGTACATAGAATACCTTGATTTCTTGGTTTTATAAAAAATTTTGTCATTTTTAAATCGATTAAAAATTCAGAAAAAATATTATTAAATCAAAGATAAATATTTACACATTAACCATTTTTTTGGATTTTTATCGAGTAAGAAAAAGAAGAAATATAATGGAACATGAAAAAGACCAATTTGGTATAGACAGTTAGTGAAGACTCAGACTTAGTTAGTTTCTTTGATTTCAAGCTCAGTTTGCATTTGGATTTTTACGAATTTTAATAAAACTTTCACCAAAGAAGAAAAATAAAAAAGAAATAAAATAAGTTAATTATGTACATAAAATAACAGGTCAAAAACCGCTAAAATACAAAATGTACAAAAGAGGCCCAAAACCCAACTTTTACATATGAGCTCCGATTCACTTGAACTTGGTCTGTTTTGAAGGTATTTGCATGTACATTAGTTCAGATGTGAGTATGATGAAAACAGACACTATAAGAGGAAGATATGATGGTTTTAGTTCGGAAATCTTAGAACTAAGGATTGGATTTTTAGTCCACTTATTTAGGTTAGTGATTTTTTGTATTTTTTATTTATTCTTATTAGTGTTATGTACATAGTGGAGGTGGTTTTGGGTTAACTGGAATTAACATGAATTAGTTAAAAAAGTAGGGAATTTAGGCTAGTTACATGTCAATTGGACTGTGATTTTTGGCTTCTTATTTCGTATAAAAATAAGTGATAAAATGCAGTTTTTTATCAAAGCATGCATCAGTAATAACTATGCAGAATAAATGAAGAAATGTCCATGATTTTTGGGATTAGATCTTAATTAATCAATTTTAGAGTGATGAATATGAGATTCAAGCAATGCCATGAGGTGCAATGAGATTGGCTTCTATACCAAGACCATGAGCTGAAGGTGAAAATGAAACTAGACTCGACCTTTGGATTATTAGTTTTACGGAACTTCTGTGAGACTTAGAATTTTAAAATCAACAACCTTCAAGTTCTACACATCATTGTCACAGTTTCGGCTCAGAAGTCATCTTAGATCGATCCTCCTCCCAAAGCATACCCTATGAGCATTGAACAATCGTCTCATGTGAGTGAAAGGTTTTAGATATTCCCATCCAGAATGCCGGACTACTATGCAAACTTCCTCTCCAGTAACTCATCCTCACGGAGTCTGGTATTTCCTTCTAAGTTCTGTCGTGCTACGTTCACAATCGAAATGGGGGATAAGTTAGAAAAAGGAGAAAAGAACTTGAGTGTGGCCAGTGTAGTCACCTCTCCTTGTGAAGCTGGCTAGTGTAGCTGAGTCTTCACCAAGATTTGCAGGTTTTCTTGAAGCTTGGACCTTTTTGGTCAGATATTTATTTGGTAGTGGCTTCTTTGTATTTGAATTTTTGGTAGTTCTGCTTGGATCTTGTTGTGCTCCTACAAATATAGAATCTTTTTTTCGTACATATTTTGGGGTCTTAGAAAAAATTGTGCCCAACCATTCATCCCTTTTCCAAAGCTTTATTTCAACTCGTACTTTGGTCTTTAGATTTCCACGCTATCATAAAAGAAACTCATACAGACTTCCAACACCCCGTCTGAGTTGAGCTAAGTGCATAGTACGAGAGTATAAATTAATTCCTTATTTCAGAGTTGTACCCAGAATGAAGAGACCATGTTAGACACTAAGAGTCAAATGCTGCACATTGCCATGTGGAACTCAAAGAATTATGTCAAAGACCCCAAGCTTCTAAAATCCTATTTCTTGGTGAAGTTCCTCTAAAAAATAGGTGGATTAACGTCATGCCTAGACCAGTCTCTATTTCTGCTCATATCTCGGTTCAAAACCCAAAGGCTTTTCACAAATGCAAATTAATGAAATACTGGATGAAGTGCATGTGTGTGAAATACAGACATATTTTTCTTACTTTTGTGAACTTTTTATTTTTTTAATATTTTATGCAAGGGATTTTTTTGTTAAAATAAATAGGAAGTCATTTTTTTCAAAAATTTGGGTAGGACACAGTCATTTTTGTAGCAAAACTCTTTTTCTTTTTGTTTTTTTGTTTTGTTTTTTTTCTTTTTTTTCACAAGTTAGTTACCCACCCTGTAAATGCATATATAATACGCAAAAGTACGAGATATGGGTAAAATATATACATAGTATATATAGAGACCCCCTATAATTAGCGAGTGTTGTGTCCTCAGAGCACAAGAAGCGTAAAGAAGACATTACTCGTGCTAAGCGTAATAGAGTGAAAAAGAAAAAGAAAAAGATAGATCGATCTACCCCCATATACTTAGGTTGTGAACAGTTTAAGTATAGAAGATGAGCGAAAATGAGGTGGTCTAGAGATGAGAATTAGGAGAGTATATACAGATGGGTATCGGTTCCCCCTATACTTAGGTTCTGGTCAGCCTAAGTACAAAAGAAATGTGGAAATGAAATAATCGTGAGATGGGGAGAATGGTATGTACAGATGGTATCAGTCCCCCCCCCCATACTTAGGACGTGGCCTAAGTAGAGGAAGAAGATGTACAAGGTACCCATGGGGTCGGGAGGGAGGGTGATCCGATGAGTCTTTACTGTGCTCGCTCTGCATGAAGTTGATGACCTCAACTTTACTTGTCTGCTCTTTGGATGATTCTATATATGGCTTCAGTAATTGCACATTCATTGAGAAGGGTTGTGCATCATCTTTGAGTTCGGTAATATCCACACTTCCATTGGTATGCACATCGATGACAATGTAGGGACCCATCCATTTTGTTTGGATTTCAATTAGCTCATTTAGATTTAAGTCCCGGCATAATTTCCCAAGGTGACAACTCCAATTCAGCTTTTTGATTGCCCATTCTGATTCATGAATTAGCTCTGCGGGTAAATGGCATGGCTTGCCATATATCATCCCAAAAGGTGAAGTATCGAGTGGAGTTTTGTAGGATGTCCTATATGCCCACAGAACTTGGTCCAACAGTTTAGACCAGTTCTTCCTATATGGATGAACGAACTTCTGAAGAATACCCTTCATCTCTCTATTAGAAACCTTTGTCATGCCATTAGATTGTGGGTGATATGGGTTGGCTATTCTACGCTCAAATTTATATTCCTTAGCCAAAGATCTCATTTCCTTATTCACAAAGTGGCTACCCCATCCGAAATCAAGACTTTTGGTACCCCGAACCTTGCAATAATATTATCCTTGATAAACTTACAGATGGAATAATCAACCGCTAACAAGATGTACTCAAATCCATGGCTATTGGGAAAAGGACCCATAAAATCAATCCCCCATGCATCGATAACATCACAGAAAATCATTGGTTGCATGGGAATTTCATCTCTAAAACCAACAATCCCTCCCATTCTTTGACAAATCAGGCATGACCGTACAAAATCATTAGCATCTTGAAACAAGGTCTGCCAGTAAAATTCACATTGAAGTACCTTGTGTGCAGTTCCCTTTCCCGAATGGTGTCCTCTAGCCTCAAGTGAATGACAGTGTGTGTGGACACTCTGGTATTCCTCCTAAGGTATACATCTTTGCCAGATGCAATCTGATCCTTCATAGAAAAGGAAAGGATTGTCCCAATGGTATTTTCTTGAATCCAACTTAAATCGATCTATCATTCTATTGGTCCAACCTAAGGGAACTTTCTTGGAGACAAGATAGTTCCCTATGTCGGAGTGCCATGGGACTGAGTCAGTAACGCAAACTGAGTCGTCTGGAAAAGTCTCTTTAATTCTTCCAGTGTCAAAGTGATTATTTTGCTCACTTTGGGAAAGGTGATCAGCAACACCATTCTTTATTCCAGGTTTATCCTTGATCTACAAATTAAATTCTTAGATTAATAGGATCCATCTCAAAATCCGTGCCTTTGCATCCTTTTTGTCCATTAGATATCTAATTTCCATGTGATCAGTAAAAATCATCACCTTGGAGCCCAATATGTATGATCTGAATTTTTCTAGGGCCCAAACTACCGCGAGCATATCCTTTTCACTCACTGTATAATTTCTCTGTGCATGATCCAAAACATTGCTCTCGTAATGAATCGCATAAGGTATCTCATCTTGTCTTTGTCCAGGCACATGAAGGATATTGAGTATCCTTAAGCGCGTCACGGAAGCGTGTCGATCGCATCGTATGCAATCAGAGCAACTAGTAGTACTAGATGCTAGATGCAGCGGAAATTAAAAATTTTAACTTTAAAGATGAAACCACATGATCACGAGAACACTTCTCGGATCGTTTCATCAAACCACAAAGTATAAGGAATACCTCTTGAAGCGTGGTTGTGATCGCGAGATCCCAAAGTAGAGATCCTCCTATCTTAAGTCCGATCCACGAAGAACGCGCTTGCGGGCGCGATGATGAGTCACGTTCCTTCCCGCAATCCTCGATGAAGATCCAAGCGATGGCTCCCCCGATTTCATCAAACGAAATTCGTCGTCTTCCTTTAGAGTAAGAAAACTCCAAAGAAGATGGAGATCCACGAGTCGTCGAAGAAGAAGCCGAGAGTCTCTCCTTTCTCAACACAAAGTGGACGGCCACTTAATGGAGAAGAGAAAGAGAGAGAGGGCGAGAATGAGAAAGAGAGAGAGAGAGAGAGAGTTGTCACCTTGTACAACTCTTAATGATGTACAATGGAAGGCTACCCTAGCCCTCTATTTATATTAGTTTAGGATCCATTGGATCTCAATCCATGGGACACATGGATCCAAGGGCTATGCTTGGTCCATGTAAATCAATGGCTATGATTGTTGTTGATTAAAACCAACAACATTGATTTAAATTAAAAAATGTTGCAACATTATCAACATAATCTAATTTAACATTAACTAATTAAGAGATAATGTGATAAATAAAATGAAGTCAACCATCCTCCCTAAAATTGGGGGGGCGTCACCCATGAACAATTCATGGGTGACACCACCTATGGAGGGTGGTTTATTTTGCTCCATTTTATTTATCTTATTATTCCTTAATTAATCACAATAAATATTCACCAAATTAATTCCGAATTAATTTGTGAATATTTCAATCTTGCCATTGAATATTATGTGAATCATATTCACAACCCAAACTAATTAGTAAATTGCATTTCCAATTAATTAATAAATGTGAATCCAATCCACATTATTAATTAACAAATGCTATTTACACAAATTCTCTCTCTTATATATGTACATTATAAATCATATTTATAACACACATATATCATGGATAGTGTTATCCACATTCTCTTAATCCTTGATAATTAAATCCCATTTAATTATCTTAGATAATCATTTTCACAATATGAATCATATTCATATTTAAGCTTGATCATTAAATTTCATTTAATCATCAAGTCCTTGCTTGGATATTTCATCAAAAGAATTATTCTTGAACCCTTTCAAGAATAATGTACTTTCTCCGCAGATACTTGGAGATAAGGATAGGGCGATTGTATTGTTCCACGTATAGTGACTTGGATATTGAGATATTATCTCAAATCCAGATCTTACGAACCTCCCATATATGCTTGATTAAATCAAGACCACAAATCTAATCTTCTCATTACATCTGAATCTCATTCAGACCAATGTCCAACACTTGGACTAAGATCAGATTGCTTCTCTACTGGAAGGAGTCACTAAAATCCAGACCTGTTTCATCACTCCCTCGGAATGGAAGCGTCATGGATATACAATCGTTTATGATCACATCACCCTCAGGTATTCCCAATACCTGTACATCCTGCATACTGGAAGACCCATGGTCAACCCGAAGATCAAGATCAATTTTACACTGTCTTCTTCAGGGTTTGATCACTATGTTTCTCATTTGATCATTGGGATTTGGTATCGATCATATACTTTCCAAAAGCATATATCATACCTAGGTCTTGATCATATACTTTCCAAAAGTATATATCAAACCTACAAATTCAGTCAAGCTTCCAAAGCAAGACGACCGTGCACGGAATTTGATTCCTCCCAATATCTCATGAGTGAGCTCATGTCTTCCGGTTCAGTAGTGAACCTGTATGATCCCTTTGAGAGATCGTATTACTCATATGCCCTTATATGCACACCAACGCGCCGGTGTATAGACCTTGGTTAGGTCATCAACCTATTGGTCTGTCAAATGTACATACTCAGACATATAGCAATACATCTGTCTCCGGTCAGAGGATGCGTGCCTATGCTGTGACAGCATTCAACATAGGACTTAGGTTATCTCGATCTCGTTAAGTCAACCCATTGACCTAACTAATCTGACACCTCCGAATCTCTATTCCTATGCAGAGGACCTGCATCAAGAGGTCGGTCAGATATCAGCCTATGTGAGAAAGGATTGCCATCTCCTACTCAGGCTGGAGATCACATCTTAACAATCATTTGACGGTGCTTGATGAGTCCTCAATCTAACTCTTTAGATATTCATCCAAGCACTAGCCTCTATGATTCAATAATTGAATCAACAGCTGTATGATCATTAAGACAACCATGGTACATAACCCTAATTGTACAGAGGGACCTATTATGCAAATTATTTATTCTTCATTCAGATCAGGGAATGATATTTGCAATAACATTTATTGCATAATGGCTCGCCGTGGGCTCACATGTCCAACAATCTCCCACTAGCCCAAAGAGCCATTAATGGGATAATCATTTAAACCCGCACTCATGTGACAATCATAGGCTATTTAGAAATAGCTAGGTAAGCTGATCAGTCACTCTGTTCCCACAAGACTATGCCAAGTCCTTTTACGGCACTTGCATATCCCTAGGTTACAGTGCTCGCATCCAATGCGAATGTTGCATCTAATGCAACCAATACTCAATCTAGTCAAAGCAGTTATAGTGTCTTTGACACTATTGCTTAATAACTATTATAACCAGTATTTCCATAATCCTTATCGGAATACCCTTATTCCTGGAGATCACTATCTCCTATGGTATTCGCAGTTAAGACCTTTTAGATTTCCATCTAAAAATCTTAATTTCTTGAAGATATTGTTATTACTGCAATCAAGTGTTCTTTCTCCATTGTAGGATTAGTAACAGTTTACTACTCCCACTGCATGGCAGATATCTGGCTTTTGTACACATCTAGCATACACTAAGCTTCTCGTAACTGATGCACAAGTACAAGCAGTTCTAGCATTCACTTCCTCAACTCTTTGAGGTGCTATTCCTTTAGATAGGTCAGTACCAAATCTCAAGGAAGGAAGCCTTTCTTGGAATTTCCAGGAATGGAATATGTCCAAGGTGTACTACAAATGTGACAGTCCCAATACCCTCTTTTCTTTGCTTCTGAACTCCTTCAGAACTAAGATCTAAGAGGTATTCTTGAGATCATATCTCAAGGTATGGAATAGCCAGATCATAAAACACTTATTATCATCCTTATATCATTCCAAATGATTAGGATATTATCTACATTTAGCACGATGAACACAATGGCACTCCCACTAAGCTTCACATGGTACATCAAGATTCTATCTGAAATCATAACACTTATGATTTCATCAAATCTGATGTTCCAACTACAAAAATCTTATTTGAGTCCATAGATGGATTTCTTTAGCTTTCACACCTTACTTTCCTCGACCATGAAGCCCTGGGGCTACTTCATTGTGAATATCCTCAGAGAGGTATTCTTAGAGGAATGCAATCTTGAATTACATCCTGAAGATGCAATAGTCAAGTTGTGTAGCTAAGGTTAGCAATATTCTGATGATTTTAAGAATGGTTACCGAAGAGCAAGTCTCATTGCAAGCAGTGTCTTCTCTTTCGGTGTGTAGCTTATGGCTACGAACCATGCTTTGAAGGTCTCTACCTTCTCATCAGGTTCCCTCTTTTCTTGAAGATCCATTTACACCTTTATGGGTCTTACCCATATAGGTGGATCCTCGAGGGTATATATACAACATTTGTATATGAAGTCTACTTTAGACTTTATTGCTAATATCCATCTTTCCATGTCATGATCCTTAGGACCTTCATCACATGAAGTCCGATCACTCTCAGATTTAACTGACACATGGAATACATCCTCAAATTCATTTGAAGAGATATTAGTGTTTCATCTTTAATTATCCTTTTAGTTTCCGATTTCAGGAGCCTCATTGTCATCTCAAGATTAAATGAGTCCCTTCACTTCATTTTCATCTTTATTCTCAAGAGTCTCAATCCTCCAAGAATCATATCCTCAGAAATGAGATCTTTTAAGAATCTCAAGGTCATAAAGTAGGTATCCAATACCATCCTTTATTTTCCTAATGAAGTAGCACTCTCAAGTGCTAGATTCCAGCTTACATCCATGGAACCTTATTAAGGATATATATTGTAGTCTCTACTACACATATATACCAGGAAACTAAGGATAATTATGCTAAAATTCATCATTGATCAAATCATGTCACACATGATCCAATTGTATCTCCCTACAACTCTATTGAGTTCAGGTTTACCAGGAGGAGTGAGATAGAAATGATATTCATATCTCTATAAGGTATTCTTTGAATTTTATCTAATAGGTACAAGCTACCTAGGTTAGATCAAATTCATTTTATCTTTCTTCAAATTTTGATTCTAAACCAAAATTGTGAAATCTTTGAACATTTCAAAGGTTTCTCAGTTGAAGAGAAGAAATCTCATATCATACGTAATCATCAATAGATATTACATATCCATAATGTTTACTATGATATAGATGATCCACATACATCAATATGTATGAGATCTTGAATACCTCAACATCTAACACCATTCCCAAAGAATGGTGTATTGGACATTTTACTTTGAATACAATATTCACAAGTATGTAAGATTTGATATTTTAGACATTCTAAAGTTTCATATCTTACTAGTCTATTGATCAAATCAACAGACAAATGTCCAAGGCTTGATGCCAGATCATTGTCAAATGATCTTCATCCTCCTATTGATCTTATAAGGTTTGATTTTCAGTGCTAGAAATCTTAATGAACCATTCATTAATTTTCTAATTTTGTGGAGTCCACTAGATGTTAGATTACTATCTGAAATATTCCCATCATAACTCTTTATGATATTTCTATCTCAGAATTCATGTTTATTTCCAACATTTAGAAACAAACAATGAGGGTATTCTAATATCTAGGTCATAGAGACATTCTCTAAGACTAAGGGCTCTCCCACTGAGAATATGAAGTCCATCTATCCAACAGAGATTGGTGCAACAATTACATCAATATCCATGTAGATGACTACTAAACCTTAAGAACAAATTTCTAATCTTCTAATATATATGCAACCA
The DNA here is from genome assembly GCA_037367405.1 of Ottelia alismoides. Classification (NCBI taxonomy): domain Eukaryota; kingdom Viridiplantae; phylum Streptophyta; class Magnoliopsida; order Alismatales; family Hydrocharitaceae; genus Ottelia; species Ottelia alismoides. The sequence goes on along the minus strand of JAZKJV010004185.1, from coordinate 411,597 downwards.
ATTGCAAATGTCATTAGAAGATTGGGATACAATTGTCAGACTTTATCTTATGAAATAATAAAGTCAGAGTCAATGATTATATGTAGATTATTCTAATGCTCTATCTGAGTCCTTCACTAAAGATTTTAGACAGACTTGATAGTCATACTATCAACACATCAACATATTGCAGTATTGGCATTCATCCAACTCTTTGGATGTCATATGGAAGTCACAGAAGTAGGTCAACTCTTTGACTTTCCTTCTTACTCGGGTTCGACCCATGCTTCCACTGCGCTCTCTCCATCTATAAACAACCATTGTTCAAGACAAAGAATCTCTTATGTTGAATTCAAAGATTTCAATACAAGAGCATTTCAACATTTATACATGCTTCATTAAATTCATACAATATGAATATCATAAAGCTTCATGAATGACTTGAGTATAGATAGTAGAATGATGACACTCATCATATCTACATTCATCTTAACTCTTGGAGACTTAGGTTCAGGTAGGTATTCAAACATTTTGAATACATCATCTCTTTCGAGCCACCATTCTGCATAATGCAGAGAACCATGTCATTCATGATTAAATGTCTAGAGCACATATATGCCAAAAAATCTTCTTTTAATTTTATAAGGATTATTCGACAATTACGATCATCATCGACATGTCACTTCCAAAGTACATTCGATGAAAGATCAAGAACATAGAGACATACAAACCCTAAGGTGATGTCTTATTATCTTATTTAATTGTCATTCCTCATTATCTTGAGGAAACTTGCACATTGCAACCACATACATTATGTGTTCAATTGCAAGTACAATATCTGGATCATGAGTCCAATCCAAGATATTTTTACTGGTTATCATTGAGTATAACATTGAGTGGGTTTAATGAAGGATTATCTGAAATAAGAAATTTGCATAAGGGTATATATATTATATATACATGTTTTACTTTGATTTAGGAATTTTTATATCAAAGTTGTCTTGCCTTGTCAACACTGAAAGTTCATTCCCTTAATTACTTTCAATGTAAGAGATATTCTTACCATTATATCTCTAGCAAGATCTGGGATCTCCTTTCCTATCTTTGTCGCATCCCAATAATATGAGAACTTACGACTCCAATAAAAAGAAGCGGGAACTCATTCCGCCTTGCAAGTCCAACTTGCATTCCCAATTCGGTCTTTAACACCCGGGCCCACCACCCCTAAGATGATGTTGACCCGTTGCTAATTGAACCAACCGTCAACAGGATTAGAACTCGCTATGCGCAATCCAATATCGCCCCAATAATATGAGGACTCGATATTGGGGTCACTACGCATACGGCCTTACTCTTTCGAGAAGCAAAGAGCCCGATCCAGATGCGCTTGCATATAGGATCTGTCACTTCGGACAGGCGTCTCCTACATACAATCCCTGGCGACGGAACCCTTCGCCTTGACGGGAGACCATGGATGTCACTTATGTGATCCTCCACCTCATATTCAAATTGTAATTAATTATCGTGAATCATATTCACATAATTAATTCTTCCAAGGGAAATACACATCTATTCATAATAGAGTGTTTATTGGATATAATTAATTTAATCACATTAAATTAATCATCAATCCAATCATCAATCAACAAACATGTCTTTTACTTGAATAGTAGGTATTATCTCAAAATACGTATTATTCGAATTTTAATAATTAGAAAAATACACATTGTCTGTCTCCTGTATTATACAGTCCCTACCCGCTGTCATGGCCAGTACCGACGAGAGTGGGACGGACCACATACGTTGCAACCCGCTACCCCAATGCTCTCCGACTAGGCACCACATCCGCCTCGGGAAAGGATAATACCAGATAGACCATCATGTACTTTGAGATGTTCATCGGTTTTTCAACCGAAATTATACCATATAATATAAATCAAAACATTTTTGATTATAAGGAGATTTGCTAGACAAATCCCCAATCCTATTCAAGCAAAAGGGTTTTTCATGTAAAAGTTGTCCTACAACTATTGTAGGATAAACTATAGTTTTCATGAAAGCAATGTTTGTTGATGAACCAATGATCAAGATCTAATATCTTATCATTGTGATTTAGGCAAGTGTCATTCAATGAAATAATTATTTCTTTAAATATTTCACAAATATTTATCACTAATTATTCCAGAAAATTAACAATTAATTTTCATCATGATAATTGAATGACATATCACAAGGTTCAAGATCAAAAATGTTAATTTCCAGCAGTGACCCCCAATCACTAAAATTAACTTATCTTGATCAATTTAAATCCAAAAAATGCAAACTCAGTTTCCAAAGATTGCCTATTTGATTTATTAAAGAACCCAAGTGATAATTCACGCATTTCAAGGCGGATTAAAACCGTAATTATCTCACTAATCACGTTCAAATCCGCAGTTCCCGCAACAGTGAATATAGGCATATTCAAAAGACCATATCTTTAGCAAATGAAGTCCAAATTTAGTAAACTCAAGTCCTATGGTTTCCTTGGTTAATGGGGAACAAAATCCAATTGAAAATTTCGTGTTTAAACATTTTAAACAGAGCCGAAAAATTCAATTATACAGAGGTGCGAAAATTGAAATGCAGTAAAAATTTCGCAACCCTTTCAAGAACCAAATCGTCTAAGGTCTATGGATCATATCCAAAACCTTATTCGACCTATGGCTCTGATACCACTTGAAGGATATTGAGTATCCTTAAGCGCGTCACGGAAGCGTGTCGATCGCATCGTATGCAATCGGAGCAACTAGTAGTACTAGATGCTAGATGCAGCGGAAATTAAAAATTTTAACTTTAAAGATGAAACAACATGATCACGAGAACACTTCTCGGATCGTTTCATCAAACCACAAAGTATAAGGAATACCTCTTGAAGCGTGGTTGTGATCGCGAGATCCCAAAGTAGAGATCCTCCTATCTTAAGTCCGATCCACGAAGAACGCGCTTGCGGGCGCGATGATGAGTCACGTTCCTTCCCGCAATCCTCGATGAAGATCCAAGCGATGGCTCCCCCGATTTCATCAAACGAAATCCGTCGTCTTCCTTTAGAGTAAGAAAACTCCAAAGAAGATGGAGATCCACGAGTCGTCGAAGAAGAAGCCGAGAGTCTCTCCTTTCTCAACACAAAGTGGACGGCCACTTAATGGAGAAGAGAAAGAGAGAGAGAGGGCGAGAATGAGAAAGAGAGAGAGAGAGAGAGAGAGAGTTGTCACCTTGTACAACTCTTAATGATGTACAATGGAAGGCTACCCTAGCCCTCTATTTATATTAGTTTAGGATCCATTGGATCTCAATCCATGGGACACATAGATCCAAGGGCTATGCTTGGTCCATGTAAATCAATGGCTATGATTGTTGTTGATTAAAACCAACAACATTAATTTAAATTAAAAAATGTTGCAACATTATCAACATAATCTAATTTAACATTAACTAATTAAGAGATAATGTGATAAATAAAATGAAGTCAACCATCCTCCCTAAAATTGGGGGGGCGTCACCCATGAACAATTCATGGGTGACGCCACCTATGGAGGGTGGTTTATTTTGCTCCATTTTATTTATCTTATTATTCCTTAATTAATCACAATAAATATTCACCAAATTAATTCCGAATTAATTTGTGAATATTTCAATCTTGCCATTGAATATTATGTGAATCATATTCACAACCCAAACTAATTAGTAAATTGCATTTCCAATTAATTAATAAATGTGAATCCAATCCACATTATTAATTAACAAATGCTATTTACACAAATTCTCTCTCTTATATATGTACATTATAAATCATATTTATAACACACATATATCATGGATAGTGTTATCCACATTCTCTTAATCCTTGATAATTAAATCCCATTTAATTATCTTAGATAATCATTTTCACAATATGAATCATATTCATATTTAAGCTTGATCATTAAATTTCATTTAATCATCAAGTCCTTGCTTGGATATTTCATCAAAAGAATTATTCTTGAACCCTTTCAAGAATAATGTACTTTCTCCGCAGATACTTGGAGATAAGGATAGGGCGATTGTATTGTTCCACGTATAGTGACTTGGATATTGAGATATTATCTCAAATCCAGATCTTACGAACCTCCCATATATGCTTGATTAAATCAAGACCACAAATCTAATCTTCTCATTACATCTGAATCTCATTCAGACCAATGTCCAACACTTGGACTAAGATCAGATTGCTTCTCTACTGGAAGGAGTTACTAAAATCCAGACCTGTTTCATCACTCCCTCGGAATGGAAGCGTCATGGATATACAATCGTTTATGATCACATCACCCTCAGGTATTCCCAATACCTGTACATCCTGCATACTGGAAGACCCATGGTCAACCCGAAGATCAAGATCAATTTTACACTGTCTTCTTCAGGGTTTGATCACTAAGTTTCTCATTTGATCATTGGGATTTGGTATCGATCATATACTTTCCAAAAGCATATATCATACCTAGGTCTTGATCATATACTTTCCAAAAGTATATATCAAACCTACAAATTCAGTCAAGCTTCCAAAGCAAGACGACCGTGCACGGAATTTGATTCCTCCCAATATCTCATGAGTGAGCTCATGTCTTCCGGTTCAGTAGTGAACCTGTATGATCCCTTTGAGAGATCGTATTACTCATATGCCCTTATATGCACACCAACGCGCCGGTGTATAGACCTTGGTTAGGTCATCAACCTATTGGTCTGTCAAATGTACATACTCAGACATATAGCAATACATCTGTCTCCGGTCAGAGGATGCGTGCCTATGCTGTGACAGCATTCAACATAGGACTTAGGTTATCTCGATCTCGTTAAGTCAACCCATTGACCTAACTAATCTGACACCTCCGAATCTCTATTCCTATGCAAAGGACCTGCATCAAGAGGTCGGTCAGATATCAGCCTATGTGAGAAAGGATTGCCATCTCTTACTCAGGCTGGAGATCACATCTTAACAATCATTTGACGATGCTTGATGAGTCCTCAATCTAACTCTTTAGATATTCATCCAAGCACCAGCCTCTATGATTCAATAATTGAATCAACAGCTGTATGATCATTAAGACAACCATGGTACATAACCCTAATTGTACAGAGGGACCTATTATGCAAATTATTTATTCTTCATTCAGATCAGGGAATGATATTTGCAATAACATTTATTGCATAATGGCTCGTCGTGGGCTCACATGTCCAACAGCACAACCCTGATAGCAAAATCTGATGCATCAATTATGATATCAAAGGGAAGAGACCAGTCGGGAGCTTGTAATATCGGCGATTCACAAATTTTTTTTTTAGGAGATCGAAGGTTTCTAGACACTTTTTATTTACAATAAACTTGGTGTCTTTTCCTAAGAGCTCAGTCAGTGGGCAGGCGACCTTTGAAAAATCAGGAATAGACCTTCGGTAAAATCCAGCATGCCCTAAGAAGGATCTCACTGACTCAACGTTGGTTGGTGGCTCAAGTTTCCTGATCACATACACCTTGGTAGGGTCGACCTACATTCCCTTTTTGGGTATGATGTGCCCCAACATGATACCCTCTGTCACCATAAAGTGACTTTTCTCCCAAGAGAGTACCAATTAACCTCCCGACATCTCTTGAGGACTTGGTTCAAGTGCGCTAAACATGTATCGAATGAATCACCATGGACCGAGAAGTCATCCGTGAAGACTTCCAAGAAGTCGACAACCATTTCGGCAAATACGACAATCATGCACCGCTGAAATGTACCTGGGGCATTACAAAGCCCGAATGGCATGTGCTTGAATGCATAAGTACCGAAAGGACATCTAAATGCAGTTTTTTCTAATCCTTAGGAGCATGGCTACTTGATTATAGATAGAGTACCCATTAAGAAAACAGAAGAATGCTTTCCCAACATCTCCTAGATTTGATAAATAAATGGTAGTGCAAAGTAATCTTTCTTGGTTGCAACACTCATGTTTCTGTAGTAGACACAGATGTGCCATGACGTGGGTACTCGGGTCGCGATCTCTACCCCTTCCTCGTTGGTGACCATCTGGATTCTCGACTTTTTCGGGACGTCATGAAGGGGGGCCCCCCACTTGGAGTCAGAAATGGGGTACATAAACCCTGCATTGCACTATTTTTCTATCTCTTTCTTAACCACTTCCCTAAGATTAGGATTTAATCTTCTATATAATTCACAGGAAGGTCTTGCGTTATCCTCAACATAAATTTGGTGCGAGTAGAGAACGGGATTGATTCCCACGAGATCCGACAGAGTCCAACTAATGGTCTTACGATTCCACTCAAGAACTTCAAGCAATCTAGATTCTTGATCTTTTTTTAACGATGAGCTAATGATTACAGGAGATTTCTCTTCAAGTCCTATAAGAAATGCATACTTGAGTGTAGGAGGAAGTGGTTTCATCTCTGGCAAATATGAATAATCAATTAGGTCTGGCTGGATGGCTTTCGAGTCTGGCTCTGTGTTGGTTGACGGTGAATTAATTAGGTGTCTATGTGTCTAGATAGGTTTGGCAACATCTCACAAACTGCACTGTGCATTGTTTCCTCTTCTGAGGAGGGGCTTTTACTTTGAATTTCCGAAAGCTGATCCCAAGGCCCAGTAGTGCTAATGAAATTACACTGATGTCTCTGAGTATTCAGTGGTAGATTCGGAGTCTGGCCTTTAACACTTTGTTTGCTTCATCTCCAAGTCCATTTCTCCACCTCGAGAGCGGAATTTCATCAATCCTATACCGTAATCGAATACTGCTTTAGCAGTCTGCAAGAATGGTCTTCCAAGAATGATTTGGGATTCTTTCTAATGGTTCGGGGACTCTGTATCGAAGACATTGAATTCCACTTTCTATTATGTACCCTCGATCAAGATGACTACGTTTTTTACTTCTACTTTAGATCTTTTAGTGGATTTATCAGCAAATTGGAGCAGAGATAATGATTTTCTGAGAGGTCCTAACTCCAATTTGTAGTATAAGGCTAAGGGGAGAAGATTGATCAAAGAACCATTATCGAGTAGTGTACGTACGAACGCAAAGTCGCCAATGAGGCTCTCCACATAATGAGCACCCAGATCCCTTTTTTTCTTATTAAATGCTAAATTTTGACACATTTGGTAGTTCCCACTGTCAAGATTTGAGAAACATAAATTGACTTGGTTTCTTGGTACGGGTCCTGGTGGGAGTGCATTTCACTTTCAAGTACTTTTGAAATGTTGTATTGTTAGACACATAATGATCAAAGGGTACTTTGACTGTAACATTTTCCTGACAGAATCGTTCCATTTCTGGGTCATCTTGAATGTTTTTCTTCAGTTTTCCTTTCTTAAGAGCATCGGGGAAAGGAATGGAAGCATTTGAGATAGGAGATAGAGAACCAAAGTAATAAATAAGAGAATCTTTATTAGAAATGGAGTTCTTATTACATTCATTGTTCTTATGATAATAATCAAAATCATGCTGCTGAAAAGGTAATGAAGGTATATTTCTAGTAATTAGAGGTGCAAGGTCCTATGTAGACTCCATAGATGCTTTTCCTTTCTCGTGTGCTGGGATCTTAACTGGTGTTGAATTCAGGTGTCCTTCTTCTTCATTCTAGGAAGTATCCCCCATATTACTCTATTGGGTAGTGTCTTGAGTGTACCAGATTCCATTTACTTCGAACGTCGGAGGCGGTGCTTCTTTAACAATCTCGACTGATGAGGGTTACTGCTGGAAAGGTTGGGCATTGGATTGGTCCTGAACCCATGGTTGTTTTTGTCCTGCTCCTAGAAGGGCGTGATGTATACAATAGATCGGGACCGTGGGTGCAGTGGGTATCCCCATCTTGGATACCTTCTCAGTCAGCTCCTCCATTTGCTTTGGAAACTAAGTGATTCTGTTGTCGATGTCGTTCATCCCCTTATGAATCTGATCCACAACTACTAACTTATCAGCGATGATGCTCATGTTTGGAATCAAATACTCTGCTATTTATGCAACAGTTTGCTTTCCCCATTTAGACTGAAGTGTGTTCAGGGAATTGGTGTATGCCCTACTAACAATCTGTGAGCAATTTGTCTTAGCCATTTGCTTCAGTACTTTATAGATGGCTTCAGCCCCTCGTGGTATGTAGTTTCCACTGCAAGAAATGCTCACTAACCTTTGTGTCTCGTAGCTGAGGCCAGAGTAGAATGACTGAACTAAGATGTTGTTATCCATATCATGGCATGGACATTTCTGTAGTGGATCTTTAAATATATCCCAAGCATCACTAAGTGGTTCATTAGGCATCTGAGAGAAACTGGTGATGCGTGTCCTCATCTAGTTGGTTCGACTCAAAGGGTAGACTTTTTTTAAGAATAGGTTTTTGAACCTATCATAGGTGGTCACCGTAACTCCTAAATTCTTTACCCAGTAATCTGCCTTCCCTTTCAAGGCGAAAGGGAGTGCAGTGAGGCGAATGCAATCTTGGATGACTTGTAGATGCCTCAGGTTAGAGCATACTAGATCTAAGTCCCGTAAAATTTCATATGGTTCTTCTGCTGCATTACCATGGAATTGTGGTAATTGAATCAAAAAGTGTGGTTTCAGTACGTAGTCAATTTTTGGCTCAGGTGTCCGCAAGTAATTTCTCACTCTGTACTGCCCAGGATTATATGCTGCTTCCATTGGCGGTTCTCTTCATCATTCAACTGCTCTATTTGTTCTCTCAGTAAAAGTTGTTGCTGCTTAGATGCAACTAATCTCGCTAAAATCATCTGCATTGGATCTTCATTGGGTTCATCTTCATGGTCTTTCTTAAGAGACATCTTCTTCAAATTTTTCTTCTCTTCACCTTCAGAATGTGAGAAATCAGAGTCAATAGAATGGAAAGAATCAGAATCAAAGTTATCAAGGTGAGAGTCTTCCTCAATGTGATCAGAAGATAAAGAAAGAGTAGGAGTTTGACCTCCTTCCAGACTTATGAAGGAATCATAGGAAGAGGATTCACGGGAGAGGTGTCCTTGAACCCAAAGTAGTCCGACTAAGAGTGTCTCAGAGCCTTTGAGATGGTTAATTTTGTGGTGGTCTGGTGGGAGGTTCACGGAGTTTGAACAAAATTCACCACAATCTTCCATTCTCAATTTCAAGAGATTAACAAGAGGTTTACGATTCATGATCTAGGCACAAGTGTGCGGTATTCGATGATTATCATGTATCTATGCACAAAGTCAAACACAATACAGAGCCTTGTTTCACCAAATCACTCAGTCAAGGCCGTGAGGGTTCGGCCAGTTATTTTGTCAACTTTTAATTGTTGATAATTCAAATCTTGCAAAATATTTAAACGAGCTGTTAGGTGACTGTATTTCCCTACCGACTGGCCCGAAATCTTTTAACTAGTTGCACGTACTTTCAACCAATATGGGTGTATGTACGGACCGTAAAATGACTACCCGTGTTACCCAAGGAAAGAGCCTTATGCAGTGTCCTTTAAACCATCAACTATGCTAAGGAAATCCGGATGGTTTACCGTCTACTCGTAGATCCTCACTGAGAAGTAGCTAATCATTTTTGGTAGAATTAGTAGTCAATATGAAAATCCTGGCTTGGCTCTATCCAAGTGTGTGTCTCTCTCCTCGATGCAAGTTGCTCTCACGCAAAAATTCTTGATTTTATGGGTTATTTAAAGTGAACTATATTTAGCAGTCCCGATTTTAATTAGGTGGTCACTAAAAATATTATGTGAGCACAAGTACACATCTATCGTCCAGTCTCAATTTCCTTTAAAATTATGTGATAATACATGAGGGGGAAATTTGGGAAAAGCCGATGCATGCAAAAAACGATGATGTATGTTCAGTTAGAAGACTTATAGTGATTCCTTGCAATCTCCATGGGGGATGCAATATAAGAGTTGAAAGATTATTCTAAATGAATGCAAGACGATGAAAAACCGCACCTAGCAGAAAGTTCTAGTAGCCGGGAAGAAATGAGTTAAATTTGACTAAGTTGAACTATATATTGTGCGTCTCAAATAAAGGGAAGTGTGGCCCTAGTATAACGAGCACAAGCAAACTAAGCGCCACTCAAGTCGGGCCCAACCCTCACCAGAGAGTGAAACAGGCCACGACACACCACGAAAAAGTTCAAGATCTTTTTACACACACGAGAGTCCAAATGGACACCACTATAAATGAGCAATTAATTACAGAAATAATTTTGTAGAAAATAAAATACTATACTCTACACTCACTCACGACTCGACTCGATCTTAAATTAATTACAACTTTTCGGAAGTTGGTGAAGATCCTTTGATTTCCAAAAACTGCTCCACGTACATCGGGTACCTCACAAGAAAATATGAGAGAAAATGTAAAAGAGTGACTAAAAATAAAAAATAAAACAAGAATATAAATGATGAAAATAAAATAAAAATAAATGCAGAGAAAGAAATGGAATTTACAGTGAAAAATTTCGAGGTTCAGACTACCCGAATGCGAAAAACCCAAAAAAATTGTTTTAGACAAAAAACTAAGTTGTTTGCCTCCCCAGCAACATTGCCATCTGATGAGTCTGAGATAGCCGATATTAAAAGTTATGGATTATCAAGTGCTTAAATTAATGTATGTGTCATTTCGTTGTAGGTGGGGAATTGGAATCGATCAAGAAATAACCACACAAAATTTAGTCAATTTTAATCAATGTGGTTTTATGTTTATTTTACTTGGACAAGTCCCAAGGTCGAACATAAGGAGGCAAAGGAACAACCTAGAATTTTGTCTATCAAATTTCAGGTACGGTTTTCGAGATGGTCTTTTTATATAATTTTTAATGCAGTTTGGGATGCGAAATGCAATTTTGTCCTATTTAAATACTGGAAAATTAGTATCAGTCAAACGATGTCTGAGAAATATTGGCCAAATAACAATAATGATGAAATTAGTGCACTGTAATTTTTTTAGAATTTTTGGAAGTAAGGATAATTTTTTATAAATTTTTATATGCAAACAGAGTAAATTTCGATAATTACTTATAATAAATATTAAACCTAATTTTCTTCAAGGGATAAAATTATACAAGATCTATCACTAGGAGGTAAATCTCACAAAAATCCTAAACCTTGAAATTATGAGATTTAATACTTATTAAAAAATTAAAGATCAAAATATAAAAAATGATTTTTACAAGACAAACTATGCATGCAAATGCAATTCTTTTTGGGCACAATGTAACACACAATTAATTCTACAAAATGTGAACTTTTGGTAATTTTTAGAGCAATAGTTATTTACTTATGAATATTCAAGCACAAAATGAGCAAAATATGTATTTTTCCATACAATTAATTAATAACTAACCACTGATCACAACAATATCCACAATATGCCAAGATGTAGAGAATTAATTGACAAACATCATGCTATTTTTGATGAATAAAATAATGCAATGTAGAGGTTCGAAATCACGGAGGAATACATGGGTATTTATGCAAATTATAAATTTAAATAATGTGAAAAAATGCAGACAGGGGTTGATATGTAAATACCTAAACAACGGACCGTGTTATTGCAAACTGACTAGAGGGCATGTGCCCTTTGTGGCAGGGGGCGTCTTTGTCAATAAGGGATCTCCTAGGGGATTCCTCGTAATTTCACCAGCAGGTCACATGTGATGCAGTGACCTCTGGAGTAGAAATCAAAATGACGTGAGTTCCGGGGGCTTCAATGCAATACGTCCGCTCTCCTCACATGCACCTCACGTGGGGAGGGTCTGGGGCGTCACGCCTCGCAAAGAGGCGGTGTAGGGAGGCAGAGCCGGAGTCGACTCTGGATGGCCCCGGCTGAGGTGTGATTGAAGGATATGGAATTTATCCTCAAGCGCATCACGGAAGCGTGATCGTCGTATCGGATACGACGAAGAATGACTAGTCGTACTAGTTGTTCTGTGCAGCGGAGTTTAAATATTTTTATTCGATGAAACCCCATGATCCGAGAACCATTCTCTGATCGTTTCATCTATAACCACAACAAGTATAATGCAATACCTCTTGAAGCGTGGTTGATCAAGTCTCTAAAGGAAGAGACCTCCTGTCTCAAGTCTGATCGTCGGCGAGACCGCTTGCGAGCGCGGGGATGAACCACGTTGTCCTCGCAATCCAAGAAGATGATCCAAGCATGGTTGCTCCTGATCTCGTCATACGAGATCGAACGTCTCCTTCATGGGCGTAGCACACCAAGAAGACGGAGAACCGAAGAACGTCAAAGCGGCGGCGCGGTGGCGAGGGCGTCGACGGTTGTCTCCTCTATGGCATGGTGGTCGGCCACCAACAAAAGAGAGAGAGAGAGGGCTGACGAGTGTAGAGAAGAAAGAGAGAGAGAGAGAGAGCCTCAATTTCACATGTCTAGAGAGAGCATGGTATGTCTCTCTAATTATAGGGTTTTGGGATCCATGGATCTCAATCCATGGGACACATAAAATCAATGGGTGAGATTGATTTATGTTAATCCAATGGTCAAGATTGTTGTTGGTAAAACCAACAAATTTAGGTTAAAATATGTTTGACAAAATCAAATATAAATTAGTCCTAAATTAAATCAACAAATAAGGAGAGAAGATACATGGAGATTCCTTCTCCATATAGCTTCCATGTGGACGGCCACACATTCCTTATAGGAATGATGTACCGCCCACTTATTTCCATGGGGAGAGCAATCTCATGAATTTCATGAGATTGCATATCTCCATGGAAATATCTCTTTATTTATTTGTTGGGTTATTATTCTTCAAAAATAATTCACAATTATATTTGAGAATATTACAATCTTGCCATGGAAAAAATTGTGAATCATATTCACAACCCAAAACAACATATAATTTACATTGTTAATTAATTACACAATGTGTATCCAATACACATAATAATTAATCAACACATATAAATTATAATTAGCTCTCTCTAATACATTATAAATCGCATTTATAATATATTGTGAATAATTGGATATTTCTATCCACATTATTCTTATCCACATTAATTAAATCACATTTAATTAAATTGGATAATTTCTTCACACATCAATATGATTAAATCACATTTAATCATCATTTCTTCATTGCTTAGATCTTATGGAATTATTCTTGAACCCTTCAAGAATAATGCCTCTCTCCTCAGATACTTGGAGATAAGGACAGGGCGATTGTATTGTTCCACATATAGTGACATGGATATTGAGATCATATCTCAAATCCAGATCGCGGGCCTCTCATAGATGCTTGATTAAATCAAGACCGTAAATCTAATCTTTTCATTGTATCTGAATCACATTCAGATCAATGTCCAACACTTGGACCAAGATCAGATCACTTCTCTACTGAGAGGAGTCACTAAAATCCAAACCCGTTTCATCACTCCCTAGGAATGGAAGTGTCATGGTTATACAATCGTTTATGATCAAATCACCCTCAGGTATTCCCAATACCTGTACATCCTGCAACTGGAAGACTCAGAATATACCCGAAGTATTGGATCAACTTTATACTGTGTACTTCATGGTTTTATCAGTAAGTTTCTCATTCGATAATTGGGAGTTAGTATCGATCATACACTTTCCAAAAGCGTATATCATACCTAGGTCTTGATCATATACTAAAAGTATATATCAAACCTACAAATTCAGTCAAGCTTCCAAAGCGAGATGACCATGCGTATGGAATTTGATTCTTCCCAATATCTCATGAGTGAGCTCATGTCTTCCAGTTCAGTAACCGAACCTGTATGATCCCTTTGAGAGATCGTATTACTCATATGCCCTTATGTGCACACCAGCGCGCCGGTGTATAGACCTTGATTAGGTCATCAACCTATTGGTCTGCCAAATGTACATACTTAGACATATAGCAACACATATGTCTCCGATCAGAGGATGCGTGCCTATATCATGACAGCATACGATATAGGACTTTGGTTATCTCGATCTCGTTAAGTCAACTCTTTGACCTAACTAATCTGACACCTCCGAATCCCTATTCCTATGTAGAGGACCTGCATCAAGAGGTCGGTCAGATATCAGCCTAAAGAGATAAGGATTGCCATCTCCTACTCAGGCTGGAGATCATCTCTTAACAATCATTTGACGGTGCTTGATGAGTCCTCAATCTAACTCTTTAGATATTCATCCAAGCACCAGCCTTTATGATTCAATAGTTGAATCAACAGTTGTATGATCAACAAGATGGCCATGGTACATAACCCTAGTTGTACTAAGGGATCTATTATGCAAATTATTCATTCTTCATTTCAGATCAGGGAATGATATGTGCAATAATATTTATTGCATAATGGCTCGCCGTGGTCTCGCATTTCCAATAATCTCCCACTAGCCCAAAGAGCCATTAATGGGCTAATCATTTAAACCCGCACTCATGTAACAATCATAGGCTATTTAGAAAATAGCTAGGTAAGCTGATCAGTCATTTTGTTCCCGCGAGACTACGCCAAGTCCTTTTACGGCACTTGCATATCCCCAGTAACAGTTCTCGCATCTAATGCGAATGTTGCATCTTATGCAATCGATACTCAATCTAGTTAGTTACAGTGTCTTTGACACTACAGCTTAACAATTATCATCACCAATATTTCCATAATCCTTATCAGAATGCCTTTATTCTTGGAGATCACTATCTCTTAAGGTATCCACAGTTAAGACCTTTTAGATCTCTATCTATAAAGTCTTAAGCTTTTAAGATAAGACTTCGAGATCACTATCTCAAAAATCTTGTCATCTATGAAGATTTTGTTATTACTGCAACCAAGTGTTTTATTTCCATAGTAGGATTAGTAACAGTTTACTACTCCCTACTACTCCCACTACATGGCGGTCATCTGGCTTTTGTACACATCTAGCACACACCCGGCTTCTTAGAACTGATGCCCAAGGGCAAGTAGTTCTAGCATTCACTTCCTCAACTCTTTGAGGTGCTATCCCTTTAGATAGGTCAATACCATATACCATATCTTAAGGGATGGAAGCCTTTCTTGGAATTTCTATGAATAGAATATGTCCAAGGTGTACTACAAATGTGATAGTCCAATTATCCTCTTCTCTTGGCTTCTGAACAACTTCAGAACTAAGATCTAAGAGGTATCTTTGAAATCATATTTCAAGATATGGAATAGCAAGTCTATAAAACACTTATTATCATCCTTATATCATTCTAAATGATTAGGATATTATCTACATTTAGCATGATGAACACAAAGGCACTCCCACTAAGTTTCACATGGCTCATCAAGATTCTATCTGAAATCATAACAATTACAATTCCATTAAATCTTATGGTCCAACTTCAAGAAGCTTATTTGAGTCCATAGATGGATTCCTTAGCTTGCACACCTTGCTTTCCTCAACCATGAAGCCCTGGGGCTACTTCATGTGAATATCCTCAAAGAGGTATTCGTAGAGGAATGCAATATTGACTTACATCTCGAAGATGCAATAGTCAAGTTGTGTAGCTAAGGTTAGCAATAATCTGACAATTTTAAGCATGGTTACCGAAGAGCAAGTCTCATCACAAGCAATGTCTTATCTTCCAGTGTGTAGCTAATGGCTACGAACCGTGCTTTGAAGGTCTCTACCTTCTCATCAGGTTTCCTTTCTCTTGAAGATCCATTTACACCTTTACAGGTCTTACCCATATAGGTGGATCCTCGAGGGTCCATATACAACACTTGTACATGAATTCTACATTAGACTTTTATTGCTAACATCCATCTATCCATGCTATGATCTTCAGAAGCTTCATCACATGAAGTTCGATCATTGTCAGATTTCTCTAACACATGGAATCCATCCTCAAACTCATTTGAAGAGGTATTAGTGTTTCATCTTTAATTGTCCTTTTAGTTTCCAATTTCAGGAGCCTCATTATCTTCTCAAGATTGAATGAGTTCCTACACTTCATTTTCATCTTGATTCTTAAGAGTCTCAACCTCTAAGAATCACATTCTCAGAGATGAGATACTTTAAGAATCTCAAGGTCATAAAGTAGGTATCCAATACCATCCTTTATTTTCCTACTGAAGCAGCACTCTCAAGTGCTAGATTCCAACATACATGGAACCTTATTAAGGATATACATTGTAGTCTCTACTACACATATATACCTGGAAACTAAGGGATAATTATGCTAAAATTCATCATTGGTAAGATCATGTCACACATGATCCAATTGTATCTCCCTATAACTCTATTGAGTTAAGGTGTGTTTAGGAGGATTGAGATAGAAATGATATTCATATCTCCATAAGGTATTCTTTGAATTCATCTAACAGGTACATGCTACCTAGATTAGATCAAATTCATTTTATCTTCCTTCAAACTTTGGTTCTAAACCAAAATTATGAAATATTTGAACATTTCAAAGGTTTCTTAGGTGAAGAGAAGAAATCTCATATCATACATAATCATCAATAGATATCACATATCCACAATGTTCACTATGATATAGATGATCCACATACATCAATATGTATGAGATCCTGAATACCTCGGCATCTTACACCATTCCCAAAGAAGGGTGTATTGGACATTTTACTTTGAATACCATATTCATAAGTATGTAAGTTTTGAAATTTTAGACATTCTAAAGTTTCATCTCTTACTAGTCTATTGATCAAATCGATAGACAAATGTCCAAGGCTCGATGCTAGATCATTGTCATATGATCTTCATCCTCCTATTGATCTTATAAAGGTTTTAATTTCAGTATTTAGAAATATTAATGAACCATTCATCAATTTTCTAATTTAGTGGAGTCCACTAGATTTTTAGATTACTTTCTGAAATATCTTCATCATAACTCTTTATGATAGGTCCATTCCAGAATTCATGTTTATTTCCAACATTTAGAAACAAACAATGAGTGTATTCTAATGTCTAGGTCATAGAGACATTCTCTAAGACTAAGGGTTCTCCCACTGAAATTATGAAGTCTAGTGATCCAATGGAAATTGTTGCAACAATTGCATCAATGTCTATTTGGACAACTATAAACCTTAAGATCAATTTTTTTTTCTAGTCTTCTAAAACATATGCAACCCATTGCAAGTGTTGTCAGAAGATTGAGATACAATTATTAGACTCTATCTTATCAAATAAGAAAGTCAATTTCAATGATTTATGTAGATTATTTTGATGCTCTATCCGAGTCCCTTAGGATTCTAGACAGACTTGATAGTCGTACTATCAACACATCAATTTATTGCAGTGTTGGCATTCATCCAACTCTTTGGATGTCATATGGAAGTCACAGAGGTACAGTCAACTCTTTGACTATACTTCTTACTTGGGTCCAATCCATGCTTCCACTGCGCTCCCTTTATTTATGAGCAACCATTGCTTAAGACTAAGGACCTCTTACGTTAAATTCAAAAGAATTCAATGTAAGATCATTTCAACATTTATACATGCTTCATTAAATTCATACAATATGAATATTATGAAGCTTCATGAATGACTAGAGTATAGATAGTAGAATAATGACACTCATCATCTACATCCATCTAAACTCTTAAAATATAGGTTTAGGTAGGTACTCAAACAATTTGAATACATCATCTCTTATAGAGCTACCATTCTGCATGATGCAGTGAACCATCTCATTCATGATAAATGTCAAGAGCACATATGTATGCTAGAATATCTTCATTGATTTTATAAGGATTATTTGACAATTGTGATCATCATCAACATGTTACTTCCAAAGTACATCCGATGAGATCAAGACTATAGAGACATACAAACCCTAGGGTTGTAGTCCTATTATCTATTTAATTGTCATTCCTCATTATTGTGAGGAAACATGCACATTGCAACCACATACATTATGTGTTCAATTGCAAGTACAATATCTGGATCATGAGTCCAACCCAAGATATTTCACTGGTTATTATTGAGTATATCATTGAGTGGGTTTTAATGAAGGATTATCTAAAATAAGAAATTTACATAAATATATAAATATTTATATTTTACTTTGATTTAGGAATTTTTATATCAAAGTTGTCTTGTCTTGTCAACACTGAAAGTTCATTCCCTTAATCACTTTCAATGTAAGAGATATACTTACCATTATATCTCAACAAGATATGGGATCTCCTTCCTTATCTTTGTTACATCCCAATAATATGAGAATCTGCAACTCGGATAAAAAGAAGCGGGAACACATTCCGCTTTGCAAGTCCAACTTGCATTTCCCAATTCGGTCTTTAACACCCGGGCCCACCACCCCTAAGGCGATGTTGATCCGTTGTAAATTGAACCAACCGTCAACAGGAATAGTACTCGCTATACGCAATCCAATATCGCCCCAATAATATGAGGATCCGATATTGAGGTCACTACGTATACGGCCTTACTCTTTCGAGAAGCAAAGAGCTCGATCCAGATGCGCTTGCATACAGGAGCTGTCACTTCGGACAGGCGTCTCCCACATACAATCCCTGGCGACGGAACCCTCCGCCTTGACGGGAGACCATGGATGTCACTTATGTGATCCTCCATATCATATTCAAATTCTAATTAATCATTATGAATCATATTCATTATGATTAATTCTTTCAAGGGAAATAACATCTCTATTCATAATAGATTGTTTTTTTAATTGGATTCCAATTAATCTAATCATATTAAATTAATGATCCAATTAATATCCAACAAACATTTTTTCTTTTAATGTTACTCGAATTATGGTATTATCTCAAATACGTATTATTTCGGATTCTAATAATTAGAAATACATCATGATTTCTTAAGCATTATACTAACCCTACCCGCTGTCATGGCCAGTACTGACGAGAGTGGGACGGACCACATACGTTGCAACCCGCAACCCCAATGCTCTCCGACTAGACACCATATCCACCTCGGGAAAGGATAATGCAAAATAAATCATTTTGTACATGAGATGATCATCGGTTCTTCAACCGAAATTATACCATATAATAATAATCAAAACAATTTTTGATTAATATTATAATGAGATTTGCTAAACAAATCCCAGGTCCTATTCAAGCAACATGTTTGTTGGAATGTTGATCATGTAACCAATTAGGATCTAGATCACATCTAATCAATTATTGATTAAGGCATTGTCATTTAAGGGAATAATTATCATCAAATATTTCACAAATATTTATGCATAATTATTCTAGGAAATTAAACAATTTAATTTCACTAATTTATTAAATGACAGTCACTATACAAGCATCAAGTTTGATGATTGTGTTTCCAATTAAGATTTAGATCAAATATAATCAATTAATTGGTTGAGGCCATGTCAATTATGTAAATAATCAACTTCCAATATTTCACAAATATTTTTCATGATTATTTCACGAAATTAACAATTAATTTCACTAATTGACAATCACTTGGTTCTAGATTAGGACTGTAATTTCAGCAGTGACCCCTACTTACTAAAATTAGCATATCTCAATCATATTAAATCCAAATTAGAAAAAAATTTTCATGGATTGCTAATTTGATTTAGGACAGAACTCAAGCGATGTTACACGCATTTTGAGGCAAGTCTAAACAGTAATTAACATTTTAATCACGTTCAGATCTACAGTTCCCGCAACAGTGCATACATGTTCATTAAAACAACCTTATCTAGAGCATACAAAATCCGATTTACGTAAACTCAGATCCTATGGTTTCCTTATTTAATGGGGAACGAAATCTAAGTATTAAATTTGTGTTTAAACAATTTAAACAGTGCCGAATGTATTTACTAAACAGATCTTCGAAATCAAATGCGATAAAAACTTTCGCGACCTTAACGAACCCAAGTCGTCCTCGGTTTTTTGAATCATATTCGAAACCGTCGACCTAAGGCTCTGATACCACTTGAAGGATATGGAATTTATCCTCAAGCTCATCACGGAAGCGTGATCACCGTATCGGATACGACGAAGAACGACTAGTCGTACTAGTTGTTTTGTGCAGCGGAGTTTAAATATTTTTATTCGATGAAACCACATGATCCGAGAACCATTCTCAGATCGTTTCATCTATAACCACAACAAGTATAATTATATACCTCTTGAAGCGTGGTTGATCAAGTCTCTAAAGGAAGAGACCTCCTGTCTCAAGTCCGATCGTCGGCGAGACCGCTTGCGAGCACGGGGATGAACCACGTTGTCCTCGCAATCCAAGAAGATGAACCAAGCATGGTTGCTCCTGATCTCGTCACACGAGATCGAACGTCTCCTTCGTGGGCATAGCACACCAAGAAGACAGAGAACCGAAGAACGTCGAAGCGGCGGCGCAGTGGCGAGGGCGTCGACGGTTGTCTCCTCTATGGCATGGTGGTCGGCCACCAACAATAGAGAGAGAGAGAGGGCTGACGAGTGTAGAGAAGAAAGAGAGAGAGAGAGGAAGAGAGCCTCAATTTCACATGTCTAGAGAGAGCATGGTATGCCACTCTATTTATAGGGTTTTGGGATCCATGGATCTCAATCCATGGGACACATAAAATCAATGGGTGAGATTGATTTATGTTAATCCAATGGTCAAGATTGTTGTTGGTAAAACCAACAAATTTAGGTTAAAATATATTTGACAAAATCAAATATAAATTAGTCCTAAATTAAATCAACAAATAAGGAGAGAAGATACATGGAGATTCCATCTCCATATACCTTCCATGTGGACGGCCACACATTCCTTATAGGAATGATGAGCCGCCCACTTATTTCCATGGGGAGAGCAATCTCATGAATTTCATGAGATTGCATATCTCCATGGAAATATCTCTTTATTTATTTGTTGGGTTATTATTCTTCAAAAATAATTCACAATTATATTTGAGAATATTACAATCTTGCCATGGAAAAAATTGTGAATCATATTCACAACCCAAAACAACATATAATTTACATTGTTAATTAATTACACAATGTGTATCCAATACACATAATAATTAATCAACACATATAAATTATAATTAGCTCTCTCTAATACATTATAAATCGCATTTATAATATATTGTGAATAATTGGATATTTCTATCCACATTATTCTTATCCACATTAATTAAATCACATTTAATTAAATTGGATAATTTCTTCACACATCAATATGATTAAATCACATTTAATCATCATTTCTTCATTGCTTAGATCTTATGGAATTATTCTTGAACCCTTCAAGAATAATGCAATCTCTCCTCAGATACTTGGAGATAAGGACAGGGCGATTGTATTGTTCCACATATAGTGACATGGATATTGAGATCATATCTCAAATCCAGATCGCGGGCCTCTCATAGATGCTTGATTAAATCAAGACCGTAAATCTAATCTTCTCATTGTATTTGAATCACATTCAGATCAATGTCTAACACTTGGACCAAGATCAGATCACTTCTCTACTGAGAGGAGTCACTAAAATCCAGACCCATTTCATCATTCCCTAGGAATGGAAGCGTCATGGTTATACAATCGTTTATGATCAAATCACCCTCAGGTATTCCCAATACTTGTACATCCTGCATACTGGAAGACTCAGAATAAACCCGAAGTATTGGATCAACTTTATACTGTCTACTTCATGGTTTTATCAGTAAGTTTCTCATTCGATCATTGGGAGTTGGTATCGATCATACACTTTCCAAAAGCGTATATCATACCTAGGTCTTGATCATATACTAAAAGTATATATCAAACCTACAAATTCGGTCAAGCTTCCAAAGCGAGACGACCATGCGCATGGAATTTGATTCTTCCCAATATCTCATGAGTGAGCTCATGTCTTCCGGTTCAGTAACTGAACCGGTATGACCCCTTTGAGAGATCGTATTACTCATATGCACTTATGTGCACACCAGAGTGCCAGTGTATAGACCTTGATTAGGTCATCAACCTATTGGGCTGCCAAATGTACATACTTAGACATATAGCAACACATCTGTCTCCGGTCAGAGGATGCGTGCCTATATCATGACAGCATACGATATAGGACTTTGGTTATCTCGATCTCGTTAAGTCAACTCTTTGACCTAACTAATCTGACACCTCTGAATCCCTATTCCTATGCAGAGGACCTGCATCAAGAGGTCGGTCAGATATCAGCCTAAAGAGATAAGGATTGCCATCTCCTACTCAGGCTGGAGATCATCTCTTAACAATCATTTGACGGTGCTTGATGAGTCCTCGATATAACTCTTTAGATATTCATCCAAGCACCAGCCTTTATGATTCAATAGTTGAATCAACAGCTGTATGATCATTAAGATGGCCATGGTACATAACCCTAGTTGTACTAAGGGACCTATTATGCAAATTATTAATTCTTCATTTCAGATCAGGGAATGATATGTGCAATAACATTTATTACATAATGGCTCGCCGTGGGCTCGCATTTCCAACAGTGATGGCGGCAAGGAGGAGCTCCTGGAGGAGCAGCAGAGAGGCATCGATGTTGAGGCAGATTTCAGTGACGATCGGGGAAGTGGAACCATGAGGAGGAAGAGCCGGTGATGTTGCTTGGAGTTTACGGCGATATTGGGAAGAAGATCAGTTGGGCGAAGTTGAAGATTTTTGATGAGGACCTTGAGCCGGCGGAACACGAGCCTCAACAAATGGTAGAGCAGTTGTTGACGAATCTCCTAGAGGGAGAAGGCTGGCGAGCATCAGTGATGAGGTCCAGATAGCTTGGAGGTCGTGGATGTAGACCCAGAGCTGACGGAGATGATTGTCGATGGAATTGATGATGGTGGAGGAGCGGAGAATAAAGGTGAAGCAATGAAAAGAATGGAGGGTTGGAGAGGAGCGAGGTGGATTTGCGAAGCAAATGAAGTGGTCAGAGGGTATACCTGAAGGTATGGGCTCTACGGCCGAGAAGCCAGAGCAGGGCAGGCATGGGCATCTGCGACGAGGATTGAATTCCTCGGATCTCGCCAATGAAGGAGTGCACTGGGCTGTCACCATCGAGGAACAGTTCCTAGGGAATTAACGGTGGATGAATTTTGATCGGGATCATGGCGGTGTTTTTATAGGATGACGATGTAACACTGGAGAAGGAAGGATCGACGAGATTCGCGAGATTGATCCTGATTGGGTTTGATGGATTGTAGATGACAATTTGGGATCAGCGATCGGTGACGAAGAAGGAAGGGGTAGGCTTAGATGGCTGGGATTTGCAGAAAGGGCGGTGAGGGATTCGCGGAGGAAGATGAAGGCAAGCAGCGGCCGTCCGATCGACCGAGATCGGATGGCCAGGATTCGGCCACGTGTCCTTGAATGGGGGATTGGCGAGGCACTTGCAAGGGACATGCTTGGAAGGAACGTGCACCGCATGTGCGGTGGTTTTACTTTTTAAAAAAAATGACTTAATAAAATGCTTAAAAATGGGTGATACATGGCATCTCCGGGAGCTGCCACATGTCAACCCCACAAAAATCAGAAAATCAAATACCTTAATTAATACGTAAAAAGTAGTAAATGACCTCGGATCAAAAAAGTTTCTTCATGATAATTGCTCGTCTCGATGAGATCTACAACTTTCATGAAGACATCAAAACCATAATCGATCAATTGCACAAAGTGATATTTCTGGGTAGGCCATGTACATATAATACCTTGATTTTTGGGTTTTATAATTTTTTTCATTTTTAAATCAGATAAAAATCCGAAAAAAATACGATTAAATCAAAGATAAATATTTACACATTAACCTAATTTTTTTGGATTTTATCGAGTGAGAAAAAGAAGAAATTAAATGGAACACAAAAAAGACCAATTTGGTACAGACAGTTAGTGAAGACTGAGACTCAGTTAGTTTCTTTGATTTCAAGCTCAGATTAGATTTGGATTTTTGCGCATTTTAATAAAACTCTTATTAAAGAAGAAAAATAAAAAAAATAAATAAAATAAGTTAATTACGTACATAAAATAATAGGTCAAAAACTGCTAAAATACAAAATGTACAAAAGAGGCCCAAAACCCACCTTTCACATATAAGCTCCGATTCACCTGAACTTGGTCTTGTTTTGAAGGAATTTGAATGTACATTAGTTAAAAAGTGAGTAGGATTGAAACAGACACTGGATAGGAAGATATGAGGGTTTTAGTATGGAAATCCTAGAACTAGGGTTTGGGTTTTTGGTCCACTTATTTAGGGTAGTGATTTTTTTGTATTTTTTATTATTCTTGTCAGTGTTACAGTGGAGGTAGTTTTGGGTCAATTGGAGTTAGCATGAATTATTTCAAAATCAGGGAAGTGAGGCTATTTACATGTCAATTGGATTGTGATTTTTGGCCTTCTTATTTCGTGCAAAAATAAGTGATAAAATGCATTTTTTATCAAAACAGGCATGAATGCTAATTATGCAGAATAAATGAAGAAACGCCAATGATTTTTTTTGGATTAGAGCTTAATTAAACAATTTTAGAGTGATGAATATGAGATTCATCGTGGCGACAACATCCAAGTCCGACGAATAGTCCACTATTCTAGGCGAGATACAATCTTCCCCAGACTGTTGCAAGATTCGTTTCCAATGAAGCTCGCTCTGCTCCGGCTTCTCCGTGTTGTTGATCCCCCTTCCCAAGTACTTCCTCCCCGCTCGTACTCCACCCTTCTCATCTCTTTCACCTTCTCTCCTATCATCACACCTAAACCCCGTCGCCAAAATCCATCCCGACTCTAGCAAAAAGTCAAGCCTCAGATCCTATATCTACCCCGCATGCAAAGGATCTCCTCCTTAGTCAATCTTCTTTCAATTGTTGGGCTCGAGCTCAACTTGCCTCATCAATTGTTTCTTCTACTCTAACCTTGCAGGAATCACTGATGGACTCCTCCTCGTCACCGTGTTGCATTCCCATCATTGTCGAAGCACCGCCGGACAGCTTGCACCTTCGCCATGACCAAGGACTCCACTCATTGGAGCCCCCATTCATCATCGTCGCCCCTCGTGGCATGTGTCGGTCGAGGGTTCAGGTCGCTCTCTACCTTATGTGCTGCCCAATCCCTAATCGTAGGATCGGGCTCCCTGCCCTTGATCCTACGGCATGCTGCAAGCCACATCATCCCCCTCCGAGTCTTAGACTAGATCCGAGCCTCTGGTTCGGGGATCCGAACCTCTGCCCTGTGCCTAAACCACAGCTTCAGCCCCACCGAGCCTCTCCATCCTGCCACCTCGGCTCGGGTCGACCGAGCAATAATCTCGGGTCAACTGGACCACAGCCCCGCATCCGAGCCTCTAGAAGCATGCGCGAGGCACGTGTTACGAGGGAAATTTGCAACAACACCCTCACCATATCTAGAAATTATAGATGTACCCTCACCATGGTAAATTACAGAGGAACCCCTCTGACTCCTTGATTTTGCAGAAATCCCCTCTAGGGACCTTATTGAAGAAAAGCTCCATTTTATTTACAATTTAGTCCCTGTAGTTTCATTTTATCATATCTTTGCATCCGAACTATGATTTTAGCATATAATTTGATTTTAAAGCTATTTTCATTTTCTATCATTTAGCATAGTTTATGAACAGATCTGAGACTCTTTTTTAGGGATTATTATTCAAGAACCTCTGTTGACTTATGTAGGCTAAGTTTATACATTTTATATTGAGGAAGTTTTGAATTCTTCAGTGACTTGATTGATGATATTTTGTTAAAGATTAATGCTCTTATCATTCATGATTATTATTATTTTGATAAACTAATCTTTAAGGGGGATGACCAAGGAAGGGTGATTGTATTTCCTTGATGTTTTTGAGGAGATTTTACCTTATCAATTCTTTGCGATAATAGATCTTATCGTTAGAGAATTTGTCTTTGCATGGTATAATCAAGTTGGATTTTATTTAATTCTCGATATTCTAAAACTCTATTTACTTGAGTATTAAATTATGATTTAGAGATCGAATATATGATTATAAAAATCATTATGTTATCTCATTGATTGCTTGATTTTTCATGAGATCTATTGACATTCTTGCCTGCAACTTGGATTCGATAAATCTTGATGGACTTTAATCCATTTCGATCTGTGATGCGAATAGAGGATTGACTGATTAACATTATTTGGATTAAAAATCTTAACCACAGATCCTGTGCTAAATTTATTCGCTCCGTTTAAAATTTCTTAGCATTGCATCATCAACTGAGTTTCTCTTTATTTCTAACATAGAAATTAATCGAACAAATAATTAATTATTTAAATTAATTTAAGACTATGTAATTAAAAATCACAGTTCCTTGTGTTCCACCTTGGTAGACTTGGCAAGTAAAAATATTCCACAGCATTCATGGATTGTGGTTTTTGACAAACCAAATTTATCTCCTATACTACTACAATTATCTATTCTTAAAGAGACAAATTTGACATCCATCAAATGGTTCCATTGTTGAGAACTACGACAAATTGTTCCATCAAATGGTTCCATTAAAGAGACAAATTTGACATCCTATACTACGACGAATTGTTAGGGTTTTAAATTATTATGTAATTACTTTTGTGAAAATTATTTCTGTGTCATTTTTTGCATTTCATTTTGCACATATGATAATAACCACACTCTCTCTCCTTGCATACTACTCGGAGTGAATTTTTGGACATAAATTAAGGATCTGCAAGGACAAAAATTTTTTTGAGAGAGACTTAGTTTAGTTAATTTTCTATATTATTCTTAGGGTTCCTATCTTTGTACCTTGTAATAATTTAGACTAAACTTCTCTGTGGTATGTCGGGTCTATTTCAACCCCTTCCGTGTGGTTGGGACTCGACTTGAGTGGCGCATGATTTAGGAACATATACGCTTGCTTATTTATCATTTATTGTGCTCATAGTTCTTAGGCCACACTCTCAATAATTATACGCACTGGTAGATCATTCAACTTAGCTAAATTGATATTCTTCCCGCTAATAGAATTATCTGCTTTGGGAATTTTTCATCTGTGCATATCATTTAGTGTAATTTTAATTTCTTGCATTCCATACCGCATGAAGAACATGAGGAATCATTGTAAGTCTTCTTTTAAGGCATGCATCATTGATTTACATTTGCATTGGCTTTTTTTATTCTCCTTCCTCAAGTTTTACAACTTAGGAATTAAAGGAATTGGGACTGCTCGTTAGGGGTGAACTTCTATGCTCACATAAACTTCAGTGATAACCCTAACCTAAAATTGGGACTGCTATCAAAGCTGCTGTAAATAAAATTGACATAAAATTAACCTGTGTCTGGTGGAGAGAAACCCACTCATTGTTTGTAAGGATCAGAATGCACACTTGGGACAGAGCCAAAACTGAAAATTTTCACTCAGACTATTGATTTTAAAAACAATTTGCTACTTTTAATGAGGGTTTAGGGTAGCCGTTTTACGGTCCGACTTCCCTTAGTAGAGTGGGTGGTTTAGAGGGCACTGCGGAAGGATCTGTCCTCAAGTTACTCGGATAGCCGTTTAAACGGTCCGTACTTACACAAATACTTACTAAAAGTAGGTGCAACTAGTTTTACAAACTCAGGACAATCTTTGTGAAATATTTTTGTACCTAATAGCTCCGCTTAATAATAAGATTGTCTGTCGTTAAATTGAATTGAAAAGATAAGCGGCCAAACCTTAATGTGCCTTCACTAGTGTTGAGTGGGTGAACTTGAGAATTTGACTTGTATTTGTTTTGTGAAAATGTTCCCATGAAGACTCTCTTCAAAACCCCTCTTGGTCTTAGGGTCATCCTCTTTAATAATCCCCCTCCTTAAGGGTTTAGTCAATCCAGATTGACCCTTCATTTCACTCCTCTGCTAAGGAAACCTTTATCGTTGGCAATACTTCACATACTTCAACGCCTAACTCTGAACTCTTTACTTCTGAAGGCGAGGAGGAAGAAGTCACAATGCTTTCGAAGAAGAACCTTGGTGACGACGAGAATAACAATGATCCCATTCAAGAACTTTTGGGTAGAATAACCGCTGTAGAACAAAACAATGAACTCCTTAGGGCACAGATGGTAGAAATGTAACGTAGTGAGGCTGCTATGGAAGATACGTATCTCCCTGAATTAGATGAAGACTATAACTGGTTAAGATTGGTACCCCTCGAGGATGCATTCGAACACAAACCACATTTCGTCGCATTATTGCTCAAGTTCGAAAGGAAAAATCATGAAGAACCATATATCTTCCTCTGTGATTTCGAGTTAGTCTGCGCTAACCTCTGCCACCCTAGGGTTAGTCAAGACTACATAAGGATGAGAGTTGTCCCCTTCACCTTGACTGATAAGGCGGCTTACTGATTGGAAAATTTAGGGGTAGTAGTCACTACATGGGCCACCTTCAAGACTTTGTTCTAAAACAAATTCTACCCACTTAGTAGAATGAATCATATGAGGATCAAACTCACAAGCTTCACCCAACACCAGAGAAAACCAGTCCACGAAACATGGGAAAGATTCACAGACCTAATCCAGAAATGTCCAGGACACGGGATATGTAAAATGATGCTGGTCCAAAGTCTTGTTAGTGGGCTGAACCCTGAGACCCAAGGGTTAGTGAGGTGCATCCTACGGAGGAAGCTACATGGGACACCATGAGGACACCATCTACAAGGTGTTCGATAGACTTGCTGAATCCAGTCGTGCACAAACCACCAGGGGCCTACATTGCCGACTCAAAAAATATGGTGAATAATCTAACGACCGACTAGAGCACTGACATGGGAACAATAGCAGATACGCTAACTATGGTCAAAAAGATTTATAAGAAGGTGGACGAACCATAAATTATCTCATATGGAGAAATTGGATAAATTGCCAAAGCAAATGGAGGAATTGGCTGACAGGGTATCTAAGATTCAGATACCTGCCTTGACTTCACCCCCTCCCCCATACACCAAATTCACTACATTCAAGGTCAAGGAATATGTCAATAGAGCCAATGGAGTGGAGACCATGTCTTGTCCCATCAAACAGAAGAAACCACCACTCAAAATATTTACGAAGAACGTCCACAAGTCATGAAAATAAACAGAGTTTGGTATAAGCCGGAACATGTCAATCATTCGAACAAAAACTTTACTCCAAACCCTCGTCTACCACATGCTCGACCCACTTACTAGCCTCAACAGTAGCAACATTAGCAGTACCGAACGGGTTATCAGAACCCACAACCACAGCCACAGAAGAATCAATGCCAAGGCCAGTAGGGCTAATTCAGATAATATCAACAGCCTCAGGTCAATCAGGGCCAGGGGTCCTCCTCTTCTTCTATCTCTCCAAAACTCCAGCGAGTGCTGGACGAACTTCATGACATGAGAGTCGACATCAATTGACTCTCTCGATGGTGATATGAGGTGATTGTACCCCAAAACGTGATTCCAGCTCAAGTCCAGGCTAATCCATATAGCCTCAAACAGAATCAAGTATTAATCGCTGAATATTCCTTACCTGAATTCGAGATCTTGTCGAATAATGATTCTTATCATATTTCTTTTAGGAGCGGAAGGACTGTAACCATCCCTGATCAAGCAAAAGAACACAGTGATATAGCCCTAGTGTCCACAAATTCACACAATCATGGGGGAATTAAGGAAGAGAGGCATGAGGAGGAGAAAAAATAAGACCCACCCACACCACCCGTGATACACTACACCTCCGAAGGTCATGGAGAGTCAAAATCCGAGTCTCTCATAGAATTGCCACCAAGACATCCACAACAATCGACCACCAATTCCCTTGCTTTAAGATCAGTTAGTCTGACTCCTGTAAATAATTTTAATTCCTTATTCAATAAAATTGATGTTTTTTATCATAACGAGTCCATCCCTTTCCCCCGTGCTCTTACGATCAGAAAGAAGGAAAACATAAAACCAAAAAAATGATAATGAGATAGCGCTCGTTTATAGAGAAAATATTAAGGTCACTCTGTCCCTAGACGAGATGATAGAAAGAGACCTGACTTTTCGAAAATACCTTAAGGAGAGATGCACACCGACAAGGGCCAGAAAAAAATCCTAGCCGAATAAAGAAGCACATACTCTCTATTGCTACATCTCGTCTTATAAAAAATGAGCCGCAAAGGAAGAAAAAAGACATGGGTGCTCACTTTGTCACTAGCCATATCAATGAAATCAAGTTTGCACGAACAATGTTAGATAATGGCTCATCCATCAATCTCATGCCCACAACTCTATTTGAACATCTAAATCTAGGTCCTCTAAAACAATCTGCAGTTGTACTTCAATTCACATATACATAAACTAAGACATATAAGGGTGAGATTTGAAATATTGTCATCAAAATAGAGGGATAAAATTACCCAATCGATTTACAATACTTGACATGGATGTGCCTAGAAATTGGAAAGACTCCCAAATGATACTAGGGTGATCCTTCCTCAGAACTGCATGAGCTATATTCGATTACACATCGGGAGTATCAAGTTTGGATAATTTGAACTTAAAATGAAGCAAACTAGGTTTCAAAGACCTAACATTGAGTCAAGCATCGAGTCTGAAAAATCGAACCTGAGGCAGAAAATACGGAAGCAACAATTGGGACCTGGAGAAAAAACCCAACAACAATGATAGAATCAACCTCATCCGGAGAGGACATAGTTGATGATTTAGTCTGCCAGCTCATCCATGCATCTACCTATACTCTCAGAGACTTAGAGGTACCTCTTTACCTGTCAGTCCATTCTCTTTATGGACAATCCCAGACTGAGGAACATAGATTGGACGCAACGCTTGCCACACCACATTCCATCCTTAGCGATCCGATATTTGAAATAACCAAGATGGTGGCCGATATTGATACACTGCAAACATCCACATCATAATAAGAAGAACCAATGAGAAGGCCATACTCGGTTAATGATACAGACTTATTCGAGCTCAAACCATTTCCCCCCTACTCTTAAGTATGCCTTCCTTGTAGGAAATAAGGGACAATTTCCGGTCATTATCAGTTTACATCTATCCGAAGGGCGGGAGAACCACTTGCTTAATGTTTTAGAGAAAAATTGCAAGGCTATACGCTGGAGATTGTCTGATCTTCTAGGGATAAACCCAGCCCTTTGCTCACACCATATTTACCTTGAGGATAATGCTAAGCCCTCCCCTGAATGCCAACATAGGTTGACTCCAAACTTACAGGAAGTGGTTAAGAATGGGATCGAAAAATGGTGTAAGGCTAGTTTCATATATCCCATCTCAGACCCCAAGTGGGTGTCTCCTTTGCATGTTCTCCCGAAAAAATCGAGACTTCAAATTATCACCAATGAGGAGGAAGAAGAGATCACGACACGAGTACCCACGTCGTGGCGTGTCTGTGTCGATTGAAGGCACCTGAATGTTGCAACGAAGGACCACTTTCCGTTGCCATTTATTGACCAAACTTGGAGAGATTGGCAGGGGGAGAATACTTCTGTTTCTTAGACAGGTACTCAGGCTATAATAAGGTAGCCATCACCCTCGAGGACCAGGAAAAGACTATTTTCACATGTCCTTTCAGCACATACATATTCAAGTGCATAACTTTTGGGCTTTGTAATTCCCCCGACACTTTAAGAGATGTAAGATTGCAATTTTTGTCGAAATTGTTGGAGATTTCCTGGAGGTCTTCATGGATGACT
Organism: Ottelia alismoides; assembly: GCA_037367405.1. Lineage (NCBI taxonomy): Eukaryota > Viridiplantae > Streptophyta > Magnoliopsida > Alismatales > Hydrocharitaceae > Ottelia > Ottelia alismoides. The sequence goes on along the minus strand of JAZKJV010004185.1, from coordinate 379,962 downwards.
TCTTGGTCCATGGTGATTTATTCGATGATTGTCTAGCGCACCTAGATCGAATCCTCCAAAAGTGTAGGGAAGTGAATCTGGTGCTCTCTTGGGATAAAAGCCATTTCATGGAAAAAGAGTGCATAGTATTGGGTCATGTCGTCTCCAAGAAGGGAATGGAGATTGACCGTGCCACGGTGGATGTGATCAAGAAACTCGAGCCACCTACCAATGTGAAACAAGTACGGTATTTTCTGAGGCATGTTAGATTTTATAGGAGATATATTAAGGATTTTTCAAAAACTACCCGACCGCTAACTGACCTCCTAGGAAAAGACACCGAGTTCGTAGTAGATCATAAGTGTCTTGAAGCCTTTGAACTGCTCAAAAGGAGGATCAATGAGACTCCCATCCTGTAAGCCCCCGACTGGTCTCTTCCCTATGAGATCATAACTGACGCATCTGATTTCGCAGTAGGGGCCGTGTTAGGACAAAGAAAAGATGGAATCCAGTATGTTATTCACTACGCAAGGAAAGTTGTAGACACTGCTCAGAAAAATTACACTATCATCGAAAAGGAAATTCTTGCAGTAGTCTTTGCCTTGGAAAAAATTCGATCTAGACTTCTAGGATCGAAGGTGACCATTTACACATATCATTCTGCCATTCGATACTTAATGGTGAAAAAAGATGCAAAAACATGACTCCTTAGATGAATACTCTTGCTTCAGGAATTTGATTTGAACATTAAATACAAACCTATGGTTGAAAATGTCATGGCTGATCATTTATCACGGATCGAACATAACAAAATCCATGAATCTGAATCCATCTGTGAAACCTTCCCAAACGAGTCAATTTCTGCTATTGACTCGCTCCCATGGTATGCCGACACGGTGAACTATCTCATGTCTAAGAAAGTTCCTTAGGGTTGGCCCAAGAATAAAATCGATTGACTCATGTCAGAAGCCAGACACTACCATTGGGAGGATTCGTTCCTTTTCTTTGAAGGACCGAATTGTATATGGAGAAGATGTATTCCTCAAGAGGAATACCAAAGCGTCCTCAATCTCTGTCATACCTTGGAGGCAGGAGGACATCATTATGGAAAGAGGATCGCTAAGAAGGTACTACAATGTGGATTTTACTGACCGACCTTATTTAAAGATGCCTACAATTTTGTCAGGTTTTGCCTAATCTATTAGAGAATGGGAGGGACCATTGGTCCCAAAGATGCCATGCCTACACAACCAATGATTATTGGTGATGTATTCGATGCATGGGGCATTGACTTTATGGGCCTATTCCCTAATAGTTAAGGATTTGAATATATTCTTCTTGCGGTAGATTATTTATCTAGGTGGGTGGAGGCTATCCCTACTCGAGCAGTAGATAGGAAAACTGTATGCAAGTTTTTTGAAAGATCATATTATTTCAAGGTTTGGAATCCCAGAGGTATTAATATCTGATGGGGGTAGCCACTTTGTCAACCGAGAGGTGAAGAACTTGACTAAGGAATATGACATCGAGTACCATGTCGCTAGTCCTTACCATCCACAATCCAATGTCATGGCCGAGGTGTCAAACAGAGAGGTCAAAGGAATTTTACAGAATATCGTCTGCCCTGACAGAAAGAACATGTCCCAACTTCTGGACCAGGTTCTATGGGCTTACAAGACGACTTATAAGACCCCATTGGGCACCTCCCCATTAATGGTATATGGAAAGCAGTGCCATTTGCCCGCAGAATTCATGCATAAATCAAAATGGGCAATAAAAAATATTAATTGGAACTGTCACCAAGGAAAGAAGAACAAAGAGATGAATTTAAATTAACTATCTGAAATCCAAAATCATGCTTACGTATATAACACTAAATGCTTTCTGTATATAATACATAATTTAAAAAAACAAAATAACTTTTTGCAAGAAAAAAAAAAAGAAAAAAATCACTCATGGTCTTGCATTTCATCAAGCGTCTCATGCATTCCTTGGTTGGATTATTCCTGACACATTCACTATCACTCGAGTCTTATGGACTTTTAGGACACTTGATTTCTGAGATCTTGAGAATCTAAGTTAGCCAACCTTAGTTATTATGGGTTTGAACTTAATAATCCACACTTCCCTAGTTTGAATGATTTGAGCGCTATATTGCACTCTTCATCTCTACCTTCACAAGAATATGATCAGGTCTTCACTTCACAACTACATGATTGATGAGAAGAGTTGAGTTATCACATGATGAACTAGGACAAGGGATTTGAGTCTGGACCAGATGTAATGATATTCAAGGATGGGATACAGTTAATGAAGGCTTCAAGAAACCTGAGTGTCAGAAAAACATTAGCCACTATGTGGACAAGTTCACGTGCTATCTTTTGATATTTACCTATGTGCTAGGGTGTGATGAAACATAATTAAATTGTTGATCAGTGTGCGCCAACTTTTGTAAAAGCAGTGGAGCTAGCCAAACAAACAGAAAGGAATGGAAGAAAGGTCAAAGAAAAGCTCTGTCCTCCAAAGTCAAGTTATAAATGAGCTTCCACTAATGACGAGCGCTCCCAAACATTTTCAAAGTGTCCACTTGAACCAAGCATTAATTAGGACCAAGGAGTCGGGCTGACACCAAAAAAGGGCTCTGCATCGTAAAAGCTACGAGTCTGGGTGTCGAAGGTATCTTAAATACTCAAAAGAGACACACCACAGTGTACTCCCAGAAAAACAAGAGCAGACAACTCCAATTCTTGTGATGGACACATTGATCAACAAGCTAAAAATATACTTGTGTTTAGTAAAAAGGCACTTGAGAGGCCCCTTGTTCCAATGTGACGGAGAGAAAAATAGACACAATCCTACACCTTCCATCATCTGTCCATCCATCTACACTTTAAAGTCTGACAAACTAATGAGACAGTTGACTGAAGCAAGAATAGACTTAATCCCTAGTGTTGAAGATTAGGTATAGAGGAATGTCTCTTGGACTGTCATAAGTGCAGTACACTAATGTCATATCCTTATATTATATGTACAAAAAGAGAGTATGATAATTAGAGAAGTTTGATTCCTTCTGACTAGAGCATGGTTGAGCACAGAATATTATGATCACTCAAATGAAGGGTCTTCGATGAATTGAGCCTTGAAAATTCACACGCATAGTCAGGATTTATCCAACTAAGTCATTCATTCATTGATGCTCGAGGACGGGCATGGTTTAAGTATAGGAATATGATGAATCTCGTATTCATCATGTTAAAATTGGTCAATTAGGCTATGTTCCCCAAATCCATGTGCAATGAACCATTAATATAACATCATTAGCATACATACATTTGTAAATAATATTTGCATTTCATAATGCATAATTGCAAGTGGAAATTGGCCTAAAAAGCCGCTAACTTCACATTTTTTTAATTAATTCATCCTAACTATGACTAACCCCAAATCACCTCCATTGTGTAAATATTACTAAAATATTAAAGAAAAATATAAAAAATTACTAACTCAAATAAGTGTCAAATAATCCTAAAGTCGAATTTCACATCTGACGGACTAAAACGTACATATCTTCCTCATACCTTGTCCGATTTTGGTCTACTCACTTCTAAAGTACTCCATTTTCAAATCCTTCAAACAAGACCAATTTCGTAAAATTCAGAGCTCATATGTGAAAGTTGGATTTTGGGCCTCTTTTGCACATTTTAACTTTTTGCTATTTTTGATCGAAATTTTTATGTACATAATTAAACCGCTTAATTTTATTCGTTCTTCATTTGTGTTCTTTGATTAAAGTTTTACTGGTCAACATAAAAATCCAAATCTAGATCAAAATTGAAATCAAAGAAACTGAACGTGCACAGGTGTCCGTTGTGAGTCTGTACAAAAGTAGTGTGTTTCGTACTTTTATTTTATTTCCCTATTTTTTTATTTATTAAAAAAACTATATTATTGTGTAATTAATATTCTTGTATTTTGTCGTATTTTTTAGAATTTTTATCCTTTCTTAAAACCACCAAAAAATTACAAAACTCCAAAAAATAAGTTTTCTATATACTTAGAGACCCCACCAAAAATACCACTTCGCCCAAATGATCTCTTTTGCTCCTGGATCCTTCATGAAACTTGTAGATTTTGTCAAGACGAACAACTTTCATGAAGGAAATTTTTCGATCCGAGGTCATATTCTATTTATTTTCTATTTTCTTCTATCTTTTATTTTTGAACATTTTTTTGGGGCGCCACGTGGCAGCCTCTGGGCATGCCACATGGCACCCCCACCTCACCCCAGTCCCCCTCTCCTCTCCTTCTGCAACCACCGCCCATCATCGTATGTGTGTAATTCCCATGTGCCTCGCTGCTCCCCTCGCATGTAATGGTAGCTCCCGGCCATCACCCTCTGCTCTGGCCATTATGGGCACCCCCGTGCCCCCTCAATGTAACGCTTCCTCCCCGAACCTATCATATAAAGCTCCATCACACACAACCCCTGAAACCCATCCGCCAACTACAACTGAAGAGGGAGATCTTCATCTTGGCGGTGGTGACAACATCCAAGTCTGAAGAACCCTCCTCTACGCTAGGAGAAATCCAATCTTCCCCTGACCATTGCAAGCTTCGTTTCCGATTAAGCTTGCTTTGCTCCGGCTTCTCCATGCTGTTGAGTCCCCTTCCCAAGTACTTCCTCCTCCCTCCTACTCCACCCTTCTCATCTCTTTCACCTTCTCTCCGATCATCACACCTAAACCCCATCGCCAAAATCCATACCGACTTTTGCAAAGAGTCGAGCCCCATATCCTCTATCTCCTCCGCCTGCATAGGATCTCTGCCTTGATCAATCCGATTTCCATTGTTGGGCTCGAGATCAACTCACCTCGTCGATTGTTTCTTCTTCTCTAATGTTGCAGGAATCGTTGACAGACTCCACCTCATCATCGTGTCGCATTCCCATCTTTGTCAAAGCACCACCGGATTGCCTGCGCCTCCGCCACACCCAAGGACTCTGCTCGTTGGAGCCTTCGTTCGTCGTCGCCCCCCCTTTTGCCCTGTGTCGATCGAGAGTTTGGGTCACTCTCTGCCTTATGTGCCGCCCAATCCCTAACCGAAGGATCGAGCTCCCCACCCTTTATCCTACGACCTGTTGCAAGCCACATCATCCCCCTCCTAGTCTCAGCCTCGATCCGAGCCTCTAGTTCAGGGATCTGAACCTCCGCCCTGTGTCGGAACCGCAGCTTCGGCCCCACCGAGCCTCTCTAGCCTGCCGCATTGGCTCAGGTTAGCCGGATCACAGCCCCGCATCCGAGCCTCCAAAGGCACGTGCGAGGCACGTGTTGCGAGGGAAGTTTGCAACAATGCCCTCGCCATATCTAGAAATTGCATATATACCCCCGCCATAGGTAAATTACAGAGTAACCCCTCCAAATCATTGATTTTGCAAATAAGACCCTCTAGGGACCTTATTGAAAGAAAAGCTTCATTTTATTTACAATTTAGTCCCTATATATTCATTTTATCATATCTTTTGCATCCGAACACTGATTTTAGCACATAATATGTCATTTTAAAGCTATTTTCATGTTCTATAATTTAGCATAGTTTGTGAACATATCTGAGGCTTTTTAGGGGATTATTATTCAAGAATCTATGTTGATTTATGCAGGCTGATTTTTGACATTTTGTATTGAGGAAGTTTTCGATTTTTCAGAGACTTGTTTGATGATATTTTGTTAAAGATTAACGCTCTTATCATTCAAGATTATTATTTTGATAAACTAATCTGTAGGGGGAAAGATGATGGAAGGGATGATTGTATTTCCTTAACTTTTTTGAGGATATTTTACCTGATTAATTCTTTGTGATAATTGATCTTATCCTTAGAGAAATAGTCTTTGCAGAGTATAGTCAAGGAGGATTTGATTTATTTCTCGATATTCTAAAACTCTATTTACTTTAGGACTAAATTATAATTTGGATATAGAATATTTGATGATAAAAATCATTACATGATCTCATTGATTGTAAGATTTTTCATAAGATCTATTGGCATTCTTGCCTGCAACTTGGATTCGATAAATATTTCTGGACGTTAAGCTCTTTTGATATGTGATGTGAATTGAGGATTTATTGATTAACGTTATCTGGATTAAAATTATTAACCACAGATCATGTGCTGAATTTATCCGCTCTGTTTAAAATTTCCTAGCATTGCATCTTCAACAGAGTTTATCTTTATTTCTGATATAGAAATTAATCGAGAAAATAATTAATTATTTAAATTAAATTAAGACCATACAACTAAAAATCACCTTTCCCTATGTTCGACCTTGGTTGACTTGCCAAGTAAAATATTCCACAACATTCAAGGATTGTGGTTTTTGACGAACCAAATTTGTCTCCTATACTACTACAATTATCTATTCTTAAAGAGGCAAATTTGACGTTCATCAATGGGATTAAATCAATGAAGGCTTCATGAAACCAAAGAGTCAACACCTTCAGCCAGTATGAGAACAAGGTTCTTGTACTAATCTCCTAATATAAACCTATGTGCGAGGGTGTGATGAAACTAAATAATTTGTTGATCATAGTGTGCCAACTTAGTAAAAGTAGTGGAGCTAGCCAACCATCTATGAAATAACTTTTGAGAGAAGTTCTCTCATTCAAATACAAAGAAGAGCTCTCTCATTACAAACAGAAATTCAAAGAGCTTTCACCAAAGGAGAGCGCTCCCAAACTTTTTAAAGTGTCCGCTTAGACCAAATCTATAAGAACCAGGAGTTGGGATAGCACCCAAAGAGGTCTATGCATCGTATAGTGATAAAAGTTTGGGTGTCTAAGGTATGATAGTACTCAAAAAAGACACACCCCAGTGTACTCCTAGGAAAACAAGTGCAGACGATTCTAAACTCTCTTGACGGATGCACTGGTCAACAACCTAAAATACATGTGTTGAGTTAATAAGGCACTCAAGCAGATCCTTATTCCAATGAGAGGGAGAGAATAAAATTATATAAACATATGCCCTCCATCAAGTGGCCTTCCATCTACACTTTTGAGACTGACAACTAAAGAGATGGTGTATTGTATGCAAGAACTGATTTATTCTCTATGTGTTGAGGATTGGGTTCTTAGGAAAGTCTCTTGGACTAGAACCTTGGATGATGTTTTGACTATACTCTTGCGATTGCTATCCACACTAAATGTCGTACCTTATTTTATATGTATACAAAGAGAGTCCGGGCTAGAAAAGTCAGATACCTTTTTACCAAAGCTTGGTTTAATGGGATCACTAGAAACATGAGTTTTTCAATGGATCAAGTATTGTACTTCACATGCATGTCATTCATTCTCTAGTGCTCGGGGATGAGCTTGGTTTAAATACAGGGGATGATGAATATATGATTCATCATTCTAAAAGAGTTCAATTAAGCTCATTTTCCCAAAATTCATATGCATCTAATCATCTAATATGCATAATTAACATTCACTCATGTGTAAATAATATTCGCATTTTATCAGTGATCATGGCGTAAAATAAGAAGCAAAAATCCAATGCACAATTGAACTGAAAAGAAGTTAAATCCACTGATTTTTAATTAATTCCTACTAACTCCAATTTACATGAAGCTAACTCCATTGTGTACATATCATTAACATGAATAAAGGAAAAATACAAAAAAATCACTAACTTAAATAAGTGACTAATGAATCCAAACCCTAATTTCAGACCAGAAGGACTAAAACACTGAAATCTCTCTCATACAGTGTCCAAATGAACTCTAATCACTTTGAATTAATGTACATTTAAATATATACAAATCAAGATCGATTTCAAAAGAATCAGAGTTTATTTGTAAGAATTAGGTTTTGGGACCTAACTGTGCATTGTACTTTTTTACTTACACATGTGCATATTTCACTCATTTTAATTATTTCCTTTTTCATTTCTTTCATTCATTCATTTCTAAATAAAATACATAAAAATTAAATATAAAATCAGAAAATTAATAAAAATGACATGTTTTGACATAGTCTTACTCACATAATCCACTTGAACATAATCAACTGCCCTAATTGTTCTGACTTATTTCTAACTAATAAAAAATTCTAAAAAAATCACATTTGAGTCCATTGCATTATTTCATAACATATTTGATTTTTGCACGCATTTATTCAATCAAAAAAATCAAATAAAAATTACAAAGCTAAAATTGCATATTTTATATACATAAAATATCACCAAAGAAATCATATCTTCCATGGATCATTTCATTTGCATTTGAATTCTTCATGAACATTGTATGTTTCATTTAACAAACATTTTTCATGTTGGTCATTTTTTCATTTAGGTTCATATCCTATTTTAAATGATATATCTATGCATATTCATGCATGGTCAACTCCTAGTCAACCTAGACACGTGCCATATTTCCACTGAGCCATATCATTCCCTCAGTCAATGCATGCCATGCCTGCTCTTCACCCTTCGTCTTGTAGCATGACATATCTCAGTCGTTGGATCACTTTGATCCAACGACCATCTCTAATCCCGCTTCCTACCCTCTCTCATCACATGTCTTGCATAAGACAACACCCTCACCATTGGATCTGAATGATCCAAAGGTGCTTCCTCTTCCACAACTTTCATGTGCTTCCCTCTTGACCGCTCCACACCATTGGATTTTCATGATCTAATGATGAGTTTAGGTCACATCCTTCCTCTATGCATCCAGCCACTGCTCCCTTGACTGAACGTCACCGCACCTCTATCTTATCTTCGGCCGAGCTGCCCATCACCCCCTTATCGCCTTTCAAGCCATTAATCCCCTCCATTATACCTTCTTCATCGACAACAACTCGCAACCACTCACTTATCCCATCTCTGATAACCCCGGCCAACCCTCTCTTTGATCTTCTCTCCCATCGTTGTTACCTCCCGAACCTTATCTCTTTATCGCATCCCTACTCCTATCAAACAACCAACAACCGACAACGCATTCCCTCTCTATCCTACCTCCTGAACTACATAATACATAGACAACCACTTTATCCCTAAATTGTCACCTCTCTTTCCTTTAAAAGCCACCGTCGGCCCTCGAGCAAAGATCATCCCCCGACTTTAACCATGAAAGATCAAGAGAGAGAGAGTTGAGGGAACGGTGGTGACAACCTATCCCCGCCGACGAGGTCTCCCTTTCCAATCTCTTCGTTGCAAGGATCAACATAGCCTCTTGTCGAATCCGCCACCACAATCTAGGCGATAACCGGAGAGAGGCGACCAAACCATCCAAACACCCACGCATTCACCACAACCCCTTCTTCTCTGCCTTCTTCACAGTAGACCAAACCCAACTTCGTAATCTTTTTCTTTATCCAAAACCCCAAATTCGATTCGAACATCAACACATCAACCTCCTCACATTCCCTTCTTCCTCACATGAGCTTCCATCGACGTTGCTCCATTTTCCTCACCACATCTGATTGGAGCACCATCCACCTTCCATGGCATTGGGCACCGCCCATCGTTCATTGCTCCAACCACAGTTTAAGCCTTTCCTCCTGAAATATCCAAAAATAATCCGACTTGAGGCCTCCTCTATAGCATTGCAGCCATCGTGCATCTCCTTGGGTCGGTCGTATGTTGAATGACCATGGGGACATTCACTTCCAACAAGAAAAACACATTGTGAAGAACTATGAAGAAGAAGGAGGTGCTATAGACACCCTGTGAAGAGACACATTTGACGGTCGCATGAGCTCCTCCGAACATTGATCGAGCCTTGTGCTTCGGATAACAACAAGCTTGCAATGCTCGCCACGTGGCGGGGAATCTACTGAAGCCTTGCCTGAACCTATCGTCCCACGTACGCCTGATGTGTGCACTAGGATAATTATGATCCTGTGATGAACGTGAAAATTGCCACTTTAATTATTGATAATTGTGGTATAGGATATGAAATTTGATCGATAAAAAAGCACAAATGCTGAATATTATGGATAATTTATACTTGGCATGTATACCAAGGTCGAGCACTGGGATACATGCCTCTTCATCTATTTATCAAAAATTATTACTAAGTAATGAACGGTTATTTTCATTGGTCTAGGTCTTCATATGCATGCATGAAAACATTGCACAAAATACAAGTACAATGCCATGCATGGAAGAGATGCAATTTTTATTTGATTTTACGCAATTTAAATCTATGCAATGCAAATGATGTGCAAGCACAGGTATTATATATAAATATGCCATGAAAAGATCAAATAAGCGAGTAATAAGAAGAAATTTGATTCTAATATCAATCGAGGCACGTTGATAAATTTTGGCATTCAAAATAAGCACAAATGACACATAGATGATGCATAATTTTAATACATGAAATTAAGTGTCAAAATATGGAAAAAGTAATGTCATTTGCTAGAGGATAAAACAAGCATCAACATGAAAATGAAATCATGCGATTTGGAGTTAAAATGCTTAAGATATGAATAAAACAATGGTAGGGCATAAATGTAATAAAAATGCATGAAAAATAAAGGTAAAACTTACAAATAGGTCCCTGGACAAACCTATTTGCAATTTAAGAAAATCAAAGGGGCCCCTTTATAATTTTCTCTTTTACGTGCGGGGGCATATTTGTACTTATTAAGAACAAGCAAGGCCTCCCTGTAAAAAAACCCCTGGCATGCACGTGAGGCATGTGCCTGGGGGACCTGGATGTAGTTCTTAAGAGTATTGGGGTCCTTCATGCAATTAATCCAACCCCTCATGTGTGTGTCACGCATAGGGCTAGGATTGGGAGGCAAGCGGAGGCTCTGGTGGCTCTAGGGTTGGAGGACATGTGGCGTGACCTTTGCTCCTCGGATCATGCTCATGCCCACTAATCCAGTTGGTGTGGAGGTGACGTCGTGGTTGCATCAACGCCATTGGATGACCATCGATGGGGTGCCTTCCAACGACATATGTACTCCGACCAAAGCTATAGGGGTGGCAGCAAAGTTTGATCTCTGGTGAGGGTAGTATTCCTCCTCTGACCTCAAGTTGCTCCTTCAAAGGTCTAGTGACCTTTAGATGAGGATCACAAAGACGATGGACAACCGAAGGTGGAGGAAGGGTGTTCAGAGGTCCTTGTAGGTGCGAGCTTGTCGGAGAAGATCTCCTAGAATGGAGACAACCTAGTTCTTTCGACTATTGAAGAGAGGAGGATCTTACAAGCATCAACAATAGGCAAAGCAATGATGCATGGATGAGTGAGGTGAATGATGGGCATTGGGTGATGAGAGGCAGAGCCCTAAACGAGTTCCTCTCCTACGTGCTTGAGAAAAAAGGTATGGAGCGAAGAGAGGTCCTGGAGAGGGGAAAGGGTGGCTGGGATGGTCGGCGTGAATGAAGGATGAATGACGGAGCTAGTAGGGTGGTTGATGAACTATGAAGGTAGTGGAGTATCGCGAGAAAATTTGGATGAAACAAGGAGAAAAGTAAAAATACAAACCTGGAGGATTGAGGAGGATGAAGGCATGAAGAAGGCGGTCGAAGATGGCTTGGACTGAGGGCCAAATTTGTCCTCTGGTCGTCACTCAAAATCGCGCAACCACTACGGGGAGCTTAACGATGGAGAGGCATCCATGACATGGCCAAGTTGACCACGGGTCAACACCTGGTGAGAGGCCCATCATGGCCCCTCGTCCGACCTCTGTTTGTCATAGGGAGGTGGAGAGGGGCTAAGGTATAGGCATTGAGTGGTGGATAATGAGGGATGGAGGTAGAGGAAGGGTTTCATATGCAGCGGAAGTGGTCGTTACAAAAGGTAGTGATGATGAATGTAATAGTAGATCGTAAGTAATGAGATGAGGGCTTTGATGGCTACATGAAGATGGCAGTAGATCGATTTACATGGCGATGGAAGGAGGAGGTGGAGAAGGAGTCTGGAGGCAACACTAGAATAGTAAGGAAGCGGAGCTAGCGCGAGGCATAATAGATTGAGGAGGAATACCTGGAGGTAGACGATGTAGACATGACCGTTGGATCTTGCGATCCAATGACCTTGATTAGGGTGTAGGTAGACGGTGTGGATCTTATCGATTAAATCAAATCTAGTGGCTAGGGAACAAGCGCAAGTGAACAACTGGGATGGAGATTAGGAGCAAGATCTAATGGTGGGGAAAAGAGACACGACATGGAGGACAGAGAGCCATTGGATGAAAGATCATCCAATGGTGCTGATGAAAGAAGAGGGCTACAATGGAAATCTAATGCTGGGACCTGATCAAATGGTTTAGGAGAGGGTCGCCAAAGAACAACCAGGATGGAGGCGGGGAAAGGTGATTTAAGGGTGGAGAGCTAGGCTGGGTGGCATGAAGAGGAGCGGGCCACGTGGGCGGCCAATAGGGTGCCACTTGGCCCAATGAGAAAATTAGAAAAATAAAAGTCAAAGAAAAACTAAATAATATAATTAGAAGCTTAATTACAAAAAAGTAAAAACAAGAAAGTTGTAGATCTCGTTGAGATCTACAGGTTTCTTGTTGTTCAAAAATCCTAAAGATTACATTTGTACAAAAGAGAATTTTGGCAAGTATTTTTAATGAGTAAAAACACTGTTTTTGTGGTTTTGATATTTCTTTGTCTTTCTATTTTCTTTAAAAAGTCAAGATAAATATATTCAATATTTAATCTAATTTTTAGAGGTTTTTAATGAAATAGAAAACAAAGAAAAAGTGTTAGTAATTAAATTCAATAATTAGTGTTAGAAAATATAGTTAATTATACATAGATTATTTACGATATAATACAAGTTAATATTAGTGATTTAATTGTAGTTTTTATTAAATTGTTTTAGTTAGGAGAATGATAAATAGATTTTATAATGATGTATTTGAGATTCATCATACCCCTATACTTAAGCTATGCTCTTCCTTGAGCTTTTAAAGAATGAAGGAGCTAGATTATATCTTGATAGTGCATGTGAATTATCAAGGCTCAATTCATCAATGACCCTCAATTTGAGTGATCCTAAAATTCTGGCCTCAACATGATTTAACTAAAAGGAATACAACTTTATTTATCAGACTCTCTGTTTGTACATAAAATATAAGGATATGATAATTGGTGTACTACAATCATGAGAGTTGAGTCGAGATGTCAGCCAAAGTTTTAGTCCATGAGACTCTCCTCTAAACCTAATCATCAACATTAGGGAATAAGTCGGTTCTTGCTTCAATCAACCATCTCATTAGTTTGTCAGACTTGAAAATGTAGATGTACAACCAGATGCTGGGGGGCATATGATTGTGTATATTTTTTTCTCCCTCACATTTCAACAAGGGGCCTCTCAAGTGCCTTATTACTCAATACTTGTATATTTTTGTTGTTGATCAATGTGTCCTTCAAGAGAATCTGGAGTCGTTTGCAATTGTTTTTCTTGGAGTACATCAGGGTGTGTCTCTTTTGAGTATCTAAGATACCTTCGATACCCAGACTTGTATTACTATACGATGCAGAGCCCTTTTTTGGTGCTAGCCTGACTCCTTGGTTCTAATAGCGTTTGGTCTAAGGGGATAGTTTGAAATGGTTGGGAGTGCTCGCCTTTGCTGGAAGATAATAGGATTTGTGTTAGTAATGATTGAGCTTTTCTTTGTATGAGAGAACTTCTTTCGAATTTCAATTCATTGTTTGGCTAGCTTTACTGTTTTTACCAAGAGTTGGCGTACACTAATCAATATTTAAGTTTCATCACGCCTTGGCACATAGGTAAATATCAAATGATAGCATGCAAACTTGTTCACATACTAGCTAGGGTCTTGCTGATACCCAGGCTTCTTGAAGTCTTCATTAACTTTATCCCATCCTTGAGAATCATTAGATCAGGTTTACAATCGAATCACCAGTCATAGTTCCTCAAGTGATAATTCAACTCATATCATCAATCATGTAGTTGTGAAATTGATGTGTTGGTCATATTCTTTGGAAATTAGAGATGAACAGAGCAATATGGCGCTCAAATCCTCAAAATAGGGAAGTGTGGATTATTAAGTTCCAAACCCTTAATGATTAAGGCTGGCTAACTCAGTCTCTCAAGATCTCGGAAATCCAGTGTCTTCAAATCCTCAAGTCTTGAGTGATAGTGAATGTGTCAGGAATAAACCAACTCTAGAATGGCTGAATTTATGTGATATTTATATTTTGAAATTTTTATGAATTTTAATTTTTTTAATTCTTTAGAGAGATACTGACTGTCCCAAACTCATACGAATAGTTGCATCTACTTCCAACCTATACGGGTGTAAGTACGGATTGTTAGACAACTACTCGTGTTACTTAATGACGGAGCCATAGACAATGTCAACTAAACCACCCACTCTGCTAAGGGGGATTGTAGTTCCCTCACGGAAGAGTAGCTAGCCATTCTCAGGCCTAGTAGTCAAAGCCTTTACCAAATATTTTTTTTATTTTTTTAGATTTTCATGGGAATTTTTGAAAAAGGTCAATTTTATTTACAAAAAGATTAATCCCTCAATTTTCAAAAGAATTTTACACAATTTTTATTAAAATCAATTCATAGGTAAAACTCAAACCCCAGACAAAAAAGTTTTTAAAAATTTTAACATATGATCTATGGTTAAAGTATATATACAATAATAAATGGTATACCCCCTATAATTTACTTTTTCTATGTCCTCATAGCACAAGTGATACGAAGCCTACAAGGTGATATAGAGGAACTGACTCGGAGGTCCCCTTATAATTAATGATATAGGGGACCCTATGCTTAGGATGATAGAGGGAAGATGGATTTGTTGGGTCCATCCTATACTTTGGATGGAAATAGCCTAAGTAATGGATCTGAATTTAGGGTTGAGGGACCTGTGGATGTTACGACTAGAGGGGAGGGGAATGTAATTTTTTTACAAACAAATAGAAGGATGGGTCGGGGGGTGACTGAATATACAAAGATGTGTGTGTGTGGGTGGAGGGGGGGGTAGATCATTGAATGATCTACTTTTTTTCATATTTTTTAGCTAAGCACGCGATCCCTCAAATGAGGACCACTAAAAAATGCACATGATACTTTTTTTACAAGAGATGCATGGATAAAAAGTTGACTAAAGTTCCTTGAATCCTCGATTTTGTTTTACGGCTCTACACAGCGGGAGCTCCCAACTCCATGACTCCATGGGTATCAAGCATCCTCGATCTCCATGGGCCAAATAGGTCCCTAGAGGGACCTATTTGCCATTTTAGAAAATAAGAGAGGCCCCTTTATAATTTTCCCTTTTAGGAGCATATATGTAATTACTGAGATCTAATAGGGCCTCCATATAAATATCCCAGACACACACATAAGGCACACACCTATGGGACCTAGATGTAATTCCCGAGAGTATTGGGGTCCTTCATGCAATTAACCTAACCCCTAATGTGCGGGGTAAGCACAGGGCTAGGCTCGGGCGGCTCTAGGGTAGGAGACCACATGGCATGACCTCCACCTTGGGATTAGACTCGGGCCCACTAAGCTACTTGGTGTTGAGGGGAAGATGTGGTTGCATCAACGTCGTTGGATGGCCATCGATGGGGTGCCATCCAACAGCACATGTACTTCGACGAAAGTTGTAGGGGTGTCTACGAAGTTGGATCTCCAAGGGTAGTATTCCTCCTCCGGCCTTCTATTGCTCCTCTAAAGGCCGAGCGACCTTTAGAAGGGGCTCATGAAGACAATGGATGGCCGAAGGTGGAGGAAGGTTGTTTAGAGGTCCATGTAGGAGCAAGCTCGTCATCGAAGATATCCTGGAATGGATATGACCTGGTGCTTCTGGACATTGAAGATAGGAGGTTCTTGCAAGCATTAGTAATAACCGATGCAATGGTGTGTGGAGGAGTGAGGTGAATGGAGGGCATTAGGTGACGAGAGGCAAAGCCCTAGATGAGTTCTTCTCCGACACGCCTGAGAAGAAAAGGGACGGAGTGGAAAGAGGTCCTGGAAAGGGGAGAGGGTGGTTTGGATGGTCGACATGAATGAAGGATGGACGACCGAGCTAGTAGGGTGATCGATGAACGATGAAGGTGGCGGTGTATCGCGGGAAAATTTTGAGAAAACAAGGAGAAAAGTAAAAACACAAACCTGGAGGATTGAGGAGGAAAAAATTATGAAGAAGGAAGACGAAGATGGCTTGGTATGAGGTCCAAATTAGTCCTCTGGTCGTTACTCATACCCTCTTAGCCACGACGTGGAGTTTACGGCGATGAGGCATCCCTGAAATGGCCAAGTTGACCTTGGGTCAACACCTAGCCGGAGGCCCATTATGACCCCTCGTCCGACCTCCGTCTATCATATGGAGGCGGAGAGGGGCTAAGGCTTAGGCATTGAGTGGTGGACGACGAGGGATGGAGGCAGACCAAGGGTTGTATAGGTGAAGGAAGTGGCTGTTACAAGTGGTGGTGGTGGTGGTGATGATGATGATGATGATGATGATGATGATGATGATGATGATGATGATGATGATGATGATGATGATGATGATGATGATGATGATGATGATGATGATGATGATGATGATGATGATGATGATGATGAATGTAACAGTAGATTGGAAGGAATGAATGTGTGGGATGAGGGCTTTGATGGCTGCGCAAAGATGGAGGAGAATGGGTTTACGTGGAGATGGTAGGAGGAGATGGAGTCTGGAGGCAACACTAGAATAGGAAGGGAGCAGAGCTGGTGCGGGGCATCACAGATGGAGGAGGAAGACCTGGAGGTAGATGAAGTAGCCAGGACTGTTGGATCTTGTGATCGAATGGCCTTGATTAGGGCACATGGGGGCGACGAGGATATAATCGTTCAGATCAGATCTAGATGCTGGGGAACAAGCATGGGTGAACAGTTGGGATGGAGATTAGGTGCAATATTTGATGGTGGGGAGATGAGAGGAGATGTGGTGGACGGAGAGCCATTCGAAGAAAGATCATCCAACGATGCCGATGAAAGTGAAGGGCTATAGTGGAGACCTAATACAGGGACCTGATCGGATGGCTGAGGAGATGGAGCCGAAGAACGACCAGGATGGAGGCAATGAAAGGCGATCTAACGGCAGAGAGCTAGGACAGGTGGTGTGAAGAGTAGTGGGCCATGTGGGTGGCCCATAGGGCGCCACGTGGCCCAATGAGAAAATCAGAAAAGTAAACATCAAAGAAAAACAAAATAAAAATGATTAGAAGATTAATTAAAAAAGTCAAAACGTGAAAGTTTATGTTGGTGAGATCTACAACTTTCACGTTGGTAAAAAATCCAAAAGAGGTAATTTGTACAAAGGAGAATTTTTGCAAGTATTTTTAATGAGTAAAACACTATTTTTGTGATTTTGATATTTTTTGTATTTTTAATATCTTTTAAAAGCCAAGATAAGTATACACAATATTTAATATAATTTTTAGGGGTTTTTAATAAAATATGATATTAAGAAAAAGTGTTAGTAATTAAATACAATAATTAGAGTTAGAAAATATAGGTTATTATACATAGATTATTTATGACATAATTCAAATTAATATTAGTGACTTAATTGTGGTTTTTATTGAATTGTTCTAGTTAGGAGAATAATAAATAGATTTTACGATGATGTATCTGAGAATCATTACCCTGCACCCTGCCCTTTCCAGAATCACCAGGAGAACCCTTGTCATGTGCGTCGCATGCGTGACGTTTAGTAATTTGCACAGATGTCCTCAGAACTCCAGAAAACTACTTTCACACCCCCGTCGATAGCTGCATGTGCACCTCACATACACAAATTGGGAAATTTTCAAAGGAGTATAACTGCCTTTGGATATTTACCAAGTTGTTCCGTAAGGTATATTTTGAAAATTATTTATTTACTTTTATCACGTTATGTCCCAGAACTTCAATAATTCATATCTTGAGCATATGTAATCGAATTTTCATGTACTTATTTGATCCTCTATCATATCGAACACGAGATTCTATTTTTAGTCAGTTTCAATTAATTTTTGAGGAGATTATTTCTTATATTCTGAGAACAAGTATTCTCGATATTGATTTCTTTTATTGCTCAATTACTTCTGATTTGGTAGGGGATTTATTTGGGAGATTAATTGAATCATTAATTAAAATAGATAAGAGACCACTTGAATTTATTTGATTAGCTTGGATTGATCACTTGTTTCTTTCTCTTGTGCATTCACCTTGCATTTGCATTGATCATTCTTGCATCATATTATTTAAAATCCATAAAAACGTAAAAAATATTGCTTTTATTTTATTAACTTCTCATTACATAGCATACCATTATTTTATTTAAATTAAAATACTTCAAAATCCATGCACCATGTATTTTCTTTAAATTAATTACATCTTTAACTAAAAAAACCTCAATAAATTGAAGAAAATAAAACCACCAAAAATCTTCTTCTCTTTTGAAACCTAATTTCTTAGATTAGTTAGAGATTAATTCTAAATCATCATATTACCTTCTTGAGTTCGACCTTGCGACTTACCCAAGTAAAATAAATAATTTCGATCGCATTGAGACTTGATTCTCCATATCATTTCTTGGTGTGATAATTGTTGACAAATCATAGATTGCCCTACTACAACACGACACACATACATCAGACAATTTGCAACAATTAACTAGTGTGATTAGGGATTCAACAATCATGTGCGAAGCTCATGATTGCCCTATGTTCTTCCCTTCACCCCCTCTCGCATGTCCTACACTTGAGGAACAGCTCCCTCCTCCTCATGTGACCTACACGTGAGGGTTGTTCACCCCTAACCTCCAGCGTTGCATCTGCTCCGCTTCATTCACCTCATTCTGACCCATCATCGAATACCCTAACCCCATCATCCCTTCTCGCCTCATCTTTGGCAACTCAACAGACATCTCCCGCTATCGTTATTCTATCTTCCCTGATGATCTCACAAAAACCCAATGACTACCCACCGCCATTCTACTTAACCCTCTTCTCCCTGATCATCGGCAAGAACCCCACTTCCGTCTTAAACCAACCTTATCTTCGTTAACCTTCGAAACCAAACAAACCCCACCGCCTTGATCATGTCCCAATGGTCAGACCTACAGCGCCCATTTCCTCTACCTCCAGCCAACCCACCAAAGACTGATCTCCTCCTCACCCTTATCTCTATCACCTAACTCTCCCTAACCCCCACCAACCGTAACCACCTCATTCTATTTATCCACATCGTTGATAACCTTCCAGGAGGATCCACCATTATTGTCTTCACACGAGCAAGAGAGGGAGTCTGAGCCCTAGTCCGGTGACAACAACCTAGGCTTGAGGTTATGAGCTTTGGTAAGCGAGATCCATGGGGCCCATCCCATATAGCTACTCCTCTTCTAGACTAGCAGAGCTTCACCGTGACCACTCATGGATGAGGTGAAGATCAGGTGAGGCGATCAAATACCTCCACCCCAGGCGATCCTATCGTACCACCAAACCACCTGCATCTCAAATAACCTCACCACCACCGTAGGCTCTCCGCAACACCATCATCGGAGCGCTCACCAACATCAAGCTTAGGACACATGCAACAACAAGAAATAATGAGGGAAGAAACCCCCATATCCAAGCCACAGTTATCATTAGATTAAGAACGCAAATGATCGCGTCCATCCAAAAATGCCCAAAAGCCAACCTTATATGCAACCTACCTTGGACGACCTCGATCGATCCCAAGCCAAAGACCCAAGACTTGTGCTTGGTGTGATCCGAAGCAAGGCAACAAAGCCATGTGGATCCTTGTAACCGTGCCTCCCACTGAGCCAAGCAACCTCGATCGAACCGAAGCTTCTAGATTGCTACACTGGGAGGCTCGTGCCCAACCTTCACACGTGCCGCATCGTCCTCACTTGCCCCGTGCACATAGGGTGATTTTCCACTAACCCTCCTCGCGTGACTTGGGGTAAATTACATACAAGCCCTTGCAACTTCCAGAATTTACATATATGGCCCCACCTACGAAATTTGCACAGATGCTCAACAGGTTCTGTAAATTACAAGAAGTCCCTATCGAAAGGTATATTTCCAAGATTTATTTATTTTAATTACTCCTTAAACTTCAATCTTAGTTACTTCCACATTTGTCATCGTATTTTTATGTTCTTGGAGTCGATTCCATTCAATCTTCTTCCATATTGAACATTGGGACTCTACTTTTGAGACAGTATTTGAAAGTCATTAATTTGTAGAGGTCTTTCTTATCTTGAACACCTTTATTCTTATTCATTTAACTCCTATTTCTCAATAATTAATTGCAAGAGTTCGGGTATTTATTTTGGGAAATTAATCAGTGCTTAATTGGCTAATTAATTGATGTAATTATTGGGTTACATGTTAATTGATTGGCTTGCTTGATCTTGGTTTGACCTGCTCATATCATTCACCATTTTACATTATTTTTACCATCATTTAAATATTAAAAAATATTCTATTTATTCATTATTTTACCACACAACAAAGCATTATTTTCTTGCAATAAAATTATTTTGAAAAGCTATGCATCATATTTCCAAGATTAGTTAATTACATTTCTTTTATATAAAAACCATAAAAAGATGAAAAAGATAAAAACATCAAAAATATTCTTTTTCTCTTAAAACCTATATTCTATATATTGATTAACTATTAATTCTAGAACCTCATATTACCTCCATGAGTTCGACCTTGGGACTTACCCAAGTGAAATAATAAATTCGATCGCATTGAGACTGGATACTCTATACCATCTTTCGATGTGATCATTTTTTACGATTCCTATATTACTTTGCTACAACATCGACATAGTTAATTTGATAAAATTAACATAGGGTATTTCGTGGGTTCGTCAAATGACACCATTGCCAGGGAGGTATACAGTTTAGTACTAATTTTTAAAAAGTTTATTTTTTTAGAATTGTCTTCCTTGGGTAGTCTGACCCCTAGTTTCTTATGCATATTACTCTATTTAGTGTTCATCATTATTTTAGTTTATTTATTGTATATATCCTTGTGAATATCTCACCGACATTTATTTATTTTATTTTTCATGTGAGACATCCTGTGGATTTGGAGCGGCTTTCTTGGAAGCCGACACAATCCGGAGCAATCGGAGGCAGACGACTCGGTGGACCGGACCCACTGAGAAGCACAAAGAATTTCCTTTTTGTCTTATTATATATAGAGAGAGTTTTTCTTTTATTTTGTAAATAATTTGTAATTATTCTTCTTATTTACACTGATCTTTGTTTGAAGACTCACGCTAGTACCCGGACTGTACACTCGACCTATCATGCCCATATTTTTGTGGTGATTGACATAGTACTAGGATTGCACCATAGCTATTAGGTTTACTAGTATTCTTTTTGTGCTCGTAGATTAGGCCCACACTTCCACTTTAATTAGTCACACTAGATCGAATATCATTTAGCCAAATTAAATTGTTCTATCTCGCTAATAGAAATTCATGATCTAGGTGTGGTTTCTCTTGCATGCACTAGACATATATGATTAGGGAAATTTCAATTATGTTTAGCATCCTGCACAGAGATTGCGAGGAAGAACTATAAGTATCTCTGACTTTGCATCCATCACCGTGTTTCCCGCTACATGGCTTTTTTTATTCTCCTCAATTTTCATTCACCTAGGATTAAAGGAAATTGAAATCCCCACGTAGACATGCATTAATCTCCACCCAAATTCAAAGTGATAACCAAATTAAAACAAGGGGACTACTAAATTTATTGACTAATCAAAACATGATAAAATTGTAAATAATTGTTTGTGGGAGAGCAAGGACATCCTTGTACGCATGATATATTGTGCTTGTTGAGAGGTGAGGACGCATCCCTAGGATAGTGCCCAAAACCCACATTTTAATCTTGTGTAATCGACCTAACTTTCATGTCCTTCACTGTGTGAAGTTAGTGAATTTTGGGGTTTGCATTATGTATTAAATTGTGTGCGTTCAAAGCCCATTGCACTTGCATCCACATATCGAGGTTCGCAAATCATTCTTCACCTTCATTTTTGAAAATGTTGGAATACATGTTTCCATACCCAGACTCCATGGATTGCACTTATACGACTGTATCCCAACATTCTTCATCTCCATTCGCACTCCAGGAGAACCCTTTATTTGAGGCATTTCTCCCCCAACGATCATTTCACCCCACTCTTTCAGTTGAGTTTTCAAAATATGAGCCGCTCGTAGAATCGAATGATTATTATGTAGGAATAATGGATGGGGCGAATTCTAGGATGGGCATGTACATAACCAAATTTTACAGAGAAACACGATTCCCAGTTATGATTGAGAATACATAGTTTGAACCATCCCCTTCTTGAGATGACTCTCTTCCTAAGTACAACCAATTTTCCTTTGACCAAACATTTGAGATTCCGAGTCAAGGAAATAGGACTCATGACCATGCCACTATCACAAAATATGACTATTACTTAGCTTAAGAATGCATACCGAGTCACTACATAATGAGTACGGTCATTCATCTTCGAGTCATGAGATGATAGCGGATGACATAGCTCGAATTAATCAAAGAGTCAACACTTTGATAGAACAACTTTATGATGTCATCCAAATGATTAAAAATATGATGAATAACCAAGGAGAAGTGAGGACCACACAGAGTGAATCTAAGACACATCCTGTGCAAAACTTAAAGACACAAACCCTACCGGCATATGACCAGTCCACTAACCCTTCCACTAACTTTAATGAAAATACCAAAAAATTAGAAAAAATAGAAAATTCGAAAAAAAGTATAACATTGATATGGAAGCATTCTGTAAAAGTCCGATCTTAGAGACTCCATTAATCAAGGCCATGATTATGTGCCCGATCTTCAGAGATTTGTGAAGAGTCGATTATCACCTAATAAGACGGATTGAAAGAGATCTAGAACTGAATTTCATTTAATCACTATGACCATTACAATGGTAATGATCAAAAAGAGCAAAAGCCATAGAGTCAAAAGATTGGTTAGGGTTACATGTGAAATCGAGAGCACCAAGTTTACCCATGTTCGGATTGATGATGACTCGTCCCTAAACATCCTCCCGAAGTCTGTGTTTGACCTACTCGAATTCGGACAACTCAAAAAGACCAGAATGTTTATTCAATTTCCTGATCGATCCATAACAAGATGAAGAGGGATTGTTTCAATCGTCATGAATTTCCATGGTGTCAGACACATAATGGACTTTATTGTTCCAGACATTGAGCACCGAGGAGAGTTGTCCGAGTCTCCCATCATTATGGAAAAGCCTTTCATAGCCTCAGCTAGAGCAACTATCGATTGCGAGAATCAGGATGTAAATTTTCCGTACCATAACCATAATGATCAAACTCTTGAGGACATACCTGACCCTGAGACAACTAAACATGGAACCGACAGTCGTGACATAGAGGAGACCCATGAGTCCAACCCTTCACAAGAACAAACCTTT
Source organism: Ottelia alismoides (assembly GCA_037367405.1). Taxonomy (NCBI): domain Eukaryota; kingdom Viridiplantae; phylum Streptophyta; class Magnoliopsida; order Alismatales; family Hydrocharitaceae; genus Ottelia; species Ottelia alismoides. Next base: position 356,510 of record JAZKJV010004185.1, on the reverse strand, counting down.
CCGTAGACTCTAGACACAACCCCAGGAGAGACACTTGAGGATCCGATTGTTGAGGCTACCAGAGCTGCTACCAAGGTAAAATGAGCTTGACCTAGATATATCTAATTCACTAAATCTAGACACAGTTATTTCAGACTTCCTTTATAATGATCCAACACCTGAGTTGACAAAGTAAAAATCAGCCCTAAGCATCACCATATACCAGGACATGTATTGACCTTACAAGAGATATACAATACATGGTGATTCATTGGTTGAAGAATCAATGGCTATTACCTCACAGACTCAGTACAAAAGGGTTACTTCCTCTAGTCTGGTTGCTAGTGGAAGGAATAAGAAATACGGTCCTCCTCCTCTCTGAGTTTCATGTTCTAGCAAACAGACTAGGTACATCTTCATAGACATGAACTATTTTAAGGACCCTGCCCCGTGGAAGAGTATACAAACCATGATGATAAGATATGACTAGATGGATACCCCTTCATTAGAGTACTCATCGTCTGAGGTCGAGTTGGTTGAACATGTGGGTAAGCAACAATAGAAACAAGTTAGCTGGAGAACCTCCACCGAACAATACTACTCTGAGGATGACTCTGATGAATCCATGATTCATTAACTTTTCTATCGCATTTTGTCTTAAAACCCTTAACAAATGCATGTAAATATTCATTAATTCCCATCTTTTATTCAAACTTCATTCATTAATAAATATTCACTTTTAAGCATCAAAATCATGTAAATAAATAAAGAACAAAGAAAAAGAAAAGAAGGCAGATTGGAGATATGTATATATGTACAATATGACATATAAATATAAATATAACTGCAAGGTATATTTATAGCCTAACCCCTGAGACCAAGTCAGCATGGATTGGTCGACAAACCAATAAGTAGGGGGGAGATAAGGAAAGAAAACCCTAAAAATAAATTAAGACACACTTCATATACTTCTCACAATTTATCAAATAAATACAAAACTTCAATGATTTCTAATTAATTCATTTGTATATATTTTTCACCAAACTTTTTTACTAATTATTTCTAAAAATATGTACAAAAAATTAAAAATTAGTTAAAAATATTACCATGTACATATACCAAGAAACCCTACTTATAAATTGTCAAAATCAACTTCCGAACATCATAACTTCTTCATACAAACTCCAATTTCACTCTACTCACCTTTGAAGTTCATAAAATAATCTTCTCTAATTAATAGAGGTGGTTTCATTGAATCCGTTGTCCGTTTGTCAAAAGTCGGTTTTGGGACCAAATGACAACGGGGTTTCTGGGCTATTTATTTTATGTAGAACATATTATTTATATCTTTATTAATTTTATTATTTTTAAATGTTTTCATGATATTCTATTTTTGCCCTAATTTATTTCAGAATTTTTGGAGCTTATTTATTATTTTAATAAAATCCAAAACCCTAAATTATAAGTAAAAATGAACTGGATAACTTATACCTATATTTATTTATATATGTAAATTATTTTATTAAAATCCTAAAAATTAACACAACTCATATTTATTATTCTAATAATTAAGAAAATATAAAATTAATTTTTAATTATTTATTTATGAAATTAAAAATCCAAAACCTATTTATTTATACATATTTATTAATATAATATTTATATTTCGAATAATATTTATTATTTATAAAAAGTAATTATTCCATAATTTATATAATTTAATTATTTACATTTCTCGTTTTTATACCTATTTAAAATAACATTATTTACTATTTATTATCAAAATTGCAAGAAATTTCTACATCTGGCCAATCAGGTGCTGACACGTGTCAGCACCTGGTTCATCTTCTCCAACAAGGCAGAACTGACTTCTGTTTTAACCAGCCAACTTCACCGAATTATCCCACGCACCTCATAACCGATTCCGATGATCCAAACCCTTGGATACACTCCCCTAACAACCTAGACATTCGGCCACCCTTAGATCTAACTTGGGGATCACGACATCTACCTACTTATACCCCCAAAGTAGGTAGTTCGCAACTAACTCTCCCATAACCACTTTCATCCCAGAACAGTGGTTGAGTCCCATCTTCTCCACCTCGCTCTGCCTCACTCCAGTGGTGACAGCACCCGAAGGCTGCCCAGCGTGGAAGAGGGATCATCAGAGGAGAAGTTCCAAGGCTCTCCTTTCGCCTTGCATCGTCGCCGCGTGCGCGTCCGGCTCCGGTGTACCGCCCATCGAGCCATCATCAGGAGGTCATATACCCCCAGTTCACAGGTAACTTCTTCCATCTTCATCATTTTATTTCTCGATATGTGTGACATGATTAGTTTGTTTAAGAGCATCATTAGAGAGGTTGATCATCTATCTTAGACGCACACGCAATTCCAACTCTCAAACCCAACTGAATCAAGCCCAACTTCATCCTTTCATTTCTACCATTTACACGTCCTTCTTTAATCTGGAAACACATTTGAACTTGCAAATTCATAATTTTCTTGGACGATGCTTGAGTGAATCGAGCAATAAACCATTCTTTGCAGGTCTAATAAAGCAATTAGAGCATCAAAACATCAATTGGAGCTTTAAAATATCTAAGAAATGCAACGATCCATCAATTTCCAAGATTGACGGACCCTCAACTTCATTGTCTGATCTCTGCCGCAATCAGCCACCTACGGAACTGCTCCACCGCGAGCGAGCTCGAGGGGTGAAGGCATCACCCCTTTGGCCCCGTCGGAGGTCCCAGATCGTCGCCAGCCGTCGTGGATAAATTGGAGAAGATAGCATCTTGGCCAGTGAGCGTCAGAAGTTGAAGAACCTCAAGAACACCAGACGTCAAAGTCAGGTGACACGTGGCTCATTTGGACGGTCACGATCGTACGTGGCCATCTAATCTCAGCCGTAAAAGCGAAACGGTGCAACAATTGCATATTAAACCCCACCAGCTTCCAGAGACTTCAGACGCACAGCAATATTTCCAGAATTTGCATTTAGGTCCCCGCATAGGGACCTAAATGTCAAACATTTTATTTCTTTCACATTTCAGTCCCTGTTAAGGACTATTTTGCAGACTCTCTTCTATCTTTTATTACGTGTATAACCCTGAGTTGTAGGGGAGTCTTGGACGTATTTTTTATACTCTTTATTGTAGATTTCTTGGGGTAGTTACATAACTACCTCCGCAAGATTTTCAGTAATTTTCGTGTATTTTTGTCGTGTTTTTATCGTGATTTGTTTGTTGCCAATTGTCTTCGTTTTGATTTGTTTTCGTGTGTTGTTCGAGCCCATTGCTCGATCGTTTTACCTACTATATAATATCATCTATATTTCACTTATATTCCACCTATTATATCGTAGGTAAATTGTTTAAAAATTATCACTTTGAAAAATAAATAAAAAATTGGAAAAATATAAAATCAAATAAAAATCTAAAAATGAAAATTTCATAAAAAATTATCGTGTTTCCTCGATCGCTCTAAGAAGAGATAAAATAATCACAAATATATTTTCTTCTAAAAAATTCAAAATATACTATTCTGCCTCCTTCTGTTCGACCCAAGCACACTCACCTGGCTAAATAATTAGTGTAAGGTTTTTTTCCAAAAGCCGATCTTTGTTTGATCGACTACGATCTCTTTGCGGCTTTCTACACCGACAACACTTTCTTTTAAAACTGCAATCGGATTTTAGCCGCATCAAAACGGCTCGTTGCCGGCGAGGTATTAGTGTATTTTGATTTTTTTTACATATTTTGTGATTTTATTTTCTCTCTTCTTATTATTTCTCGTAGTTTTTCTTCGGTTTTTCTTACGGCTTTTCTCGACTCATTTCTCGATTTTCTTTAAACCGCTAACTAATTTTTGCAGGGCCTGCAGGATTAGTCTTTTTCTTAGCAAAACGAGTCAGTTGAAAGAGTAGAGGCCGACTCCTTCTTTACGAGTTGGCTGCAGAGGGCAGAAATTAATGAGTGTAATTTTGTAAAAGAGAGAGAAAGTTGTATTGAACTTTAGTAGAAGGGGTCCACTAAGGACATCCTGACTTGTATTCCCCCCCCCCCAATTTTTTCGAGGTCATATTCACCGAGTACCGTATATTTGGTGGATCAGGGCACCCACCACGGTTTTCTTGCATCTACGGTTTTTCCACAGCTTTTTTCGATTGGTGCTTGTTTAGGAGTTTTTCTATTCTATCTGATTGTGCTTACGTATTTATTCTTAGGACTTGCAACCTAGGTGCATGATTTTAGGATTTTCATAAAAAGAAATAAAAAAATAGATGTTTGTTTGAAAAAAACTCAAAAAAATATAAAACCCCAAAATAAAATCGGAACTGCTAATATATCGGATCTAAAAATAAACGTAAGATTCATTTGACTTGGGAGAGTAATCCCCGCATAACTTTTCAGAGTGCGCGAGTGAGAGACGATCCTTAAATATAAACCCGTTTTCTTTCAAAATACTACTTAGTTCATACACCTGATCACTACTTTTCAGTGGGTACGCTAGGTAGCCGGAAACGGTCTGAATTTACTTAGCAGAGTGGGGGATTTAGAGGACACTGCGTAAGGCTCCATCCTCAAGCAAAACGGGTAGCCAGAAACGGTCCATACTTGCGACCATACTGGCTGAGAGCAAGTGATTTTCTGTAAGGACTCGGTGCAGTATCGTGGGGAAAATTCGGGCACTTATCAGCTCGCATCAGCTCACGATAACCGACTATACTTGTTTGCTAATTACTACCCTAAAACCGACAAGATAAAAGACAGAACTCTTCCGGTCATCATCTGGTTGTGTTGGTGGAAATAGGGTTTGCTTTGTGTTTGCTTGCGGGGCGTGAGTTACCGTGGCTTTACGCATTCCTCTCTCTCCCTCTTGAATCACAAATCATGCTCTCCCTTTCTCTTGACATCGAAGATGACATCTCGACGGTTTTTCTGCTCAGACTCCATGAACTTTCGACCGTCCATCGTCATTCGTACATCCTCACAAGTTTGGATGACTCTCTTCCCAAGCTGGTCCCATCTGATCTCAAGAAGAGTCAGACCCAGACTCCCTCGCCTCTTGGCTAGAATATTGAGGCAGAGCCTTGCCTCAATACATCATCATCTCCAGCCGAATTTTCGCTGAGTTCTTACGAGAGCTTTTCTTTTCCAGACGATTTGAAGCAGATGGCTCGTGGCAAAGGACCAACAGCAGACGAGAGGCCATTAGTTGAGGAGCATCATGACGGAAAACCGGATCCAGCCGCAGATGTTACGACAAGTATTCTCAAGACTCTCCAACAGATGAACTTCCATATCCGAGATAAATTGAGAACTCAGAACGAGTTACGGGATGAGATAGCCGCGCTGTGAGCAGGAGTCGAGAACCAGTTATCACCTGCAATGGTTCCCGCTACTTTACAGGAAGAGTATGACCCGGGCGCGAGAACGCTCCATCATTGGATTCGGCTACCGCTGAATCAAGGGCCATACGAATTGAGGCTGTCCTCTATATCACTACTTCCTAAGTTCTATGGAAATACTACAGAGGAATCGTTTACCTTTCTACAGCAATTTGAGATGATTTTTGATACGGCTAGTTATCTAGGAGTTACGCAGGAGGTTGTCCACCTCAAAGCCTTTCCCTTCGCCTTAGCCGATAAGGCACTTTACTGGCTGTGTCACATGGGAAGGGAAATTTCTACATGGGACGATCTGAAGTCCTCATTCCTGCGTAAATATTTTCCTTTAGGGAGGACGAACATGATGAGGAGTCAGATCTCCAACTTTACGCAGCATCATCATAAATCTTTCCATGAGGCATGGGATAGATTGAAAGATCTTATGGAGAGATGCCAACATCATGAGATACCGATGAAGGTGCTAGTTCAGAATTATTTTGGAGGACTCCAGCCGGACATCCAGGGGTTAGTGAGTGCCGCATGTAGCGGCAGTTATTTGAACAAGGATGCCGAGTCAGTTTGGGGCATCTTCGAAGGGATGGCTGAGAACTCGAGAGTCGTCGACTCTACTCAGGCATTTCAGAAAGCCCCTCAGGCACCACATCACCGAGACCATCACAAGGTGGCTAATATCTCAGAATCTGAATCCAACACCAACATGGGCTTTATTAGTGAGAAGTTAATGTTGGTGGATGTGATTCAGAAACAAGTTCAGGACTTACAGCCGTTGCGAGAGTTGGAGAAACTCTTATACCTTCCTCAGCAGTTGAGTGATCTTTCGAAGAATGTTTCCGATCTTCAACTACAGTACCAGCAAAGCCAATCTTCTTCGACAGCACAACCTACACGGAGGATCTTGCCCGCTCCACCCACCCATCAGATTCACTTCGTATAGAGCGAGCCAGAGACTCCGCAAATTGATTGGCATGAGGATCAGTCTCATGCCAATACCGGTCAGATCACCTGTGCTGCAGATATGGAGGTTGAGCCGCAAGCCATTCTCGAGATTAATGGGATTTGGTATACTCTTATTCACCAACCGAGTATACCGCATCATCATCAGCAGTCGTACGGTCATCCGCAGCATGGATGTCCACATTTCCAGCACCGGCAGAATTACATGCAGCAGCAGCCTCACCAGCATGCTTATCATAGACCACATTCATATCAGTACCCTGCTAACCATTCACAAACATATCCTTATCAACAGCAGCATCAGTCTTCCTTTACACCAGAGAGATCCTCTCAACCTTCCACCTCACAACATGACACGCCAAGGCAGGAAAGAATAGAGAGCCAGGGCCATCACATCGAACCTGAGATGTCTTTACAGGCCCAGGCACTAAATAAGATCATGGATATGCAGAGTACGCTCCAAATTGCACATAAGACCGAGAGAAAGCAGGTTAACCATCGTCTGGATGAGTTAACTGCACCAAAGACCACTCTTCCAGCCCAGCCTCAGATGAACCCGAACAACAAGAGGAGGCATCCAGATCTGGTAGACAACACTACAGGTACGATCTCTTTTCCTGAATTTTTATCTAACTTCATTCGTCTCAGGAGAGGTAGATCACCACGAGCACCTGCTGGAGTAGAGGGGAGGGCACTAGAGGAGCAGGAGCAAATCCATGAGCCGCAAGATTCTGATGCTGAGGAGCAGAACCAACATATTGATGAGGACCATCATAGGGAAGGATGCGATGCCGATACAATTGACATGGACACTGGCGAGTCAGACGATGATACAACGCCAGACCATGTAGATACTCCCGCTAAAAATATATCTTCCCATGTTTTAGAGAGTTTTGTACACAATTCTGAAACTTTCGATGTACAAGATGATTCCAACATCAATAAAAATTCTAATTTTCTGATTCCTGACATTGTTCCTTTTCTTGATGCTTTCTAAAAGTAAACAAAAATAACAAAAAGAATGTTGAGACTGTAGAGACAGAAAGGTTACTAAAAGATCATATCTTTTTGAAGATCCCACTTCATGATGCCTTAGATCATTTTCCTACGCTTAAGAATCAATTGAAAAACCAATGCATCACGCGTAGGAAAAAGAGATCCCATACAGAGAAACATATTTTGACTAAGGCTACATCTTGTGCTATTCAGAACAAGTTACCAAAGAAGAAGAAGGACTCAGGTGCACATTATGTCAGATGCGAGATCACAAAAGCCGAATTCGATCGCACTCTCTTAGATAATGGTTCCTCGATCAATTTGATACCCTCTTCTTTACTCGATAAGCTCGAGTTAGATCCTCTTTATAAATCATGCGCGATCCTTCAGTTCGCTGATAGATTAGTAAAGGGACCTAAGGGTATATTAAGGAACGTTATCGTAACCGTGCAGGGTCTGCAATTCCTAGTGGACTTTACGGTCCTGGACATGGATTGCCCTACACAGTTACACCCTACCCCAATTATTCTTGGGAGGACTTTCTTAGAGACCGCAAAGGCTCTCTTCGATTATGATACATTGAAGGTATCTTTTCACACCGAGGGCGAGAAGGTACATATAGAGATGGAGAGAGATTCCAACACATCTAGTGACGCATCTTCTGATTTCATGAGTTCTTTAGCCACCTATAATTACGTGGATGAGGTCTGTTTTGACGACCTCGAAAGATATCAAGTAGAGACCCAAGAGTGTTTAACAGAGGACGGGTCCAAGACTACAGTTGGAAGTTCTTCAAGCAGTACTTTATATTTTAGTTTGGATGATGAGAGGCAAAGGGATCAGACTTCTAACGAATTTATTGCAGACCTTTCAGATTCAGAGACTTTACACAATTCCTCCACTTTAGATGATCTAGAGACTGAATTTCACTTAGTCGAGTTGTTTTCCTCTAATCAGTCTGAGGATGAGCATAGTAGCGAGTCGGATGATGTTTTGAACATCTTCTATATTTTGACTCCAGAGCACATTGACATGGTAGATAATCAGAATGCCGACAAATCCATAACCGATACAGATCCCATTACTCATATGGATGATGCTTTAACAGAATATGAATCTACCTTACCAGAACTAAAGACATTGCCACCAAACATGAAATATGCTTTCCTTGCGAGTCCACATCAACAGTTTCTGGTCATTATCAGTTCATCTTTAACCGACGAACAAGAATCTCGTCTGATGGAGGTTCTTGAAAGAAACCGCAAGGCTATTGGGTGGATTGTATCCGATCTCCACTGGATTAATCCTGCTTTGTGTTCTCATCATATCTATCTCGGCCATGACAGCAAACCCTCTAGAGAGTTTCAGCGTAGGCTGAATCCGATTTTACGAGATGTGGTCAAGAAAGAGATTACGAAATGGTGTGACAAAGGGTTCACTTATCCCATCTCCAACTCTGAATGGGTCAGCCCATTACATGTTGTACCGAAGAAGTCGGGAATTCATATTATTAAGAATTAGAGTGGAGAGGATATTCCAAAGAGAGTAACCACGTCGTGGCGGGTGTGCGTTGACTATAGGAAATTTAACGCTGCGACGAAGAAGGACCAATTCCCTTTTCCTTTTATAAACCAGGTTATAGAATGGTTGGCAGGAAAGGAGTACTTCTGTTTCCTTGATGGTTACTCCAGATACAACCATGTAACAATTGCTCCTAAAGACCAGGAGAAAACCACTTTCACATGTCCGTTCGGCACATATGCCTTTAGACGGATGCCCTTTGGAATGTGCAATGCTCCTGCTACTTTCTAGAGGTGTATGCTTGTTATTTTTGTGGACATGGTCGGTGATTTTCTAGAGGTTTTTATGGATGATTTTTCGGTCTATGGTGAGTCCCTTGGCGATTGTTTAACACACTTAGACTAGGTTCTTAAAAAGTGTTGTGAGGTAGATCTCGTTCTATCTTGGGAAAAGAGCCATTTTATGGTTACACACGGGATCGTGTTGGGGCACGTCATCTCCCGGCAAGGCATGGAGGTTGACCCTGAAAAGGTGGATGTCATCAAAAGACTCGAACTACCATCCAACATCAAACAGTTACCGTCATTTCTGGGGCATGCAGCTTTTACCGACGGTTTATCCAAAACTTCTCCAAGATCGCCCGACCGTTAACTGAATTATTAGGCAAAGACATCGAGTTCTTGTTAGATGATAAATGTATTACTGACTTTCTCACATTGAAAGAAAAGATTATCAGGGCTCCTGTCCTACACCCGCATGATTGGTCTCTACCCTTCGAGATCATGACGGATGCTTCAAATTTTGTGGTCAGAGCCGTATTATGACATAGGAGGAATGGACTTCCAGTTGCTATTCACTATGCCAGCTGAACCTTAGATGATGCTCAATGTAATTACATAGTGATAGAAAAGGAGATGTTGGCAGTGGTATTCTCTCTAGATAAATTCCGATCCTATCTTCTTGGCTCGAAAATCACAATCTACACAGATCATTCAGCTATCCAGTTTCTGATGGAAAAGAAGGATGCTAAGGCACGCCTTCTTAGATGGATTCTATTACTTCAGGAATTCGATTTGGACATTAAAGATAAACCCGGGGTAAAGAATGTGGTAGCTGATCTCCTCTCCCAATTACAGATAGATCGGACTTCATATGAGTACATGCCAGAGATTGCAGAGAGATTTCCTGACGAGAGCATCTTTGCAGTTACCAAACTCCCATGGTATGCAGATATAGTGAATTTTCTGGTCACACAAAAAAGTCCTCGAGGTTGGCCAAAGAATCGAGTTGATAAACTAGTTTCTGAGGCACGATACTACCACTAGGAGGATCTGATTCTTTTTCGTGAAGGACCGGATTGTGTTTACAGTCGTTGTATTCCTCAGGAGGAATATAATAGTGTCCTCACTTTGTGTCACTCTTTAGATGCAGGGGGCATCACTCAAGGAAGAGGACAACGCAGAAGGTACTTCAGAGCAGATTATGGCGGCCAACTCATACTAGAGATGCCTGTACATTTGTGAAGAGTTTCCCAGATTGTCAAAAAGCAGTAGGGGCAGTCGGTGCTAGAGATGCAATCTGATGCAACCCGTTATTATTTGCAAGATCTTTGATGCATGGGGCATATATTTCATGGGACCATTCCCTTCCACCAGCGGCTTTGAGTACATTCTTCTCGCTGTAGACTACGTTAGTAGATGGGTGGAGGCTATACCCGCACGAACCGCAGACAGTAAGACAGTTTGCAAGTTCCTAAGGGAACACATTATTTCACAGTTCGGGATCCCACATATTCTTATTTCAGATGGGGGTAGCCATTTCATTAATAAGGAGGTCAAAAAGCAAGTAAATCAATACGACATTGATCACAGAGTAGCTTCTCCTTACCACCCACATACGAATGGCATGGCTGAAGTTTCAAATAGGGAGGTGAAATCAATACTCCAGAAACTAGTACGACCGGATAGGAAGAACTGGTCACATCTTCTAGATCAGGTTCTTTGGGCATATCGTACTGCATACAAAACTCCCTTAGGTACTTCACCATTTAGATTGGTTTATGGAAAGTCATGCCATTTGCCTGTAGAGATCATGCACAAGTATGAATGGGCTATTCGAGAAATCTTACTTGATGCACAGAAAGCAGGAGCCAAGAGAAAGACAGGCCTGAATGAGCTGGTAGAGATTCGAAATCAAGCATACGAGAACACTCTCATTTATAAGGACAAAGTGAAGAAATGGCATGACAGACATATTCGGTACAATAGCTTTGTCCCTGGCAGAAAGTATGGTTGTTCAATGCAAGGTTGAGAATTTTTCCGGCAAATTAAAAAGCAAGTGGGAAGGACCTTATATAGTCAGAACGGTGCACAACAATGGAAGTATAGCAATATTAGATGTGCAAGTGGTGCATAACCGTTCGTGGTTAACGAGCAGATGCTGAAACACTTCGTCGAGATTACTGATCATCTCGCCCGTACTGAAGTGATCTATTTTGTACAGGAATCATGATCATTCTTTCATTTCATTTCATCCTATACATATGCTTTTGAGCCATTCGATTTCTGGAGATACGCAACACTTGTATATTCTTCGTAGACCACAATCGCCCCCATTTTTGCTCGTCTGCTATGCTTAGGATACCATATCCTAAGTATAGGGGGGATTGATTGTTCGTTGATTGACGTTTTATATTTTGTTCTGATTCTTTTGTATATCCTTTCTTCTACACAAATCACTGGTCCCCGATTTTTGGATACATTCTTTTATATACATAGGATGCCTTATCACTCAGTCATCCTGTTTTTTCTCGTGATCTCGTATATTTTATTCATTTTGAGCTTTCGTTATATATTCTTTTCACTCGGTCATCCCATTTTTGCTCTCCCGTTATACTTACGATTACCTGATCATAAGTATAGGGGGAGGGTTGACTGACTTGTTTTCGTAAAGTCTTTTTCACCCACTTTTACTTAGCATGAGTTATGTCCTCCTTTTTCTCTTTTGATGCTATGGGGACATATCTCAAGCTAAGTATAGGGGGTGCGTATATATTGTATATATATACTTTTATCCATAACTCGTACTTTTATGTAATTTCTATATCTATAAAATCCATAAAAAGTGGGTGAGGGTTAATATTAAAATCTATTTATATATTTATTTATTATTTATTAAATCCTTGTAATAAGTAAAATATGTCTAAAACTTGTATCTAAAATCTGTAATTAAAATTTGTATTGAAAATTTGTTTAAACTTTGTATTTAAAATTTTTATACTACTTATTTAAAATCCTATTTATTAAAACATGTGTAAAAATCATTTAATCCTTGTAAAATTATCTGTAGATAAAATCTGTAAAATACATTAGATACTTAACTCCAATAAATATCTTGTAAAATTCGTATATAAAGAAAAAAATTGTTAATAAAAATAAGAAAATCCATATAAAAAAATACAAAGTCCTAAAAGTCATAAAAATTACAAAAACCTTAAAATCCATAAAAATGAGTAAAATTCAGAAAATATACTTCACAAAAATACGGTTGCATTTGCATTCGCATTTTTCAGAATAAGTTTGATTTCCGAAACTAGCGATTGAGTCTAGCCTAAAGGATGGAGCTTGATCACGGCTTTTAACTTCCATTGTAAGGAGTCTAGTTAGGATCTGGAATTTAGACTCTTCAGGTCTGTGACTTAAAATCTTTGGGGTCCAGAGTACCATATTTGGGAAATCAAGTCATATGTGCTTAAGTAGACCATTTGGTGTCATCCGTATAACTCTACACCAGTGAACCTATATTGAACACATGCACTCTGCACTTAGCTCGACTTGCATGGAGTTGCGAAGGGCAGTACATCTTGGTAGTGCATTTCTATCCTTGTCTTTGCGGCATTGAAGTCTAAACACGGGAGAGATTGGGGTTGCGATAGTCGCTTCGGATGAGGGAAGGATCTGCTGACACAATTTTTCTAAGAACTCAAAAAAGGACGGAACAAAAGAAGCTATATCCGTCGAGGCATAAAGAGATGAATGCAGTGAAAGCAAATTACAAAATCAAATCAAAGAAGAAACCACCAAATACAAATATGACCACATTGGTCCAAGCTTCCACCAAAAATTTATGCACATCTTAGTGGAGACTTAGCTACACCGGTTGAGCTTCACAAGGAGATGCGTCTACAATGGTCGCACTCCACTTCTTTTCTCATTCTTCTATCTTCTCTCTATATTCGATTGTGCACATAGCACAAACTGACCTCAGAAGGGAATACCTCCCTCCCCGAGGAAATAATAGCTGGATGAGGAAGCAATAGAAGTGTATAGCCGGGATGGACGGTTTTTTCATTTCTCTAAGCAGGAAGAGCTAAACCAATTCACACACTGTACAAGTTGACTTCAAGGATGATAGAGTTTATGATTTGAATAAGTGAGTCTGAACTAGCTGATGAAGTGATCTTGAATAAGGATTTGTGGAACTTAAGGACTGTTAAGGATAAAGTCCTAATCCTATTTAAGGCTCCGACAAAATGCTTGTTCCAGGCCCGATCGAGCTATGAACTTTGTCTTTTCTCATGAATTGGTTTAGGAAAACAAATTCATTCTAACTTTCTTTCTTTTTCACTTACTTTATCAAATAAGAGTTTGCTAAGGGACTAGCAAAGTTTAAGTCTGGGGGTTGATGAATCCATGATTCATTAACTTTTCTGTCGCATTTTGTCTCAAAACCCTTAACAAATGCATATAAATATTCATTAATTCTTATATTTTATTCAAACTTCATTCATGAATAAATATTCACTTTTAAGCATCAAAATCATATAAATAAATAAAGAACAAAGAAAAAGAAAAGAAGGTAGATTGGAGATATGTATATATGTACAATATGACTTATAAATATAAACATAACTGCAGGGTATATTTATAGCCTAACCCTCGAGACCAAGTCAGCATGGATTGGTCGACAAATCTATAAGTAGGGGGAGATAAGGAAAGAAAACCCTAAAAATAAATTAAGACACACTTCATATACTTCTCACTATTTATCAAATAAATACAAAACTTCAATGTTTTTTAAATAATTCATATGCATTTTTCACCATACTCTTTTCCTAATTATTTCTAAAAATATATATAAAAATATAAAAATAAGTTAAAAATATAACCTTGTACATATACCAAGTAATCCTGCTTATAAATTGTCCAAATCTCAACTTCCGAATATCATAACTTCTTCATACAAACTCCAATTTCACTCTACTCACCTTTGAAGTTCATAAAATAATATTCTCTAATTAATAGACAGTTGTTTCATTGAATTCGGAGTCCGTTTGTAAAAAGGCGGTTTTGGGATCAAATGACAACGGGGTTTCTGGGCTATTTATTTTATGTAGAACATATTATTTATATTTTTATTAATTTTATAATTTATAAATATTTTCATGATATTTTATTTTCATCCTAATTTATTTCAGAATTTTTAGAGCATATTTATTATTTTAATAAAATCCAAAACCCTAAATTATAGGTAAAAATGATTTTTTACGATAACATATACCTATATTTATTAATATTTGTAAATTAATTTATTAAAATCCCTAAAAAATTCACACAACCCTTATTTATTATTCTAATAATTAAGAAAATATAAAATTAATATTTAGTTATTTATTTATTAAATTAAAAATCTAAAACTTTTTTATCTTTATATATTTATAAATATAATATTTATAAAAGTAATTATTCCAAAATTTAGATAATTTAATTATTTACATTTCTTGTTTTATACCTATTTAAAATAACATTATTTACTATTTATTATCGAATTTACAAGAAATTTCTAAATCTGGCCAACCAGGTGCCGACACATGTCAGCACCTGGTTCATCTTCTCCAAGAAGGCAGAACTGACTTTTGTTTCAACCGGCGACTTCACCGAATTATCCTGCACGCCTCATAACCGATTCTGACATCAAAACCCTTGGATACACTCCCCTAACAACCTAGACATTCGGCCACCCTTAGATCTAACTTGGGGATCACGACATCTACCTATTTATACCCCCAAAGTTGGCAGTTCGCAACTAACTCTCCCATAACCACTTTCATCCCAGAACAGTGGTTGAGTCCCATCTTCTCCACCTCGCTCTGCCTCACTCCGGTGGTGACAGCAACCGAAGGCTACCTTGCGTGGAAGAGGGATCATTAGAGGAGAAATTCCAAGGCTATCCTTTCGCCTTGCATCGTCGCCGTGTGCGCGTCCAGCTCCGGTGTACCACCCGTCGAGCCATCATCAGGAGGTCATATACCCCCAGTTCACAGGTAACTTCTTCCATCTTCATCATTTTATTTCTCGATATGTGTTCCACGATTAGTGTGTTTAAGAGCATCATTAGAGAGGTTGATCATCTATCTTATAAGCACACTTAATTCCAACTCTCAAACCCAACTGAATCAAGCCCAATTTCATCCTTCCATTTCTCATTACATGTCATTCTTTAATCTGGAAATACATTTGAACTTGCAAATTCATAAATTTCTTGGTTGATTCTTGAGTGAATCGAGCAACAAACCATTCTTTGTAGGTCTAATAAAGCAATTGGATCATCAAAACATCAATTGGAGCTTTCAAATATCTAAGAAATTCAACGATCCATCAATTTCCAAGATAGACGGACCGCCACATTCACTGTCTGATCTTCGCCGCAATCAGCCACCTAGGCGAGCTCGAGGGGTGAAGGCGTCACCCCTCTGGCCCCGTCGGAGGTTCCAGATCGTCGCCAATCGTCGTGGATAAATTGGAGAAGATAGCATCTTGGCCAGCGAGCGTCAGAAGTTGAAGAACCTCAAGAACACCAGACGTCACAGTCTGGTGACACGTGGCACATTTGGACGGTCACGATCGTGCGCAGCCATCTAATCTCAGTCGTAAAAGCAAAACGGTGGAACAATTGCATACTAAACCCCATCTGCTTCCAGAGACTTCAGACGCGCCCCAATATTTCCAGAATTTGCATTTAGGTCCCCGCGCGGGGACCAAAATGTAAAACATTTTATTTCTTTCACATTTCAGTCCCTGTTAAGGACTATTTTGCAGACTCTTTTCTAACTTTTATTGCGTGTATACCCCTGAGCTGTAGGGGAGTCTTGGATGTATTTTTGATACTCTTTACCTTAGATTTTCTTGGGGTAGTTACACAACTACCTCCGTGAGGTTTTCAGTAATTTTCGTGTATTTTTGTCGTGTTTTTATCACGATTTTCTTTGTCGCCAATCATCTCCGTTTTGATTTATTTTCGTGTGTTGTTCGAGCACGTTGCTCGACCATTTTACCTACTATATAATATGATCTATATTTCACCTATATTCCACCTATTATATCGTAGATAAATTGTTTGAAAAATATCACTTTGAAAAATAAATAAAAAATTGGAAAAATATAAAATCAAATAAAAAAATAAAAATGAAAATTCCATAAAAAAATTATCATGTTTCCTCGATCGCTCTAAGAAGATATAAAATAATCACAAATACATTTTCTTCTAAAAAATCAAAATATACTATTCTGCCTCCTTGTGTTCGACCTAGGCACACTCACCTGGCTAAATAATTAGTGTAAGGTTTTTCTTCAAAAACCGATCTTTGTTTGATCGACTAGGATCTCTTTGCGGTTTTCTACACCGACAATACTTTCATTTAAAACCGCAATCGGATTTTAGCCGCATCAGACTCCGATGATGGTTGAGAATGTTCTTCACATTCTTCATGTCCATATTCCCTTCCAATACATGCCCAACTAAAGATCTACCGAAAACCACCTTGAACATCGGCACCGTCTACTCGATCTCACTGGCTCCCTTGTACTCCTTTTTCTATACTTAGGCCAATGCCTAAATATAGGGGGGTCGATGCTCACTTATGTGTATTCATCATTACACTCTTTACCCTCGACCGCCCCATTTTTGCTCTCTTCTATACTTAGGCTGACCAAGATCCTAAGTATGGGTTGGGGGGGTTAACTTATACCCCTCTCCTCCTTCTTCTTATGCCTTCTTCTATACTTATCATATGTTAAGTATAGGGGGGAAGCGAGATCCATCATGTACATATGCATTGCATCCTACTATATGGTTTTGTACTTTTTATACAACTAACATGGGGTGAGGGTAAAATTTGAGGAAATTTGTCTAATGCGTAGAAATTTGTACAATGAGAATAATGTGAACAACATTTTTCAAAAAATCACAAATTCTAAAAAATGAAAAAAAAACATTTTGTTTGCATTTCACGCATCTGCACTTCATCTAGCATTTCATGCATCTACATTGGTGAAAAGCCCTTAGGTTCTAAACCGAGTTATGAACAACAACCGAGAGTGATCTTGACTTGCCCTTAATCCACCTAATTTTCAGAGGAACTTCACCAAGAAATAGGATTTTCGAAGCTTCAGGTCATAGACTTAATTCTTTGAGTTCCGCACGACACTGTACAAACTTTGAAGCTTAGTGTCTATCATGGTCACCTCATTCTGGGTATAACTTCTGAATAGGGAATTAATTTGTACTCCCGCACTATGCACTTAGCTCAACTTAGGCAAGGTGTTGGAAGACTATGTGAGTCTCTTTTCTTGTAGCGTGGACATCTAATGACAGGAGTATGGGTCGAAATAAAGCATTGGATGAGGAATGAAATGCTAGCACAAAATTTCTATGACCTCAAGATAAGGGCGAAAAAATTATTATATATCTGTTGAGTCATAAAAAGATCCATGCAGAGCCTCCAAAAATTACACTAAAAGAGGCCAAAAGTCCAAATAAAAAATGGACCAAAAAGGTCCAAGCTTCAGACAACTTGCATATATTGGTGAAGACTTGGTTACACTGACCAAGATTCAGAAGGGAGGTAACTACAGCAATCACCCTCTAGTTCTTTCCCCCTCTTCTAAAAATATCTCCCTGTACATTCGTTATGAACTAGCACGTACCTGAACATAGAAGGAAATACCTAACACCCCGAGGACGAGTTATCATAGGAGAGGTTTGCATGGTAGACCAACATTCCTGATAGCAAGAGATAACACCCTTGACACACTTGAGATAGTTGTTTAATATTCATGGGGTATTCTTTCGGAGGATGATTGATGTAATATGACTTCTAAGCCAAAACTGTTACAATGATGTGTAAAACTTAGAGGCTGTTGATTTTGAAACCCTAATTCTCACAGAAGTTCTGCCAAACTATAAGTCCAAAGGTCGGGTCTGGCTAAATTTTCATCTTTTGCTCATGATCTTGGTATGGAACCCCTTCTCATTTCACCTCTTCGTTTCTTTAGTTGCTCAGGGATGATCAAGGTTTAAGTATACGAGGCTGATGAATATCTGATTCATCACTCTATTTAGATGAAAATAGAGCTTTGTCGCAATAATTTCAGGGGAATTTACATGTTAACTCCATAAAATTAGCTTGTATGCACTCATAATTAATTTGGATAAATTAACATTCATTTATGCGTTCATATTCATCTTTATATTTTCACCTAACTTCACACAATTTTATTTAATTCATGCAAAATCCAATTGATCTAAAAACAACTCCATTGTGTACATATCAATAACCTTAATCAATGAAAAATCCTAAAAAATGCTAATTTATACATATTAAAAATAATCTCAAACCCTTATTTCAAGATAGACAGATAAAATGCCGATTTCTCTCTCATACAATGTCCAAGTGTACTTTTCTCACTTTTGAATTAATGCACATTCAATTATCTACAAAACAAGACATAATGAAAAAAATAGGTGTCCATATGTGCAAATTAGATTTTGGAACCTAACTACGTATTTTACATTTTGTTGATTTTGACCTTCATGTGCATATTTCACTCATTTTTATTATTTTTTTCATTTCTTTATTTTATCTATTATTTTAATAAATCACATAAAAAATAAAAATAATCAGAAAAACAATAAAAAAGCCATATTCTAACATAAGTTTTCTGAACTGATCCACGTGTATATAAATCCACTTCCCTAATTTTTTCTGACCTATTTATTAATAAAAAATCCAAAAAAATATCCTTTGAGTCCACTATATCATTTCATATCATGTTTGATTTTTTCACACATTTGTTTAACCATATAAAATAAAATAAAAATTTCAAAGCCAAAAATTGATGTTATATATATATATAGTATATCACCAAAAAATGCGTACCTTGCATTCTTCATTTCATTTGCATCTGAGTCATTCATGAACATTGTAGATCACATTTAGAGGCACATTTTTCAAGTTGGTCATTTTTCCATTTGGGTCCATTTTCTGTTTTCAATTGATTTATTTCTGCATTTTAAGTCATGGTCAATGACCAATTGTACATGTGTCATCCCGCCGTTGGCCCACCTCACTGGAGCCACCTGGCTCTTGGTCTCCTTACTATTTCTCCCTCTCCATGTGACATGCACATGGGCGTCTCTTCACCCCCATCACGTGCGAAGCTCATGATTGCTTTGTGTTCTTCCATTTCACCCCCTCTCACATATTTTGCACGTGAGGGCCAGCTCCCTCCTCCTCATGTGTCCTATACATGAGGGTTGTTCACCCCTAACCTCCATCGCCATCTCTACTTCGCTTCCTCCGCCTCGCGCTGACCCATCACCGAATACCCTAAACCCCTCATCCTTCTCACCTCATCTCCGGAAAATACTCAACGACTGCCTCTCGCCATCGTTATCCTATCTTCCCCGATGATATTGCAACAACCCAACAATCACCCACAATCGTTCTCTTTAGCCATCGTCTCCCCAATCGTCGACAACAACCCCACCTCCATCTTAAACCAACCTTACCTCCATTAACCTTTGGAACCCAACAAACCCCAATGCCTTGATCATGTCCCAACGGCTATAGACCTCTGATGCCCACTTCCTCTACCTCCAGCAAACCAACCAATGGTTGATCACCTCCTTGCCTTTATATCTACCACCTAACTCACCTAACCCACAACAGCCATAACCACCTCATACTATTTAGCCCCATCATCGATGAACTTCTAAGAGGATCCACCATTATCGTCCTCGCACAATCAAGAGAAGGAGCCTGACTCCTAAACTGGTGACAACAGCCTAGGCTCGAGGCTATGAGCTGTGGTGAGCAAGATCCACAAGGCCCGTACCGTGCAACTGGTCTTCTTCCAGACCAGCAGAGCTTCGTCGTGACCTCCCATGGTTGAGGTGAAGATCAGGAGAGGTGATCAAATCCCTCCACACCAGTTGATCCTAAACCTCCACATATTCATTCCCAATACCTCCTTCATTTTCTTCCATCATTTCCACCACCGAGCACGAACCTTATCCCACAGCCGCCTAACCACCTCCATCTCATAAAACCTCACCACCACCTTAGCCTCTTCACATCACCATCACAGAGCACCTCACTACTGATGAATCCCCATTCATCACTCTTTATTCTTTTATTTTAGCTAGATAATTTGGCAAAACACCATGTATATGATTGTAAATACAATAAGTTGTCAATAAGCATGCATTTGTTAATACTCAATAATTAGCATGTATTTGTGCAAAAATAAAAGAATAAAGAAATAAAGAGAAGAAGGAAATATTTAGAATAAATATTGTGTGACATGAACCCAAGAGAGGGCCCAACGAGGGCCCGATCGCCAAATAAAATAAGTAGAGAGAGATATGGCCACTAATCCTTGTACATATCCCTTATATATACATGTATATAAAGAATTTATTCTCTAAAAAAATAATAAAAATGTGTTTCTATTATCTTGTATATATTTTTCTAAAAATAAGATAAAAATCAGAAAAATAAAATTAAAATAAAAAAATAAATTCTCTCTCTCCACAATGTACATACCTTCTTATATATGTATCTATCACCATTTATTTATCCTTTGTACATAATCAATAAAAATAAAATAAAATTTATTTTATATCCCAAATATTATGTTGTAAATAAATAAAATATAAATTTGGGGTATTTATACAAAAGTAAGAAAATAAAAAAATATAAAATACATAGGTATTTTATACATGTATATAATATAATATAATGTATATAACATAATTTATTTTTCATAAAAATAAATAAAAATCACAAAAAAATAGTTTAAAATAAATAAACATTTTAATCTTTTAAATATTTTAAAATAAAATAGTTTTCTATTTTTAATTTAATTTACAAATAATTTTGACTATGGATTATAATCACTGGTCCACGAGGGAACGTTGACCCCAGTCGACTTCCCCCCCGGACCACTTCTCTCTCGGATCTGGTTTTCGACCCGATTTCGTCGAATTCTCCTAAGTTGATCCGACCTCCATCTTCACCACTCCACAGCACCGATTATCGAGGGATGATCCGCGAGCCATGCCCGCCAATTCCTTTAGGGATCCATTCCTCGATCCGCGCGCTCGAGCTCCACCTTTCTCGAACCTCATCGAGTATAAAGCCACCTGGAGCCGCCACTTCTTCCTTATCTTCGGACATTGCCCTCATCTCCTGGGACCTCTATCTTCTTCCTTGAGTGACAGCGAGTGTAGGAGAGTGCTGCAGTGAGGTTTTGAGGCTTTTAGCCCTAGGTCCGGCGAGCCCTCTTGCTGTGCTCCACCACCGGGTGAGCCCGAGCCTCTGGAAGCATCATTCCATCGAAGTGAAGATCCCAGGAGGTAGATGACCTCCAGCACAGACGATATCATCCATCAGGTAATGTAGATAACATTTGGCTTGCTTTAATTCCGATCTTTTCGAATCCGATCACCTGAGTTTCATCGGAATATCTTGCATCATCGGACCATCGATTCATTGCGCCGACCACCCCTTCACATCTGCGAGACTCCTATCCACCTTCTGCACCCCTTCATCCCCCTGGTTCGCCTAGGAATAGGGTTATCGCCTTCCTCCATCGTCGCCTCGCTGGAAGGCCCCACTCTGCATCACCCATTTCGCCTGCTAACGGGTCGAGGCACTTTGCCCTCGACCCACCTGTTGTTCTGTGCAGGTTTGAATGAGAACGGGCCTCATCTGGAGGTCCAAACACTCAGCACATGAGCTCCAGGACCGCCGCGGAGCACTCCAGTCGTTCCCGGCCTCATCGGTGTTGACCATTAGCTGCGGACCATCGTCAGCATCTTTTCGCCCATCTTAGCAGCCTCGGAGGATCTCCCAGTCACGCGTAGCGATCGATCAAAGCTCACCGGAGGCGAGTTCATCAGCGTTCTCCTAGGGAGCCTCCTAGCCGTCGGATCGAGCCTTATCGCCAATTCTAATCTCAGTTATGCACCATCCGAGGATCTCATCCATTGGATCCATCTGAGGTTCAGATCAGAGCCACTCATCATTGATGGGGTATCGCCCGCTCTCATTCATTCGATCTCAAGTGAAGAGACCTCGACCGTCTGATCCATAATAAAGGGTAATTTACACTTAGGCCCTTCACACTTTTAATATTTCAGTTTAGTCCTGTAAATATTTTTAGTTGGTATTTTTAGTTTAGACATTTTGCACTTAGGACCTCGTATTTCTTTTATTTGCAATTTATTACTTATATATGTGGAGCACGTGGTCTAGCATGTGTCTTGTTGGTTATTTGCATATCCTTGCCTGAGCTTTAGCGATGTTACTATTTGAGCATTTATAAATAAGAATTTCATTTATACACCTGTTTGTGTGTTTTACGTGCCAACCTCGTGTGGCCTTGGGCCTTTTGCACATTTGGCCCCATATTCCTTCTGTGTGTTACTGATTAGACCCCTGAAACTTGCTTTCATTACACTTAGGTCCCTGTGTGCTGGATGCTTTTGATTGGTTGAATAAAATATCATGTGTTCTCCAAATCTCGTGAAATTCGGATACATGGCTCCTGCCATGTTGTAAAAATTTATATGAATTTTTGGATTAGTTTTGTTTCCATATTCTATTTTTAATAATTCAAAAACCTAAAAATTTGCTACTATCTAAATTGAATAATCAACTAAAAATATTTAAAACATCTAAAAAATATTAAAAAATTATTGTTGGCTTATTTTGTTGTATTTTTGTCCAAGTTTTGTTTGATTTGGATTTATAAAAACCTTAAAAATTGAAAAACACTAAAATATAAAACAAATCATTAAAAAATTTTAAAAAATAAAAAAAATTACAATTTCAGTTTATGTAGTTAGTATTTTTCTTATAGTTTCTCATAAAATTGTTGCTTGAGTTTTATAGGCTATTTAGACATTTTTACATAGCCTTTTGATTATGGCTGTACAGTAGCTTTCATTTTTCACCTTGTTCCATTTTTACAAAATCAACTAAAAATCAGAAAACAAAAAACATCTGAATATTTCTAAAACACAAAAATATTTTTATTTGAATTTTTTGAGTGTTTTTGAGGTAGTTAATAATTGATTGATTGAGATTTTCTTAGCATTTTCAGCCTTTTTCCTAATTTGAAAAATCCAAAAAAAATAAAAACTTAAAAATCCACCAAAAATCCTTATTTTTGAATACCTACTTCTTTGTAGGTTTTTCCATCTCGTGCTTCTTGTGCTCGACCCTGGTATCTATACCAGGTAAAATAAAATTGCGAGATCATTGTTTTTGACCTGATTGTTTGATTTCATATTTGATGATCTTGATCTTTTTTTGATTGACTTAGCCTCGCGGTTCGGGTCGAAATGAACCTTATTTTCACTTTAACCCGAGTAGATGAGGCTTGTCATTAGAATGGTGTCGTTGCCGGGGAGCACAGCTTAGTAGTCAGATTTCTTTTTCGACTTTTTGTCTTTACTTACATTTTTTGGCATTCATTTTTATCCCACTTTTATCACATTTTTATAATAATATGTGGACTGGCACATTTCTGTTTGATCTTCTTACGAGGACCCGACGATCGAGGGCGGCTTTCTTCGAGAAGCCGGCGCACCCGCGGGAGTCGGAGGCAGCTTTTTTCTGCATAGAGAAACAGGAGAGCGCAAGAAAGGAGAGCAGGAGTGTGGGGAGTTTAGTTTAGGTTTAGTTATATTTTATTTTCAACATTATACTTGTGTTGTAATAATACTGGACACTCGAAAACTTTCAGACTTAATTGATTGATCGGGGTCTGCTTCGTCGAGCACCGGTGTGCTCGGGGGACCTCACTGCGATTTTCGCCGGTTTTTAGTTTTCACCATATTTTATACTACTTATCTGATTTTCGAGGATTTAGCCTTAGCCTTAGGATTTTCTCTGATTGTCACGTAATTAATTAAGGCCCAACCATAATTATATGCGCGTGCCTATAGTTTGATAGTTGGACCTAATTAATTAAATCACAAAGAAAAAGTTGGATTAATTAGGCTCGAGTCCACGTGCCGTGAGGAGTCACACACAGCGCGTGCAGGATCCGTTGTGGCGAATACCGAGTGTCTCCCAAGATCGGACTCCGGACTTAGCTTGATAACCCGATTACCGTATTTCTCGTGTCGAACTGCTTTGTCTAAGGTCGTTTTCCTTGTGCATCATATAGTTAGTTTAATTTCTGTCTTTATTTTATGCACGGATCACTCTACGTGTAGAGAGCTGGAGTCAAGTACGCATTTCTTACTCTGCATGCATCATTATGTTTGATCGTGCATCATCTTTTTCACCTTCTCCCCCAGTTTTTGGACTTAAAATAACCAGGAGAACCGAAAAATTCATTAGGCATTGTTTGATCTGAAAAATATCTAAAAAACAAAAACTATAAAATTGGGACTGCTAAACACACTTGACCCAAAAAGACTCGCTTTCTGAACCCGAGTTCGATTCCACCATGTTCCCCCTTGACCACCCTTCTACTACTGGTTATGAGGTACCAGTGTCTGATAAGAGAGAGCAACAACCAGTTGATTTATCGGCACCTAAGTTTGGGTCTTTTGCCTTTGTAGAGACCATGGCCAGCAGCGAGGACCGCACCGATGGTCCTAGAGCAGAGCTGACTTATGTGTTGGACCGGGGTGCGATCAACAACACCTTGTTAGCCTCCCTTGAGACGATGCAGAGACAGATTCGAGATCAGGGGGCTTTCATGGTTGACATGCGCCGGGAGAGGGAGAAACTGAGAGCAGACAGAGATCGTCCTAGAGCCGCATGAGAGGGAGACATTCTAGATAGAGAACAACCTAAGGAGCCAGTCTAGCCAACACCACCAGCCCAACCAATGTGGGAGTTGCACAACCCCAGATCTATGCTCACACATAGATGGATAGTAATGCCAGCGATTGTGGGGGATTTCAAGTTCCCCCCTCAAACGATTCAGCTTCTTCCCCGCTTCCATGGGCTCGCTACTGAGGAGCCATACCTCCATCTCCAGTAGTTCGAGATGATCTGCAGTGCTGTCCACGATCGGCATGTGGACAAGGACAATAGCTGGGTGATTGCCTTTCCATTCTCCCTCGTAGACAGAGCAACCAACTGGCTGAAGCATCTAGGGAGATTTTTTACCACTTGGGAGCAGCTCTGAACTGAGTACTTGAATAAGTACTATCCACTCGGTCGGACGAATGCAGCGAGGGCCTTGATCAGCAACTTATCCATGCTCCCCAATAAGCAATTCCACGAGGCATGGGAGAGGTTCCGAGAGCTCACAGACTGGTTCCCCCATCATGATATTTCAAAGCCCAACCTTGTTCAGAGCTTTTTCTGTGGGCTTACACCGGAGCTGCAGGGGTTAGTGAATGCATCCTGTGGAGGCTAGTATTTCGCCAAGGATGAGGATCAGGTCTGGGCTATCTACGAGGATATGGTCGAGAACTACATGGTGATGTCTCAGACCCGCCTCTACACTTAGGGGAAGCCCCAGGCACATGCCGTGTCATATCAGAGGATACCACAGGTCGATGTCGGTCCTTCTACTTCATCAGTGGCAGCAGCACAGGCAAAGTCAATAGCCGCTGACATGGGTATCATCAGCGAGAAGCTAGACCGGATCGAGTTGATAGAGAAGAAGCAGTGCCAGGGCATGACGCAAATCGATCAGATGGCACATACGCGGAGTGACCTGAAGACACATATCATGTGCCTCCAAGAGGCACAGACGACTTCTCAGCCCCGTCTCAGGTCATGGGGAGATCCGAGCAGCAGAGACAGTTCATCCCAGCACTCCAGCCAGCCTCGACAGGTCCACCATGTCCAGAAGGAGTCGTATCAGCAGCCGTAATAGTTTTACTAGCCACCACTATCCCAGGACACTCAGATAGTGGTCTACCAGCTGGATCAGCCCCTGACAGTCCTTCCCTCACCCTCGTACGAGCAGGAGCCGTTGATGTATGTCAACGGGATCTGGTTTGACCGTCCTCAGCTTGTGATCCAACGAGACCATCCTGGATTCCGTTGGTCGGCCAGAGGTACCAGCTCCCAACAGCAACCTCCAGTTCAGGGTGGCCAGTACGACCAGTAGCGAGAGCAGCAGCAACCCCAGTTCCCATCAGAGCAGTAGCATGCACATCATCCATACCAGCAGCATGGTCCTCGTCCCTATCAGTAGCGATAGTCTTGGAGGAAGTAGCAACCTCAGCAACAGTATCACTCGTAATACCCCTCTCACCCTCCTCTACAGCAGCAGCCTCAGTTTCAGAGAGGCCACATGTCAGGTTCTCATGGTCCTACCATGAGAACCACGCCTTGGATGACTTAGCATGCCTCATGTCCGAGCAGCAGGCCACCTTCCGACAGGAGATG
Organism: Ottelia alismoides; assembly: GCA_037367405.1. Classification (NCBI taxonomy): domain Eukaryota; kingdom Viridiplantae; phylum Streptophyta; class Magnoliopsida; order Alismatales; family Hydrocharitaceae; genus Ottelia; species Ottelia alismoides. Next base: position 329,940 of record JAZKJV010004185.1, on the reverse strand, counting down.
GATGAGTTTCGACGGGATATGAGGGAGATTGTGAGAGGGATGGCCTCCATTCCTGCCAGATTGAGTCGAACACGAACAACCTTAAGAGGAAGTCTAAGTAGGTAAAGTTCACAGAGATTAGTACTCCTAGTGATTCACTTGGTGATATTACTGCATACATGTTTGATGTTGATTTTGTTACACTTAGGAGCGGTAGGATGCCAGCAGGCGACGCCTCGTCTGAGCGACGACCCCATGCAGCCTCAGGAGCGCCAGATGAGGAGGAGAGGGGTGCTGATGCCTCTCATAATCATGACGATGACGGTGGTGCTGACGCCACCACAGACGTTGATCCAGCTGACGGTATTGAGGCCATCGTTTCACCAGATCCAGGACGAGGTGGTACTGATGTCACCATTGTTGCTGAGCCAGAGTGCGATACTGATGCCGCTATTCCAGATGCCGAGGGTGGTGTTGAGGCCACTATTTCTAGTTCTTCTCCTGTTGCTTTTCATTTAGTTCATGTATCTCAGGACAATTATGTGAATAAAAGAAAGGGTTTATTATTTGTGAATCCATCTGTGTTGATTGATGATTTATGTATGGATTATACTTTGCCTGAGTAGCATAGACCCGATCCTAGTCCTTCATCTGAGAAGGACCCAGCCGTTCCCTCTCCCCAAGCACTCTGCTTGTAAGGGGACTAAGAAAGATCCAAAAAAGTCACACCAGCTAGAGTTCAGCCAGCATATGTTGGACCGATTTCACATTCAGCTGACTCTACAGGATGCCTTGGAGCTCATCCCTCTCTTCTAGAGATCCCTCAGAGACAGGACCACCATTCGGAGGAAGAGGAGGAACCACCAGTCTGAGATCCATGTGCTCACTCGCGCCACTTGCTTCACCATCCAGAATCGTCTTCCAGCCAAGAGGCCAGATGTAGGAGCCCCGTATGTCAGATGCCACATTCATGAGTAGAGGTTCGATCGGACTCCATTAGACAACGGTTCTTCGATTAACGTACTTCCGGTAGCCTTACTCGACCGCTACGAGTTTAGCCCTCTTAGACAGAGTAGGACGGTCCTTCAGTTTGCTGATCTATCTGTCAAGAGGCTGAAGGGGTTACTGAAGGACGTGGTCATCACAATTCAGGGTCTGCAATTCCCCGTAGACTTCTAGTGTTGGACATGGAGATCCCTGAATCTGTGACCGATACCCCCATCATTCTAGGATGCCCGTTCTTGGCCACAGTCAAGGCTGTGTCTGACCATGATAGCAGGAAGGTATATTTTCACGACGAGGGCAAGAGTATACAAATAGAGACGATCAAGGAGACTAGAGACAGAGATTCAGCTTGCTCGAAGCCACCTTCAGATTCAGAGCAGATGACAGAGGCAGAGCGAACATCCACCAGGGCTGTGATTTTGTGATTACAGACGATGAGGCAGTTTCGTCCGACCCGATTTCACGGTCCATCCTTTCACCTTCAGAGTCCGCTGATGCATGGATTCCAACAGAGGAGAGCTTGGAGAGCACATTCCTGGCAGAGTAAATTTTTGAGGCTTAAGACCTGATTCCCAATCGCGATGCAGTTGATTTGATTGAATCAGATTCAGATCCCTCAAAGTCAGACATAGATTGGGCAGAGTTTGATGACATGATTCCCTGTCTGATTTCCCTAGAGACTACAGTTAGGGTGGAGACTGATTCCATTTAGAGCAGAGACACACCAGTAGAGCAGTCTCCACCAGATTCAGATTTTCAGCGAGAGTTCTCATTTTCCCATGCAGATTTGGTCACATTCACTCAGACATTTCAGAGGCCAGATCCGCCAGCTCCCAGTTGCCTAGAGCGAAAGACCTTGCCGCAGTCGTTGATGTATAGGTTCCTTGCGGGTAAGCATGAGATGCACCCAGTCATTATCTCAACAGATTTAACTGGAGAACAAGAGTCTCGTCTGATGGAGATTCTTGAAAAGAACCACAAGGCGAAAGTATGGAGCATAGCCGATCTCCAGGGGATATGTCCGGCCCTGTGCTCCCACCATATCTATCTCGAGGAGGACGCAAAGTTGTCACGTGAGTTCTAGTGGCGGCTAAACCCGAATCTTCGAGAGGTTGTCATGAAGGAAATTTCAAAATGGTGGAGCGCTGATTTTATCTATCCCATCTCCGACTCCACGTGGGTTAGTACATTACATGTGGTGCCTAAGAAGACGGGCATCACTACAGTTATGAGTGAGTCCGGAGAGGAGATCAATACCCGAGTACCCACTTCTTGGAGGGTCTGTGTGGACTACAGACGATTGAATCAGGCCACCAAGAAGGATCATTTCCCGCTACCTTTTATTGATCAGATTACAGAGTGATTAGCAGGGAAGAGTCACTATTGCTTTCTTGACGGGTACTCCGGATACAATTAGGTGGCCATTGCGCCAGAGGACCAGGACAAGACTACATTCACTTGTCCCTTCGGGACATATGCTTTCAGACGCATACCCTTTGGTCTATGTAATGCTCCGATGACATTCCATATGTGTATTTTGTCCATCTTTTCGGACATGGTGGGTGAGTGCTTGGAGGTCTTCATGGATGACTTTTCGGTCTACGACGATGGGTTTGATGCTTGTCTTGAGTTCCTAGACCGCGTCCTACAGCGATGCATTGAGGTCGACCTTGTTTTATTTTGAGAGAAGAGTCACTTCATGGTGACTTAAGGGACGGTGCATGGCCATATCATCTACAACAGGGGCATGGAGGTTGATCCGACCAAGGTGGATATCATTAGAAAACTCAGTCCACCGTCCAACTTGTGACAGTTACGGTCCTTTCTGGGGCACATCGGTTTCTACCGACGATTCATTCATGATTTTAGCAGGATTGCCCGACCATTGACTGATTTGCTGACCAAAGACATTGAGTTCATAGTTGATGATAAGTGTCTTGCGTCATTTGAGACTCTCAAGAGTATAGTTGTTGAGGCTCCTGTCCTCCAGCCGCCTGATTGGTCTCTCCCATTCGAAATCATGACGGGTGCCTCCGATTTTGCCGTAGGGGCCATGCTTGGACAAAGGAGGGATAGATTGCCTTTTTCCATTTACTACGCTAACCGTACATTGGATGTCACGCAACGGAACTATACAGTCACATAGAAGGAGATGCTAGCCGTAGTTTTTACCCTAGATAAGTTCAGATCATACATCATTGGATCTAGAGTGATTATTTACACTGATCATACCGCCATCAGGTACCTCATGGCAAAGAAGGATGCCAAAGCGAGATTGACTAGATGGATCCTTCTACTCCAGGAGTTTGATATTGAGATTAAGGATAAGCCTGGAGTCAAGAATGTGGTGACGGATCATCTCTCCCGGTTATAGCATCTTGAGGATTTTGAGCAGATTGATCCTACTTGTAAGACCTTCACAGATGATGCGATCCTTATTATCGCCTCACTCCCGTGGTACGCTGACATTGTGAACTATCTTGTTGCCAAGAAAGTTCCACAGGGTTGGCCCATGCAGATACTTGATACCTTCCTAGCGAAGTCCATGTCTTACCATTGGGAGGATCCCATCCTTTACCATGAAGGAGGGGATAGTGTATGGCAACGGTGCATTCCTCAGGAGGAGTACCTTAGCATCCTCACCTACTGCCACAAGCTGGAGGAAGGAGGACATCACTCTGGGAGGAGAATGGCAGAAGAAGTGCTCCAATCTGGCCTATGGTGGCCTACTCTCTTCAAGGATTCTGATGAATTTGTGAAGAGATGTACTGACTATCATAGGATGGGCACTTGTGGATAGCGTGATATGATTCCGATGCAACCCATACACTTCTGTGACGTTTTTAACGCATAGGGCATCGATTTCATGGGTCCATTCCCTAAGAGTCAGGGATTCGAGTACATTTTGTTGGTCGTTGATTATGTGAGTCATTGGGTTGAGGCCATCCCCGTCCAAAACGTAGATGTTAGGACTGTATGCCGATTTTTGAGGAAGAATATCATTTCACGATTCGGGGTACCTCGAGTGTTGATTTCTGATGGGCGGTCTCATTTCGTCAACGACAAGGTAAAGGCCCTTACTAGCGAGTTCTGCATAAACCATCAAGTATCCACTCCATACCACCCTCAGACTAATGGTCTTGCTGAACTGTCGAACAGGAAGATCAAGACTATATTGCTGAAGGTCGTCTGCCCTGACCGAAAGGATTGGTCAAAGCTTTTGGACTCGGTCTTGTGGGCATATAGGACGTCCTTCAAGACTCCTTTGGGTACATCTCCCTTTTGCTTCGTTTATGGCAAGCCCTGCTGTTTACCTGTTGAGCTGAGACATAAGTCACTTTGGGCTGTTACAGAGATACTTTTGGATCCAGTGAGTGTAGGAGACCAGAGCAGGGCAGAATTGGCAGCCTTGGAGGAGCTTAGAGATGAAGCTTTTTCAAGAAGCCTACATTATAAGGAGAGAGTGAAGGAGTGGCATGATTCTTACATCTTCCACAGGCAGTATGAGCTAGATCAGAGAGTATGGTTGTTTGATGCCAGGCTTTGACTATTTCCAGAGAAGGTATAGAGCAAATGGAAGGGACCATACCTGGTTCAAAAGGTTCATGACAGTGGAAGCATTGATATATCTGAATTGTCTTCTGAATCTACCTTTCGTGTAAAAGGGTAGTGGCTCAATCCATATCTAGATCATGAGCCATTGGTCGTTGACGTCGCCCCTATTCATTTTGCGTGAGATGTGGTCTTTGACTCACATCTATTGCATCTCATGCCTGATTATCACTGTCTTCTGCCTTGTATAGATCCAGTTGTCCATATCACTCCATTCTTTAGTCCCACACCCCATCTTCATCTTATGATTATGCTATACTTAGGGTGTACTTTACCCTAAGTATAGGGGGTGTAGGACTCTTGGGTATTCTTTGGATTCTTTCTACCTCTGTTTTGTTGCCTATACTTAGGGATATTTTACCCTAAGTATAGGGGAGGTAGACCCCGTACATTCTTCCACTCGGATTTCCCTTCATGTACAGCTTTCTATACTTAGGATTACTTGATCCTAAGTATAGGGGGAAACACCGAGTCCTCTTCATTCTATTCTTTGATTCATAGTTGTAGTATACCATTCCTTTTCGCTTCCCTATACTAAGCATGAGTTATGTCTTCTTTATCGCTCTTGATTCACTCTGAGGACATCGTTTAAGCTAAGTATAGGGTGTCTCGTATATATTTCATATACACTTTAGCCATAACTCATACTTTGTGTGAGTGTGTTAATAAATAAAAATGGTTAAAAACTCTTTCATCCAAAAACCATAAAAATTTAAAAATTTTCCTTATGCATAAAATTCTTTATTGCACTTACAGAGCTATTTATAAAAATTAATTTTGTACAAATGTTTGTAAAAATGATTTGTGTAAATAGTTTGTAAATATTTTTGATATCAAAATTATGTATATAGTACAAAATTTTTGTAAAATGTTTGAAAAACAAAAAGTTTGCAAAAAACTCGTGTAAATTTGTGTGAATATTTTGCAAAACTTCTGCATTCATGCATACATCCACGTTTTCAAACATTTTCAAAAATTTTGCACATTTTCAAAAAATTTGTAAAAAGTGCATGTTTGTAAATATGTGTATAGTTTTTCTGAATCTTGATTGACATTTAAACTGGCCTGGAATTAAATTGGAAAATGGAGCTTGTTTAAGACCTTAATCCACCTAATTCTAAGAGGAACCTTATAGGGCTTAGGGTTCAGACTTTTCAGGTCCATTTGGGACTTAATTCTTTGAGTTCACTAGTCTATGATCACATGACATCTTGATGAGCCTAAGTAGAACACATAACAACGCACACATGACTCTCAGAGACAATGGCTTTACTTGCATCAACACCTTACACATAGCTCTCCACGGATGAGGTGGTGAGGAGGCAATTTCCTTTGGCTTGGGGTAGCATATGAGGGTAGTACTTCTAGGCGGAACCTCTCTTCTTCTTATAGTGAAAGAAGTGTGTCTCAACTTGGTTTGGTGGTGATGAAGTCTAAAGACAGGAGTTGTGGGTTGCAATAAAGCTTCAAAAGAGGGATAGTCTACTGGCTCAAGAGGAAAAACTCCTTATGTATATATGTTGCACCATGTAGATATGTTGTACAAATGTACATCAAAAAAATGTGCAATTAAAGAAAAACTCCAAAAAAGTGATGGGTCTGTTTGAAAATAAAATATCCACCAGAGTGTACATAGTCAAATAAAGCAAAGCTTATGTTACACATGACCATCTCATGAAGTTTGCAGCAGGAGACTTAGCTACACTGGTTGGGCTCCCAAGGATACATGGCAACACTGGTCATGGTCCATTATCTTCTTCCCCCTCTTCTTGAGTTGGTTATACTTGAACTTAGAAGGGAATATCCCGCTCCTCGAGGAAAGAGTTGCTAGACTGAGGCATTAGAGTTACCTTGTTAAGGGGGTTCTCACTTTGCCATTTCTGAGGTGGGGAGCTACATATCACTTACACAGTACAAGGAAAGATTCATGGTCATTAGAGTTTGTGTGTGTAGAGTTGTTCTGATCTGGATTATTGAGCAGTCCTGGCCATAGATTGGTGGAACTCAGAAGTTGTTGAGTTTTAAGCTTAAGTCCAAATAAGGTTCCGACAAATTAATAATCCAAAGGTCTGATTGAGCTCCATATTTGAATTTAATGAAGGAATGATTAATAATCAACCTTGATTTCCCATATTTTTCTTTTTTCTCTTTTTCACTTCTTTTTCAAATAAGTGTTTGCTAAGGGACTAGTAAAAGTAAAGTATAGGGGGTGATGAATCCCCATTCATCACTCTTTATTCTTTTATTTTATCTTAGATAATTTGGCAAAACACCATGTATATGATTGTAAATACAATAAGTTGTCAATAAGCATGCATTTGTTAATACTCAATAATTAGCACGCATTTGTGCAAAAATAAAAGAATAAAGAAATAAAAAAAGAAGTAAATATTTAGAATAAATATTGAGTGACCTGAACCCAAGAGAGGGCCCAACATGGGCTTGATCGCCAAATAAAATAAGTATAGAGAGATAGGGCCACTCATCCTTGTACATATCCCTTATATATAGACATGTATATAAAGAATTTATTTTCCCAAAAATAAAAATATATATATTTGTTTCTATTATCTTGTATATATTTTTTAAAAAATAAGATAAATATCAGAAAAATAAAATTAAAATAAAAACAAAATAAATTCTCTCTCCACAATGTACATACGTTGTATATATGTATCTATCACTATTTATTTTACCTTTGTACATAATCAATAAAAATAAAATAAAAATTATTTTATATCTCAAATTTTATGTTGTAAATAAATAAAATATAAAATTTAGGTATTTATACAAAAATAAGAAAATAAAAATAAAAGTATAAAATACATAGGCATTTTATACCTGTATATAATACAATATAATGTATATAACATAATTTATTTTTCATAAAAATAAATAAAAATCATAAAAAAAAGTTTGAAAATAAATAAACATTTTTCATTTTGTAAATATTTTAAAATAAACTCCTTTTCTATTTTTAATTTAATTTACAAATAATTTTGACTTTAGATTATTCTGATTGGTCCACGGGGGAACGTTGACCCTGGTCAACTGCCCCCCCTGGACCACTCCTCTCGCGGATCTTTTTTTCGACCCGATTTCACCAAATTCTCCTGAGTTGATCCGACCTCCATCTTCACCACTCCACAACACCGATTGTCGATGGATGATCCGCGAGCCACGCTCGCCAATTCCTTTAGGGATCCATTCCTCGATCCACGCGCTCGAGCTCCACCTTTCTCATACCTCATCGAGTATAAAGCCACCTGGAGCTGCCACTTCGTCCTTATCTTCGGCCATTTCCCTCATCTCCTGGGACCTACATCTCCTTCCTTGAGTGACAAAGAGTGTAGGAGAGTGCAGCAGCGAGGTTTGAAGGCTTTTAGCCCTCTCGCCGTGCTCCGCCACCCGGTGAGCCCGAGCCTCTGAAAGCGTCATTCCATCGTGGCGAAGATCCCAAGAGGTAGCTGACCTCCGGCACAGACGATACCATCCATCAAGTAACGTAGATAACATTTGGCTTGCTTTAATTCCGATATTTTCGAATCTGATCACCTGAGTTTCATCGAACTATTGTGCATCATGGGACCATCAATTCAACGCTCCGACCACCCCTTCACCTCCGCGAGACTCGTATCCACCTTTTGCGCCCCTTCATCCCACATGGTTTGCCTAGGAACAAGGTTATCGCCTTCCTCCGTCGTCGCCTCGCCGGAAGGCCCCACTCCGCACCACCCCTTCACCCATTTCGCCCTCTAATGGGTCGAGTCACTTTGCCCTCGACCCAGCTTCTGTTTTGTGAAGGTTTAAATGAGAACGAGCCTCATCTGGAGGTCCAAACACTCGGAACAGGAGCTCCAGGACCACCGCATCGTCGGAGCACTCTAGTGGCTCAGGTCCTAATCGGAGTTGACCATTAGCGGCGAACCGTCGTCAGCATCATTTCGCCCATATTAGCAGCCTTGGAGGATTTCCCAATCACGCGTAGCGACCGATCGAAGCTCGCTGGAGGCGATTTCATCGGTGTTCTTCCAAGGAGCCTCCTAGTAGTCGGATCGAGCCTCATCGCTAGTTCTAATCTCAGCCATCCACCATTTGAGGATCTCGTTCGTTGGATCCATCTGAGGATCAGATCAGAGCCACTCATCGTTGAAGGGGTATCGCCCGCTTTCAGTCGTTCGATCTCAAGTGAAGACCCCTCGACCGTCGGATCTGTAATGAAGGGTAATTTACACTTAGGCACATCGCACTTTTCACATTTCACTTTAGTCCTGTAAATATTTTTAGTCGGTATTTTTAGTTTGGACATTTTGCACTTAGGACATCGTGTTTCTTTTATTTGCAATTTAGTCCTTACGTGTGTAGAGCACGTGGTTTGGCACGTGTCTTGTGGGTTAATTGCATATCCATGCCTAAACTTTAGCGATGTTATTGTTTGAGCATTTATAAATAAGAATTGCATTTATACCCATGTTTGTGTGTTTCACCTGCCAACCTCGTGTGGCCTTGGTTTTTTGTGTTTTACTTATTAGGCCCCTAGAACTTACTTTCTTTATATTTAGGTCCATGTGTGCTAGATGCTTTTGATTGGTTTAATAAAATATCAAATCTTATCCAAATCTCGTGAAATTTGGTTACATGGCTCCTGCCATGTTGTAAAATTTTCTGTGAAATTTTGGATTAATTTTGTTTCCATTTTCTATTTTTAATAATTCAAAAACCTAAAAATTTGCTATTGTCTAAATTGAAAAATCAACTAAAAATACTAAAAACACTCTAAAAATTCTAAAAAACTATTGTTGACTTGTGTTATATTTTTTATTCTATCCAAGTTTTGTATGATTTGAATTTATAAAAACATTAAAAATTGAAAAACACTAAAATACTTAGAAAAATAATTAAAAATTCTTAAAATATCAAAAAATGCAATTTCAATTTCTATAGTTAGTATTTTTCTTATAGTCTCTCATAAATTTGCTGCTTGAATATTATAGGCTATTTAGATATTTTTAAATAGCGTTTTGATTCTGGCTACACAGTAGCTTTCATTTTTCACCTTGTTCCATTTTTACAAAATTAACTAAAAAACAAAAAATCCAAGAAAAATACCAAAAACATCTGGATATTTCTAAAACCCCAAAATATTTTTATTTGAATTTTCTGAGTGGTTTTGATGTAGTTAATAATTGTTTGATTGAGGTTTTCGTAGCATTTTCAGCCTTTTTCCTAATTTTAAAAATCCAAAAAAATTATAAACTTAAAAATAAGGAGCCCTCTTGATGCAGGTACTCTTCATTAGAGTAGAGATTCGAATGTGTCATATTAGTTTGGTCAAAGAGTTAACTTAACGAGATCAAGATAACCAAATACTTATGTCGTATGCTGTCACGCTATAGGCACGCATCCTCTGAGCGGAGACATATGTGTTACTATATGTCTGAGTATGTACATTTTGTATACCGATAGGTTGATGGCCTAATCAAGCTCTATATACCGGTGGGATGGTGTGCATATAAGTGCGTATGAGAAATACCATCTCTCAAAGGGATCATACAGGTTCATTTACTGAACCAGAAGACATGATCACACTCATGAGATTTTGGGAAGAATAAAATTCCGTGCATGGTTATCTTGCTTTGGAAGCTTGACTGAATTTGTAGGCTTGATATATGCTTTTGGAAAGTATATGATCAACAACTAGGTATGATATGTGTTTTTGGAAAGTACATGATCGATACCGACTCCCATTGATCAAATGAGAAACTTAATGATAAAACCCTGAAGGAGATCGTCTAAAAGAGATCTAAAACTTCAGGTTTAATCTAAGTCTTCCTATATATAGGATGTGCATGTATTAGGAATACCTGAGGGTGATGTGATCATAAACGATTGTATAACCATGATGCTTCCATTCCTAAGGAGTGATGAAATGGGTCTGGATTTTAGTGACTCCTCTCAGTAGAGAAGTGATCTGATCTTGGTCCAAATGTTGGACACTGATGTGAATGTGATTCAGATGTAATGAGAAGATTAGATTTGTGGTCTTGATTTAATCAAGCATCTATGGGAGGTCCGCAAGATCTGGATTTGAGATGTGATCTCAATATCCAAGTCACTATATGTGGAACAATACAATTGCTCGGTCCTTATCTCCAAGTATCCGCGGAGAAAGCACATTATCCTTGAAAGAGTTCATGGACAATTTCATTGTTGATATGTGTATCCGAGCATTGAGAAAAGTGATAATTAAATGTGATTTAATTATCATGAATAATATGAATTTGATTTATATTATAAGAGAGATATCTAAGATAATTAAATGTGATTTAATTATCAAAGATGTGAATAATGTGAATGTGATTCATATTATTTGTGCACATGAGAGATTCAAGATGATTAAATATGATTTAATTATCATGGATATGAATAATGTGGATAATACTATCCATATTAATCGGGTATATTATAAATGTGATTTATAATATATTAGAGAGAGCATATTGCGATTCATATTTTTTGATTAATTATTGTAGTGAATTGGATTCACATTAGATGATTAATTGAAAATATAATTTACATTTTCTTTTGGGATGTGAATGTGATTCACATATCCCAATGGCATGATTACAATATTTCACAAGATAATTGTGAATTATTTTTGTGAACTAATTTACAACAAATGATGTTGTAAATCTTGGAGATATCATGAGGTAATGAGATCTCATGAGATAGTGAGATCTCATGAGTGGATGTCCCCCCTTTTATGGGGATGTGCTTATCTCCACATTATCTCCAATGATAATTAATTGATTTAATCTTAATATATATATATATATTGATTTATCGATATATATTAAATTAAATTAATTATTATTGTGTTTTCACAACAAAATCATGGCCATTTAAAGAAACAAATCAATCTCATCCATTGATTTTGTGTTGTCCATAGATTGAGATCCATGGATCCCAAAACACTATTTAAGAAGAGGCACCCCTTGCTCTTCAAGTTACATGATCGATCCATAAGCTCTCTCTCTCTCTCTGTCACGACCCCGTTTCCTGGGCCGTCGGATCCTCCCATATCTGGATCTGGTTACTCAGCAATAATTTATTCAGCAATCACAACTAACATTCAGAAATATACTGCAAATAAAAATATTCAGAAGAAAGTATTTCAACACTTTTCCATTCACAAAATAAAGTTTAGAGGATACATTGTCCCACTATAACCATTACATGTACATCAGCTTGAAAGGAAAATATACAAAAGATTACTAACTACCTTAAAGAGTAAAGCTACTATGGCTGGCTGGATGTCTAGTATGTAAGCCGGATGAATTTTTAAAGTCCTTGCTATGGCTCACCGATACCTGTTGGGTTTTCCATAAATCATAGGATAAAAATTAGCGAATGCTAAGTAACGAAGAAGAGAAAAGCAAATAAATTGTGTAATTTTTTTCAAAACTTGATATCACAAAATTTCATTCCTTTTCATTAATTTAATTTCTATTCTTTTCTATTCCACATCAGGGATTAGTCCAGGGGAACCCCACCATTCTTGGACTCCGAAGCTGTGGATGCTTCGGGATTGGAGATTGTGTTGATCTTGGTAAGCTTATGCCACCGCACGTCGCCTCAACCAATCCTCCAATACTACCCTGACAATTTCCTTTTCTTTTATTAAACAGGGTCTCAACCCTCAGCCTGGAAAATCAAATGAGCACACCGTCCTCGAGGACTCGGTTGCTTAAAACCTCAGGCTAACATTTAATCATATAACCTAGCGGCCTTAAATACATGTTATCGTGACCCAGCCGCTATTGAACCACTCGTGCCTCCACATGACACGACCACATCTTCCGTCGTTCCAACCCGAATATATTGGCTCCCGGTACCACGCGTTGCAAAACATTCAATTTGTGCGCACTTATCATAACAGGGCAACCGTGTACCACCTAGGTAGGGAAATGCCAATACGGGTTCCTTCCGACAACCTACAGGTTGCATGCCCGACCTGTAGTACTACTCCCAGTCATCCTTATCGTGACACATGATCCTTTTCAGGATCCAACTCAAATCACACCAATTCACATGATGTAATTCTTTCGTTAAGTCTTTGATTTGCATAAACCATAATACTTGGTATTGACTCACATATATATTATTCATAACCATATGTATACTCCTATTTATGCCTATTTTAACTCCCAAACCCTAACTTTCAGAGCCAACGCATCAATTTGATGTGTAAATCTTATTATAGTGGGAATTACAAAGCAATTCTTCAGACTTTTTCAAAAATAGCCAAAATTAGGGTTCTTCGTAGCAAAGAACACTAAATCAAGAATTTCAATAATTTCGTATGAAAACCCAACAGCAAAAGGAAGGATTTCGTTACCTAATCGACCTCTCTCTCGTGTATGCAAGGCTTTATCGAGTTTTGTTTCTAGAAAGGCTAATTTAAGGCTCCTGAAAAGATCGAATTTCATTTTTCGTATCAAAACGCTAAGAACATGTTAAGAACGCGAAGAACGAACGAAGAACGCGAAGAACGCGAAGAACACGAAGAACGTCAAGAACATATTTTCTCTTGGAAAATTTCAGCAGAGTTTCCCCTTATATCGGGACATATTTCTCGGAAAATTTCGGCAGAGTTTCCCCTTATATCGGGACATATTTCAAAATAAAAATGAAAAGAGTTTCCTCTATAAAATCAATCGAGAGGAAAATAACAATGAAACTGAAAGAATATACTCAACAACAAGAGATGAAGAACCGGTAGACACCACACATCTTAGGTGAGTGAACGTGTGACGAATCACAGGGTCACTGACGTGCACAGCCGCCCGCACCTAAGTAGGGTATTACACAGATTTCTCCATCGAAATAACTATAAAAGCATAATACGAAGAATAGAAACATAAACGATGGAGAATCGGTAGACACCACGCGTCTTAGATGAGTGAACGTGTGACGAATCACAGGGTCACTGACGTGCATAGCCGCCCGCACCTAAGTAGGGTGTTACACAGATTTCTCCTCGAACCACAACAGGAAAACGAATCGGAAAGAAATATGAATCAAAAACAAAACTTGGAAGAACAAGAGTATGAATTGAAAGCCTAGCTTACGAAGCAACTAAGAGAGGATCATACCTTTCTTCTCCTCGTTCTCCCGGCAGCGCTTCGCTAGCGCTCCTCCCTTGCCTCCCACTCCTCCTCCCAACCTCTCGACCCTAGCCCTTGGGATGGAGGTGGTAGTGGAAGTTGTAGAGAATGAATGGGTAGGGGGGTCTATTTATAGGCCCCAGAAAACCACTAACCATTTAGAAAACCATGGTTTAGACCTTAACCATGGTTTAGCGGCCCATGGTTTTGGCCCATGGTTTTAGACAAAACTTATCCCAAACTTGGAGCTTAAGTTAGAACATTCTAGAGGATTCTAGATTCGCTAATGATGCTTAATTAACACTAATCGTGATTAACTTTCACTAATCGCGATTTAACTTTCGCGGCTTACGCATATCTTTTGTTAACTATTGATTAGTGTTTACTAATGATCATTAGCGGCTTTCAATCATTATTAATATCTTTAATCATGTTTAATTAGTCTTAATGACAGTCATTATGGGTTAATGACATCTTAGCCTTCCTTACTTCTCTTTCTTCTGAAATTCATAACTAATCGAAACGAAGTCCGATTCACACGAAACAAATTCCGCTGGTTTCCTTTTGATGAGCCGGATCTTTTTATATAGGATCCGAGATATGCCAAGTTCAAGACTTTACACTCTCTCTCTCTCTCTACACGCCAAAGGTGCTCTCCCGCTCTCCCATTGTGGCCGTCCACCATGGATCCCAAGAGAGAGTCGTCATCACCGCAACATCATCGTTATGTTGCTGGATCTTCTACTCATGTATCTCCATCTCCTTCAATGTGCCTTGCTCGTGAAGAAGATGTTGGATCTCGTGTGATGATATTAGGAGATCCGCTGCTTGGATCATCAACATGGATTGTGAGGAGTACGCGTCTCATCAACGTGCTTGCAAGCGTCTCCTCCGTTGGATCGGACTTGAGACAGAGGGTCTCTTGGTTTAGTGACTCGATCACAACCACGCCTCAAGAGGTAACCCTAGTACCTATTTGTGGTTTAGATGAAACTATCCAATAAGTGTTCTTAGATCATGTGGTTTCATCATTTAAAAATTTTTAAATTCTGCTGCCCGGAGTAACTAGTGCGACTAGTCGCTCCCTATTGCATACGATGCAATCCTCACGCTTTCGTGATGCACTTGAGGATTTTTCCATATCCTTCAAGTGGTACCAGAGCCAGGTTGTCGAAGGTTTTGGATTAGATCCATGAACCTATGAAGATTTGGGCCCGTTGGGGTTCGTGAAAATTTTCATTGCATTTGAATTTTCAAAGACTTGTTTTGTGATATTGTTCGGCCCTGTCTAAAATGTTTAAACATGATATTGTCACATGGATAATGTTCAACATTAAACAAGTGAAATTTGGAAATTGAGTTTGCATAATTTGGATTTCGTTTGCTCATGATATGATCGTTTTAATGACCATATGAACACGGTTTCGGGGATGGCAGTTAGTGACGTGATTAAGATGTTAATTACTATTTTAAAATTCCTGGAAATTTTTGTTAAATATTTCCATTTTAAATCAAATTATCAAACTCTGGAAATTAATTTTGCTTAATTTAGATTTAAAATAAATGAGATATGTTAATTTTAGTGAGTAGGGGTCACTGCTGAAAATTATATACTCAATCATGAAACTTGTGATTGCCATTAAAGAATCTTGTGAAATTAATAGTTAATTTACTGTAATATTTATGGATAATATTTGGGAAATATTAGAATAATAATTATTCCCTTAAATGACATTACCTCAACCAATAAATGATTAGATTTGATCTAGATCACCAATTGGTTACTTGATACACTTTCAACAAAGTTACTACTTGAATAGGTTTGGGAATTTGTCTAACAAATTTCCTTATAATCAAAATGGTTTCGATTATTACTATATGGTATAATTTCGGTTGAAAAAACGATGATAATCTCAAGTACACAAATGATCGATTTTGCATTATCCTTTCCTGAGGTGGATATGGTGTCTAGTGGGGGAGCGTTGGGGTAGCAGGTTGCACTGTGTGCGGTCTGTCCCACTCCCGTCGATACTGGCCATGACAACGGTTATGGACTTAATAAACTGGAGAAATCATGGCGTATTTTCTAATTATTAAAATTTGAATGAACACATACTTTGAGATAATACCAGATATTCAAGTAACAATCAAGTTTGTTGATTGAATTGCATTGATAATTGATTTAATATGATTAAATTAATTATATCCAATTAAAATAGTCTATTATGAATAGAGTTGTATTTCCCTTGGAGGAATTAATTACATGAATATGATTCATGATAATTAATTAAAATTTAAATACAATATGGAGGATCACATAAGTGACATCCATGGTCTCCCATCGAGGCAAAGGGTTCTGTCTCCAGGGATTGTGTGTGGGAGACACATGTCCGAAGTGACAACTCCTGCATGCAAGTATATATTGATCGGGCTCTTTGCTTCTCGAAAGAGTAAGTCTGTAGCGTAGTGAACCTAGTATCAGTTCCTCATATTATTGGGGCGATATTGGATTGCGCATAGCGAGTTCCATTCCTGTTGACGGTTGGTTCAATTAACAACGGGTCAACATCACCTTAGGGATGATGGGCTCGGGTATTAAAGACTGAATTGGGAAATGCAAGTTGGAATTGCAAGGCGGAATGAGTTCCCGCTTCTTTTTATCTGAGTTGTAGTTTCTCATATTATTAGGATGCAACAAAGAAAGGAAGGGAGATCCCAGGTCTTGCTAGAGATATATTCTTAAGAATATCTCCTACATTGAAAGTGATTAAGGGAATGAACTTTCAATGTTGACAAGGCTAGACAACTTTGACATAAAAATTCCTAAATCAAAGTAAAATATATATATATGTCTATGTTTATATATATATATATATTTATTTATTTATTTATTTATTTATTTATGCAAATTTCTTATTTCAGATAGTCCTCATTGAACCCTCTCAAAGATATACTCAATAAGAAACAATGTAATATCATGAATTGAATTCATTATCAAGATATTATCCTTGCAATTGGTTACAATATGCAAGTTTCCTCATCAAATTAATCCTTATAAAATCAAAGAAGATGTTTTGGCATACATTTGTGCTCTCAACATTTAATCATGAATGACATGGTTCACTGCATTATGCAGAACGATACTTCTACAAAGAGATGATGCTTTGAAAATGTTGGAATACATGTCTGGACCAAAGTATTTAAGAGTTTATATGGATGTAGATAAGATGAATGTCATCATTCTACTGTCTATACTCAAGTGATTCATGAATCTTCATAATATTCATATTGTATGAATTAAATAAAGCATGTACAAATGTTGAAATACTCTTACATTGAAATCTTTTGAGTTCAACAGAAGAGAACCTCTATCTTAAGCAATGGTTGTTTATAGATAATGGGAGCGCAGTGGAAGTTTCACGACCTCCTCCCGAGGACCTTAGGTTACCCATCAAACACGTCATTCGCCTACTTAATTAGCTTAGAGTTAATTCATTGTTACAAAATCCTGAGGAAATTTTTCGCTTTTTAAACATGACATTCACAGGATTTATTTTGTCTAACCAAGCAACCACGAGAAAACTAAAAGCGGAAGTAACAATGCACCAGAACTGAACAACAAGGTATCCATTCTTTTTCATTTCATTCATATAAACATGTTGGGTTTTCACAACACCCAATATACGTATATATCCTAAAAATAAGGCTACAGAGGAGAGCACAACAAACCACTATACAAATGAACTCCAAAAGATATACCTGCTCTGAAAGTGTAACCTCCAAAAAGAAACGACTGCACTCAAACTACGTCGGCTACTCGGTCGTCGGACCCTTGCCTGCCACAAATAGAAAGGAGACAAGCAAGTATCTGTCAAAAAATTGTCAAGTACAAATTCTACACAGTTCTACTAAGGAAAGTAGTAAGAAAAAGACTAAAACAGCTAGAAAAACAGTAAGGTAATTGTAGTGGACAAAAGAAGAACTAGCAAGTAAAAGTGGGTTAATTGATTCTTTTAAGTTATTTACTTGCTTTTGGAAGGTTAACAAGAAGAACACACTCGCTCACTACCACACCGTATCTCCCTCAATCAATGGAACTAACCAAACAACAACCCAAGCCTAGAAGTAAGTCTGCGGTCTTGGTCCGGTTAGGACCTCGATATCCGAGTAGGACTTCAAAGTCCAGGTTGAACCTCACACTATGACTCTGAGCTATGGTATACGCCTCAGGGTTGGGGTGCCTCCGTAGGCATGCCATGGTACCTTGCATCCTAACTAAGTTCCCAACACTTCTTTTAGCTTTTCTCTCAACTTGCATTGATACTCGGTCGACACATGTGATAGCTCGCTCACGAAGGTGTATAAGAGGAAATGTACTCACAACTCTCCCAACACCTAACCCTCGTTAGTCTCTACTAATGGTACACGTCGTCACTAGTCTCTTAGTGGAAAAGTCGTCACTAGGAAGTTAGCGGAAAGTGACCCATTTCTTACCCCATCACGAGGTCATAGCCTGGCGGAAAGGTAATTAAAGGATTCATCAGTGTCTACTAACCACTACCCCCGTCATCAGGTCGGAAACCTGGCGGAACTACAACTTCATAAGGAAATCATCAATGTCTACTGATGGAACTACAACTAACTGGGCAATTGGTGAACTGTCACATGTCAATTAATCACTACCCCATCACCAGGTCATAAGCCTAGCAGAAAGGTATTTAATTTCTGCGGTGAGGAAACCCCTGAAGGGATTCGTCTATCTCGCCAACCCCAGTGGAAGTGTGGTCCAAGGGAAAGGTAGTGGTAGTACGACTACTACGCCACTAGAGACAGGAAAGAGAAGAGGTAAGCCTGTCGGACCCGACTTCCTCTCTTGCTGCTCAACTCCCGAAGGAGAAAAGCTAAGAAAAAACCAGACGAGCTCGTAACTAACTGCAGAGAACCCCCAACCTAGGCTCTCTAAGAAAAACCAACGGGTCAGTAGAATGGTCTAGACAACTCGTGGATCCCAACAAAGCGTAAAAACCGAGCCGGCTCGAAGAAAAAACGTGAAAAAGACTGGGATCCTAGACCCATGCTCTCAGTGTCCGCTACCCAAGCCTGAGCGACCTCATCTCCTGCTCAGGTGAGGGTCATCGCGCCCTCGCACAGTCGGAGTATAAATCTGCACGACTGGCCACATGTGACGTTACTAAATCATTTATTGTCATGTTTTATCCTAAGTGTTTACGGTTTCTCTGATTTGTTTCACATCTACATGTTATCGGTCCTAAACCCGAACTTGTTCTATAAGAACCTCAATTGATCCAAGGTCAGGGATATAGACCTGTTACGATAGTCTCTCTCTAAATTCCTTCTGAAGAACATCAATCTTATGATCTTGGCTATCTTATCAGAAAACATCCTTCTTTCCTACGTCCCAAAATATTCACAAACACCTACAAGGATCGGGCTACTCCTTAGAGGAAGACTTGCTCTTGGCAAGTTCATATAGTCTTGTTTTCCTGTATGGTAACTACATATATATATATATATATATGTATGTATGTATGTATGTATGTATGTATATGTATCCTTAAGATCATCCCCAAATCTCTAAATTTCATAATAGGTGTTTCAATACCACCTTTATAAGTAACAATTATCCTAAGGCATGCTCTAAAATGGTTACTAATAGAGGTTTACCCTATTCACTTTTTTATCACCCCAAAACATTGACATTGTGTGTGTACTTCATAATAATCCAAGGCATCTAGTCCTTTTAAGTTCACACCCAACTTCATGACTTTAAAGACACTATTTAGGTGTTTAATTTACTTTAAGGTCTAACATTTAAAGGGGTCTTTTAGAGGGCATCACATGCTCTAATCATGCATCTATTCCACACATAGACTTATGTGTACAGCAAGTATATGGCTACAAACTTAAGGCAATTCATCCTCTCTTAATCCCCTCCTTAAAGGGATTATATCATTATTTTATTCCCTACTTCAATACAGGAAACTCATGGGGATCTTGGGGTTTTTAAAACTTATTAAAGGATGCCTAAAATTTTGCTTAGACATGCAATCAACAATGGAATTTGGCCACAGTTTTGTTCATGGACAGCAACCAAATTTGTCTCCAAATTCTCATCAAAACCAATCCAAATGCATTGATTTCATGTGTATTACATTCCCCATATATCCATGATTAATTCTACCAAAGGTTGTCTAAATATATTTTCAAAATCATGTATGTCCTTAGTCCTAATACAAACATCTCGAATCTGAAAATTCAGTAACAAGCATGATATAGGTATTCAATAACTCCTCAAAACTCCTCACTTTTCTAAAACAACTCCATGGACTGAAGGTTAATATGAAAGAGTATATATCAACAAGTAATTACACTCAAGGAAACATGAATAAACTCCCTAAATGTATCTTAAAACTCTAAATTAAAATGCATGGACAGATCTGGACACATTCAGTAACTTGTATATTACAACATCCAAATCATTTCTAAATCACCTAAATTTGCAAATTACAAGCCCTTAATTATAGGTCAAATTAGTGGGGTCATAATTAGTAAGCAATCTACTCAAGTGAACTCAAAGAAGACCCCTAAACCATGCAAATTATTAACCAACCTTCAACAACAAAATCTGAAAATTTCAATCTGGTCGTCCATGCATGTTCTCTTTAAGATGTTATAACCACATGCAATTTCGTATCTAAATCCATAGATTTAAGGTTAACTTAAAGGAGTATTAAGATCAAGAAATACATGTCTAACTTAGATTAAAAAGAAAACAACCAGATCTGGACACCATGTAAAATCGTCCACTCTAAGACCCATTTTCTCAAAATTTTACAACCAAAATCCCCGAAATAAACACTTGATCTTAGATCTGGAATATAGGTTGTAAAAACTCTACAAATGGCAGCAAGAGGAAGGTTTAATTTGTACCTCAAATCAAGCTTCAAAAGCTTGAAGAAGAACTTCACAAGAAGGTTGGGTTGTCCACACCTTGAGCTTCAAGCTAAAATTCTTCTTCTTCTTTGGGCCTTGATCTTACATGCAATGTAAGATCCAAGATCCTCTCCTTCCCAGATTTGTTCTGAGCTATTGAAACTCAAATTTGGGTGATAAAGGGGAAGGGGATCATAGAGAGAAGGTGGAGGTAGAAGGGCGGTTGGCCATGGCTAAGGGAAGAAGAAGATGAAGAAGATGGTGAGTGGGGGTTTAGGGGTGACGCCAAGGGTGCTTATACCCTTGGGAATTTTGCATCCTAAACCCCACCAACTCCTCTTATTTACACCTAAGGCCCGCCTATGAAGAGTAATCCTACACTAATCACACTTAGTCACTTAATCACATCTTAGCTACAATTCCACAATTTGCCACTAATGGCATCTCCATTTCCCATACATAATCACAATTAACTTATCAACTTTCAATGCCCAATAAAGCTCCCTAATAATTCATCATCTTGTACTTAATTGGTCATTAAAACTTAGGGTTGTTATAATCATAAAAACCTCAAAGAGAGTCTCGTCCTCGAGACTCCGCTTCTAAGTCGGGTTTGTCGGTATGCCATAAAAACCTCAAAAGGTTTTTAACCCATAAAAACCTCAAAGAAGGTTTTTACCCGGAAAGTGAAATGGTTTGCCAAACAGAGAACTGATAAACTAAACTGAGAAAGTACCTGAGAAAAGTCGCGGGTATCTCTCGCGCATTGCTGCTTCGGTCTCCCATGTTGCCTCCTCAACACCCTGTCGGTGCCATAAGATCTTGACCAAGGGAATCTCCTTGTTCTGAAGCCTCCTGACAGCAAAATCAAGTATATGCACTGGCTCCTCCTCGTATGTCAACTCTGGCTCTATGTCAAGGCTCTCGTAGCTGATGATGTGCCGAGGATCATGCACATATTTCCTCAAGTTCGACACATGGAATACGTCGTGTATAACCGCCAAATGTTTGGGAAGTGCCAGTTTGTATGCAACTTTCCCAACACTTGAAAGTATCTCGAATGGCCCAACAAATCATGGCGCCAGCTTGCCACGAACTCCAAATCATTGTATCCCCTTCATGGGAGATACACGTAGGAACACAAAGTCTCCAACCTGAAACACCAAGTGTCGGCGTCGTCGACCTACATAGCTCTTCTGGCGACTCTGTGTCATCAAGAGCTTCCTCCTCATGAAGTCAACAACCCTCGCAGTCTCTTCCAAGAGATCCACGGGGATACAATGCATGATCGCCTACCTCGCGCCAACTAATTGGCGTAAGGCATCTCCGCCCGTAAAGAGCCTCGAATGGTGCCATGCCAATGCTCGAATGATGGTTGTTGTTGTAAGTGAACTCAACAAGAGGTAAATGATCCTTCCAGGATCCCTTCCACTCTAGAGAACAGGCGCATAAAAGATCCTCCAAGGTCTGTATCGTACGCTCGCTCTGTCCGTCCGTCTGAGGGTGATACGTTGAACTCATCTTCAGCTCGGTCTGCAATGCTGACATGAATTGCTGCCAGTAATGGGAAGTGAACCTCGAGTCTCTGTCAGACACTACCTCTCGGGGTATGCTGTGTAATCTCACAATGTGTTGTATGTACCATCTGACCAACTGAGAAGGTGTATAAGTCATGCTAACAGGTATAAAATGAGCTGACTTCGTCAACCTATCAACAATGACCCAAATGGAATCGTGGCCTCCCGGTGTCCTTGGCAATCCCGTAACAAAGTCCATCAAAATGCTCTCCCACTTCCACACAGGAATGGGGAGAGGCTGCAGTAAACCAGGTGGTCATCTATGCTCCGCCTTCACCATCTGGCAAGTCAAACACCTGCTGACATGCCCAGCTACGTCCCTCTTCATCCCATCCCACCAGAAATGTCTGTGAATATCGTGGTACATCTTCGTACTGCTGGGATGAATGGAAAGATGCGAACAATGCGCCTCGTCAAGTATGTCTCTTCGTAGTTGCTCATTTTTGGGAACCACTACCCGACCTGCCTTCCACAGAATCAACTCTGAGACAACAAAGTCGTCAAACTCGTCCTTCACTGCCCGCATATATCTGTCGCGAGTCCACGGGTCTGTCTGCTGACCTGCCACTATACGGTCCCAAAGACTGTTGTACCTCGGAGGTACGGAAATGGGAGAAGATGCACTATCCTGTGGATGCCAATCCGTCAGTGCTGCAAGTAAGTCCCAAGTGTATAGCCAGTACCGTGTGCTCTCTCCTGATGAGGGCGTCTGCAACTATGTTTCCTTTACCAGGATGGTAAGAGATCGTGCAATTGTAGTCCTTCAGCAGCTCTAACCATCTGCGTTGTCTCATGTTCAGCTCCTTCTGATCAAATATGTACTTCATACTCTTGTGGTCTGTGAAGAGCTCAAAGTTAACCCCATACAAGTAATGGCACTAGATCTTCAGAGCGAAGACCACTGCCGCCAACTCAAGATCGTGCGTGGGGTAATTCCTCTCATGCGGTCTCAACTGTCTCGAAGCATAGGCAATCACATGCCCCCTTTGCATCAACACTGCTCCCAAACCATCACCTGACGTGTCTATTTAAACCACGTAGTCCTGTGTACCTGACGGTAGAGCAAGAATCGGAGCTGTAGTAAGTCTCTCCTTCAGTGTCCTAAAAGCATGCTCGCACGAACTATCCCAAACAAAAGGTACTCCCTTCTACGTCAAACGCATCAAGGGTAGTACGATCTGCAAAAAGTTGCTGACAAAGCGTTTGTAATAGCCTGCCAACACAAGAAAACTACGGATCTATGTCACAGTCTTGGGCTGCTCCCAAGACATCACAGCATCTATCTTCGCAGTGTCCATTGCGACTCCTGCTCCTGAGATGACGTGTACCAAGAATGAGACCTGAGGTAGCCAAAAATCACACTTACTCAACTAGGCATACAGTCTATGCTCTCTCAAGGTACCAAGCACTGCTCTCAAGTCATTCTCATGGTCACATTCATTCTTCGAGTAAACCAGTGATGAGCCGAAAATCCCCTCCTAAATCCGGGTGAGGTAAAAATCACTCTCGGGTCGTTGCGACCCGGATCTCGGAGAATCGAACTCAACAAGAAAAATAAGGAACCACCAAATATAAAGATCAAACAATAAAATCGATAGCGGTCCTCGCCAATTTATTAACCTGGTATAGAGACCAGGGTCAGACTCAAGGAGTACGGGATGGCCGAGATGACCTACGAAGTAGTCAAAATCAAGAAAATAAGGAAGAAAATATTTTTGGTGGATTTTAATTATTTTTAATTTTTTTGTATTTTCAATAATAAGGAAAAGATAAGAAAATGTAATAAAAAGCAAGTTCAACAATTTATTTCAACACCAAAAATACACATAAAATTCAAATAAATTGTTTTTGTGTTTTTTATGTTTTTAAGTGTTTTTACTGAATTTTTCAGAATTTTTAAACTTTTTGTTGATTTTATAAAAATCGAGAAAGAGGAAAAATATGGGTTATTGTGCAGCTAAACTTGAAAGACCAATTAAAAATATGTAATTGGTCTGAAAAGTCTTGAGACAATTTTTATGAAAAATCTACGCAAAAACTAAACTAGGAAAAAGAAGTTATCATTTTTTTAAATTTTATAAATTTTTTAATGATTTTTATAATATTTTTAGGGTTTTTCAATTTTTATTTTTTTTATAAATCCAAATAACACAAAAATTGGACAAAAGCTAGAAAGCAACAACACTAACTATCCCTAATTTATTTAGAATTTTTAGCAAAGTTTTTATATTTGTAATTGGTTTTCTTTTTTAAACAGTAAGAAAAATACGTGTTTTTGAATTTTTAAAAATAGTAAAAAGCAATAAAAATGTCCCAAAAAATTAGTGAAGTTTTTACACAATGGCAGGAGCCAAGTATCCAAATTTCACTAGATTTGGAGTTTATTTGCTATTTTATCCAACAAATAGAAGATCTACAGCTCAAAGGGACCTAAATGTAAGAAAACATAGTTCTAGGGGCTTAAACGTAACACATGCTAAAACCTTATGGTGGAAAGTGTAAAATTCGCAAACAATCAGCACATGCTCAAATACATTCACGCACAGGGGTATAATGCAAATATAGAAATTAAAACTTCATTTTATAACATGGCATAAACCTAAGCCCTAAACATGCAAATTGTTCGAAACGTCACGTGTCAAAGCACGTGTCTCACATAGGCAGGGACTAAAATGCAAATAACATAAACATCTAGGTCCAATGTGCAAAATATCCAAAATAAAAAAAAACAACTATGATAAATATTTACATGCTTAAACAGTAAATGCTAAAAGAGGAGGGGGCCTAAGTGCAAATTACCCTCTTATTAAGATCAGACGAACGAGGGCGTGCCACATGCTGATCTGACGGTTGATATGTGTGGCTACCCCTTCGCCGATGAATGCTCCAGATGAGCTCTTGATCGAGATCCGACGGTCGAGGCTACCCGAAGAACGAAGGGCTGAGATCAAAACTGGGACGAAGCTCGATTGGACGGTAGGAGAGGGTCCCTAAAGAACTCGGTGCTGGCGAACTTCACCCGACCAATCTATGCAAAGGGGGACGTCCTCGGATGCTGCTGAGATAGGCGAAAGGATGCTGGCAGTATTCCGCAGCGGCTGGTGGTCTCCGATGAGGTCGGGGACGTCGGAGACGCTCCGACGACGAAGACGAGCTGGAGCTGTTGTGCCTGGACTGATGTACCTCCAGATGAGGTTGCTTTGACCTGCAAGCTGCACAGAACGAATGTTGGGTCGAGGGCAAAGTGCCTCGACCCGGTTATGGGTGGAATGGATGATCGGAAGGGGAGAGGAGCGTGGTCTCCGGTGAAGCGACGGCGGAGGAGACCTGAGGTCCTACTCCGAGGCGAGACAAGATGATCGGAGATGCGTAGAAAATGGAGAGGAGTCTCGTGAAGGTGAATCAGGGGTCAGATCAATCAATGGATGAGCGGAGCACGGGGAATCGGTCGGCGAAGGCCGGCGGCGCAAATGGGGGAAATAGAGAATTAACCTGACCTAAGGGGTATTGGAGGTACCTGATGGCTGCAATCGACTGGGCTGGAGCTAAGGAAGCTCCTGGGGTCGTCGCCTCGATGGCTCGTCGGGGCTAGAGGCTCGAGCTCGCTTGGCGGCGGAGCACGGCGGAGCAAGTCGCCGGATCAGTGGTTGGGGCCGCCTACTCCTCGCTGCGACACTCCCTTCCGATAGCTGTCACTCTAGGGAAGAGAATGAAGGTCCTGGGATGGAAGATGGAGGCCAAAGATGGTCTGAAAAGAGCGGCGGAGCTAAGCTATATACATGTGAAGATCCGGCAAAGAAGGAGTCGGGCAGGGTACTGAGGTGCACGGATCCCTAGGAGAGATGCCGGGCGTGAATCTCGAGTGAAAGATCTGTAAATGGAGCCCGGGGTTTTGGCGAATGGATGTCGGGTCATGGCGTGAAAAATCGACGAAGTCGGGTCGGCGCCACGATCCGCGGACGTGTGGTCCTGGGGGGAGAGTTGACCGAGGGTCAACAATCCCTCGTGGACCAATGGGAAAAATTTTGTTTATTAATTATTTGTAAATTCATTTAAAAATAGTTTATGATTTTATTTTAAAAACTTTTCAACATAAAAAATGTTTATTTATTTTCAAAGTTTTTTTAGTGATTTTTTGTTTATTTTTTTGAAAATAAATAATGTATTTACATTATATTATTATTATATATAGGTATATACACATTTGTATTTTTGATTTTTGATTTTTGATTTTTAATTGTTTATTTTTATACAATTATTCCAATTTTATATTTTATTTATTTACAATATAAAATTTAGAATAAAAAGGTATTTTTATTTTATTTTTATGATTTATTTACATGAGTTAAATAAATAGATCTATATACATATGTACATGGTATATATACAAGGTGAAAAATGATTTTTAATATTTTAATTTTTATTTTTATGATTTTTTTTATTTCTTTACACCATAAAATATGGAGTATAAAAATATTTTTATAGGATTTATTAATTATTTACAAGGAGAAACTAAATAGGCATTTTATTTTATATACATGGTCTATGTACACTGATGAGAGAGAATTTTATTTATTTTTATTTTTCTTTTATTTTTTCCATTTTTATTTTAGTTTTATTTTTACAAATATGTACAAAATATGAGAAACACTTTTTAATTTTTATTTTTAGGAAAATAAAATTTATTTATATGCATAGGTGTATGTACAAACCTGATTGGCCTTATCTCTCTCTACTTGGATTCTTTTGCGGTCAGGCCCGTGCTGAGCCCTCCCTTGGGATTAGGTCACTCAATATTTATTCCAAATATTTCCCTCTTTTTCTTGTGTTTCTTTATTTCTTCATTTTCACACAAAAACATGCTAATTATGCATATTTACATGATGCATGTGTTTTGACAACTTATGATATTTACACATATTTACATGGCATTTTGTTGAGGTTTCTAGCTAAAATAAAGGAATAAAGAGTGATGAATGGGGATTCATCACCCCCCTATACTTTACTTTTGCTAGTCCCTTACAAACACTTATATGAAAAAGAAGTGCAAAAGTGAAAGAAAAAGAAAAAGAGGAGAAATCAAGGTTGATTATTAAACTTTCCTTCATTAAATTGAAATATGGATCTCAGTCATATCTTTGGATTATTAATTTGTCGGAATCTTATTTGGAAATAAGCTTAAAACTTAACAGCCTCTAAGTTCCACCAATCTATGGTCAAGACTCCTCAATAAACCAGATCAGAACAAGTCTACATACACAAACTCTAATGACTATGAATCTTTCCTTGTACTGTGTAAGTGATAGGTAGCTCCCCACCTCGGAAGTAATAAAGAAACAACCTCCCTCAACCATGTAACTCTAATGCCTCGGTCTAGCAACTCTTTCCTCGAGAAGCGGGGTATTCCCTTCTAAGTTCAAGTGCAACCGGCTCAAGAAGAGGGGGAAGAAGAGAATGGACCAGGACCAGTGTAGCCATGTATCCTTGGGAGCTCTAACTAGTGTAGCTGAGTCTCCCGCTGAAAGCTTCATGAGATGGTCATATATAACATAAGCTTTGCTTTATTTGACTATGTACACTCCGGCGGAATTATTAAATTTTCAATCCGACCCACCACTTTTTTGGAGTTCTTTTCTTTTTGCACATTTTTTTCATGTGCATCTGTATAACATATCTACATGGTGCAGCATATATACAAGGAGTTTTTCCTCTTGAGCCAGTAGACTATCCCTCTTTTGAAGCTTTATTGCAACCCACAGCTTCTGTCTTTAGACTTCATAACCACCAGACCAAGTTGAGACGCACTTCCTTCACTATAAGAAGAAGAGAGGTTCCGCCTAGAAGTACTACCCTCATATGCTACCCCAAGCCAAAGGAAACTGCCTCCTCACCACCTCATCCGTGGAGAGCTATGTATAAAGTGCTGGTGCAAGTAAAGCCATTGTCTCTGAGAGTCATGTGTGTGTTGTTAAGTGCTCTACTTAGGCTTATCAAGATGACATATGCTCATAGCCTAGTGGACTCAAAGAATTAAGTCCCAATGGACCTGAAAAGTCTCAATCCTAAGCCCTATAAGGTTCCTCTTATAATTAGGTGGATTAAGGTCTTAATCAATCTCCATTTGTCAATTTAATTCCAGGCCAGTTTAAATGTCAACTATGATTCGGAAAAAACTGTACAAGTATTTACAAAGATGCAATTTTACAAATATTTACACCTGTGCAAAATTTTTGAAAAATGTTTGAAAATATGGATGTATGCATGAATGCGAAGTTTTGCAAAAGATTTACAAAAATTTACACAAGGTTTTTGCAAACTTTTTGTTTTTCAAAACATTTTACAAAAATTTTGTACTATATACATAATTTTGATATGTAAATATTTACAAATCATTTACACAAAAATATTTTACAATCATTTGTACAAAAATAAATTTTATAAATAAATAAGTATGTGCAAGAAGAATTTTATGTACAAGGGAAATTTTTAATTTTTATGGATTTTTAGCCATTTTTATTTATTAACACACTCACACAAAGTATGAGTTATGGCTAAAGTATATATGAAATATATACACACCCCCCTATACTTAGCTCGAGCGATGTCCTCAGAGTGATCAAGAGCGATGACGAAGACATAACTCGTGCTTAGTATAGGGAAGTGAAAAGGAATGGTATATACAAAACGAATCAAAGAATAGAATGAAGAGAACTCGGTGTTTCCCCCTATACTTAGGATCAAGTAATCCTAAGTATAACAAGTTGTACATGAAGGGAAATCCTAGTGGAAGGATGTACAGGGTCTACCCCCCATACTTAGGGTGAAATATCCCTAAGTATAGGCAGCAAAACATAGGTAGAAAGAGACAAAGAAGATCAATATATACAACATGGAGGACATCACTCCCCCCTATACTTAAGGTGAAGTATCCTTAAGTATAGGCAACGACAGGAGTAATGAAACAGAACGATGTGAACAACTCGGTGTTTCCACCCCCTATACTTAGGGTGAGGTATATCCTAAGTATAGCGAAGATAATCCTATACTAGACCTGGGGTGAAAACAAATACGGAAGAAAGAATGATCAAACCAAGACGAAACATGTATATACAAAAGGGTACAATGTTGAGGTGCCTCTCAACAAGCACTAGATTTTACGCCCCTAGCTGGGCGCAAAGGCTAGGACAAAGTTGTGTCAAGGTTCAGGACAGCATCTGTAAGGCGAATGCCGTACTGTAGTCGCAGTCGTGGTGGATGAACTACGACGAAATCAACAATGTAGGAAATGACACCCAGGTAGGCAATCAGGCGGGTGTCTGCTACCGTCCAAGGATATGGAAATATGTGATCGGGATCCGGTATCACAAAAGAAATCATCGGCTCAGGCTCAGACTGGAGTGGAAGTTTAGAGCCGAATCAAACGTGGAGAAGGATAAATTAGTCATGGAATCCTCCACGTCAATCAGTGTCTCAAAAAGGTGTGGAAAGTGAAGATCAAGAGACTCTCTAAGAAAACCCATATCCGATGCATATAATGGAGACAAATCAGATAGATCATAGAATATCTCAAGGATCGGCTCATCCTCGCGAGGGTCGTCGAGGTGAGGCAACTCAGAATCAGAAGGATCGGAAGACTCAGTTTCGTGATCCGCCAGAGTGGATACACTCTCAGAAGGTGAAACCGAGTACTCATCGTGTGTGGCAATCTCCCGCAGATAACCCTCAGGGAGAAATGCAAGATCATCAGTGAGAAATAGAGGATCATGATCTAAAAGGGCATATGCGCTGATGTCAAGCACCCACTCAGTGCACCAGGCTTCGTCATCATCTGAAGTCTGGATCTCGGCAATCTGGAAGCAGGAGAAGGTGTTGGTCATCCTCGCAGAGGTTGGTAATCACGTAAGTGTAGGGGGCAGACCACTGAGAGAAAATGGTGGATATGCATAATTATCATTTATTAACAATGAGTGATAATAATTTCTTTTATATATTTTCCTACTTTTTTATTTTTTTTGTGTGGTTTTCATTACATTTAATTTTTACATATTTTTAATTATTATATATTTTTATAGTATTAAAATTTTTGGTTTCTTTCTAAGGTATAATATACATGTACATATGATAATAATAGAGTTATTGATAATATAAATATATATAAGATATATAATAAATACATAAGGGGAAATCCCTTTTTAAAGTTTTTAAATATTTAATATATATAAGTAATAATAATGATAGTAGATAATATAAAGACATTATTAAGTGTATATATATAGTTTTATAATTTAAAATATATAAATATACTCACATTTAAAAAAATTAAATGTTTTTGTATTTTTGATATTTTTCTCTATTTTTGAGATTTTTCATATAATGTTTACTATTTTTTAGGTACCTTAATGTATTAAAATATACAAAACAGTGAATACAATAAATAGGCTGAATTGTATTGAGAATTAAAAATAAAAAATAAATCCAAAAAATTCCAAAACCTTTTTAATGAATACAATATAATAAAACGATGTAATAGAAAACTATGTTTTTGAATTTTTAATGAATATTTTTCTGATTTTTATATGTTTTTAGGGTTTTAAGAATTTTAAGGTCTTCCTTTTATTATTTTTTATTTTTGTCTGGAGGTAGTGTATAGAATAATATATATATGCTATATTTTTTTTGAATTTTTAATGTTGGTTTTATATTTTTTGGATTTTTATATGCAAACATGGAATAAATTCTCATATTTGATTTTTAGTAAATATGAAAATAAAATAAAATACCAAATAAATTATAAAGCATGCACAAACATGCTAAGAGGTATCTATCATATTCTTCCTACAACTTTCAGAGCATAGGAGCTATTTAATAAAAATAAAAATGCATGAAATAAAATACAATACAAGCTTAGAAAGGGTATAATTGTAATAAAAATGTACATGATTCTATGTGAAAATTAGCCAGAAATATTACACAATATATACAATTTATGACCAAACTTAAATACATAACCCTGGCAAGGCCTAGTTGCAAAATAGCCAGGCCCTTATGCATACGAGCATGTGAGGTGACCATGCAATGAACCTAATTGGTAGAAGAAAGAAGTATGGGGTCATATGCAATTATTAGATAAATATGTAAGCTAGAGTTTATATTTACATGAGTAATTGGTAAATACAAAAAGGCAGCGAGGCTACTTAAATATTTACCCAGGGACATGTTATCGAACAATGCAGGATGCACCATATGGCTTGACTGTACGGTCCTCCGTGTGCTTCGTTTCACCTCTAAATGCATAGCCCATGTTAGATCTGGTGTGCGCCTTCAATCCAAGGATGGAGGGATGTTCTCGATGAACTCCAAAAAACATCCTTCTGAGCTAGCTTCAATCAGTGATTTCTCGAGCCTCTAACATTCGATCTCCTCTTTAACTAGAGCAAAAGATTCTTGAAGCCAAGCCATGTCTGCAGGAAGCCCCAATATGTTCCAAAACCCAACAATTTGTTCTTGGATCTCAATAGTAGATAGGGGTGCCTGGAGCTTCTATATGTCCTTGATTCCACGCTCCAGGGGCTTCGTTGAAGCTCAATCTTGCACGAAAACATTTAGTGTCCCGGGGCGTGTCCCCTCGACCAGTTATTGAATCTAGGCAGTGATGAATCTCCATTTCATCACCTTTATTCTCTCAATTTGGCCTTTTATCCCGAGGTAAAATCAAGTATAAAACACTAACTTGTACATAATAACATTCATTATTACACTTAAATTATTGTATAAAATATTGAAGTAAATGTAAAACTAAAAGAAAAAAGGAAGAAAAGGTAAAGAAATAAAATATCGAAGGTACTGAATGACCACAAACCTCGAGATACAGTCATCATGATGACTTTGTTGACAAGGAATAAAGTAGGAGGATATAAGGGCCAGAAACAACACTAAAACCCTAATTTATTTTGTTGAATTATTATTTTTTTAGGACCTACTTTATTTAAAATCTTTTACAGCTCAAATCAATAAACTTTGTACATGAAAGTTGTATATAAAATAGATAGAAAAATACAAAATTGATTTCACAAAAAAATAATGCACAATGTGCCTGGGACACACAAAATAAGAAACCAAAACAAAAACATCACATACATGTATCTTCTCCATACTGTATAAAAAGGGACTAAAATCACTTTAATTGTATATACCTTTTAATAATCTATTTAATAAAATGGTTTCATTTTATATGGAGCTAAGATGAATAAGTTAGGTTTTGAGCCCATATTGTGCAATATACCTGTATATTTTAATTAATATATTTCTACTTTGTAAATTTAAAATTATTTTATTTTTATAAAATTGTATATATTATATAAAAATATGTACATAATTAAAATAAAATAAAACCATCAAAATGTAATTAAAATAAATAATTCCTTTAAGTACATATGTAAAATATACGTGTATATATAATTATAATACATATATACATATTTATTTAAGTGTACATATTAATTTATAAAACTATAATAAAAATACATATGTATATAAAATAAAAAATATACAAAATAACTATTTACAATAATAAAATATATGTCACAGATAAAAAATAAAAGACCAAAATACATGTATTTATACCTATATTTTATATGTAATTTTTAACTTGTAAAAAAAGCCTCGGAAAAATAAATAAAAATATTTACAAAATATTACATAAAATTAGAAACGTTTTTATTTTATAAAATAAATTTAATTAACTAATTAAACATTATTTATTAATTTTACAAATTGTCCCCACCTCCCTTTTTCTGGTTGGTCCACGTGGACAAATCAGAACCCTCCAAATGCTGACCTTGGTCAGCTATACATCCTCTTCTGACTTCTGTCAGAATTCACAAGCCGCAACTTTTCTCCCCATTTTCAGGCCTCCAATATATCTCCATCACCCTCGAGCCATTCATATTTCTGATCCCTGCACCTACACTATCCTCGCCTAACATATACCTACCATCTTCTCCTCCTCCATCACACGCCATCGCTCATCGAAATTCCCCCGTCCACCCATCTATAAACATGTTGCTCCTTCACCTTTTTGAGGTTGATTCCCTTTGTGCTTGATCTTAAACCCTTGTATCACCTTCCTGGTGATGCTGCTTGTGATCAGAGCTGCTCGCCATACTTCGTAGCGAGGAGGGACGACGTAGAAGGAGGTTGCCACCATCGCGAGAGCTTAGATGTTAGTTGTTTTGTCTCCTTGGCCTTCGGCCAAGTTGAGGCTATTTTGCGTGCTTTTCAGGTAGTTTTCATTATTATATTTTAATTTCACGTCTTATTTTTTGCTTTGACTGTTGTGTTAGCTTAGATTAGGTTCAGCTTAGGTCGTTGAATCTCTAGAGCTTCTGCTATCGTTCTCTGATGTACACCCCTTGTTCCAACCCATCCAGGCACCTAACTACCTCATCCCTCCATCTCTTCATCATCTGCACCTCACTAACCATCCAGATTAGACTTAGATATGGAGATCGAGGTCCGCTCCTCCACCTCGCTTGAGACCTCACTGCCACCTCCATCTCCACCTCAAATTCCATCAATAAAAGCCAATATCACCTCGCCAGATCTTTGTATTTATTTCTTTGCAGATCCCATCTAAGGGCTAAGCAAACCAAGAATAATCCAACACATCTTTTTATCAAACCCTTGATCTCCATGGGTCGATCAGAGCGTCATCTTGCAACCAAATGGTAACCCACATTCAACCGAACCCATCTACACTGTCCAATCGCATGCATTTTTGGCGATAATTGCATAAACACCGTACCCTTTATTTTATTTTTGTTTATTCATGTAATTATTTAAACCATTTTCATATTTTGTATAAAGTTAAAAAGAAGACCTACAAATTTTTATTATATTACTTATAAGTCCTTGCAAGTTAAGCTCATGTACCCCCCATATGAGTTGGGAATTTTTGCATATATACCCTAATAGTTTTTATAATTACATTTTAATATAAAAATTTATAATTTTATTTTTAAGTTTTAGGAATGTTGAATGTAGCCCCCTGCCTTTCATTTTTACTGCAAAAATAGCCCTACCAGCTTGATTTAATTTTATATGTATTTTTTATTTAAAATAGCTTATGTGCTCTAAATATTGTGTAGAAATAGATGTATGGCATGATTG
Source organism: Ottelia alismoides (assembly GCA_037367405.1). Classification (NCBI taxonomy): domain Eukaryota; kingdom Viridiplantae; phylum Streptophyta; class Magnoliopsida; order Alismatales; family Hydrocharitaceae; genus Ottelia; species Ottelia alismoides. The sequence goes on along the minus strand of JAZKJV010004185.1, from coordinate 295,478 downwards.
TATGTTGATTAGTGTATCATTTTTAATTTCAATTTTGCATGCATTTATTATTTATCAAAAATAAAAAAGAGCTATTTTATTCCCTGCTTGAATTTTAAAATAGAAAAAATTAGAAACCCTCTAAAAATTCTAGAAAAAATCTTTATTGTTTATTTCCCCATTTTACAACTCCAAAACAAAAATTACAGAAAAAATAGAAAAAGAAAACCCGCCCTTGCTAACCCTAAAAAATTACAAAATATTGTGAAAAACTCAAAAATTTAATTCATGCTCTATATATTATATATATACTATTCACTACATATAGAAATTAATTTTGACAAATTTTGACCTTCTTTAGTATTTTTAAATCTCAAAAAAACTTATCATATTTAAAAAATCATTGATTTTGTATATTTTAGACATTAAAAGTATGAAAAATTAACACAAATTAACCAAAAAATCACAAACATAGAAGAAAATATACAAAAAAACATAACAATATCATATTCTATATTTTTATTGTATTTTGTTTTATTTATAATTATAATACCATATATTGTTTAATATACCTACTTATAGTTATTTATAAGTAATATTACTATTAATTATTATAAATATCTTATGAATAATATAATTCCTTTAAAATTTAAAATAGATCGTTCTTTAGGCATTTTACTATTTTTTGTATATATATTATATATTTTATATTTTATATCACCTATATTATACATATTATATTATATAAATATATTTATATATGAGGTTGATGGGGCTGCCTCCTGGGGGAAGCCAACATGGCTGCCCCGCCCCATTTTTGGGAAATTTTTTATTTTTTTGAAAAATATCATCATGTATATTCATCCCTATATCCCTCCTATATGTCATTCGAATTTCGTCTGAAACAGAGACTCCTACGGCCTCCATCCAGATAGGGACGATTTAAAAAATCCTATGACCATTAAAAAAATGATGATGGAGGTTGTAGGAGTCTCTGTTTCTGACAAAATTTGAATGACAAATATGAGGGATATATGGATGAATATACATGGTGATATTTTTCCAAAAAAATAAAAAAATGTGAAAAATGGGGTGGAGAGAGCCATGTTGGGGAAGCCCCATTTTTCCCATTATATATATCCCTTTATTATATATTTGGAATAAAAGAAATAAAAATCAAAAATTAATAAAAAATATAATTATAAAATTAAAATATTTAAAAAAATTATAATTTAAAATCCATAAAACATAAATTGATTAATTAAGCACATATTGTACAAATATACATTATTATTTATTCATTGTTTGTTTATAAATACTAATCCTTGCTACACCGACTTGTCTCTCAGTGTTCGACACTCCACACATACTTACACCTATACACACTATTTGTAAAGTTATAATAGATTTTAAATCCACATTTATTTTGCATTGCTTGATCTATTTTGTGGGTTAATTGTTGAATTATTCCGACTTTGTGAGCAGTCACTTCGATAGATATGTTCCTCCTATGTGTTGAATATTAGACCATCGCAAGATTTGAGTTTTTAAATGGCATCATATCTAGGAAGAAATGGAGTGAGCATCTTTGTACATTATCGCTCTTTTATTTTTGCTAATTATTTTCGCTAATTATTTTACTATTCTAACCACTTGTTTCTTTGTTGATCTTTCTTGCAAAGGACTATGTGGAGACGATGGCTTCTTCGGAGCTGGATGCATACGAAGCACGAGGAGGTGAACGCTTCTACTTGTGAGATGATTAGGAGAAAGCAAGATAAGGAAGCAAAGTGAGAAGGAGAAAGTGTAACTTCCTTTAATTCGACCCATATTTGTTTTATTTTGTGAGAGAGAGATTTTCATTTTATTTTTGCATAATTATGTAATAATTTGGACACTTCCACACTTCATGAGATCTATTGCCCGGGTTTCTGTTCACATGGGGCCTCATCAGATTTTTCGTTGTTTTCTCACTTTTTTTCTTCTTTGTTCCACTTATTTTGAGTTTTCACCTTTCTTTATATTTGATTTGTGTGATTAAGCCCTAGTTTAGGATTTTTCTTAATTGATAGATTTGGTCCAAAGCCCTAATTTTATTGAATGTACTTGTAGATCTATGGTTGGATCGAGTCAAATCTAATTATTTACTATTTAGTATCGAAATTGCATGCCATGAGAGACTCCAGACAATGCTTGCAGGACGTGTTGTGGCGAGCACCGAGGAGTCTCCAAAACTGGACCTTAGGTTTCTTTTCTAGATAGTCAACTCTTGGTTCTTCGTGTTAATATCAACTCAAGTTTGAGGGTGCTTTCATCGGATTGCATTTCCATATAGTGTAGGTTTTAATTATTGTCTAGCATCCTGCACAAAGAGAGTTGGATGCAAGGTGAGCATATCTATCCTAGCATACCTCATTGATTTACGCTTGCATTTCTTTTTCCGCTCTCTCCCTCGGATTTTAACCACCATAGGATACTAAAGGATTTGATACCTTGTTAGGATTCATGAATTTATTTTAAACTATCCAAAAAAGTGATAACCAATAAAATTGGGACTGTTAATATTACTCGACCCTAAAATAAAGAAGGACAAATCTTGGTTTAGGGATACTAACCCCCTCCTTGTACACAAGTTGCATTCAGATTGAGTGAGACACGTACACATAAGGAATAGATCTCCTTACCCTGGACTTGTACCTTAAGTGCTTGGGTTAGCTCTTGGGCCATGTTATTGTTGGAAGCACGCGCCTCAAACGTTAGACGAAGTGGTCCCAATATTCTAGTAGATGTGCACAACCAACTAGAACAAAACCACTCTTGGTGGCTGCAACTGTGAAGTAAATATCTTGTTTTCTCACCTAACTCTAAAATTAGACAGGAGAAAAAGGTTGAACTTTTACAATCATCACTGAGTTGAGTTGGTGAATTGAGGGGTTTGTTTGTTTATATTTGTGTTTGTTTGTATGCATACTTGATCTTCTCTATACATATGCACCTTATTCTTGCATATCTTGACATGACCATCATGATCTCCTGATCTCCATCTTTTATTTTGGAGATGAGCAACTGGAGTTATTTTTATCCATACTTTGCAAATCCTTCTTACAATCCAGTCGGTCCACCTCAATTTAATCAATAGGACTTTTCTTATGATTTTACTTTTTGCACATATTCATAATGATATGGTGAAATCCCTAAATGCATCACGAAAGCATGAGGATTGCATCATATGCGATTAGGAGCGACTAGTCGCACTAGTTGCTCGAGGCAGTGGAAATTAAAAAAATTTGCATGCGATGAAACCACATGATCCAAGAACACTTCTCAAATCATTTCATCTAAACAACAAACAAGTATTAGGGTTACATCTTAAAGCGTGGTTGCAAATGAGTCTCTGAATGAAGAGACCTCCTGTCTCAGTCCAATCCGACATAGGAGATGCTTGCAAATGTGTTGATGAAATGTGTGCTTCTTGCAATCCATGTTGATGATCCAAGAGACGAGTTTCCTGATCTTGTCACACTAGATCTGACGTCTTTTTCACGAGGATGCGCACCGAAGGAGATGGACTTCCACGAGCAAGCAATCTGACAACATAACGATGATGTTGCGGCGATGGCGACTCTCTTTATGGCATCATGGTAGACGACCACAAGAGAGAGAGAGAGGAAGTTGGCTTGAAGAGATAATGAGAGAGAGCATTATTTTTTCATCTCTTTTAAGAGCAAGGGGTGCCCTTCTATTTATAATATTTTGGAATCCATGGATCTTAATCAATGGACAACAAAATTCCAATAGCTCGCATTGATTTGTGTTTCTTTTAATGATTATGATCTTGTTATTAAAAACACAAAAATAATAATTTTAATTAAATTAAATATATTTTTAATAAATAATCAACATATAAATTAATTAAATCAAATTAACATAGGAGTAATTAGGAAGGAGGCGTGCCGCCCTTCCATGGGGGGGTACCACACCATGAATTCCAATTCAAGGTGGTTGTCCATCCTCTTTAAAAAGAAGGAGGCACTCCTCTTCCTTTTTCATGAAATCTCGTACCCCATGAAAATATCCATAATTTACTACAACTATTGTTATAAATTATTCACACAAATAATTCATAATTATTTTTTGAATATTGAAAGCATGCCATTGGAAACTTGTGAATCACATTCACAACCCAAAATAAAATGTAAATTACATTTTCAATTTAATGTCCAATGTGAATCCAATTCACATCAACATTTAATTAACAAATGTAAATTACTAATGGATCTCTCTTATATATTATAAATCACATTTATAATATACATGATTAATATGAATAGTGTTATCCACATTATTCATATCCATGATAATTAAATAACATTTAACAGCCTTGGCTTTCTACTTTCATGTGCCCAAATAATATGAATCTCATTCACATTATTCTTATATCTGATAATTAAATCACATTTACTTATCGAATATAACTCTCCTAATAATATGAATTAAATCCATATTATTCATGATAATTAAATCACATTTAATTATCAATTTTCTAAATGCTTGATACATATATCAACAATGAAATTATCATGAACTCTTCAAGGATAATGCGCTTTCTCCACAGATACTTGAAGATTAGGATAGGGCGATTGTATTGTTCCACGTATAGTAATTTAAATATTGAGATCAAATCTTCAAACCAAATCTTGCAGACCTCTCATGGATGCTTGATTAAATCAAGATCGGAAATCTAATCTTCTTATCGCTTCTGAATCACATTCAGATCAATGTCCAACATTTGGACCAAGATCATATTACTTTTCCACTGAGAGGAGTTGCTAAAATCCATACTCGTTTCATTACTCCCTAGGAATGGAAGCGTCATGGTTATTCAATCATTTATAATTACATCACCCTATGGTATTCCCAATACATGTACATCGTGCATACTGGAAGACCTTGAATAAACCCAAAGTATTAGATCTCTTTTTACTGTCTACTTCAGGTTTTACCATTATGTTTCTCATTTGATCATTGGGAGTCGGTATCGATCATATGCTTTCCAGAAGCATATATCATACCTTGGTGTTGATCATTTACTTTCCAAAAGCATATATCAAACCCTACAAATTGAGTCAAGCTTCTAGAGCAAGACGACCGCGTACAAAATATGATTCTTCTCAATATCTCATGTGTGAGCTCATGTCTTTAGGTTTGGTAATGAACCTGTGTGGTCCATTTGACAGATCGTATTACTCATATGTCCTTGCATGCGTAGCAGCGCGTCTGTGTATAGACCTTGGTTAGGTCATCAACCTATTGGTCTACTAAATGTACATACTCATACATATAGTAACATATCTGTCTCTGATTAGAGGATGAGTGCCTATATCGTGATAGCATACGACATACGACTTTGGTTATCTCGATCTCGTTAAGTCAACTCTTTGACCTAACTTATATAACATCTCTGGATCTCTTTTCCTATGCAGAGGACCTTCATCAAGAGGTCGGTTAGATATCAACCTTTATAGAAAGGATTGCCATCTCCTTCTCAAGCTGGAGATCCTCTCTTAATAATCACTTGACAGTGCTTGATGAGTCCTCAATCTAATTCTTTTAATATTTATCCAAGCACCGATCTCTACGATTCAATATTGAATCAACAATTTTATGATTATTAAGATAGACATTGTACATAACCCAAATTATAATAAGGGACCTATTATGCAAATCAATTATTCTTCATTTCAGATAAGGGACTAATATTCGCATTAACATTTATTGCATAATGGTTCGTCGGGGACTCGCATGTCCAACAATTCACCTCACCGACAGTTTCAAGCATCAGATTTTGGTTTTTACCCACAACAACCATCACATTTCCCACCATCTCACCCACTAGAGACTGACTTGTTGGTGTCACCTCTTATGGATGCCACTCTTGAGTACATGACCCATGTAGTAGAGCAAATGAACCATATGATAAATGACCTCAGTAGTATAAATAAGAGTCATACTAATGCTCCACCTTCCTATGTCATGATTTCACTGTAGGACATCAAAGAGAGCTTGTAATTACCCAAAATACAAAAAATGAGAAAAATATAAAAAAATACAACAAGATGATAATAGGAAATACCTATCCGAGTTGAGTTGTGAGGAGAGGGACCTATGCACCATCATTTTCCCACACCTACATTCACCACAGTTTCCACCTCCTTCTCCCCCATGGATGACACTGTACCTGCTCTTGGTCATACTTGTATACATGATATATGATCTCTTCCTTTTATGGAAGATATGAAAATCTTAAAAAGAATGTTGACCAATATATAAGCGACGAATTCTATTCAGGATATTATTGATGCCCCACTTTAAAAGGCCATGAACCAATTATTTGCACCCCACCCAAGAAAAGTAAGTGACGAAGCAGATCTAAGCTAAACCTTCTCACCATGGTCACTGCCCATGCCATAACCTGATGTTTGCCCACTAGGAAAAGGGAAAGTAGTACCCAACTCAAGAGATGTGCCATTTCTAACAACATGTGTGATCATACTCTCTTTGACGGTGGTGCATTGTTTAATATAAATACCCTTCTCTTTGGTACAATATCTTCATCTTGGGCCTCTCAAGAAAACTAGGATGATTTGTCAATTTGCTGATGGATCCATAAAAGGTCGAGGGTATTCTTGAGAACATATTCATTCAGATATAGGGCATGAGCTTCACTATAGATTTCATTGCATTGCCCATTGAGACCTCCACCCCTGCAGAGCGCTGTCCAATCATCCTAAGACAACCCTTTCTCACAACTGTGAGTGCCACTATTAATAATGGATATGGAGATACACTTTCGGTATGATAATGAGAGTATCTTGATCACTACACACACCACCTACCAGAAACCCACATCTGATGAGAGTTTACCCGTGTCAGTCGAACCCTGAGGACTATGACCTACCTAATCATATCAGAGAGGATTGTTTTATCATGGATGAGATTGAGATCCGGTAATTTCTCTTCACGGAGGAAGACTCGGATATCATAGACCTTGGAGTTCCCTCTTCTTATGTATGGCGATGTGTTGATGAAATCTACAACGTCTACACCATAGACACGTTAGTGTACATGGTAGACTTAGGAGAGACTTCCCAGTCCAAACATGACCACACTACTTTCATAGATGAGTTTGTGCCTCTTCATTTTGAGATTCTCGAGACTTCCCAGGCTGAACCTGATCACACTACTTCCACCAGCTGATTCATGCCTTTTCGCTTTGAGATTGTTGAGGATCTATACCATGTCAATCCTTGAGTCAGATGATGACCCTGATATCAACTTGCACCTTGTTATATCCAATCCTCAACGATCATGCAAGAAGGTACACTTCTACCTTCGTTATCTCTTTATATCATCTATTTTGTATATTCGCTTCGGTTTATTTCTTTCCATCGACCGTTCCACTTATCCACCTCACACTGTATGTTTGCCTTGTTTAGGACGTATTTTTTCCTATGAATGGGGGAGGTGGATGTGTCAAGTGTTCTTTCTTCGTTCTATTTCATCACTCTTGTTGTTTCATATACTTAGGGCTCTTTTACCCTATGTATAGGGGGAGTGCGAAGGATATTGTGAGATCCTCAAGCGAATCATGGAATCGTGAGCATCGTATCGAATACGACGAAGAACGATTATTCGTACTAGTTGTCCTATGCAGCGGAAATTAAGAATTTTTCATGTGACGAAACCACATGATCCAAGAACACTCCTCGGATCGTTTCGTCTAAACCACAAACAAGTAATAGGATTGCCTCTTGAAGCATGGTTGTGATCGAGTCTCTAAAAGAAGAGACCTCCTGTCTCATGTCCTATCCGATGGAGGAGACGCTTGCGAGTGCGTGGATGAAACGCGTGCTTCTCGCAATCTATGTTGATGATCCAAGCCACGAATCTCCTGATCTCAACAAATGAGATATGAAGTCTTCTTCATGACCAAGGCATGCCGAAGTAGACGGAGATCCACGAGCAAACCATCGGGATCATAATGACGAAGCTGCGGCGATGGAGAACTCCCTCTAGGGAATTCATGGTGGACGGCCATGAGAGAGGAAGAGAGAGGGCTGACGTGTAGAGAGAAAGAGAGAGAGAGAAAGAGAGAGAGAGAGAGAGAGAGAGAGAGAGAGAGATTTATGTTCTCTTGTGTGTTGTGTAAAGAAGAGCAAAGGGGTGCCTCTCCTTTTATAATATTTTGGGATCCATGGATCTCAATCCATGGGCAACACAAATCCAATAGATCACATTGATTTGTGTTTCTTTTAATGGTTAAGATTTGTGTTGGTAAAAACCAACAATAATTAATTTAATAAAAATCAAATATGTATTAAATATAATTTGATTTATATCAAATCAATCTCCACTGGAGAAATAGGAAGGAGGCAAGCCTCCTTCCATGAATGGAGTGGACGGCCACCACATTCCATGTAGGAAATGAGCGTCGTCCACCTTCCATACAAGGAAGGTGGCTTCTTCTCCTTTTATTCCCTGAGATACATTATCCCATTAATTTCTCCAATATTTACCACAACTTTTGTTGCAAATTATTTCACAACAATAAATACAATTTATTTTGTGAACATTGCAATCATGCCATTGGAAATTTGTGAATCACATTCACAACCCAAAATAAAATGTAAATTACATTTTCAATTTAATGTGCAATGTGAATCCAATTCACATCAACATTTAATTAACAAATGTAAATTACAAATAGCTCTCTCTTATATATTATAAATCATATTTATAATATATATGACTAATACGGATATTGCTATCCACATTATTCATATCCATGATAATTAAATCACATTTAATCATCTTGGATCTCTATTCTCATGTGGCTAAATAATTTGAATCACATTCACATTATTCACATCTTTGATAATTAAATCACATTTAATTATCTTAGATAACTCTCCATATAATATGAATCAAATTCATATTAATCATGACAATTAAATCACATTTAATTATCTATTTTCTCAATGCTTGGAAACATAATATCAACAATGAAATTATCATGAACCCTTTCAAAGATAATGCGCTTTCTCCGCAAATACTTGGAGATAAGGACAGGGCGATTGTATTGTTCCACATATAGTGACTTGGATATTGAGATCATATCTCAAATCTAGATCGCAGGCCTCCCATAGATGCTTTATTAAATCAAGACCGCAAATCTAATCTTCTCATTGCATCTGAATCACATTCAGATCAATGTCCAACATTTGGACCAAGATCAGATCACTTCTCGACTGAGAGGAATCACTAAAATCTAGACCTTTTTCATCACTCCGTAGGAATGCAAGCATCATGATTATACAATTGTTTATGATCACATCACCCTCAGGTATTCCCAATACCTGTACATCCTTCATACTGAAGACTCACAATAAACCCGAAGTATTGGATCAACTTTATACTGTCTACTTCATGGTTTTATCAGTAAGTTTCTCATTCGATCATTGGGAGTTGGTATCGATCATATATTTTCCGAAAGCATATATCATACCTAGGTCTTGATCATATACTTTCCAAAAGTATATATCAAACCTACAAATTCAGTCAAGCTTCCAAAGCGAGACGACCGTGCACAGAATTTGATTCTTCCCGATATCTCATGAGTGAGTTCATGCCTTTTGGTTCAGTAAAATGAACCTGTATGATCCCTTTGAGAGATCGTATTACTCATATGCCTTATATACACACCAGCGTGCTGGTATACAGACCTTGGTTAGGTCATCAACCTATTGGTCTGCCAAATGTACATACTCAGACATATAGTAACACATTTGTCTCCGGTCAGAGGATGCATGCATGTATCGTGACAGCATAGGATATAGGACTTTGGTTATCTCGATCTCGTTACGTCAACTCTTTGACCTAACTAATCTGACACCTCCGAATCTCTATTCCTATGCAAAGGACCTACATCAAGAGGTTGGTCATATATCAGCCTAACTGAGAAAGGATTGTCATCTCCTACTCAGGCTGGAGATCATCTCTTAACAATCATTTGACGGTGCATGATGAGTCCTCAATCTAACTCTTTAGATATTCATCCAAGCACCACAACAGCTGTATGATCATCAAGATGGCCATGGTACATAACCATAATTGTACTAAGGGACCTATTTTGTAAATAATTATTCTTCATTTCAGATAAGGGAATGATATTTGCAATGACATTTATTGCATAATGGCTCGCCCTGGGCTCGCATGTCCAACAATCTCCCACTAGCTCAAAGAGCCATTAATGGGCTAATCACTTAAACCTGCACTCATGTTACAATCATAGACTATCTAGAAAATAGCTAGCTAAGATGATCAGCCACTCTGTTCCCGCGAGACTATGCCAAGTCCTTTTACGGCACTTGCATATCCCCAATAACAGTGCTCGCATCCAATGCGAATATTGCATCTTATGCAACTAATACTCAATCTTGTTAAAGCACTTATAGTGTCCTGGACACCATTGCTCAATAATTGTTATAACCAGTATTCCCATAATCCTTATAAAAACTCCTTTATCCCTGGAGATCTCTATCTCCAATGGTATCCAAAGTTAAGACCTTTTAGATCATTATCTATAAAGTCTTAATTTCTTGAAGATAAGACTTAGAGATCATTATCTCTAAAATCTTGTCATCTTTGAAGATATTGTCATTACTGCAATCAAGTATTTTATCTCCATAGTAGGATTAGCAACACTTTACTACTCCCACTACATGGCAGATATCTGGCTTTTGTACACATCTAGCATACACTCAGCTTCTCGTAACTGATGCACAAGTGCAAGCAGTTCTAGCATTCACTTACTCAACTCTTTGAGGTGCTATCCCTTTAGATAGGTCAGTATCAAATCATAAAGGATGGAAGCCTTTCTTGGATTTTCCAAGAATGGAATGTGTCCAAGGTGTACCATTAATGTGACAGTCCCAATACCCTCTTTTCTATGCTTCTGAACACCTTCAGAACTAAGATCCAAGAGGTATCCTTGAAATCATATCTCAAGTTATGGAACAATCAGATTAGAAAACACTTATTATTATCCTTATATCATTTTAAATATTTAGCATGATGAAAACAAAGGCACTCCCAATAAATTTCACATGGCTCATCCAGATTCTATCTAAAATCATAACATTTATAACTTCATCAAATCTTATGGTCCAACTTCAAGAAGCTTATTTGAGTCCATAGATGGATTCCTTAGCTTTCACACCTTGCTTTTCTCAACCATGAAGCCCTAGGTGTGAATATCCTCAGAGAGATATTCGTAGAGGAATGCAATCTTGACTTACATCTTGAAGATGCCATAGTCAAGTTGTGTAGCTAAGGTCAGCGATATTCTGATGGTTTTAAACATAGTCACCGAAGAGCAAGTCTCATTGCAAGTGATGTCTTCTCTTCTGGTGTGTAGCTCATGGCTACGAACGGTGCTTTGAAGGTCTCTACCTTCTCATCAGGTTCCCTTTCTCTTGAAGATCCATTTACACCTTTATGGGTCTTACCCATATAGGTGGATCCTCGAGGGTCCATATACAACACTTGTATATGAAGTCTACTTTAGTCTTTATTGCTAAAATCCATCTTTCCATGTTATGATCCACGGGATTTTCATCACATGAAATCCGAACACTGACACATGGAATACATTCTCAAACTCATTTGAAGAAGTATTAGTGCTTCATCTTTAATTGTCCTTTTTAGTTCCCGATTTCAGGAGCCTCATTACCTTCTCAAGATTAAATGAGTTCCTACACTTCATTTTCATCTTGATTCTCAAGAGAGTCATCCTCTATGAATCACATTCTCATGGATGAGATCTTTTAAGAATCTCAAGGTCATAAAGTAGGTATCCAATACCATCCTTTATTTTCCTAATGAAGTATTAGTGCTTAATCTTTAATTGTCCTTTTTAGTTCCCGATTTCAGGAGCCTCATTACCTTCTCAAGATTAAATGAGTTCCTACACTTCATTTTCATCTTGATTCTCAAGAGAGTCATCCTCTAAGAATCACATTCTCATGGATGAGATCTTTTAAGAATCTCAAGGTCATAAAGTAGGTATCCAATACCATCCTTTATTTTCCTAATGAAGCAGCGCTCTCAAGTGCTAGATTCCAGCATGCATGGAACCTTATTAAGGATATACATTGTAGTCTCTACTACACATATATACCTATAAACTAAGGGATAATTATGCTAAAATTCTCCATTGATAAGATCATATCACACATGATCCAATTGTATCTCCCTATAACACTATTGAGTTAAGGTGTGTTAGGAGGATTGAGATAGAAATGGATAATCATATCTCCATAAGGTATCCTTTGAATTCATCTAACAGGTACATGATACGTAGATTAGATCAAATCCATTTTATCTTCCTTCAAACTTTGGTTGTAAACCAAAATAATGTAATCTTTGAACATTTCAAAGGTTTCTTTAGGTGAAGAGAAGAAATCTCATATCATACATAATCATCAACAGATATCATATATCCATAATGTTTACTATGATATAGATGATCCGCATACATCAACATGTATGAGATCCTGAATACCTTAACATCTTACACCATTCCCAAGGAAGGGTGTATTGGACATTTTTCTTTGAATACAATATTCACAAGTATGTAAGATTGGAACCTTTAGAAAATCTAAAGTTTCATCTCTCACTAGTCTATTGATCAAATAAATAGACAAATGTCCAAGGCTTAATGCCAGAACATTATCAAATGATCTTTATCCTCCTATTGATCTTTAAAGGTTTAGTTTCATTATTAGAAATGTTAATGAACCATTCATTAATTTTCTAATTCAGTAGAGTCCTCTGGATGTTAGATTACTTTCTGAAATATATCCATCATAACTCTTTATGATAGGTCCATTCCATAATTCATGCTTATTTCCAACATTTAGAAACAAACATTGAGTGTATTCTAATGTCTAGGTCATAGAGACATTGTCTCAGACTAAGGGCTCTCCCACTGAAATTAACAAGTCTATCAATCCAATAGAGATTGTTGTAACAGTTGCACCAATATCCATGTGGATAACTATAAACCTTAAGATCAAATTTTCCACTCTTCTAAAACATATGCAACCTATTGCAAGTGTTGTTAGAAGATTGAGATACAATTATTAGACTTTATCTTATCAAATAAGTAAGTCAAAGTCAATGATTATATGTAGATTATTCTGATGCTATATCTGAGTCCTTCACTAAGGATCCTAGATAGTCCAGGTAGTCATACTATAAGTACATCGACTCATTCCAGTACTGGCATTCATCCAACTATCTGGATGCCATATGGAAGTCACAGAAGTAGGTCAACTCTTTGACTTTCCTTCTTACTCGGGTCCGGCCCATGCTTCCACTGCGCTTTCTTTATCTATAAACAACCATTGCTTAAGACTAAGGAATCTTATGCTAAATTCAAAAGAATTCAATGTAAGCGTATTTCACCATTTATACATACTTCATTAAATTCATACAATATGAATATTGTGAAGCTTCTTGAGTGACTAGAGTATAGACGGTAGAATGATGACACTCATCATGTCTACATCCATCTAGACTCTTAAAACATTGGTACAGGTAGGTATTCAAACATTTTGAATACATCATCTCTTATGGAGTCACCATTCTGCATGATGCAGAGAACCATGTCATTCATGATTAAATGTTGAGAGCACATATGTATGCTAGAATATCTGCTTAGATTTTATAAGGATTATATGACAATTATGATCATCATCAACATGTAACTTCCAAAGTATATTTGATGATATCAAGACTACAGAGACATACAAACCCTAGGGTTGTAGTCCTATTATCCATTTAATTATCATTCCTCATTATTATGAGGAAACTTGCACATTGCAACTTCATACATTATGTGTCCAACTGAAAGTACAATATCTGGATCATGAGTCCAATCCAGGATATTTTACTGGTTATTATTGAGAATAACATTGAGCGGGTTTAATAAAGGATTATTTGAAATAAGAAATTTACGTAAGTGTATATATTTATATATACATATTTTACTTTGATTTAGGAAATTTTATATCAAAGTTGTCTTGCCTTTTCAACACTGAAAGTTCATTCCCTTAATCACTTTCAATGTAGGAGATATACTTACCATTATATCTCAAGCAAGATCTGGGATCTCCTTCCTTGTCTTTGTTACATCCCAATAATATGAGAACATGTAACTCGGATAAAAAGAAGCGGAAACACATTCTGCCTTGCAAGTCCAACTTGCATCTCCCAATTCGGTTTTTAACACCCGAGCCCACCTCCCCTAAGGCAATGTTGACCCGTCATTAATTGAACCAACCGTCAACAGGAATACAAATCGCTATGCACAATCCAATATCGCCCCAATAATATGAGGACCCGATATTGGGGTCACTACGCATACGTCCTTACTCTTTCGAGAAGCGAAGAGCCCGATCCAAATGGCTTGTATGCAGGAGCTGTCACTTCGGACAGGCATCTCCAACATACAATCTCTGGCGACGGAACGCTTCGTCTTGACGGGAGACCATGGATGTCACTTATGTGATCCTCCATATCATATTCAAATTCTAATTAATCATTGTGAATCATATTCATTATGATTAATTCCTCCAAGGGAAATAACATCTCTATTCATAATAGAGTGTTTTACTGTTGGTTGGATTCTAATATTATCTCAAATACGTATTATTTTGAATTTTAATAATTAGAAATACATCATGATTTCTTAAGCATTATACTAACCCTACCCGCTGTCATGGTCAGTATCGAATCGACGAGAGAGGGACGGACGACATACGTTGCAACCTGCTACTCCAATACTCTCCGACTAGACACCATATCCACCTCGGGAAAGGATAATGCAAAATAATCACTTTGTAGTTGAGATGATCACCAGTTCTTCAACCAAAATTATACCATATAATAATAATAATGGAAACAATTTTGATTAATATTATAATGAGATTTGTTAAATAAATCCCAAATCCTATTCAAGCAACATATTTGTTGGAATGTAGATCATTTAACCAACTAGTGATCTAGATCACATCTAATCAAATATTGGTTAAGGAAATGTAGTTTATGAAAATAATTGTCATCAAATATTTCACAAATATCTATGCACAATTATTCCAGGAAATTAAACAATTTAATTTCACTAATTGATTAAATGACAATCACTAGGTTCTTGATTAGGAAAGTTTCCAGCAGTGACCCTCACTTACTAAAAATATCATATCTCAATCAATTTAAATCCAAATTAAGCAAAGTGAGTTCCTAAAGTTTGCTAATTTTATTTACAACAGAACCTAAGTGATTTGCATGCATTTCAAGTCGTCTCAAATCCGCAATTAACTCTTTAATTACGTTGAGATTCGCAGTCCCCGAAACTGTGGATACATGCTCACTAAAATGAGCATAACTTGAGCAAACAGAATCGAAATCACGTAAACTCAGATCCTATTGTTTCCTTATTTAATGAGGAACAAAATACAATATTATTTTCGAATTTAAACAATTTAAACAGTGCAAAAAATAAACTCAAAAACAGAGATGCGAAAATGAAATGCAAGAAAACTTTCGCAAACCCTAATGAACCCAAGTCGTCCTCGGTTAATGGATCGTATCCAAAACCACTGACCTAAGGTTCTGATACCACTTGAAGAATATTGTGAGATCCTCAAGTGCACCACGGAAGCGTGAGCATCGTATCGAATACGATGAAGAACGACTAGTCGTACTAGTTGTTCTATGCAACGGAAATTAAAATTTTTTCATGTGACGAAACCACATGATCCAAGAACACTTCTCGGATCGTTTCGTCTAAACCACAAACAAGTAATAGGATTATCTCTTCAAGCGTGGTTGTGATCAAGTCTCTAAAATAAGAGACCTCCTGTCTCAAGTCCGATCTGACGGAGGGGACGCTTGCGAGTGCGTGGATAAGACGCGTGCTTCTCGCAATCCATGTTGATGATCCAAGCCACGAATCTCCTGATCACGACAAATGAGATAAGAAGTCTTCTCCATGACCAAGGCACGCCGAAGTAGATGGAGATCCATGAGCAAACCATCGGGCAACATAACGACGACGTCGCAGCGATGGAGAACTCCCTCTAGGGCATCCATGGTGGACGACCATGAGAGAGGAAGAGAGAGGGTTGACGTGTAGAGAGAGAGAGAGACTTATTTGTCTTGTGTGTTGTGTAAAGAAGAGCAAAGGGGTGCCTCTCCTTTTATAATATTTTGGGATCCTTGGATATAAATCCAAGGGCATCACAAATCCAATGGATTACATTGATTCCTATTTCTTTTAATGGCTAAGATTTGTGTTGGTAAAAACCAAATATCATTAATTTAATAAAAATCAATTATATATTAAATATAATTTGATTTATATCAAATCAATCTCCATTGGAGAAATAGGAAGGAGGTAAGCCTCCTTCCGTGAATGGAGTACACGGCCACCACATTCCATGTAGGAAATGTGGCCGTCCACCCTCCATACAAGGAAGGTGGCTTCTTCTCCTTTTATTCCATGATATACATTATCCCATTAATTTCTCCAATATTTGCAACAACTTTTGTTGCAAAATATTTCACAAAAATAAATCCAATTTATTTTGTGAACATTGCAATCATGCCATTGGAAATTTGTGAATCACATTCACAACCCAAAATAAAATGTAAATTACATTTTCAATTTAATGTCCAATGTGAATCCAATTCACATCAACATTTAATTAATAAATGTAAATTACAAATAGCTCTCTCTTATATATTATAAATCATATTTATAATATATATGTCTAATATGGATATTGTTATCCACATTATTCATATCCATGATAACTAAATCACATTTAATCATCTTGGATCTCTATTCCCTTGTGCCCAAATAATATGAATCACATTCACATCATTCACATCTTTGATAATTAAATCACATTTAATTATCTTAGATAACTCTCCATACAATACGAATCGAATTCATATTAATCATGATAATTAAATCACATTTAATTATCCATTTTCTCAATGCTTGGATACCTAATATCAATAATGAAATTATCCTGAACCCTTTCAAAGATAATGTCCTTTCTCCGCGAATACTTGGAGATAAGGACAGGGCGATTGTATTGTTCCACGTATAGTGACTTTGATATTGAGATCATATTCAAATCTAGATTGTGGGCCTCCCATAGATGCTTGATTAAATCAAGATCACAAATCTAATCTTCTCATTGCATCTGAATCACATTCAGATCAATGTCCAACATTTGGACCAAGATCAGCTTACTTTTCTACTGAGAGGAGTCACAAAAATCCAGACCCGTTATACAATCGTTTATAATCACATCACCCTCTAGTATTCCCAATACTGTACATCCTGCATACTGGAAGACTCAGAATAAATACGAAGTATTGGTTCAACTTTATACTATCTACTTCATGGTTTTATCAGTAAGCTTCTTATTTGATCATTGGGAGTTGGTATCAATCATATACTTTCCAAAACCATATATCATACCTAGGTCTTGATCATATACTTTCCAAAAGTATATATCAAACCTATAAATTCAGTCAAGCTTCCAAAGCGAGAAGACCATGCACGGAATTTGATTCTTCCCAATATCTCGTGAGTGAGCTCATGCCTTCCGGTTCAGTAAATGAACCTGTATGATCCCTTTGAGAGATCGTATTACTCATATGCCCTTATATGCACACCAGTGCGCCGGTATATACACCTTGTTTAGGTCATCAACCTTTAGTCTGCCAAATGTACATACTCAGACATATATTTACACATCTGTCTCCGGTTAGAGGATGCGTGGATGTATCGTGACAGCATACGATATAGGACTTTGGTTATCTCGATCTCGTTAAGTCAACTCTTTGACCTAACTAATCTGACACCTCCAAATCTCTATTCCCATGCAGAGCACCTGCATCAAGAGGTCGGTCAGATATCAGCCTAACTACGAAAGGATTGCCACCTCCTACTCAGTCTGGAGATCATCTCTTAACAATCATTTGACGGTGCTTGATGAGTCCTCAATCTAACTCTTTTGATATTAATCCAAGCACCAACCTCTATGATTCAATAGTTGAATCAACAGCTGTATGATCATCAAGATGACCATGGTACATAACCCTAATTGTACTAAGGGAGCTATTATGCAAATTAATTATTCTTCATTTCAGATCAGGGAATGATATTTACATAACATTTATTGCATAATGGCTCATTATGGGCTCGCATGTCCAACAGAGTGATGCATACATTCCCCATACGTTTTTTTTGTTTTTATCAATTTTATTAGTCCCCTCAGTTGTCTCTTCTCGTGTTGATATTTCTGTCTATACTTAGGGATATCTTACCCAAAGTATAAGGAGAGACATACTGAGTTGTGAACTGTTCATCCATATCCTCAACCCTTCCTGCATGTATAATACAATCTTAGGATTAATTGATCTAAGGAATAAAGGGATAGTCGATTTCTCATTCTTCATTCTTTCATTATTCCTCAATCTTGTAGTTTAGGATCTTTCTATACTCAGTACGAGTTATGTCTTCTCTTTTTCTTTCTGATCTTTGAGGACATAGCTCAAGATAAGTATAGGGGGTCGTATATACCTTGTATATATTTAACAATAACTCGTACTTTCGTATTTTAATGAATATGTCTAATTAATAAAAATCAAAATACACATCCAATTATTTGTATATACTGATCAGTTAAAAATGTTTTACAAAATGTTTCAAAATGGTTGGAAAATCTCTTTGAAAAATCTTTTCAAAATTATGTAGTAAATGTTTTCAACCTTTGTAAAGATGTATTGTTTGTACATATTTCTTTCTTTTGTTTGAATACAATGTCTTGAAAATCTATTTTTAAATGGTTTGGAAAATGGTTGCAAAAATACTTTAGAAAAACTATACATAATGTTTGAAAAAAACTTTGCAAAATAATTATCAAGATTTGTAAAAAAATATTTGTCAAATTATTTTTCAAAAAAAAAGTTTTTAAAATGTTAGTAAAAAACTTTTCAAATTATTTTGGGGACCATATACATAATCCAAACAAATAAAATCCCTTACAATCTCTGTATAAAAACCTGTAAACACCAAGTGTACATTCTTGACAACTTAATTCTTATAAATAATAGACACACTCCCTTGTAAATATATGCACATAATTATTTGCCAAAACTCTTTTGTTTTTCAAAAAATCACTACAAATTTTCAAAACCGAAAATCTATAAAAGTTTGCGAAATGTTTTCAAAAATATATAAAAACTTGCAAAACATTTTCTAGACCCACAAAAAATTCAAAACCAGAAAATTGCATCACAAAAATATTTTCTGCATTCTTCATAGCATTGGCATTTTTCGAATTTACAATGACAATTGAACAAGTTTGAATAAAATTTGAAGAATGGAGGTTGGTTGGACCTTAATCCACTTAATCATAGGATCCTTTAAGAAACTAGAATTGAGGCACTTTAGGTCTAGTTGACTTAATTCTTTGAGACCATGAGACTTGGTTTGATGTTGTCTTGACTGCCTAAGTACACTATCTTGGAACACACACGATTATTGTCAATAGTTGCCTTGCTTACACACCTGCACCGTATACTTTTCTCAATTCAATTGAAGTGGTAGAGGGCTGGATTTATCGGCATGAGACACAAGATAATGGAAACATTGTAAGTCACAAATTTGTGGCCATTGTATCGCAACCTGATCCAGTAGCCATGCGGTCTAATACCGGAATGTCGTGGGTTGTAACAACGCTTCAAAAGAAGGATAGTCGACTGGTTCAAGAGGAAAAGGTCCTTATGTAAATGTTGTTGTATATAATATTAGAAGATGTAAAAGTCAAAATCTCCAAAATATAGACAGGAAAAAGTAAAAGAAAAATCAATTCCCCTTGGAGAATGTATATATATTCAATAAGTAATCTTGAGCTTCGAATTCAAATATACATGTGAGCCGACAACCAGATGACTTGGCTACATTGGTCAAGCATCCTAGGATAGGTAGCTACACTGGCTACTGTTTGTTCTCTTCTCCTCCTCCTCTTCTTAAGATAGTTGTACTTGAACTTAGAAGGGAATACCCCACGTACGGAGGAATGATTGATTAGATTGGGGAATTGGAGTCACCATGCTGGAGAAGCCTGACTTATACCGCTTCAACTGAGAGGAGCTTTATATGACACACACTATACATGGCAGACTCGTAGTCATAATGGATTTCTTATGACATCGACTTGTTATGACCTGCCTTTTTTGGATACTTGCACATAGTTTTATTATTCGTAGATGCTGTTATGTTTCAAGTTCAATTTCTGATAAGGTTCCAACTAAACTAACTATCCATAGCTATTATGCTCCAAACTTTCATTTTATGAACAGAAGTTTAACAGTTAAAATCAATCCAATTCTTTCTTTTTCTTTTCATTATTTTATTTTCTACATTTATAGGAGTAAGTATTTCTAGGGACTGGTAATGTCAAGTATAGTGGGGTGATGAATCTCAATCTCATCACCTTTATTCTTTCATTTTGGCCTTTAATTCCTATCTAGATCATGTATATAACATTAATTTGTACAAAATAACAATAATTATTTATCCTTAATTATTGTATAAAATATTGTAATCAATGCGAAAATAAAATAATAAAGGAATAAAAGAAAAAAATGAAATACTAAAGGTAATGAATGACCCTAAACTTCAAGAGCCAGTCATTTGATGACTTGGTTGACAAGGAATAAAGTAATGGGAGATAAGAGCCATAAACAACAATAAATACCCTAATTTTTGCCCAATTATTGCTTTTGAGGACCTATGTTATTTAATTATTTTTATACTTCAAATCAATAAACTCTGTACATGAAAGTTGTATATAAAAATACATAGAAATTACAAAATTGATTTTACAAAAAAATAATGTATATATGTCCGGGACACATAAAATAAAAACCCAAAAATAAAACTTGACATACATGTATCTTCTCTATGTTGTACCAAAATGGACCAATATAACTTTTAATAAGCTATTCAATGAAGGTGGCTTCATTTAATTTGGAGTTAAGATGCAAAAAGTTAGGTTTTGTGCTCATATTGTGTAGTATACATGTATATTTTAATCAGTATATTTATTCTTTGTAAGTTTCAAATTCTTTCATATTTATAAAATTATATATGTTATTTAAAACACATGTACATAATTAAAACAAAATAAAAGCATCAAAAAAACTAAAATAAGAAATTCATTTAAATTCATAGGTAAATATACTTGTATATACGTATAATGCATATATACCTATCTAATTAAGTGTTCATATTAACACAAAAAAATACAATACCTAAATATTTTTAAAAATAAATAAAAAAATATATAAAAAAACTATATAAAAAATAAATCTAATTCACAAATTAAAAATAATACCAGAACACACATATTTATACTTATATTTTACATGCAATTATTAACTTGTAATAAAAAGCCTCGTAAAAGTATGCATAAAATACTATATAAAATAAATTTTATTTTATAACTTCAAATTGATTAATTCATTTGCTCTTATCTATTTATTTTAAAAATAGTTCCCACCTCCTTTTTATTTGGTTGCTCTACGTGGACCAACCATAACCCTCCAAATGTTGACCTCTCTCAACTATATAGTCCTCTTCTGACTTCTGTTAGAAGTCACGAGCAACAAATTTTATCCCCATTTTCATGCCTCCACCATATCTCCATCATCCTCAAGCCTTTCACATTTCTAATCCATGCACCTCCACGATCCCTGCCGACCATATCCCTACCATATTCTCTTACTCCAGTACGCCATCGCTCATCGAAATTACCCCGTCCACCCATCTATAAAAATGCAGCTCCTTTACCTTTTTGAGGTTTCTTCTCTTTCTAATAGGTCTTAACCCCTCGGACCACCTTCGTGGTGATGTTGCTCGTGATAGGAGCTACTCGTCGTGCTTTGCAATGAGGAGGAATGACGTAGAAGGAGGTTCCCGCCATCGTCGGATCTCCTCTCTAGGCAGTTTTGTCTCCTTGGCCTCCTTCCAAGTCGATGTTATTTCCTGCACATTTCTTGTAGTTTTCATTATTGATTTAAATTTTGTATCTTATTTTATGCTTTGACTCTTGTATTACTTAGATTAGATCAATCTTAGGTCACTGGAGCTCTAGAACTCCGGCCATCATTCTACATCATATACCCCTTATTCCAACCCATCCAGACACCTCACTATCTCGCCCCTCCATATCTTCATCATCTGCACATCATTGACCACCCAGATCGGATCAAGATCTGTACATCGAGGTCCGCTCCTCCGCCTCACCAAAGACCTCATGACCACCTCCATCTCCACCTTAAATTCCATAAATAAAAGCCCATATCACCTTGACGGGTCTTCGTCTTTTTTCTCTATTGATCTAACATCTGGAAGAGCCCATCTAAGGGCTATTTGAACCAAGAACATGCACCCATATCTTCTATTGAACCTTCGAGCTCCATGGCCCTAACAGTGGCCTCTAGACATATTCAAAGGCTTTAGGAGGTGCGGAACGATGACATGTGTATAAGGAGCCACTTAGCTGGGATCCTGGTGTCCAGAGGTAAGAGCTTCATCAGATCTAAGATTGCCAAGGGAGAGTTCTTTTTGACTTCTTCCTGTGCCATTACCCACCGTTTGATTAAGAACTGAGCTTTAGGAGGAGCATGTGTCATTGGATTAGGTCCTGCTTTGATCATTAGATTGTCCAAGAGATCTAATCCTATCCGCCCACAATGAAGTATCATAGTGCTATCAGGAGATCACACACATCAAAGTGAACCCATCCGTACTTTTTGATCGCATGCCTTTTTGGGGGCTGATTGCATAAACACCATCGCCCTTTATTTCATTTTTGTTTAATCTTGTAATTATTTAAAGTAGTTTAATATTTTATGTAAAAATAGCAAGAAGATCCCCGAACTTTTGTTATATTATATCAGGTCTTTGCCAACTCAGCATACATGGCCCACCCACATGAGTTGGGAATTTTGCATATACACCATCTTTTGTAATTTAACTTTAATATCAAATTTTTGAATTTTATTCGAAGTATCTCTGAAAGTTTCATATAGCCCCCTGTCTTTGATTTTTTTAGCAAAAATACCCCTACTGGCTTGATTTAATTTTATTTATGCACCTGGATTATTTAATATTATGGCACGTTGACTAACCAACCTCCTATGGGTCTTGAGGGGCTTCCTGACTTTTTTGTGGTCCCTTTCAAGTAGATTAGTGTATCAGAACTGAGCATAAGCTAGAATCACACTCGCATTAAGCATTTCCACAACCGGTTGGTCAAGACTCTCGCTAGTTGGCCTTTTGCTATAATTATAAGTTGAAATCGACTACGAAGCAGGACTAGATAAGCTTGGGCTTCTGATTGCAACTTTCCATTTTAGATATATGAGTAGCTAATAGGTTTGATTAGTATAGAGGAAAGCTCAGAGGGAAAAGACAGGAAGGGTACGTTAAGACCAGTCTAGACGGGAGGATATGTGGTATATAGTGAGTTTCACTCTATGAGCAGAAGGGTGTGGGGGCCAGGTCAAATGGATGATGACAGGAAGGAGGAAAATGCTTTCCTTTTACAAAAATAGCTTCTATGCTCTAAAAATTATGCAAAATAGGTGTATGTGCATGATTCACTGCTAATACGTGCTACCATTTTTTATTGCCATTTGCATGCATTTATTATTTATTAAAAAAATAGCTATTTTTTCCCCAGTTTGACAATAAAAATATTATAAAAATTAGAAAACCATTTCTAAAAATTCAAAAAAAAATCCTTACAATTTATTAGCCTATTTTACAACTCCAGAACAAAATTCACAAAAAATAGCAAAAGAAAACCCTAAAATAAAAAAAACTTGCAAAAATAAAAAATTTACAAAATATTTTTGAAAATCCCAAAAATTAATTTCTACTCTATATTATTATATATAATTTCCAAAATATAAAATTAGAGTTTAGAAAATTTGAACCTACTTAGTAATTTTTAATCTCAAAACAATCTGGCCTATTTAAAAAGTCCTTGATTTTGTATATTTTGGACTTTAAAATTATCTAAAAATTAGAAACCATACCAAAAAAATTACAAAAATAGAAGAAAATATAAAAAACACAAAAATATTTTATTCTTTAATTTTATTCTATATTTTGCTATATTTAAAATGATAATATCCTATATTGTATAATATACCCATATATTGTTATATATAGTTAATATTACTATTAATTATTATAAATGCCTTATAAATTATTTAAATCCTTTAAAAATAAAAGGACTGTTCTTAAGGTATTTTTTTGATTTTGTATATTCATTATATAATTTATATTTTATATCATCTATATTATACATATTATATTACAAATATACATATATTGATATATACCCTTCATTATATTTAAAAGACAAGGAAATTAAAAATAATAAGATTGTAACAAAAATAAAAATTATAAAATTTAAAAATTAGAAAAAAAAACCGCAAAACATTAATTAATTAAGCAAATATTTTTACAACTATATATTATTATTTATTTATAAATAATCCCAGCTACAATGACTTGACTCCTTACGTTTGACAGTCTACAAATACTTATTCCTATGCAGAATATTTGTAGAGTTATAATAAATTTTAACTCCACATTTATTTTGCATTGATCTATTTTGCGGTTAATTGTTTAGTTATTTGGATTTTATGAGCGATCACT
The DNA here is from genome assembly GCA_037367405.1 of Ottelia alismoides. Lineage (NCBI taxonomy): Eukaryota > Viridiplantae > Streptophyta > Magnoliopsida > Alismatales > Hydrocharitaceae > Ottelia > Ottelia alismoides. The sequence continues at coordinate 270,616 of JAZKJV010004185.1, read as the reverse complement.
TCAACAAACGTCTTCCCACTCTTTGTGGAATATCATGCCCTCGTAAGATTCGGGTTTTTAGGCAGCCAATGGATGAGTCAGACGGATGAGCTCCAATGAATGGTGAAAGAGGAAGCTTATGTGAAAACCCTGAAACCGAACACGGACTAAAATGCAAATTTTAACTGGGTCTAGGCTAAATTACAAAATCTGTACGTGTCCATTGATAAAAAAATTCAAGTAAAGTGTCCATTGCGTAGTTCTCGTTGAGATCTTTCCAACGAGTCCAAGAACGTGAAAATCCGAGCTCGGGATCCCGAGTTATGATTATTTTAGCTAGGGGGGAGTCTAGGCCATATTCCGATCCGGACCCGGATCCGAATCTGAGTCCCAATCCATATAACCCAAACCCCTCTCCCCCAAAATGCCCAAATCACATCTCCAACCATCTCCCCTTCGTCCCTCCTCCATTCTCCATCGCCGGAGATTGCCGGAGCTCACCAGAGCATGCGGATCAATGATCCAAGGTTGCAATCACGTGGAGAAGGTCTAGACAGCCCTTGGGGGTGGTTTGGTGTCATCATCGGGACGCCGATCGTATCGTTCTCCATGGGAGGAGAAACCGAGGTAACCAACTTTTGAGGTACGGTGTTCCCCATCCTTTTGCTGCGGATTTCACACGATTTTGTACTATATTGAACGTCATTAGAACCTTGGACATGCTTGTACAAAGGATTTTTGGTATGAATGTTGTGGTTCCTTTCACATGGATCCGTCGGACATGTCCGTAATGTATTATCCATTCCCTAGAGAACACAACTTTGGATATCAATTACCGCTTTTCAAAGATTAGAGTGTCTGCATTCTGAATTCAGACCTGCATTATTCACAAGTATATAAAACCATGCCACATTCTATTGGGTCTGAATACGGAAGCCAAAATTTGGGGTTTTGGCTTATCGACATTTTTTTCAATTTCATAGATCATGTTTCAACTATTGAAAAGGGTACCTCAAGCTATCTATATCCTGAGTACCATTTAACCGAGCACTTAAATAAAATAAGTGTTGTTTATAGTTTTGGGATTGCCCCCATACAATTAATTACTGGATTGCCTGGAATTCTCATGACGGAGAAAGCATATATACTTTAGTGTGCTGCTTCTTTCGATGATGGAAAAACTGATGATATGATTGACAAAAGGATAAATGGAATGTACGACGTCTCCTTCCTCTTGCTGTGGTATCCACAACAATTTGGTCATCTATCTTCCATACTATAATCTTAGTCACATATTTTTGTGACATGATTTTGGTTGGATATAGTTTTCTTTTTTTTCACAAATTGCAGTTAATCATCATCTACTCCATGTTTCGTACATGAGATGATTTGGAGTTCAGATCATGATCCAAGTTTTTCAACTTGGGGATGCTCTTTCTCGAGCAATAGTTGGCCCATGCTCGACTATTCTGATTTGGAACCTAATGATTGTTCTGCACATGTAAAGCTACAATACGAGGACCACCCTCTATCTCTACTATTTCTTTTAGCAGAACCTTGGATTGGAAATAAGGGTGTAGCTCATGTCAAATTACAAGATCTCAATACCGAAACTATAGAAGAATGTGATTCATTAGTTTACAATGGAATGGGAGAACTACCTTTAATGAGTGTGAATGGGATTAGGGAGAAAATCCATACAAATGGTGGCCCCTAATTTGGAAGATTACGGGTGATGGGATTTGATTTTCTTATGTGCATCTATAATCCACAAATCCATTAGCTGTTATACCCATCAATGCATGCCACTGTTCAAGTATATATGAAATATCCAACATCTCGATTGAGCTGATATATGTTTTCTTGTGCAAGTAAGGGATTGGATATCCTCTGGACATCACTTTTAAATATTGTACTGATGTGGCTCACCTAATGAAAACTTCTGCTCAAAAGCTATATTATCATGCTCATCTTTTTCAATTCCTCAACAAATTATCTTCCCATTTAGATGTTGATGTAATATTCGTACATAACTTCTGATTGTAGATGCATCAGGACATGTGACCTTCTAAAAAGGAATTCATAATTCTCCGTAGGTAAATTTATTTCCCGGCACTGCCTAGTCACTTATGCAAGTATGTTAGCAGTCAATGCAAATATCTTTACACCATCTCCGCATTCACCTCGGATGTAATCTGAGAACTAGAGTCCTTTCTTATCCTTTCATTCATCTCAAATGTTCTCTATATCCTCTCAAAACAAAAACACAGTTAAATGCCTTTAATCTCATGAATATCTTGCTTGATCAAAATATGAAATTATATCATCAAGTATTCCTTACAGTATGTTGAGGACAGACTAAGTCCATATGCTTATCTATTATGCATGTATATGTCAGACATTCTAAAATACAAGATGAGCATTTAATCTCATTCACTCAAGATAATCGGGTAGTGGAGTAGTTGCCACCAAGGGAGGGGAATGCACCCTTGGGGCCCCGGGTAGAAGCCTAGATGACCACGATCCCAACTGCTATTGTAGTTGCGATGGTTGGGGGACATGTTGCTTGGCGCACCGAGGTGCTAATCTGACGGTGTTGGCCTCGCACTTGCGTGCTTTAGCCCGGTGCTCGAGCGCGGGCCAAGTAGTCATGGTTGGTCGGCTAGTGTTTCGCTTGTCACTTAGAGTTAACACTCATGTACGGGCCAATGTAGGCCACATTGGTCGGTATTCCGAGTGGGAGCGCTAAGAGGGGAGTTCCGGAAAATGTGGTTAATGAAGTTGGGAATGGGACATGAATCTCCTATGCATAAGGAGGATTGGATTGTCGCGAGGATTCGCGGGTTGGGATCTAAATTTGTGAATCAGAAGTACAATTGCAAAGTGGAGCTAAGTGGACGTGTTGGGAACTTAGTTAGGATGCATTGTACCCCACCGCATGCCTACGGAGGCACCCCAACCCTAAGGTGTTTTCTTTTACCTTAGAGTCATAGTGTGAGGTCTCATCCAGACCAAGATCACAGACTATCCACGAAGCTTGGTTACTTATATCCATATCCAGATCAAACAATAAAAAGTAAAAATGTAATTCTTTGTGATATCAATTACCCTGTTTCTTTCTCTTTTGCACACATTTAATGTTTATCCGGCATTCCTTTTTGCGTAGTTTTGCTTAAATCGTATTGGGCAACTTTGCTCATAACGTGCCTACGTGTGGATCCTCAGGTTTGCATCAGCGATTGTTGGAGGCACCATCACTTTTGTGCAACTTCACGATACTTTTTTTTGCAGTACAGTTGTTGGTAGTAGCTTTACTATCCTTCTTCACTTGTAGTATTTTGTTGAGAGGCACGCCATGTATAATGTATGTGCGGACATCTATTTTATGCTTACATGCATATTTTTGTGGACATGGAAATGATCAATGTAATGTAATGTAATGGAATTGGTATATGCAATGAATGGAATATGAAATGTGAACAGGTTGAATGAGAAGCAAAATTTTAAATTCCTATGAATGTTGCTATTTTTTCCTGTTGTTATGAATGTCAAGTATTCGAATGTGGAATGTGTGTGCGTGGATTTGGTTTGTCGAGTACTCGGATCCTGGGGGTGTGACAGCTTGGTATCAGAGCAGTGGTACTCCATTCCATTTCACGCATATCATTCCTCATTGGTATTTGAATACTGGATAGTGTGAAAGTCTTTTGACCCAACACGAGTCCACAGGAGAATAGCATGCTCACATCCATGTCCGTATGTCTCTCTTATGTCAAGAAACACATTTGATAGTGGCATCGAGTGCATCTCTGCCTTAAGGGAACACCAATTTCTTAGTTAGAGTTATATATGTTACCTCACCTACGTAGTAGACTCAGTGGTACAGGACCAGATGATAGACGATGTTAGAGTTGTGCGGGAGTTTCTTGATGTGTTTCCAGAAGAATTACCTGGATTAATACCCGTACACGAGGTAGTGATCGAGATCACGCTACTCATCTGATATCTATTCCTCCATACAGATTGACACCAACTGAGCTCAAGGAGCTCAAAGTACAATTGCAGGAGCTGTTGGAGAAGGGATTCATCCGCCACAGTACATCATGGGAGCACCAGTCCTTTTTGTGAAAAAGAAGGATGGATCCTTGAGGTTATGCATAGACTACATACTATTGAAAAAGAGAACAGTTAATAATCGTTACCCACTCCCACAGATTGATGATCTCTTTAATCAGTTGCAGGGAGCAATGATTTTCTCCAAGACAGACCTTCGGTCGGGATACCATCAATTGAGAATCAAGGAGGAAGATGTGATGAAGTCTGCATTTCGCACTAGATATGGTCACTATGAGTTTTTGGTAATGCCGTTTGGACTCACGAATGCACGTGCCGCATTTATGGATTTGATGAACTGGTTCCTCCATCTGTATTTGGACAGATTTGTGATCTTGTTCATTGACGATGTTCTACTGTATTCTCATGATGAACACGGGCATGAGTCTCACCTTCGCACCGTACTAGAGACGCTTCAAGAGCACCAATTGTATGTTAAATACAACGAGTGCAAGTTTTGGCTTTCTGATGTGGCTTTTCTTGGCCACTTGGTTTCAGGGGCGGGGTGTCAGTTGACCCCGCCAAGATAGAGGTAGTGGTGTCTTAGTAGCGTCGTAAGACGGTTACGGAGATTCGCAGCTTCCTTGGCCTCACTAGGTACTACAGGAGGTTTGTCAGAGGGTTCTCTCAATTAGTTCTACCCCTCACCCGGTTGACGCAAAAGGATGTCCCATTTTTTCGGAGCGACAAATGCGAGTTGAGTTTCCGAACGCTCAAGGAGCGATTGACTTCTGTACCCATCCCTATATATATGCCAAGAAATCCAGCTTGTGAATTGTTAAAATCTCAACTTCCGAACATCATAACTTCTTCATACGAACTCCAATTTCAATCTATTCACTTATAAAGTTCATAAAATAAAATTTTCTAATTAATAAATGTGGTTTCATCGAATTCGGAGTCCGTTTGCAAAAAGTCGGTTTTGGGACCAAATGACAACGGGGTTTCTGGGCTATTTATTTTATGTAGAACACATTATTTATAGTTTTATTAATTTTATAATTTCTAATTATTTTCATGATCTTGTAATTTAACCCTAACTTATTTCAGAATTTTTGGAGCTTATTTATTATTTTAATAAAATCCAAAACCCTAAATTATAGGTAAAAACGAACTAGATAACTTATACCTACATTTATTAATATATGTAAATTAATTCATTAAAATCCCTAAAAAATTCACGCAACTCTTATTTATTATTCTAATAATTAAGAAAATATAAAATTAATATTTAATTATTTATTAAATTAAAAATCCAAAACCTATTTTTCTATACATATTTATTAATATAATATTTATATTTCGAATAATATTTATTATTTATAAAAAAGTAATTATTCCATAATTAAGATTATTTAATTATTTACATTTCTTGTATTTATACATATTTAAAATAACATTATTTACTATTTATTATCAAATTTACAAGAAATTTCTACATCTGGCCAACCAGGTGCTGACACGTGTCAGCACCTGGTTCATCTTCCTCAAGAAGTCTGTTAGACTTTCTGTTCTGACCAGCTATCTTCACCGAATTATCACGCACGCATTTTAACACTTCTAGATGATCCAAACCCTTGAAATACTTCTCCTAACATCCTTCTTCATCGCCCACCATTAGATATAGTGTGGAGCTCAAGAAATTTATCTATATAAACCTCCAAAGTGGGCAGTTCGCAACTAACTTTCCTAACCACCTGATCTACCCAGTTCCCGTGGTCGAACCCCTATCTTCCTCTCTCGATTCCTCCTCACTCTGGTGGTGACAGCACCTAAAGGATAGCTCGCGTGGAGGAAGTGAGATCAGAGGAGGTTCCAAGGCGCTCGTCAGCCCTTGCATCGCCGCCGCGCACGCGTTCAGCTCCGGTGAAGATCGGTCGTCGAGCATCCATTAGTGGTAAATACACCTCTTTTTCCCAGATCTACTCCTCCACCTTCATCACATTTCTTCTCGATCCTCGTGCCACGATTAGCGTGGCTAATCACGTAATTAGTTAGTTTAATCATATAGCTTAGATACTCAAACAAAACCAATTCCTAATTCGTTTCAAATCCACTCGAATCACACTCCATTTCTGAAATATTTTGCATGCACGTTTCATTCAGTCTAGAAATGCCATTTTTGAAGCTTGCAAAACTATAATCCTTTGGCCAATTTCACGTGAATCGAGCAAACACATTTCTTATTTGCAGGTTCGTCTTCAATCTGGAGCCATTCCAAAGCATCTGGAGCGTTAAATCCTCAAGAAAGTTGCGATTCAAAGGAGGCGTCTCAAACTCCATTAACCTCCAAGAACAGAGAATGACCATCTTCATCAAGCTCGCAACGCCGCTCTACGCCATCTTCGCCTGACGACCACCATGGGCGAGCTCGAGGGTTAGAGGAGCTAACCCTTTGGCCCCGCCGGAGGTCCAAGTTCGTTGCCAGCCGCCCGAGGAAAATCAGAGAAGGAGCCACCTTCGTCATCCTCGCGAAGAACCAGAAGCACTTCAAGAACAGCCAGCGCACAGGCTATTGACACGTGGAGGCAGCGGACGGTTTAGATTGCATCGCACGTTATAATCTCAGTCGTCCATCTGAACCGGTGGAAAAATTGCAGAATAAATACAGAAGACTTCTAGATATTCATTCCAGCTCCGAAGTTTGCATATATTACATTTAGGTCCCCATGCAGGGATCTAAATGTAAACTTTCTTATTTTCTTCACAAAACAGTCCCTGCTAAGGACCAATTTGCAGCAGTATTTTTTGTTTCTTTTTCTTGCACTTATACCCCTGGCCTGTAGGGGAGTGTTGGACCTATTCTTGACATAATTTTTTGTAGATTTTCTTGGGGTAGTTACACAATTACCTCCGCGAAGTTTTCGTGTATTTTCGACGTGTTTTTATCATGATTTGCTTTGTCGCCAATTGTTTCCGTTTTGATTTGTTTTCGTGTGTTGTTCGAGCCCGTTGCTCGACCGTTTTACATACTATATAATATCATCTATATTTCTTCTATATTTCACCTATTATATAGTAAACAAATTGTGTGAAAAATACCACTTTGAAAAATAAATAAAAATTGGAAAAGAATAAAATCAAATAAAAATTAAAAATAAAAAATCCCATAAATATGTAGCTTTTTCCTTGATCACATTAAGAAGAGATAAAATAATCACAAAAATATTTTCTCTTAAAAAAATTCAAAATACCCTATTCTGCATCCTTGTGTTCGACCCAGGCACAATTCCCTGGTTAAATAATTAGTGTAAGGTTTTTCTTTAAAAACGATCTTTGTTTGATCGACTAGGATCCTTTTGCGGCTTTTTCTACATCGACAACCTTTTCTTCTAAAAAGCCATAAATCGATTTTAGCCGCATCGAAATGGCGTCGTTGTCAGGGAGGTGTTAGTGTATTTTGATTTTTTTTACATCTTTTGTGATTTTATTTTCTCTCTTCTTATTGTTTTTTGTAGATTTTCTTTGGTTATTCTTATGATTTTTCTCGGCTCGTTTCTCGATTTTCTTTAGCCGCTAACTAATTTTTGCAGGGCCTGCAGGATCAACCAGTTTCATAGGAAACCGAGTCAGTTGAAAGAGAAGAGGTCGATTCCTTCTTTACGAGTCAGCTGCAAAGGGCAGAAATTGATTAGTGTAATTTTATAAAAGAGAGAGAAAGAGAGAGAAAGTTGTATTGAACTCTAGTAGAAGGGGTCCACTAAGGACATCCCGACTTGTATTCCCCCCCCCCTCCCATTTTTTTTGGGGTCTGATTCGTCGAGTACCGTGTATTCGGTGGATCAGGGCACCCACCGCGGTTTTCTCACATCGACGGTTTTTCCGCGACTTTTTCGATAGGTGCTTGTTTAGGTGTTTTTCTATTCTAACTGAGTGTGCTTACGTAGTTAGTCTTAGGACTTGCAACATAGGTGCACGATTTTAGGATTTTTATAAAAATAAAAAAGTAGACGTTTGTTTGAAAAAAACTCAAAAAAATATAAAACCCCAAAAATAAAATCGGGACTTCTAATATATCGGATCTAAAATCAACATAACATTCATTTGACTTGGGAGAGTAATCCCCGCACTTTTTTTCAGAGTGCTCGAGTGGGAGACGACCCTTAATATAAACCCAACTTCTTTCAAAATACTACTTAGTTCATACGCCTAATCACTGCTTTTCAGTGGGTACGCTCGGGTAGCTGAAAACGATCCGAGTTTACTTAGCAGAGTGGGGGATTTAGAGGACACCGCATAAGGCTCCGTCCTCAAGAAACACGGGTAGCCAGAAACGGTCCGTACTTGCCACCATACTGGCTGAGAGCAAGTGGTTTTCTGTAAGGACTCGGGACAGTATCGCGGGGAAAATTCGGGCACCTATGAGCTCGCATCAGCTCACGATAACCGATTACACTTGTTTGCTAATTACAACCCTAAAACCGACAATATAAAAGACCGAACTCTTACAGTCATCATTGGGTTGAGTTAGTGAAAACGGGGTTTGCTTTGTGTTTTCTTGCGAGGCGTGAGTTACCGCAGCTTTACGCACTTTTCCCTTTCTCTTGAATCACGAATCGTGTTCTCCCTCTCTTGACATCGAAGATGACGTCTCGACGGCTTTTCTGCTCAGACTCCGTGAGCTTTCGACCGTCCACCGTCATTCGTACATCTTCACAAGCTTGGGATGACTCTCTTCCCAAGCTGATCCCATTTGATCTCGAGGAGAGTCAGACCCAGACTCCCTCGCCTCCTGGCCAGAATATTGAGGCAGACCCTTGCCTCAATACATCATCATCTCCAGCTGAATTTTCGCTAAGTTCTTATAAGAGCTTTTCTTTTCCAGAAGACTTGAAGCAGATGGCCCGCGGCAAAGGACCAGCAGCAGATGAGAGGCCACCAACTGAGGAGTATCATGACGGAAGACCGGATCCAGCCGTAGATGTCACGATAGGTATTCTCGAGACTCTCCAACAGATGAACATCCAGATCCGAGATCAGTTTAGAACTCAGAATGAGTTGCGGGATGAGATAGCCACGCTGCGAGCAGGGGTCGGGAACTAGTTACCGCCTGCAGTGGTTCCCGCTACTTTACGGGAAGAGTATGATCCGGGCGCAAGAATGCTTCATCATTGGATTCGGCTACCGCCGAATCAAGGGCCATACGAATTAAGGTCGTCCTTCATCTCACTGCTTCCCAAGTTCTACGGGAATGCTACAGAGGAGTCGTTTACCTTTCTACAGCAATTTGAGATGATTTGCGGTACGGGTAGTTATCTAGGAGTTACGCAAGAGGATGTCCGCCTCAAAGCCTTTCCCTTCGCCTTAGCCGATAAGGCGCTTTACTGGCTGAGTCACCTGGGAAGGGAAATCTCTACATGGGACGATCTGAAGTCCACATTCCTGTGTAAATATTTTCCTCTGGGGAGGACGAACATGATGATTAGTCAGATCTCCAACTTTACACAGCATCCGCATGAATCTTTACATGAGGCATGGGATAGATTCGATCTTATGGAGAGATGCCCACATCATGAGATACCGATGAAGGTGCTAGTTCAGAATTATTTTGGAGGACTCCAGCCGGACATCCAGGGGCTAGTAAGTGCCGCATGTGGCTGCAGTTATTTGAACAAGGATGTCGAGTCAGTCTGGGCCATCTTCGAAGGGATGGCTGAGAACTCTAGAGTTGTCAACTCTACTCGGGCATTTCAGAAAGCCCCGCAGCCACCACATCACCGAGAGCATCACAAGATGGCTATTATCGTAGAATCTGAATCCAACACCAACATGGGCTTTATTAGTGAGAAGTTAACGTTGGTGGATGTGATTCAGAAGCAAGTTCAGGACTTACAGCCGCTGCGAGAGTTGGATAAACTCTCATCTCTACCTCAGCGGCACAGTGATCTTTCGAAGAAGGTTTCTGATCTTCAACTCCAGTACCAGCAGAGCCAATCTTCTTCGACCGCACAACCTACATGGAGGATCTTACCCGCTCCACCCACCCGTCAGATTCACTTCGTACAGAGCGAGCCAGAGACTCCGCAGATTGATTGGCATGAGGATCAGTCTCATGCCAATACCAGTCAGACCACCAGTGCTGCAGAAATGGAGTTGAGCCGCAATCCACTCTCGAGATTAATGGGATTCGGTATACTCCAATTCAGCAACTGAGTATACCGCATCATCATCAGCAGCCGTACGGTCATCCGCAGCATGGGCGTCCACACTTCCAGCACCGTCAAAATTACACGTAGCAGTAGTCTCACCAGCATGCTTATCAGAGACCACATTCATATCAGTACCCTGCTAACCATTCACAGACATATCCTTATCAACAGTAGCAGTCTTCCTTTACACCACAGAGATCTTGTCAGCCATCCACCTCACAGCATTACACGCCAAGGCAGGAGAGAATAGAAAACCAGGGCCACCACACCGAACCTAAGATGTCTTCGCAGGCCCAGGCACTAAATTAGATCATGGATATGCTGAGTACGCTCCAGATTGTGCATAAGACCGATATGGTGTAGGTTAACCGTCGTCTGGATGAGTTAACTACACCAAAGACCACTCTTCCAGCCCAGCCTCAGATGAACCCGAACAACAAGAGGAAGCATCCAGATCAGGTAGACACTACAGGTACAATCTCTTTTCCTGAATTTTTATCTAACTTCATTCGTCTCAGGAGCGGTAGATCACCACGAGCACCTGCTGGAGTAGAGGAGAGGGCACTAGAGGAGCATGAGAAAATCCATGAGCTGCAAGAATCTGATGCTGAGGAGGAGAACCAGCATATTGATGAGGACAATCCAAGAGCAGGGAGCGAAGCCGATACAGTTGACATGGACACTAGCAAATCAGACAATGGCATCTTGCCAGTCATGCAGATACTCCCGAGAAAAACATATCTTCCCCTGTCTTAGAGAGTTTTGTACATAATTCTGAAACTCTTGATGTACAAGCTGATTCCAATAGCAATAAAAATTCTGATTTTCTGATTCGTGACATTGTTCCTTTTCCCGATGCTCTGTTTGGAAAAGGAAAGAAAAATAACAAAAATAATGTTGTGACTCCAGATATCGAACGTTTACTTAAAGATCACATCTTTTTGAAGATCCCGCTTCATGATGCCTTAGATCATTTTCCTACGCTTAAGAATCAATTGAAAAACCGATGCACCACGCGTAGGAAAAAGAGATCTCGTACAGAAAAATATGTTTTGACTAAGGCTACATCTTGTGCTATTTAGAATAAGTTACCGAAGAAGAAGAAGGATTCAGGTGCACATTATGTCAAATGCGAGATCGCAAAAGCTGAATTCGATCGCACTCTCTTAGATAACGGTTCCTCGATCAATTTGATACCCTCTTCTTTACTCGATAAGCTTGAGTTAGGTCCTCTTTACAAATACCACGCGATCCTTCAGTTTGCTGATAGATCCGTAAAGAGACCTAAGGGTATATTAAGGAACGTTATCGTAACCGTGCAGGGTCTGCAATTCTCAGTGGACTTTACGGTCCTGGACATGGATTGCCCTACACAGTTACACCTTACCCCGATTATTCTCGGGAGGCCTTTCTTAGAGACCGCAAAGGCTCTCTTCGATTATGATACAGGGAAGGTATCTTTTTATGCTGAGGGCGAGAAGGTACATATAGAGATGGCGAGAGATTCCAGCACATCTAGTGATGCATCTTCTGATTTATTGAGTTCTTTAGCCACCTGCGATTACATGGATGAGGTCCGTTTTGACGACCTCGAAAGATTTCAAGTAGAGACCCAAGAGTGCTTAACAGAGGACGGGTCCGAGACTACGGTTGGCGATTCTTCAGAAGGTACTTTATATTTTAGTCTGGATGATGAGAAGCAAGGGGCTCAGACTTCTGAGGAGTTTATGGCAGATCTTTCAGATTCAAAGACTTTACACGATTCCTCCACTTTATATGATCTAGAGATCGAATTTCATTTATTTGAGTTGTTTTCCTCTGATCAGTCTGAGGATGAGCATAGTAGCAAGTCGGATGATGTTTTGAACATGTTCTGTAGTCCGACTCTAGAGCACAATGACATGGTGGATAATCAGAATGCCAACGAATCCACAACCAATACAGATCCCATTACTCATACGGATAATGTCGTAGCAGAATCAGAATCTACCTTACCAGAACTAAAGACATTGCCACCAAACATGAAATATGCTTTCCTTGCGGGTCCACATCGACAGTTTCCGGTCATTATCAGTTCATCTTTGACCGACGAATAAGAATCTCGTCTGATGGAGGTTTTTGAAAGAAACCTCAAGGTTATTGGGTGGACTGTATCCGATCTTCGCGAGATTAATCCTGCTTTGTGTTCTCATCATATCTATCTCGATCATGACAGCAAACCCTCCAGAGAGTTTCAGCGTAGGCTGAATCCGATTTTACGAGAAGTTGTCAAGAAAGAGATTACGAAATGGTGTGATGCAGGGTTCATTTATCCCATCTCCAACTATGAATGGGTTAGCCCATTACATGTTGTCCCAAAGAAGTCGAGAATTCAGATGGTTAAGAATGAGAATGGAGAGGAGATTCCAAAGAGAGTAACCACATCGTGGCGGGTGTGCGTTGACTAGAGGAAATTGAATATCGCGACGAAGAAGGACCACTTCCCCTTGTCTTTTATAGACCAGGTCATAGAACGGTTGGCAGGGAAGGAGTACTTCTGTTTCCTTGATGGTTACTCCGGATACAACCAGGTATCAATTGCTCCAGAAGACCAGGAGAAAACCACCTTCACATGTCCATTCGGTATGTATGCCTTTACACGGATGCCCTTTGGATTGTGCAATGCTCCTGCAACTTTCCAGAGGTGTATGCTTGCTATTTTTGCGGACATGGTCAGTGATTTTCTAGAGGTTTTTATGGATGATTTTTTGGTCTATGGTGAGTTCTTTGACAATTGTTTAGCGTACCTAGACCAGGTTCTTAAAAAGTATTGTGAGGTAGATCTTGTTCTGTCCTGGGAAAAGAGCCATTTTATGGTTACACACGAGATCATGTTGGGGCACGTCATCTCCCAGCGAGGCATGGAGGTTGACCCTGCCAAGGTGGATGTCATCAAGCGTCTCGAACCACCATCCAACATCAAGCAGTTACGGTCATTTCTCAGGCACCTCGGTTTTTACCGATGGTTTATCTAAGACTTCTCCAAGATCGCCCGACCGTTAACTGAATTATTAGGCAAAGACATCGAGTTCTTGTTAGATGACAAATGTTTTAATGCCTTCCTCACATTGAAAGAAAAAATTATCAGTGCTCCTGTCCTACAGCCACCTCATTGGTCTCTACCCTTCGAGATCATGACGGATGCTTCAGATTTTGCAGTCGGGGTTGTATTAGGATAGAGGAGGAATGGACTTCCCATTGCCATCCATTATGCCAGCAGAACCTTAGACGATGCTTAGCGTAATTACACCGTGACAGAAAAGGAGATGTTGGCAGTGGTATTCGCTCTAGATAAGTTCCGATCCTATCTTCTTAGCTTGGAAATCACAATCTACACAGATCATTCAGCTATCCGGTTTCTGATGGAAAAGAAGGATGCTAAGGCAACCTTCTTAGATAGATTCTATTACTTCAAGAATTCGATTTGGACATTAAAGATAAACCTGGGGTAAAGAATGTGGTAGCTGATCACCTTCCCGATTACAGACAGATCAACCTTCAGATGAGTACACGCTAGAGATTACAGAGAGATTTCTTGATGAGAGCATCTTTGCGGTTATCGAACTTCCATGGTATGCAGATATAGTGAATTTTCTGGTCACACAGAAAAGTCCTCAAGGTTAGCCAAAGAATCGAGTTGATAAACTAGTTTATGAGGCACGATATTACCACTTGGAGGATCTGATTCTTTTTCACGAAGGACCGGATTGTGTTTACAGGCATTGTATTCCTCAGGAGGAATATAATAGTGTCCTCACTTTGTGCCATTCTTTAGAAGTAGGGGGACATCACTCAGGGAAGAGGACAGCGCAGAAGGTACTTCAGAGCGAATTATGGTGGCCAACTCTTACTAGAGATGCCTGCACATTTGTGAAGAGTTGCCTAGATTGTCAGAAAGCAGTAGGGACAGTCAGTGCTAGAGATGCAATGACGATGCGACCCGTTATTATTTACGAGATCTTTGACGCATGGGGCATAGATTTCATGGGACCGTTCCCTTCTAGCAGCGGCTTTGAGTACATTCTTCTTACTGTAGACTATGTTAGTAGATGGGTGGAGGTTATACCCGCACGAACCATAGACAGTAAGGCAGTTTGCAAGTTCCTAAGGGAATACATTATTTCGCAGTTCGGGATCCCACATATTCTTATTTCAGATGGGGGTAGCCATTTCATTAATAAGGAGGTCAAAAAGCTAGCAAAGCAATACGGCATTGATCACAGAGTAGCTCTCCATACCACCCACAGACGAACGGCATGGCTGAAGTTTCAAATAGGATGGTGAATACAATTCTCCAGAAACTAGTACGACCGGATAGGAAGAACTGGTCACAGCTTCTAGATCAGGTTCTTTGGGCATATCGTGCTGCGTACAAAACTCCCTTAGGTACTTCACCATTTAGATTGATTTATGGAAAGCCGTGCCATTTGCCCGTAGAGATCATGCACAAATCTGAATGGGTCATTCGAGAAATTTTACTGGATACACAGAAAGCAGGAGCCAAGAGAAAGATAGATCTGAATGAGCTGGTAGAGATTCGAAATCAAGCATACGAGAACACTCTCATTTATAAGGACAAAGTGAAGAAATGGCATGACAGACATATTCAGCACAAGAGCTTTGTCCCTGGGCAGAAAGTCTGGTTGTTCAATGCAAGGTTGAGAATTTTTCCTAGCAAATTAAAAAGTAAGTGGGAAGGACCTTATATAGTCAGAACGGTGCACGACAATGGAAGTATAGCAATATCAGATGTGTCACCTGGTGCAGAACCGTTCGTGGTTAACGGGCAGATGCTGAAGCACTCCGTCGAGATTACTGATCATCTGGCCCGTATTGAAGTGATCTATTTTGTACAGGAATCATGATCATTTTTTTCACTTCACCTCATCCTGTACAAATACTTTTGAGCCATTCGATTTCTGGATATCCGCAACACTTGTATATTCTTGGTAGACCACAATCGTCCTCATTTTTTCTTGTCTTTATGCTTGGGATATCATATCCTAAGTATAGGGGGTTGATTGTTCGTTGATTGACGTTTTATATTTTGTTCTAATTCTTCTGTATATCCGTTCTTTTTCACAAATCACTGGTTTCTGATTTTTAGCTACACTCTTTTCTATACTTAAGGGGACCGAGTGATTTCGATGATCTCGTATTCTTTATTCCTTTTGAGCTTTCGTTATATATTCTTTTCACTCAGTCATCCTATTTTTGCTCTCCCATTATACTTACGATTACTTGATCGTAAGTATAGGGGGAGGGTTGACTGACTTGTTTTCGTATATTCTTTTTCACCCACTTTTACTTAGCACAAGTTATGTCCTCCTTTTTCTCTTTTGACGCTATGGGGATATAGCTCAAGCTAAGTATAGGAGGGTGTGTATATTGTATATATACTTTTGTCCATAACTCATACTTTTATGTATTTTCTATATCTATAAAATCCATAAAAAGTGGGTAAGGGTTAATTTAAAATCTATTTATATATTTATTTATTATTTATAAAATCCTTGTAAATAAGTAAAATATGTCTAAAACTTGTATCTAAAATCTGTAATTAAAATTTATATTGAAAATTTGTATAAAATTTGTATTTAAAATTTGTATTTAAAATTTGTATTTAAAATTTGTATACTACTTATTTAAAATCCTATTTATTAAAACATATGTAAAAATCATTTAATCCTTGTAAAATTCTCTATAGATAAAATCTGTAAAATTCATTAGATATTTAACCCAACTAAAATATATATTGTAAAATTCATGTACAAAAACTTGTTATAAAAATAAAAAAACCCATAAATAATACAAAATCCTAAAAGACATAAAAATTACAAAAGTCGTAAAATCCATAAAAACGAGTAAAATTCAGAAAATAGACTTCACAAAAACATGGTTGCATTTGCATTCGCATTTTTCAGAATAAGTTTAATTTCTGGAACTAAGGATTGAGTCTAGTCTAAAGGATGGAGCTTTATCACGGCTTTTAACTTTCATTGTAAGGAGCCTAGTTAGGATCTGGAATTTAGACTCTTCCGGTCTGTGACTTAAAATCTTTGGGTTCCATAAGACCATATTCGGGAATCAAGTCATATGTGCTTAAGTAGACCATTTGGTGTCATTCGTACAACTCTACACCAGTGAACCAATCTTGAACACATGCACTCTGCACTTAGCTCGACTTGCATGAAGTTGCAAAGGGCGGTACATCTTGGTAGTGTGTTTCTATCCTTGTCTTTGCGGCATTGAAGTCTAAAGACGGGAGATATTGGGATTGCGATAGTCACTTCGGATGAGGGAAGGATCTGCTGACACAATTTTTCTAAGACCTCAAAAAAGGGATGGAACAAAAGATGTTATATCCGTCGAGGCACAAAGAGATGAATGCAATGCAAGCAAATTACAAAGTCAAATCAAATAAGAAGCCACCAAATACAAATACGACCACAATGGTCCAAGCTTCCACCAAAAATGCCTGCACATCTTAGTGGAGACTTAGCTACACCGGTTAAGCTTCACAAGGAGATGCGTCTACACTGGTCGCACTCCACTTCTTTTCACATTCTTCTATCTTCTCTCTATATTCGATTGTGGACATAGCACGAACTGACCTCAGAAGGGAATACCTCCCTCCCTGAGGAAATAGTAGATGGATGAAGAAGCAATAGAAGTGTATAGCCGGGATAGACGGTTTCTTCGGTTCTCTAAGCAGGAAGAGTTAAATCAATTCACACACTGTACAAATTGATTTCAAGGATGATAGAGTTTGTGATATGAATAAGTGAGTCTGAACTAGCAATGAAGTGATCTCTAATAAGGATTTGTGGAATCTGAGGACTGTTGAGGATAAAATCCTAATCCTAGTTAAGGCTCCGACAAAATGCTTGTTTCAGGCCCGATCGAGCTCTGTCCTTCATCTGTTCTCATGAATTGGTTTAGGAAAACAAATTCATTCTAACTTTCTTTCTTTTTCACTTACTTTTTCAAATAAGTGTTTGCTAAGGGACTAGCAAAGTTTAAGTATAGGGGGTTGATGAAATCATGATTCATTAACTTTTCTGTCGCATTTTGTCTTAAAACCCTTAACAAATGCATGTAAATATTCATTAATTCTCATCTTTTATTCAAACTTCATTCATGAATAAATATTCACTTTTAAGCATAAAAATCATGTAAATAAATAAAGAACAAAGAAAAAGAAAAGAAGGCATATTGGAGATATGTATATATATACAATATGACTTATAAATATAAATATAACTACAAGGTATATTTATAGCCTAACCTTCGAGACCAAGTCAGCATGAATTGGTCGACAAACCAATAAGTAGGGGGTGATAAGGAAAGAAAACCTTAAAAATAAATTAAGACACACTTCATATACTTCTCACTATTTATCAAATAAATACAAAACTTCAATGATTTTTAATTAAGTCATATGTACATATTTTTCACCAAACTCTTTTCCTAATTATTTCTAAAAATGTATATAAAAAAATAAAAATAAGAAAAAAATATTACCCTATATATATGCCGAGAAATCCAGCTTGTGAATCGTCAAAATCTCAATTTCCGAACGTCATAACTTCTTCATACGAACTCCAATTTCACTCTACTCACCTTTAAAGTTCATACAATAAAATTTTCTAATTAATAAAGGTAGTTTCATCGAATTCGGAGTCCGTTTGCAAAAAGTCAGTTTTGGGACCAAATGACAACGGGGTTTTTGGGCTATTTATTTTATGTAGAACACAATATTTATAGTTTTATTAATTTTATAATTTATAATTATTTTCATGATATTGTAATTTAACCTTAATTTATTTCAGATTTTTTGGAGCTTATCTATTATTTTAATAAAATCCAAAACCCTAAATTATAGGTAAAAACGAACTAGATAACTTATACCTACATTTATTAATATATGCAAATTAATTTATTAAAATCCCTAAAAATTCATGCAACTCTTATTTATTATTATAATAACTAATAAAATATAAAATTAATATTTTATTATTTATTTTATTAAATTAAAATTCCAAAACCTATTTATCTATACATATTTATTAATATAATATTTATATTTTGAATAATATTTATTATTTATAAAAAGTAATTATTCCATAATTAAGATTATTTAATTATTTACATTTCTTGTATTTATACCTATTTAAAATAACATTATTTACTATTTATTATCAAATTTACAAGAAATTTCTACATCTGGCCAACCAGGTGTTGACACGTGTCAGCACCTAGTTCATCTTCCTCAAGAAGTCTGTTAGACATTCTATTCTGACCAGCTATCTTCACAGAATTATCACGCATGCATTTTAACCCTTCTAGACGATCCAAACCCTTGAAATACTTCTCCTAACAACCTTCTTCATCACCCACCATTAGATCTAGCGTGGAGCTCAAGAAATTTATCTATATAAACCTCCAAAGTGGGCAGTTCGCAACTAACTTTCCTAACCACCTGATCTACCCAGTTCCAGTGAACGAACCCCTATCTTCCTCTCTCGATTATGCCTCACTCCGGTGGTGACAGCACCTGAAGGCTAGCCCACGTGGAGGAAGGGAGATCGGAGGAGGTTCCAAGGCGCTCGTCAGCCCTTGCATCGCCGCCGCGCGCGCGTCCAGCTCCGATGAAGATCGGTCGTCGAGCATCCATTAGAGGAAAATACACCTCTTTTTCCCAGATCTACTCCTCCACCTTCATCACATTTCTTCTCGATCCTCACGCCACGATTAGCGTGGCTAATCACGTAATTAGTTAGTTTAATCCTATAGCTTAGACGCTCAAACGAAACCAATTCCAAATTCGATTCAAATCCACTCGAATCACACTCCATTTCTAGAATATTTTGCACACATATTTCATTTAGTCTGGAAACGCCATTTTTGAAGCTTGCAAAACTATAATCCTTTGGTCGATTTCACGTGAATCAAGCATACACATTTCTTATTTGCAGGTTCGTCTTCAATCTGGAGCCATTCCAAAGCATCTGGAGCGTTAAATCCTCAAGAAAGTCGCGATTCAAAGGAGGCATCTCAAACTCCATTAACCTCCAAGAATAGAGAACGTCTTCATCAAGCTCCCAACGCCGCTCTGTGCCATCTTCACCTGACGACCACCACGGGCGAGCTCGAGGGTTAGAGGAGCTAACCCTCTGGCCCCGCCGGAGGTCCAAGTTTGTTGCCAGTCGCCCGAGGAAAATCAGAGAAGGAGCCACCTTCGTCATCCTCGCAAAGAACCTAAAGCACTTCAAGAACAGCCAGCGCACAGGCTGTTGACACGTGGAGGCAGCGGACGGTTTGGATTGCATCGCACGTTATAATCTCAGCCGTCCATCTGAACCGGTGGAAAAATTGCAGAATAAATACAGAAGACTTCCATATATTCATTCCAGCTTCGAAGTTTCCAGATATTACATTTAGGTCCCCAAGCAGGGACCTAAATGTAAACTTTCTTATTTTCTTCACAAAATAGTCCCTGTCGAGGACCAATTTGCAGTACTTTTTGTTTCTTTTTCTTGTACTTATACCCCTGGCCTGTAGGGGAGTTTTGGACCTATTCTTGACAAAAAAAATTAGATTTTCTTGGGGTAGTTACATAATTACCTCCGCGAGGTTTTTAGTAGTTTTCGTGTATTTTCGACGTATTTTCATCATGATTTGCGTTGTCGCCAATTGTCTCCGTTTTGATTTGTTTTTGTGTGTTGTTCGAGTCCGTTGCTCGACCATTTTACATACTATATAATACCATATATATTTATTCTATATTTCACCTATTATATAGTAAATAAATTGTGTGAAAAATACCATTTTGAAAAATAAATAAAAATTGGAAAAGAATAAAATCAAATAAAATTTAAAATAAAAAATCCCATAAAAATTGTAGTTTTTTCCTTGATCACATTAAGAAGAGATAAAATAGTCACAAAAATATTTTCTCTTAAAAAATTCAAAATACCCTATTCTGCCTCCTTGTGTTCAACCCACGCACACTTCCCTGGTTAAATAATTAGTGTAAGGTTTTTCTTTAAAATCGATCTTTGTTTGATCGACTAGGATCCTTTTGCGGCTTTTTCTACACCGGCAACCTTTTCTTCTAAAAAGCCGTAAACCGATTTTAGCCACATCAATATCATACCTGGGTCTTGATCATATACTTTCCAAAAGTATACATCAAACCTACAAATTCAGTCAAGCTTCAAAGTGAGACGACCGTGCATGGAATTTGATTCTTTCCAATATCTCATGAGTGAGCTCGTCTTCCAGTTCAGTAATGAACATATATGATCCCTTTGAGAGATCATATTACTCATATGCCCTTGCATGCACACCAGCGCGCCGGTGTATAGACCTTGG
The DNA here is from genome assembly GCA_037367405.1 of Ottelia alismoides. Taxonomy (NCBI): domain Eukaryota; kingdom Viridiplantae; phylum Streptophyta; class Magnoliopsida; order Alismatales; family Hydrocharitaceae; genus Ottelia; species Ottelia alismoides. Next base: position 249,959 of record JAZKJV010004185.1, on the reverse strand, counting down.
TTAGGTCATCACCCTATTGGTCTACCAAATGTACATATTCGAACATATAGAAACACATCTGTCTCCGATCAGAGGATGTGTGCTTATATCGTCACAGCATACGACATAGGACTTTGGTTATCTCGATCTTGTTAACTCAACTCTTTCACCTAACTTATGTAACACCTCTGAATATATATTCCTATGTAGAGGACCTGCATCAAGAGGCCGGTTAGATATCAACCTTTAGAGAAAGGATTGACATCTCCTTCTCATGCTAGATATCCCCTCTTAATACTCTTTTGACGGTGCTCGATGAGTCCTCAATCTAACTCTGAATATTCATCAAAGTATTAACCTCTATGATTCAATTTTGAATCAATAGCTATATGATCATTAAGATGGTCATGGTACATAACCCTAATTGTACTAAGGGACCTATTATGCAAATTAATTATTCTTCATTTCAGACCAGGGAATGATATTCGCAATAACATCTATTGCATAATGGCTCTCCGTGGGCTCGCATGCCCAACACTCACTACCTCATCCATTAAGAGCTACGTGTAGAGTGCTTGTCCAAGATAAGCCACGATCTAGAAAAATAATTTGTGTTGTTCAATATTCTACTTAGACTAATCAAGACGATATGCGAACATAGTCTTATGGACTCAAAGAATTAAGTCTCTAGGACATGAAAAGTCTTAAATCTAGTTCTCATAAGGTTCCTGTGAAATTAAATGGATTAAGGTCCAACTAAATTCCATTCTTCAATTTTATTCCAGACTTACTTTAAGTGTCAATATTATCTTGAAAATTGTACATGAAAATGCAAAAGAATATGTACAATGCAAAGACAAGAAACTAAAATCTTTTTGTGAAGTAATTTTTTAATTTTGAAATTTTTATGGATTTTTGAAAAAATGATGCACACAGAAAAAGAGATTTTTTGTAATTTTAATTATGTAAATTTTTATAGACTTTTGGTTTTATGCTTTTTAGGAGTATTTTTAAGGGAAAAAGGGTTAGTAAAATATATACAAGTATATACACGGATTATACATTTTTTCTATAAGAGGATTTTTTATTGTGTTTTTGTTTTTGTTTTATTTTTTTGTTGTTTTTTTGTTGTTTATTTTTTTTAGATGGAAGGTGACCAAAGTCTATATATACTCGTGGATTTTATGCATTTATATACATATCCCAATAATATAAAAAAATAATTACAATTTTAAAAGTACGAGTTATGTCTAATATATATATACAATATATACAACAACTCCCTATACTTATCTTGAACTACGTCCTCATAGTGATCAGAAAGAGATAAAGGAAGAGATAACTCGTGCTAAGTATAGAAAAGTGAAAAGAAAAGATGAAAAGAACAGAAGTTGGTGATCCCCCCTATACTTTGGATCAAGTAATCCTAAGTACAGAAGACTACAGAAAAGGGAAAATTGATTAAGAGAATGTACGAACTCAACAGTTCAACTTGCCCCCCATACTTAGGGTAGAATAGCCATAAGTATAGAATATCAACAAGTTAGGGGACAATCGAGAGATCAAAAGAATAAAAACACAAAGAGATGATATGAACAACATCACTCCCCCTATACTTAGGGTAGAGTATCCCTAAGTATAAGCAACAATAGGAGTGATGAACATGACGAATATGAACAACACAAATCATTCACCTCCCCTATATTTAGGAAAAGTACATCCTAAGTATAGCACACAGATACAGACAAGAGGTGAACAATAAATGGAAGAAGAAAGAATGAAACGAAAGGATATATAAGAGGAGTTGATGTTGAAAGGTCAAGAAGGTCGAAAGCAGATCTTCTAGTGAGATCGTTGAGGAATTGATATGAAAAGGTGTAGGTCGATATTAGGGTCAACATTAGACACAAACCGATCAGGATTGACCAAGAATGTATCCTTAGCGGTCTCAGAGTGTGCAGGCATGAACCAGTTAGTGGAAGTAGTGTGGTCATGTCCGATCTGAGAAGTCACACAGATATCAAAGTAAAAAGGCTCGAACTCATTATCAGAAAAAGTAAGGTCAATTCTAGCTTGATGAGCCTCTACTAGATCATCATCCTCATTAAAAGGCATGAATTCCTTTATAAAAGCAATCAAATAAAATTTGACTTTATTAGTCTCATCTAAATACGGGTGAAAAGAAACAGACTCATCAGTGAAAGTAGTCAAATCATGTCCGTCATGTCTAGTCTCATAGTCTTCCTTCTGCTCTAGGGTTTCTATTGTGTAAATCCAGTGAATGTCATTAATGCATTGCCACATACTAGAAGGGGGAACTACAAGGTCTATGCTTTTCGAGTCTTCCACCATTAAGAGGAATTCTTGTGTCTCGGTATCATCCAACATACAATAAAAATCTTTGATAGTATCATCAAGGTCGAAGTCCTTGGGGTTGGCTAACAGGAGCACGCTCTCATGGAACTCATGTATCTAGTCAATAATGGGTGTAGTGATCAACAAATCGCTCCCTACAATAGAACGAAAGTGAATATCTCCTGATCCATAATCAATAACAGCTCTCGCAGTGGTGAGAAAAGGCTATCCCAAGATGATTGGAGGGTGCTCGACAAAAATGGATGTCTCCATGGGCAATACGATGAAATCATAAGTGAAGTTCATGCCCTGAATAAGAATGACAACATTTTCTAGAATACCCTTCAGCCTCTTGATAGATCCATCAGCAAATTGAACTATCATGATGGTTTTCTTGAGAGGACCAAGATGAAGAGACTGTACCATAGACAACGGTATTATATTGAAGAAGCACCACCAACAAGGAGAGTGTTGTGACAAGAATAGTCAGAGATGGAGCAACTCACAAGAGGTGTGGCATGTTTTCTTTCTTAGAATGTGGACATTAAGAGATGGCATAGGCAGTGGCCATGTTCAAGATGTGACACTCAGATATGCTCCTTCGATTTCTCTTCTAATATTGGGGAGCAGATAAATGTGTCATGGCCTGGTGAAGTGGGGTTTTAATGATCTCGTAAATAATGGCCACCACTTCAGGTTCGGTCAAAATTTTTTCGAATTTTTGGATATCCTCCACACAAGGGAGGAGATTAGAATCATCATCTACACAAGGATTACTAAGAACAGTCTGTATAGTGGCATCCTCGAGGTCAAAGGTGGGGCATGTGGTGAATGAATGCGGAAAATAGTCTGGCATGGATGCCCTCTCCTCACAAGATGAATCAACAATATGTCTCCCGAAATCTTTTTAGATTATTAAAATTTTCTCATTTTTGTGTTTTGGGCTATTGCAAGCTCTCATGGTCATCTTCAAGTGAAGATGGATCTGGCATGGGCTTTATTGCAATATAAAAAACGTGGGTGTCCTCCATGCATTTTTTTCAAAAAAATGTGCGCACTACGCGTGCTTGAACTGGAGGCTCTGCGGGGATGTTTGCATAATTTTAAAAACTTCAGGGGGATTCAACAAAAGTTTCCCAAAATATTAGGGATAGATCTGTTCACGCCCAACGGAAACACATTGCCCTTTATCTTCTTCACCACGCAAGGTCGAACGCAGCGGTTGTATCTTCACAGGAGGGCGCATCAAAAGATCTGAGCTGCATGTTTATTGGGTAATTTGTGCAATTCCTACCAAGGTTTATTTTTGTTTCTTTTTTCATGCAGAAATATTAATTGATTGTGATTCAGTCCCTGTGTTTCTAGACTTCTTTTGCATGCTCTTTATCATTAGAATAAATGTTACTTGTGTTCAATAAATTTTCAAAAAAAAGTTAAACTCTCGATTTATGTCTCTTCATTATACAATTTTTGCGTTGCATTTTATTTATATTTGATAATATTAAAAAATAAAAAATATTACATTTCTCACTTTTTGAAAATTGAAAAATCGTAAAAATTCACATATTTCTTCAAAATTGCTAAAACTAGAATAGTTTTTTTTTGTGTGTTCATCTTCTTTGCAAATTTCGTGCATTAACTATTTTAAAATTCAAAAAAATACAAATTATCAAAAATCCTAAAAAAATCACAAAAAATTGTAGAAACAAAAATCCAAAAATAGCAATTTCACTTCCCGATTGTGGATAATTTCTTCTTGTTTTTATGAAAAATAATTTTAGAAATTTTTGACTTCATTTTATATTTATAAATTGCAAAATAATTCTGTATATTCGCTGTTTAATTTTCCTCTTATTTTTATTCATTTAAAAATCTGAGAAAATTGTAAAATCATGTAAATATCACTAAAAATGATACAAAATAGAAAAACACAAAAATATATTATTTGGATATTTTCAAGATTTTTGATATATTTGAAAAATAAAATAAGAGATGCATTTCTTTCATGTAAAAATCTGCTTTAAAAATTATTTTTTTGAAACTTAAAAATTTGCAAAACTAAAAAAATATAAATAAGAAAATAAAAAATATAAAAAACAATAAAATATAAATTAAAAAGATAAAAAAATCTACAAAAACAAAGATATTTGCCATTTGGATTTCCCTTTTCTTTTAATTGATTTTTCATCTATTTGAACAATCCTCAGGAATTGTAGCCTCCATGAGTTTGATCCTATTATCTATATAGGTAAATTAAATAGAAAATTTCTTTGCTACATTTTTGTAATTATTTTATAGAAAAAATATTTATTTTGTTAAGGGATTCTTTGGGTCAACGACATGACACATTTATATTCATTAAATTCTAAAACCCTTGAAATCCCTATCCAACGAAATGGTGTTGTTGCCAGGGAATAAAAAATCTAATTAAGACATAATAAAATCTCTACTAACAAAATGGCACCATTGCTAGGGAGACACGACGAGGGTAGTTAGGTTTCTCTTTTGACCTACTACTCTTGGTTGTAAATTATTGTCTATATTTTTTGACATTTAATTCATTATCCATATTCACTGTATTTATTTCATTATTTGTGCTCATATTTTTATAATTATGTTTCTTACACATTCTTTATCTTTTCTTTCTTGAGAGGTCATGACGAGCGAGGGAGGAACTCTTAGCAGTATCGGTGCACCCAAGCGAAGCGGAGGCGACTTGATTCTTAACCAAGCCACATGAGAGCGTAAGAGGAGGAGACGAAGATTCTAAGGAGACCAAGCATAAAAAAATCATAGAATTTTATTTATTCATTTCTAGCATTTGAACTCTTGTAGAAGGACAATATATACCTTGAATGCAGTGTATGTTTTGCCAAGTGCCGATGCACTTGGGAGACCTCAACGATTTTGTCATGTTTTCATCGTTTTTCATTTATTTGTCGATTTTCTTTTCTTTATTTTGTGTGATTGATATCTAGTTGTAGGATTTGCTTGACGGTATATTAAGGCCAAACACTTAATTTTGGTTGGCATGCAATATAGTTCTTGTTTGGACTTAGTCAAATTTTTAATTGCTTCTCATTTAGACTTAAAATCGAGTGTTGAGAGGGACTCTACACAGTGCTGCAGGACTCACTGTGATGAGCATCGAAGAGTTCCCCAAGATCAGACTTTTGGATTCCATTTCCGATTGGTTAGCACTTGTGCTTCACACTAATAGCAATTTCTATACCTAGGGCGATTTCATTGGCTTCCATTTGCATATAGATAGGTTTCAATTCTTCTTAGCATCCTTGCATGTAGAGAGCTGGAGGTAAGGTGAGCATTTATTCTTTAGCATGCATCATTGATTTCGCCTCGCATTGCTTTTTCGATTCTCTCCCTCTTATTTTGATAACCTAGGTTGCTAAGTGAATCCACGATAGGATTTGTGCATTCTTATAAAAAACACAAAAAAGTGATAACAAGTAAAATTGAGACTGCTAAAATTACTTGACCCTAAAAAAATATATCAAAAAGAAATATATTTGTCTTGGGGCGAGCAATCCCCTCATTGTATTCGTTTTAAATTGCTCGCATACACACTTACGTTAGAACCCAAATCCATAAGCCAACCTTAGTGTTTGTACAATTTTTGTAGTTCTCACCTAACTCTAAAACAGATAAGATTAAGAGACCGAGTTTTCACGGTCTTCACTGAGTTGAGCAGGTGAATTGAGGGGTGTGTTTTGCCTTGTGTATATTCTTTGTGATTGCTTGTGTGTATTCTAGATCCTTCTGCGCATTTGCATTTTTTTACTTCGCATCTTTTTACTTGACCATCGTGCTCTCCCAATCATTTTCTCTTGTTTTGGAGATGGCCGATCAGAGTGATTTTAACTGGACTTTTGCGGATCCCTTCAACCCTCCACACAGTTCACCTCCCTTTTTCTCGGAGGACTTTCCTCGTAATTTTTGAATTTATCTGCCTAACCCATTATTTCAAGAATTGAGCTTTGATTTTCACCTACCCTCATTTCACTCACCTGATCCAGGGATTTTAGAGTCACCTTTCAAGATGTCCACACATGAGCAGGCGGAGATGGCGTTTGAGGAACGACATGCATGTGATGGGGAGAAGGCATAGGTGTGTGAGGTGGACAATGGACGGGAGAGATCGCGCAGTCGTCGCGGCGAGGATACGGCGGGCGTGAGTGTCGTCCAGGCAACAAACATCGGCTAGAAGCGATAGTGGGGTTCTCAAAGCCAGTGGTTGGCATTGTTCTCGCGGATGAGTAGGGAGGCAGTGTGGTAGAGTTCCTGGTACGGGGTGGATGACGCGACCAAGGTGGTTAGGCTCACAATAATTTTTTTGGATTTTTAAAACTGACAAAAAATCTCAAAAAAACTAAAAATATTTTTTGGTTGTCTAGATTTTAAAATGTTTTGTAATTTTTCTAGATTTTATCAATGTTTTTGCGATTTTATAAAAATCAAAAAGTGAGAATTACGCAAAACAATGCACAACCATAACCAAATTGCAAATTAAAATTACTTAAAATGCTTTATGGTCAAGGTGATAATTTTATGAAAAAATATAAACAAAAACCTACAAATAAAAACTGAAAACACATTTTTTAGATTTTTCTTTAATTTTATATGATTTTTATAGGTTTTTGGTTGTTTTGTGATATTTAGGGTTTTTATAATGAATTTTCAAACAAAATTAATAGTAAAGGTAAAACACCTAAAAGACAAGCACATGAATTTTCATGGAATTATTAAACCATTTTTCGAATTTTTTATTTTTCTAAGCCAAATAGGGCTTTTTTGGTGGTTTTTGAATTTTTAATAATAGAAAATGCAAGAAAATTAATCCATGGAAATCATATAAAAACTACACACTAGCAGGAGCTAAATGTAATTTTTAGGCAATTTTTAGAATTAATTTAATATTTATTAAGTCAAATAAAAGGCATGAAATTAAACACTGCCCATAGGGACCTCAAAGCAAATAGTTCAAGCTCCATGACCAAACAGATAACCAAGTATAAAAGTACGGGGGTCAAACTTGTAATTTGTCCAATCAAGACACACACAACACGTTATCCGGATCATAGGGGCATAAATGCGAATTCTAAAACATTCCATTCATTTCATAACAACAAAAATGTCCATGATATAAAATGCAAATGAACCCTATACGCACGTGGGGGACTCATGTGACTCCAACTGTGGAGGACTAAACTGCAAATAGCAAAAAGTTTGAGGTCCAAACTATAAATGTTTTTAACTACATATTTTATTTTCTAGACTAGAACGAAATAGGGAAACTATGAAATATACCTTGAGTCTCGTGAGGCATGTGTGGTGGCTCTGATGGTTCTAATCACCCTCTACAAAGTGATCTAACGACTTAAATTCTGTCGCGGACGTACGTGTCAGATGGCTCTTGCAAAGTTGATCCAACAGATAAAGGGATGGTGCATATAGATGGTTAGTTCTTACACAATGTCATATCTAACAACATGAGACTGTGATGGTCGGGCGGTGGAGATGGTGGGTCCATACATGATTCAAGTGTCAAGATGAATCGGGAACCAAGGACTGGAATCAAATCTGGAGAAAAAGACCTGATCGAGCAGCTACAAAAAGGTGCAGGAGGAACTAGTGTACTGCGAACTTTGACGGAGCGATGATGGAGATCCGGCACATTGATTAGGCTGTCAAGGCATCCAACATGATCGTGGGAGCGTTCCACATCGAATGGCCAGCTCCGATGTGGTGGATGGATGGCAGATGAGTGGGGAAAAGGTTATCTGACTGGAGCATCTCCTCATGAGTAGTGGATGCTCTAGATGGTTGTCTAAGTGCATCCAAACCTGCATGGTACACTCAAGGCTTGAAGACCAAGCTTCGGTCGGGGTTAACCTGCAAGGAAAATGAAGTAAGCATTGGTGGATGATGGTTGACCTCCAACGGAAGTGGGGGATGGAGGTCTCATCCTTAATCTTGCTCGAACGAGCATGCTTAAGGGTGTTCAAGTTGTGCTCGAGATGGGGGGTGACTAGAAGATTCGATCTGAGCGGATGAAGGGGTGGGGCGGAGCTCAGACCCTAAGGTCGAAGCAAGAACTCATGCGACGAAGAAGAAGTGAAAGATGGATCGAAATAGGGAAATGCGGATGAAAAAAGCGACACTTGAGGCTACCAATGAACTCAGAAGCTCCATGCGAAGGTGGTCGTTGGGGTCTTCGCCTCAACCAAGCTGCGACTGGCTAGGAGGTTTTACATGGCAGAGCTCTGACAACGTCTTGAGCTACAAGCCTTCAAACATCTCCAGACGATCCTAAGCTACTCCTTCGATAGTTGTCACTCTAAGGAAGGGAACTAGGGGTCTGTGGTGGCATGAGGGACAAGCTGGGGCGTTGGAGGAGAGGAAGAAGGGATTATATAGGATGCTCAAGGGTCCAAAAAAATCGGAGCATGGAGCATAATCCTAGGGCCATCCGACTGAGCCTAGGGATCCGTGTGGACAATAGGGCTGTAATCGGGCGTAGAATTGAAGCCAAATGTGGTCGGGTCCGGGCGCTAGAAAATGGATAAATGGCTCCGTCAAGAGAAGTGGCGACCTGACCTGTCCTGGAAGAGACCGTTGACTGAGGTCAACAATCCCAGGTGCCCAAATCAGTATTTACAAAAACATAAGAAAATTCAAAAAAAATAGTACAAAATTTTAAATTAAAAAGTGTATAAAACAAAAACATTTGTTTTTTATAAACTATATTTGTGATTTTTAATTATTTTTATGAAAATAAAATAGTGCATATACAATATAATTTATTATATACATGTATAGTATACCTATGCATGTTGTACAAATATTTTTATTTTATTAAATTTACAAAAAAAAATATTTATTATATATTTTCTCTATTTGCAAAATAATTTAAGGATAGAAAATAATTTTTATTTTATTTTTATAAATTAATTGAGGGTATAGAATAAACAGTTAATGTATTATATACATGAGTATTTTGTACAAGGAAATGTTGGATTTTATTTTTATTTTTATTTTTTTTCTAATTTTATATTATTTTTATATTATTTATAGGGCTATATACACGGGTGTAAAAAGAATAATATTTTGTCAAAAACAAATAAATACTGTTATGTACAAGTATAGGTAATATGTACAGTACATAGTGCATCCTTATCTCTCTCTACTTATTCTGTTTGCGATTAGGTCAAGGCTTGACCCTCTCTTGGGGTTTGGGTTCACTATGTATTTATTCTAAATACATCATTCTGTTTATTTTCTCTTTATTCTTTTATTTTTATAAAAATAAATGCTAAATATGTGATATTAGCAATAACATGCAAAATGCTAAGTTATTGGATTTATATGTATTTACAGGTGGTTTTGCTAAAAAGAGGAGCTAAAATAAAAGAATAAAGAATGAAAATCGTAGATTCATCATCCCCATATACTTTACCTTTGCTAGTCCCTTAGCAAACACTTATTTGAAAAAGAAGTGAAAACAAAAAGAGAAGAAAAGGAGAAAAATCAAGTTTGATTATTAAACTTATCTTCATTAAATTGGAGTATGGAGCTTAGTCAAACCTTTTGGATTATTAGTTTGGCGGAACCTTATTGAGACATAGGTTTAAAACTCAACAACCTTCTAGTTCCACAATTCTATGGTCGAGACTCCTTAATAATCAGGTCAAAACAAGTCTACATACGTAAACTCTAGTGACTATGCATCTTTCCTTGTATTGTGTAAACGATATGTAGCTCCCCACCTCAAAAATGACAAGGAAACAAACTCCCTCAACAAGGTAGCTCTAATTCCACAGTCTAGCAGCTCTTTCCTCGAGGAGGGGTGTATTCCCTTCTAAGTTCAAGTACAAGCAAGTCTAGAAGAGGGGAAAGAAGAGAATGGACTATGTCCAGTGTGGCCACATGTCCCTTGGAGCTTAACCAGTGTAGACAAGTTTCTAGTTGCAAGCTTCATAAGATGAGAAGGTATAATACATAACCTTTGCTTTATTCAATATATACACTCTGACATGCATTTTATTTTCAACCATGATTGTCCCCTTTTTTGGAGTTTTCTTTGCTTTGCACATTTTTTGATGTGCATATGTACAACATATCTACATGGTGCAACATATACATAAGGAGTTTTTTTTTCTTGAGCCAGTAAACTATCCCTCTTTTGAAGCATTATTGCAACCCACAGACTCATGTCGATAGACCTCAATGCTGCTAGACTAGGTTGAGGCACACATCCTTCCCTAGAGGAAGACGAGAGGTTTCGGTTAACAGTGAATCCCCTCATATGCTACCCCAAGCCAAAGAATTCTGCCTCCTCACCACCTCATCCGTGTTGAGCTACATGTAAGATGCATGTCCAAGTCAAGCCATTGTCTTTGAGAGTCATGTGTGTGTTGTTAAGTGTTATACTTAGGTCCATCAAGATGACATGTGAACATAGCCTAGTGGACTCAAAGAATTAAGTTAGTAATGGACCTGAAAAGTTTTAACCCTAAATTCTATAAGGTTCCTCTGAAGTCAGGTGGATTAAGGTCTTAACCAAGCTCCATTTTTCAATATAATTCCACATTAATTTAAAAGTCAACTATGATTCAGAAGAATAAGCAAGAAAGTATATACAAGAATCTTTTTGCGTAAAATTTTTCAAAAATATGCAAATTTTTATGAAAATTTTGAATGCAACAAGAAAAAGGTTTTGCAAAAACATTTACACACAGTTACAAACAAAAGTTTGCAAACATTTATTTTCAAACATTTTTCAAAAAGTTTGTACTATATACACAATTTTGATACAAAAATATTTGCAAACATTTTACAATCAAAATATTTTTACAAGCATTTATACAAAAATAATTTTTACAAAAGGGGTTTTTACACACATTTATGTACAAAAAAAATTTGTAATTTTTAGCCATGTTCTTTTGCGATTTTATTTATATTATTTATATACACAAAGTACTCAAAGTATGAGTTATGGTTAAAGTATATATACAATATATATATATATATGACACCCCCTATACTTAGTTCGAACGATGTCCTCAGAGTGATCAAAGAGAGATGAAAGGAAGACATAACTCATGCTGAGTATTAAGAAGTGAAAAGAATTGCTATACTACAACGAAGAATAAAACAATGTAATGAATGGAAATCAGTGCTCCCCCTATACTTAGGATCTAGTGATCCTAGGTATAGAAGACTGTACACAAGGGGAAAACTGAGGAATATGATGTACATGTGTTACCTCCCTTATACTTAGGGTTAAATATCCCTAAGTATAGGCAACAAAAATAGAAGTAAATAGAATCAAATAAGTAATCACAGGTCTGATACCTCCCCTATACTTAGGGTAAAGTGCACCCTAATTATAGCATAATCATATGACGAAGATGGAGTGTCAGACAAAAAGAATGTATGATATGGACAATCTGGATATACACAGCTCTGAAGAATAAGTGATAATTAGGTATGAGATGCAATTTATGTGAGTAAAAGACCACGTCTCATACAAAATGAATAGGGCAATGTCAATGATTAGCAAATCATGATCAATATATGGCTTTAGTCGCTGACTGTTAACTCGAAAGGTGAAATCAGATGACAACTCAGATATGTCGATGCTTCCGTTGTCATGAACCTTTCTGACCAAGTATGGTCCCTTCCATTTTCTTTGTAATTTCCCATGAAATAATCTCAACCTAGCATCAAATAGACATACTCTCTTATTCAACTAAAATTGTTTATGGTTGATATGAGAATCAATCCATATCTTCACTCTCTCCTTATACTCTAGGCTACTCGAAAAGGTTGTATCTCTAAACTCCTCCAAGGCTACCAATTCTGCTTTCCTCTAATCTCCTACATGCTTGGGATCCAATAATAATTCTGTGACTGCCCAAAGTGATTTATGATTGATTTCTGCAGGGCATGGCTTGCCATAAACGAGACGAAAGGGAGATGTACCCAAAGGTGTCTTGAAGGAAGTCCTATAAGCCCACAAGACCGAGTCCAAAAGTTGCAATCAATCCTTTCTGTCTGGGAGGACTACCTTCTACAATATAGTCTTGATCTCCTTGTTCGATACTTCAGCAAGACCATTGGTTTGAGGGTGATATGGAGTGGAAACGCGATGGTCAATGCTGAACTCATTCACAAGGGCCCTTAGCTTATAATTGATAAAGTGAGTCCCCCCTTCTGATATCAAAACTCCAAGTACCCCGAACCAGGAAATGATATTCTTCCTCAAAAATCAGCATACAGTCGTAGCATCTGCAGGTTAGGAGGGGATGGCCTCGACCCAATGATTCACATAATCTACAACAAGTAGAATGTACTTGAATGCCTAACTAATAGGGAATGAACCCATGAAATCGATGCCCAATGCATCAAAAACCTCATAGAAGTGAATGGGCTGCATCAGCATCATATTTCACTGTCCACAAGTGCCCATCCTCTGACAGTCAGTGCACCTCTTCACGAATTCATCTGAATCCTTGAAGAGGGTAGGCCACCAAAGGTCAGATTGGAGAACTTTATGTGTTGTCCGTCTCCCGGAATGATGTCATCCTTCCTCAAGCTTGTGGCAGTAAGTGAGGACACTGTGGTTCTCCTCCTGAGGAATACACCGACGTCAGACACTATCTCCCCCCCCCTCATGGTAAAAGGTGGGATTCTCCCAATGGTACAACCTGACCTTCGTAAGGAAAGTCTTAAGTCATTGTCTGGGCCAACCTTATGGAACTTTCTTAGCGACAAGATAGTTCACAATGCTAGCATACCATGGAAGTGAGGTAATAGTAAGAATCGCCTCGTCTGGGAATGTCTCTATAATAGGTACAGTCTTATCAAAATACTCAAGGTTCTCTAAATGGGAGAGGTGATCAGCCACCACATTCTTGACTCCAGGCTTATCCTTAATCTCTATGTCAAACTCTCGGAGTAGAAGGATCCATCTATTCAATCTGGCTTTGGCACCCTTATTTACCATGAGGTATCAAATGGTAGTGTGATATGTAAATATGGTCACTATATATCTAACAATGTACGATGAACTTATCCAAAGCAAAAAAGTACAGCTAGCATCTCTTTCTCACCGCTGAGCAACATCTAAAGTCCGGCTAGCGTAGTGAATGGCAAAAGACAATCCATCCCTCGTTTGTCCTAGGACAACTGTTATGGCAAATCAGAAGCATCCATCATGATGTCGAACGGGAGAGACCAATCAGGTGGCTGAAGGACATGAGCCTTGACAACTAATCCCTTGAGAGTCTCAAATGATGCTAGACACTTATCATCTACAATGAGCTCGGTGTCTTTGTTCAGCAAATCAGTAAGAAACCGGGTAATACGACTGAAATGTTGAATGAATCATTAGTAGAAACCGACATGCCCCAAAAAAGATAGCAACTGTCGTAGATTGGATGGTAGATTGAGTTTCTTGATGATATCCACCTTGGTCAGATCAACCTCCGTGCCCTATTGGATATGATGTGGCCAATGACCGTCCCCTGAGTCATCATCAAATGAATTTTCTCCCAAGATAATACAAGGTTTACCTCTATGCAACGCTAAAGTACACAAGTTAAACAGTCAAGACAAGCATCAAACCCATCGCCATATACCAAAAAGTTATCCATGAAGACATCTAAACAATCACCCACCATGTCCAAAAAGATGAAAAGCATGCACCTTTGGACTCTAGATGGGGAACTACATAAACCAAAGGATATCCATCTGAAAGCATACATCCCAAACGGACAAGTGAATTTCGTTTTCTCCTGGTCTTTGAGCTCTATGGCCACCTGATTGTATCTCGAGTACCCGTCAAGGAAACAATAATGACTCTTCCCAGCTAGCCTCTCGATAATCTGATCAATAGATGGCAATAGGAAATGATCCTTCTTGGTGACCTAATTCAATCTTCTATAGTCCACACAAACCCTCTAAGAAGTGGGTATCCGGGTAGCTACCTCCTCTCCATACTCGCTCAAAACTGTGGTGATATCCATCTTCTTGGGTACCACATGCAATGGACTAACCCACTTGGAGTCAGAGATGGGGTAGAAAAAATCGGTGCTCTACCATTTCGATATTTCCTTAATGACCACATCTCTTAGATTTGGGTTCAGCCTTTGATGGAACTAACATGATGGCTTGGTGTCATCTTCGAGATAAATGTGGTGGGAGGACATGATCGGACTTATCCCCTAGAGATCAGTTATGCTCCATCTAATTGCCTTACAATTTCTTTTAATAATCTCCATCAAACGAGATTCTTGCTCTCTAGTCAAATCTGTTGAGATAATGACTGGGAATATATATGCCTCACCCGCTAAGAATCTGTACTTCATGCTCTGCAGCAAGGTCTTCAGTTCTGGACAAGTGGGAGCGGGCAAATCTGGCTTCTGAAATGTCTGAGTGAAGTTTACCAGATCTTGTGTGAGAACTCTCGCTACAGTGGCAAATCTGATGCAGACGACCCTGCTGGTGTATCTGTCATCTGTCCTGGATTGCTCTCTGCCCTAGTTGTCTGCTCTATAGGAATCAGACATTGTAAATAGTCATCAAAGTCCTCCCAATCAATGTTTGAATCTGAGGGATTTAAATCTGAAGCACATGAGATGAAATATTCCTCGTTATCCTGACAACGATCATCAGCCTCAAATATGTCATGTCCCACGAGTGTGCTCTCCAGAGTCTCATTTGCCAAAATATGTGCATCTGTAGTTTCCGTAGGAATGACAAGAACTCGTAATACTGGTACTGCCCAAACTGCTTCATCATCTGTGATCACAAAATCACACACCTGGTGGAGTCCATCTCTGCATATATCATTTTATCTAAGACACTCGTCTACTCTGAGTGAGCCGAATCTCTGGATCTGGTCTCCTCGATCGTCTCTATCTATACACTTTTGCCCTCGACACAAAAGTATACCTTCCCGCTATCATGATCGGATATCACCTTGGCTATGGCCAAGAATGGGCATCCTAGCCAAGCATCTGGAATTATGGTGGCATCAACACCACCACCTGCAACTGGAATCTCAATGGCCTCAGTACCATCGACTAGATCAACATCCTTGGTGGTTTTAGTACCATTGTCATCATCATCATGAGCCGTATCAACATCGCTTCCATCATTGTCTGACGCTCTGGAATCTCCATGAGGTCTTCACTCGGACGAGTCACTGTCAGTTGGCATCCTACTGCTCCTAAGTGTCAGAAAATCAACATCAAACAAAGTGGAAGAAGTATCATGGAAAATTAACTAGGAGTAGTAGTCTCTATAAACTGTACCTGCTCAGATTTTCTCTTCGGATTATTCGGATTAGGTTCAATCTGAGCGGGTATGGAAGTCATGCCATTGATAATATCCCTTATCTCCTATAGGAACTCATCCATCTCTCGCCGGAAGGATGCCTGCTGGTCAGAAAGTAAGCTGGCAAGGTCATCAAGGGCTGGGTTCTCAAAAACAGGTGCAAGAGAACAAGACAGGTTGCCTCGCTGGAATGAGGCTGAGTCTGCTGCTGCTATTGCTGTTAGTACGGAGAAAGCCTTGAATATTGTTGAGGATGTTGCTGCCTTTATTGTTGTCCTTGATAGCGAGGACGAGGACCATGCTGCTGGAACTGTTGGAAGTAATGGGGTTGTTGTTGTTACTGGTTGCTCTGCCTTGCTTGAGCTGGAGGCTGCTGCTGGGAGGAGGTGCCTCCAGTAGACCATCAAAAGCCAGGACAGTCACGACGAATCCTAAGATGAGGTTGGTACTAGGAGCACCATATCCCTTTGAATTCCATCAACGGCTCCTACTAGAGGGTGGTCAGGGAAGAGTCTTCAATGGTTGATCTGACTCGTATACCACCATCTGAGTATCCGAAGATGGTGGTGGCTACTAGTAGTGCTGGGGATACTGAACCAGCTCTGCATGGATATGGTGGACATGGCAGTATAAAGTAGATGTCTGGGTGGAGCAACTCCCTGGATCGACCTGTAACCTGAGACGGGGTTGAGAAACCGTTTGTGCCTCCTAGAGACACATGATATTAATCTTCAGGTTACTCAATGTCTGTGCTAACTGATCAATCTGGTTCAGGCCCTAACATTGCTTCTTCTCTATAATCTCGATTTGGTCCAACTTCTTACTGATGATGCGCATGTCGGTAGCTAAAGACTCGACAAGTGTTGCTGCTGACAACGAAGTAGAAGGACTGGCACCAACACGTGCAATCCTCTGATAGGAAACTGGCTATGGGAGGGGCTTCCCCTTAGAGTAGACTTTGTTCTGGGACATCACAATATAGTTATCTACCATCTCCTCATAGATGGGACAGACATGGTCCTTGTCCTTGGCAAAATAGAACCCTTTACACGAGGCATTTACTAGCCCCTACAGCTCTGGTGTCAGCCCATAAAAACAGATATAAACAAGGTTGGGCTTGGATATATAATGATGTGGACACCAGTCAATGAGCTCTCTGAATCAACCCAAGCCTCGTGGAACTGCTTGTTTGGGATCATGGTGAAGTTGTCGATCATATCTAGCGCTGTATTGTTCCGGCCGAGTGGATAATACTTGTTCAAGTACTCGGTCTGAAGCTTCTCCCATGTGGTAACGTACCTCCCCAAATGCTTCTGCTAGTAGGATTCTCTATCAACTAGGGAAAATGGGAAGTTAATCATCTTTAGTGTTCCCTCGTCCACAAATCTATGGTGGACGACACTGCATATCATCTCGAATTCCTGCAGATAGAGGTGCGACTCCTTAGTGTCTACCTTATGGAACTTGGGCAATAGCTGAATCGTTTGAGGGTGAAGCTCGATGTCCCAAGGATCTCCAGCAGCTGGATCCATCTATATATAAGGGTTGCACCAGGGTTGTGCAACTCCCTCATCATCCATGGCAGTCTGGTTGGCCCCTGCGGCTCCTCGGGACATCTGTCCGCCCTCCTAGAGGGGTATCTCTCCATCGACTGGTCTCTGTGACTCTGCTCTGCCTGCTCGCATCTGCGTCAGCTCTTATCTCACCTCTGCCATAAATGCTCCCGAGTCCATGATATGTCTCTACATGATCTCCAAGGAAGCTAACAACATGTTGCTGACGACAGTCTGATCCAATACGAATGTTGATCCCTGTGGTTCTCGTTGGTGTGTCCCTCACTACTGGCCATGTTTGCGGACTCTGCAAAGGTAAAAGACCCCAACTCAGGTGCTGTCAAATGAACATATAGCTGCGCTAGCCTTTACTCGGGCACCTCAGGAATGGTAGAAGGGTGGTCAAGGGGGAACAGGGTGGTAGCGAACTCGGGTTCAGAGAGCAGGTCTGAGCTCTCTAAGGCCACCTTAGATGAATGGAGAGGAGTGCTCGAAAGCGGTGCTACCGGAGGTAGCCCAAGGGACCTCCTTCCCATCATCGTGATATGAGGATTTCTGAGGATTTGATCTAGAATGCAAATAAGATAAGAAATCAAACCCATTTTTCACCGACTCAACACGAACTGATGACCATGAAAGATCAGTCATTATTCTTGACAAATTTTATTAAGGTGATAAATCAGTCTACCAGAGAGGTTAAGCGAGCTATTACGAGCCCAATTCTCCCAGGAGATTGTCCAATCTCACAACTAGTTTTTCCTAGCCAGTATGGGTCGTGAACCATTTACCAACTACCCGATCTACGCACTCTGCTAAGGATGTCCTGGATTGATTACCGGCTGGTGAAGTCCTTGCTGGAAAACAATTAATCACAAGACTAGTAGTCTGAAGAAAGATCGGGCGTGGCTCTATCCTAGTGTACGGGTCACTCTCTCGTTGTAGATAAATAAAACAAGGAGGTGGTGAGAGTCCTTAAAATAAAGATTTTTAGGTAAAGCATATTTTAGGGTCAAGTTTGCATTAGCAGACCTGCTTTATTTAATTATCATTTTATGTATTTTTCTGAAACAATGCAACACCTAACGATTTTTTTGATTTCCTTGGTTATTTTGAGTCAATTAAAATATGGGGAGGAAGTCGGAAAAGCTGATGCACGATCAAACACAATGATGCATGCAGAGATAGAAATGCGTACCTGACTCCAGCACTCCACAGGAAGGGCGATCCACGCACAAAAATAAAGATTGAAAATAAACTATCTATATGATGCACGAGGAAACGTCCTTAGATGATCAACTTCTATTACATGAAGTACAATAGATAGCTAATCCAATATAAGACCTGAGTCTGATCTTGGGGGTCACTCGATGCCCGCTACAATGGGTTCTGCTAGCGTTACTCCTCACGGCTTGTGGTATTGTATCTAGTCAAGCTAACTTTTTCTCATTTATTTTAGCTAAGTTCAATTACAATCTAAAGGAACAAATATGCAATTAGGTGTGGGGCCTTAGCTAATTACGAGCGCAAACAAGTAGAAGTCCTCAAAAGTGATAAAACCTTGTGAATCAAATAGAAATAAAAAGTGAGAAATCCATGAAAACTTGTGGTGAGGTCCCATGAGTACATCGGTACTCGGTGAAATAGACCATGAATAGTCTAGGTGTCCTAAAGTCTCAAAGTCTAAAAATTAGTACAATAATAGAAGTGTTTGCAAAAATAAATATCTATCTAACATAACTAAATACTCTCCTCCTCTACTCCTCCTCGGGTGCGGGATCGTCCAAAAGAAAACCAAAGCATCCCTTGGGCGGTTCCTCACAGAAAAAATAAAATAGAGGAATGTCAGAAATAGTTATAACAGATAAATAAGAAATTAATAAAATCTAAAATATAACTACTAAACAGTGCTTCCCGGTAATGATGCCATTCTGAAGAGAGACCGACTAACTTGGCTTAAGTAGCAAAATAAACAATGCTTCTTGTGACCCTAATCAATCAGCTAGCTCAATGAGAAAAATAGCCACTAATAAACCAAGAAATCAAATGTGAGTGGTATGCTATTTTTATTTACCTGGTATAGCCACCAGGGTCGAAGACAAGGAGCACGATTTAAAACTAAGTAGTCGAATTTCGAAAACAAACTATTTTTTAGTGGTTTTTAATTTTTCAAAATTTTAATTTTTTGAATAAAGGCGAACAAGCACAAAAAACTTAAAGCACGCACAACATTCATTTGGGATTTTTCAAACTGACAAAAAATCTCAGAAAATAAAACTAAAAATATTTTTTGGGTTTTTTAGGTTTTAAATTGTTTTTGGTAATTTTTCTAAATTTTTCCAAAAATTTTGCAATTTCATAAAAATTATATAGTGAGAAATAGGCAAAACAGTGTACAACCATAACCAAATTGCAAAGAAAAATACTTAAAATGCCATATAATCCTAGATAACAATTTTATGATAAAATATAAATAAAAATCTACCAATAGAAACTGAAAATATAATTTTTAGATTTTTTCTTTAATTTTATATGATTTTTTTAGGTTTTTAATTGTTTTGTGATTTTTAGGGTTTTTATAGTTATTTTTCAAACAAAATTAATACTGAAGGTAAAGCACCCTAAAGACAAGCACATGAATTTTCATGGAAAATTTAAACCATTTATAGAGTTTTTATATTTTTTCTGAAGCAAACAAGGCTTTTTTGTGGTTTTTGAATTTTTAATAATAGAAATGCAAGCAAATTAATCCACGAAAATGACAATAAAAACTACACACTAGTAGAAGATAATTGTAATTTTTAGGCAATTTTTAGAATTAATTTAATATTTACTAATCCAATAAAAGGTATGCAATTAAACATTGCTCACAAGGACCTCAAAGTAAACAGTTCAAGCTTCGGGACCAAACAAATAACCAACTATAAAACACATGGGTCAAACTTAAAATTTCTCCAATCAACACACGCGCGGCACATGATCCGGGCTCATAGGAGCATAAATGCAAATTCTAAAACATTCCATTCATTTCATAATAATAAAAAATATCCAATATATAAAATGCAAATGATCCCTATATGTACATGGGGACACACGTCACTACAACTCGGGAGGACCAAACTGCAAATACCAAAAATTTTGAGGTCCAAACTGTAAATGTTTTTATCTACATATTTTATTTTCTAGACAAGAGCAAAATAGGTAAACATGCAAGGGAAACTATGAAATATACCCTGAGGTATGTGAGGTTGATATGGTGGCTCTAACGACTCTGATCGCCCTCTGTAAAGTTATCTGACCGCTTAGATTCTGTTGCGGATGTACATGTCAGATGGCTCCTGCAAAGCTGATCCAATGGATGAAGGGATGGAACAGATGGACGATTAAATCTGACACAATGTCATATCTAACATCCCGCAGACTGTGATGGTCAGGCGGTGGAGATGGTGGGTCCAGACTTGATTCGAGTGTCAAGATGAATCGAGACCCAAGGGCTAGGATCGAATCCGGAGAAAAACACTTGATCGAGCATCTACAAAGGGTGTTGGAGGAACTCATGCAGTGCAAACTTCGACAGAGCGATGCTGGAGATACAGCACACCGATGAGGCTATCAAGGCATCCAACAAGATCATGGGAGAGTTCCACATCGAATGGCCGGCTCCGGTGTGGTAGATGGATGGCAGATGAGCGGGGTAAAGGTTGTCCAGCTAGAGCTATTCCGCTTAAGCAGTGGATGCTTTAGATGGACATCTAAGTGCATCCAAACCTGTAGGGTTCACTCAAGGCTTGAATACCAAGCTTCGGTCGGGGTTATTGTGCAAGGAAAATGAAGGATGTGGCGGTGGATGAGGGTTGACCTCCGACGGAAGTGGGGGATGGAGGTCTCGGCCTTAATCTTGCCCGAATGATCAAGCCTAAGTGTGGCCAGGTCATGCTAGGAGAAGTGGGGTGACTAGGAGATTTTATCTGAGCAGATGAAGGGGTGGGGAGGAGCTCAGACTCAGGTCGGAGAAAGAACTCGTGTGGCAACGAAGAAGTGAAAGATTGATCGAAAGGGAAATGCGGATGAAAGAAGCGACACCTGAGGCTACCAATGAACTTATAAGCTCCAGGCGAAGGTGGTCGATGTGGTCTTGCTTTCAACCAAGATGTTACTGGATGGAAGGCTTCACACGGTGGAGCTCCGACCACGTTATGAGCTACTAGCCTCCAGGCATCTCTGAACGATCCTAAGCTACTCCTCTAGTAGCTATCACTCTAAAGAAGGGATATAGGGGTCTATGGTGGCACGAGGGATGAGCTGAGGCATTGGAGGAGAGGAAGAGGGGATTATATAGGATGCTTAAGGGTCCAAAAAGATTGGAGCATGGAGCAGAACCCTAGGGTGATCTGACTGTGCCTAGGGATCTACGAGGATCGTGGATATTAGGTTTGTAATCGGGTGTAGGAATCAAATCCAAATGTGGTCAAGTTCGGGCCTTAGAAAATGGAGAAATGGCTCCGGTGAGAGACGTAGCGACCCAACCGGGAAGAGACCGGTGACCGATGTTAACAATCCCAGGTGGCCCAATGAGAAATCAATATTTACAAAAATACAAGAAAATTCAATAAAAAAAATAGTAAGTGATATAAATTAAAAAAGAATAAAATAGAAATTGTTTGTTACTTTATAAGGTATTTTTTGTGATTTTTAATTATTTTTATGAAAAACAAAATAGTGTATATACATTATAATTTACAAAAATTCTATTTATTTATATTTTATTTATTTAAAAAATAATGTAAGGGATACAAATAATTTTTATTTAATTTTTTATAAATTAATTAAGCGTGTAGAATAAATAGTTAATGTATTATATACATGTGTATTTTGTACAAGGAAGTGTTGGATTTTATTTAATTTTTTTGTTTTTCCTGATTTTATAATATTTTTATATTATTAACAGGGCTTTAAACAAGGTGTAAAAAGAATAAAATAATTATATTTTGTCAAAAATAAATAAATACTATCGTGTACAAGTATAGGTGATGTGTACAATACATAGTGCATCCTTATCTCTCTCTACTTATTTTGTTTGTGATCAGGTCAAGGCTTGACCCTCTCGTGGGATTTGGGGTCACTTTGTATTTATTCTAAATACATCATTTCTTTTATTTTCTGTTTATTCTTTTATTATTAGAAAAATAAATGCAAAATGTGTGATATTAACAATGACATGCAAAATGCTAAATTATAATATTTTTAGGCATTTACAGGTGGTTTTGTTAAAAAGATTTAAAATAAAATAATAAAGAATGAGAATCGTAGATTCATCAAACGTGAATGTGTAGAGATTAAGATGTGAATGTGAGATCGGATTGGAATCAGGTCATGATGAATAATGATCTATGTTTAAAAAATGACAATGAAATTAATAACGCAAAATCTAAACTATGAAAATCCTAGATGAAAAATGAGAAATAAAAATGCATCTCACCGTAAGAGCGAAGAATGTCGTGATGACCTCGACGAAGACCGACACGCTGTCACCGGACGGCTCGAAAGCTAGGCACGTCTCTACGACAAAATGGCTCTTGGAGAATAGGCTCCTCTCACCAAAAGATTGATCAAGGAGAAATGAGAGAGAACAAGCCAAATTAATAGAGAAAAAAATGAATTTGAACTTTAAAATTTGAAAGGAGAGCAAAATAAGGAAGGAAGTTAGTGGTGGATAAAATTATTTACATCATCTTTGTAATTAAGTAATTTATTATTTATTTTAATCATTTTATTAAATTAAATAGTAAATGTTTATTATTTAATTTTTTGTGTGGTTATTTAATGAAATTGATTATATACATATATAAATATCGTACATTGTATAAGGAAATTATTTTTTATGTTTTAATTTTTTTATTTTAAATAATTATTATAAATATTTGCAACTATTTACAAATACATTATGTATATAATTAAATATGGATATATACAATAAATAAATGGTAAAATTATAGAAAACACACCAAAAAACAAAACCGTCTTTCAAACCGTAACTCCAAAAATTATGAAACTACTGCCATTTTAAAGATATTTTAATTTAGAATACAATGGAAGTGAGCTTTTTTCAAGTTGAATTCATATCTATATGGAATTGGTATTTCAATTATTGCTCTTCAGCTTTTTCCGAGTGTAATTATTTTTGTTTTGTACATGATTTATTTTTCAATTATTTTTATTATTTAGAAAACATTTTTTATTTACAAATTTTATTTTGAATGTTATTTAATTTGAAGTCAAGTTATGGACAAATAAATTAGTGTAAGTTCTGTACATATATATACAGAATAAATGGAAAGGATTTAAAAAACATTTTTTTTGGATTTTCTGATTAAAGACCCTATCTCCCCCTACTTTATTCATCGTCGATCAGGTCAAGTCTTGACCTTCTTTCAACAATCGAATCAGCCTATATCTATTACATATATACAGTATTTTATTTTCTTTATTTTCCCTTTATTTCTTTTTTATTTTTTAAAGTTAAAATACTAATATATGTACAACATTTACACACAGATTCAAGTTAGTAAGAATATGGATTTACCAATATATACAAGTGTTTTACAAGAGATTTTAAGCTAAAATAAATGAATAAAGATGATGAAATGGAGATTCATCAAACATATGAATGGTAGATATTGGTCGGAGCCTCGAATAATGGAATCAATGAATGGGGGCCTGGTACGTCTAGCTCATGAGTCCAAGCCCGTGCATGTGTAGGCTCTTCGAATGTGTGATATGAAGGCTGGTTGATGTGTGCTATATTACTAGGGTCAATAAAGTCAGGAGATCATATGATGATGGCCACTCCATTTGGTTTGTTCAGTTGAACATGTTATGCCCTAAGATTAGGTCTGGATGTGTATATAGGAATTATTGTTCGATCCTAACTTGAGGTGGGGGTAAATAATTCTGCCAACCATTTGTCTCAGCAGTGGCTTGCTCTTTGAATTGTTCCTTTATTCCAGCAAGCGACCGACTATAAGGTGAGTTATCTCAAGTTGGAAGTGGGTTAGGGGTGTAAGAAGGTGAGGTAGGTGATAAGTATGAAGAAGTGGGGAAGTCAGTCAAAGTTCTGACTTCACGGGCTGGATGAGGGTATGAGGAGAAATAAGAAGGTGAAGATGATAGGATTATGGTCAAGAAAAGTGACCTGGATATGATGACCAATATTCCGACATATTGAAGAGGAATGGATGAATGTAAGCAAATCGAGGTAGAAAATATGTAAGTACACAGGATGTTGCACACAGACAGACACAAAACAAACGCAAGAGCAAACCCCAAATTCACCAACTCAACACATGAGGGACATAAAGGTTCGTTTGAATTATCTTGTCAGTTTTATTTGGTGATAAATGCAAGTCTTGAAAGATTAACGAGTTGTGAGGTGTATGTACTTCCCTAGATACTGTCTCGATTCTTACAAATAGTTGCACCTACTTTCAGCTAGTATAGGAGTAAGTGTGGATCGTATAAATATGACTATTCATTTCTTGAGGGTAGAGCCATATACGAAATCCTATAAACCTCCCACTCTACTAACGAAATCCGGACCGTTTACTGGCTACCCAAAGATCCTCACTAAAAGTGGCTAATCGTTTTTTCAGTACTCTATATGAAAATCTTGGCCTTGGCTCTATCCTAGTGTCATCTCTCTTTCACTTGCAAGTAAATCGAACAATTACAAGGTTTATCTCCCGCAGACAATGGTTAATTTTAGTCAATTTTTTGTGTCCAATTCAATTAACAGTCCCTATTTTAGAGATTAGTTGTCACTGTAATTATTCCATACAATCAATTACGTCTACCGTCCAGTCCCAATTCTTTTATCTTAGGTTAGAAAACTGAGAGAGGGAATCAAAAAAAGCCGATGCGATCAAGAAAATGATGATGAATGCTTCAGTAAGAAGACTTACAGTGCCTCCAACTCTCTACATGTGGGATGTAATACATAATTGAAATTTTACGCTATATGAAATGCACACGAGAAAATCGTTCTTAAACATTCAGTTCTATTAGCGAGTGATGAACACATTAATTTTGACTAATATCTCTGTGGTATAAGTAGGTATCATTAAGTGTGTTGTGTGGCCCTATAAAGTATGAGCACAAGAAAAAAATTTCTCTGAGAGCCGCGAGTGCATGTCTTAGTCTACGTCAAGCAAACCACACAACCACGAAGGGTCCAATGTCTTGGGTTTGGGTACATACGTGAGATTCCAAACGGAATCCATTGTAATTATGAAATTATTAAAAATTTTCAAAAATTAAAATCTTTCTCCATAAATAACTTTCTTCTTAACGTCTTAACAACTAGCTCGCTCCAAGAATCACCGGCCTCCAATGCACTTTGAGATGCGTCGACTTCTAGAAAGCCACTCCAAGTCCATCCATCCCTCGCACAAAAAGATGGAACTTTATGTCAGAGAGACAGACAGAAAAAGAAAAAAATAAGCAGAGAAATGATTGGAAAAAATGGAATAATTACAAGTCGGTTCAGGGGTCAGACAACCCAAATGAATGGAAAACCAAAACCTAATTTTCTAAAATAATCCTACATGTTTTCCTTCCCAACGACGACGCCATTTGATGAACCCAAAATTTACCCAATTTAGTTTGTTGATTTGTTGTAGTCGGGAAATCGAGATCGATCAAAAATTAACCACACTAATCGATGAATCAATGAATTAATTACTATGCGATTTTATGTATTTTTAACATGGGAAAGCCCCAAGGTCGAATCAAGGAGGAAAAGGAATGACTTCGGATCAACCTAGAAGAATTAGCTCATACTTTTCCATGCATAATATTTTGTATTTTTAATGCAATAAAAGTGCAAATGCAAAAATGCGGACGAATTAGGTTATTATGGAAATCATAAACTTATCTAAATTAAATTTAATGTTAAATTAAGACAATTTAGCCAAATTATATTTCTCCTAGAAACATGATCCAATGATGAATGCAAAATGTATTTTTTTGAATTTTTTATTTAAAATGCAATATTGAAAAAATCACATGTTTATGGGTCTATGCAATTCTTCACACAAACAGAATGCAAAATTTATGAAAGTTTTATTGAAAGTTAAACATGATGAAATGAGGCTATAGTAAATTTTTGGAATTTTCTGAAAATGTATGATTTTTTATGAGTTTTTTATTGAAAATAGAGTGACTGTGAGTATTAAAATCTAATAAATCCATGAATTCGAATTTATTTAGAAGCAAAATTATCTAAAAAAGGAGTTATAATGAGAAATACAGGAGACTTGAAATTTCACAAAAGTGATATTCATTAATTTAATTAAAAATTATTTACTGAAATGACTTAACAATTTATTTTATGGCACAAGACACGTCCAATTTTAATGAAATTTGGAAAGTAATTAAAGCACAACTAGAAGCATCATTTCTGATTTTTACATAATTTTTAGAGCAAAAAATAAGTATGTACGAATTTCAGAGCATAAATGGAAAAATAACACAGAATTTCAAACTCTGAATTTTATTAAATTATCCAATGCTCACAAAAATTCAAATAAATAGACACATGATAGAGAATTAATTGATCTTCAACAAGATATTTTTGATTAAAACAAATGATGCAATCTTGAGGTCCAAAATGATGTGTAAATGTAGGGGTGTCTTTGCAATACAGAAAAAAACAAAATGAATTGAAATATACACATTTTTTTTGCAATTAAAGAAACGTGAAGGGAAGAAAATGTAATTTTCACAAAAAAATAAATTTAAAAATAAAAGGGATCTTTGAATAATGTGGGTTCCAAGAATGGAACCCACTAGGGTACGATGAGGATGAGGACGTGGGGGTCGGCAACGAGGCGCGCAGCGCGGACGCAACAGGGGTTGCGACAAGGTCAGAGGCATGCGCTATGCACGGAGGAAGCCAATGGGCGCATACAACTGGTGCACCTGCAGTTGGCACGCACGGAGGTTGGCTGCTGGACACGGCGGCTTGCGATATGAAGATGCGCGAAAGAGGCGCAAGCGACTGGGAGAAGTGGCAGCACGAGGAGTGTGCCAATGGGTGACTTGGAGCAGCTGGAAGCACGGAGGAGGACAGCTAGGACGTGCAGTTGGTGCATGCAAGAGGGGTGCTGCGGTGGAGGCACGTGACTAGAGGGATGACGGCTGGCTAGACGCGGTGGCTTGTGGGCTGAAGATGCATGAAAGAGGCACGGGCGGAGGACATACGGCTCCAAGGGGATGAGCAGCATGGATAGTAACCAGGGGATGTGCATTGGGGCGCGGTACTCCAGATGGGGGCGTGGGATGTGGCTGCAGTGGAAGAATGACCGTAGGTGGCTGCAGTAGGAGAGGGGGTGGCGGCGAGCCATGCGTCTGTTGCTTCCTCATGTTTCTTTTTTTCTGTAAACATGAGATAAAATGTAGGGATGAAAGGAAGAGGTGGTGTTGGTGATTGTAATGGTGATTGTGATGATATGATGAAGATGAGACAACAAGAAAAAAATGTATAAATAAAATAAACTAATAAGGAAAAAGAGAGAGAATAACTTACCTGTGATTTCACTGGAGGGTGGGGCTGCGGTGTGCGGCTCCCGTCATGGCCTCAATTAGCTTAGCGAAAAGCTAAAAAGCTGTGTAGTCCCCTTGGGGTGGAAGTTTGAGGAGTGGTAGAAGATGAGGAGTTGGTGACTTTGGTGGCATGTTGGAGTAGAGAAGAAGTAAAAGGGAAAAAATAAAAAGTAAAATAAGAAGGCTACTAAAAATAATGAAGAGGAAATAAAAGTAGAAGAAAAATATTGAAAAATGGAAATAAAAAAATAATTTAAATAAATAATTAACTAAAAAACAATAGATGAATAAAAAATAATTAAATTAAATTAAATTAAATTATGAAAATAATAAAAAAGAAATGGGGTGACACGTGGCACCTCCAGGAGCTGCCACGTATCGTACATAGAAAAATAAAAAACTAAATGTTAAAAAATCAAAAAAGAAATAACAAAAGGGGTCGAATCAAAAAGTGGGCAACATGAAAGTTGCTCTTTCGACGAGATCTACAACTTTCATAAGTATCGAAAATCAAAAGAAGTCATATGTAAAAGTGTATTTTTCAGTGGTATCTTATAAGTATTAAATATCGTATTTTATATTTTACAAAATTTTTCATTTTTTAGAAAAATTAAAATAAAAGTAGAGAAAATATAAAAAATATATTTATAACATGATCTTTTTTATTTTTAAAAATTAAGAAAATATAAAGATAAAAATGAAGGGTATTTTGGTCAATATGTATTCCTCCCTTCGCATGTGCCCTAAACTGCGGGAGAAGTGGGTTCCATATTTGGAACCTATGTTCAGGTTCTATTCTATTTTTTATTTTTTTATTTTTTATGAAAATTGCAGTTTCTTCCTGTAATTTTATATATTTGCAAAAGTGCCCATGTTACATTTTTGTTAAATTTTTAATTTCTTTAGTGGAAAGACATCCCTCCATTTACGCTTTAATTTGTACTCAAGATTGCATCATTTTATTTAATCAAAAATGACATTTTGAATATCATTTAATTCTCTATCATCTATCTATTTATTCAGATTTTTGTGAGCAGTGGACAATTTTAAAAAATCAGACTTTGAATTCAGTGATATTTTGCCCATTTATGCACTAACATTAGCATATACATATTCCTTATCTAAAAATTGTGAAATAATAAGAGATGATGTGTATGGATTTGCTTTAACTACTTTCCAAATTTCATAAAAAATAGAGATGTCTTGTGCCTAAAATAAATTATTAAGTGATTTTAGTAATTGATTTTTCATTGAATCCACGAATATTATTTTTATGAATCTTCAACTATAATGGATTTATCATTTGAGATAAATTGGTTTCTGGATTATTTTAATTTTTGGATTTGTTAAAAATTAAATACTCATAGTCGCTTTATTTCCATGGAAAAATCAAAAACAAATCATAAAGTGTTAGAAAATTCCAAAATAATTATTGTAGCTTCATTTTATCATGTTTAACTTACATTTTTCATAATTTTTGCATTCTGTTTGCATGAAAAATTGCATAAAAATCCCTAAAAAGATTATATTTTTATTGTTGCATCTTAAAATCCAAAAATTCTCAAATAATACAGTTTGCATTCATCATTAGATTTGGTTTACAGGAAAAATATAAATTGGCTAAATTGGATTAATTTCACATGAAATCAATTTGCATAAATTGCTTGATTCCTTAATGACCTAATTCATCCGCATTTTTGCATTTGCATCTTATTTTATAAAAATAAAATAAAATATTCCGCTTGGAAATCCATGAGCTAATTCATCTAAATTGATCCGAAGTTGTTCCTTTTCCTCCTTGAGTCGACCCTGAGGCTTGCCCAGGTTAAAAATACATAAAAACGCACATTAATTAATTCATTGACTCAAGGATTCATGTGGCTAATTTTTGATCAATCCTGATTACCCGATTACCACAACATGACACATTTAGTGCATGGTAATTTTAGGGTTTATCAAATGATGCCATTATCGGGAATGAGCTGGAGTGGCGGGGTGAATCGGTGCATAAAGGTGGACCAGGCTCATGAAAAAATGGTGGATGAACGACAATCGAGGGAAAAAAATGGCAGTGTGATGAACGACGTGACGTGAACGAAGGAGATGAGTAGAGAAATTGGAAAGAAGATGAGACCAAGGGAAAGATAAGCAAGGAAGATGGAAGATAAGAAGGTAGAAGAGAGAGAGAGTAAGAAGTATACTTGTTGTTGATGTTCATTGAAAATTTGTCATGCTCAGAGAGCTTGACGTGGTTGTTTCCTGCGAAGAACTCGAGTGAAAAAGCTTTGAGGCTAAGCAGCTCCTCTAGGGAGTCTACTGCCAACCGTGGGTAGAGGACCAACCTCTTTCCCATTCTTATTAGCAGCAACCACCTTTTGTAGAGAAAATCACGGAGGAGCCTTCCTAGGTGTGGAAGGTAAATGGTGTGTGGTACAACCACGACCTTGCCAATCAGGGGAGTTTTTGGGGACCGTTTCTCTTACTAACATCCTCAGACTTTATACAACACAACATTTACTCCTACACCTCTTCCAACACCATATAGCTCTGGAGCCTATCAATCTCAAGAATCGAGGAAGCAACAACAACAGTCCGCTCATCGGCAGGTGTACCAATCGGGCCAACATGGCCTACATTTTCAGCATTCTACCCAGCAACAATACCATGTCCATCAGGGCCATCTTCATGTTATTTTTATGCATCTTCACAACAATATCATTCATCTTCTTATCCCATAGATTTTCAGAGGTAGATTCTTGAGGAGTTGCGTTCCTACAGGAATGAAGCACAGGATTTGAGGGTTGACCTCAAACGTCTATCTCGTTTACATAACGAGCATACTGCCTGATGAATTTTCATTTCATCACCTTTATTCTTTCATTTTGGCCTTTAAACCCTAACTAAATGCATTTAAATATCATTATTTTGTACAAATTAACATTCCCTTTTTATTGTATAATTATTATCTTAATTACATTGTTTAAAGTCAAAATAAAAGAATAAAGAAAGAAAAGAAATAAAATGAAAAGGTATTTTGTAACCATAAACCCCGAGACCAAGTTAGGAATTGATGTGGTCAATAAGGAATAAAGTAGGGGGAGATAAGGGCCAAAAGGACAATAAAAGTTCTATTCTTTTTATTCATAAATTTAATTTTGGGACCCATTTTATTCTTTATTTTCATCCAATTAATAATCTTTGTACATGAAAGTTGTACATAAAAATGTATAGAAAAATACAAAGCTGAGTTTGCACAAAATAATATACAGTATACTTTTTATACTCAAAATAAAATGCCAAAATCCAAACTTCCCAAACTCATATCTCCTCAATAAGAACTCAAAATATATTAAAATAACTTCAATTGTATATAACTTTTAATAAGTTATTTAATGAAGGTTGTTTCATTTAATTTTGAGTTAAGATACAAAAGTTAGGTTTTGGACACATATCTCATTATATAGAGGAGTAAATTATTCATTTTATTCATTCTTAATAATTTATATATTTTTATATTTTTGTAATTTTGCAAATATTATTTATATTATATGTATATATTTGTAATAGAATATAATTATAAAGAAAAAAATAAAATTGTTTATATCAATACATAGATGAAATATCTATACTTATACCTATAGAATATATACCGCTATTTATTTATATTTATAAAATACATCAGAAAATTACAATAAAAACATATTTGATTACCTAAAAATAAGATGTAATACGCTTGTAAAAAGCAACTTGTAACAAAATAAATAAACATATTAAAATACAACATAAAATAATAACAATTTGTTATTTAATAACCAAACATTAATAAAATCATTTACTATTTTTAACTAATTATTTGCAAATAAAGCTAGCTATTTTCTCCTATAGTGTCCTATGTGGACCAATCTGGAGGCTAGGACTGTTGACCACGATAAGCTGTCCTTCCCCACCTTTGACTCTTGTTAGAGCCTCGAGCACCTCATTTTCTCTGCCTCCTCCCGGTCATTCTAATTGACAAAATGCCTCGAGACCTTCATGAAAATTGATCACATCACAATCGACATCCATACCTACTCATTAGATTCCTCTGATCTTCATCGAGCCTCTCAATAATATCGATTGAAAATCAACCAAAATCGTGTCTAAAAAAACCCAAATTTTTTCCTTCATTATTGGATCCCTCTTCGAGCTCTATATTGTGTCTAGCCATGTGCTTGAGAGTTTGTCGGTGATAGAGGTGCTTTCCTCGAGGTTCAGAGCACCGTAGGAGGAGGTGAGAGGGTCCATGGCAGAGCTCCATCCTGTTATACTCCATGGTCCACCACCAAGTTCGAGTTGTGCCATTTCCTTGTTTTTCGTTAGCTTTAGTTCATATATTTTATCCTCTACCTTTTATTTTGTGTTCCAATTACTGTTTAGCCTAGGTTTAGATTTAGGTCTTGTCGGAGCTCTAGAGCTTCAGCCACTATGATTCATCATTACATCATGTATCCAATGTCTACGATCATTCCATCGTCTAGCCCCATCATTTCTCTGCATCCCTAACCCTCCGTTCAACTTTGAATCCTTCTGGATCAAAGAATCTGGTGCTCCTCTGCCACCCTTCGCCTGAGCATCATCACCCCACTCCATCTCGCATTGATTCCATTAAACAATAGCCTAGATTCTATCGCACTTGTCTACCTTTCTATCCCATATGAAGGTCTAGAGGACCTCGTCTGAGGGGTGTTTAGGTTTGTAGAGCACCTCCAGGAAGATCAAGGCTCCGGGACTCGGATGGGTCCTAGATGTTTTTGAAGACTCGACTCCCTGCATAAGACCTCACCGAGCTTGTGGAACTGCTCAACATTGAAGAAGGAGCTCGGGGAGGAGAGGATTTGATGAACGAAGCTTGGATACGGTACCTTCTTCCCTGTTATTCGAGCAAAGTAGTAGCCATCGGAGGGAGGAGAAGCTTCAATTTTCATCTCAGCCATCCAATATCTGTAACCCTCGACTATTGATGAAGGTTCACGACCAGATATCATGTATTGATCGCCGAAGTTGTATCATGCACTGTGGAGCCCCTAGGTGTGTGAGTGAAAACATTCCAACTGTCGGTTCTCACGCAAATAGGGGTGATTCGCACTCAACCCCCTCCACCTTTTTCTTATTTATTTTTAGTATTTTAATTCTTGACAGGAGTGTAAATATTTTTGTAAACATTGCATATATCCCCCATATTTTCTTCTATTTTCCCATATGTCCATGCTAGCTCTGCTCATGTGGCTTGCCATGTGAGTTGGGCATCTTGCAGTTGTAATCTCCCTAGTTTTGTATATTTATCATTAAAACACAAAATTGTATATTCAATGTTAAATTTTTGGAAAAATTTTACATGGAATATGGAACTCTTGTATATTTGCACAAATGCCTTTCAAGGGCATTTTTCTTCATTTATTTTGTGAAAAACCACACATGTGCCCCTGGAATTTGTAAAATGGTTTTAAAATGCATGTATACTTTTTTCTAATTGCAAATAGGTTACTTTCAGTACCTTGAATTTTATTTTCTTGTTTATTTTTGTTAAAAATAGCCCATGTTTGTTTTTTACTTTGTAAAAATGCACGTAAAAGACATAAATGACAAATTTTCATGCTCTAATTTTAATATGCATTTCTTTTCTCTTATGTAATTATTAAAATTCAAACAATGAACACTTTGTCCTTGTCTAATTATAAAATGCTAAAAAATATTAAAATTCCTTTCGAAAGTATAAAGAATTATATGTTATTCATTATGTCCTATGTTAACTCTAGAGTAAAAACCCCTAAAATAGAAAAATAAAATCATAAAAAATGAAAAAGCTCCATAATCTACTGAAAAAATAGGAGAAATCATAAAAAAATCCAAAGATATTTATTTTTGTTCCAATATTTTTAATATTATTATCTATCTGTTAAATTTAATTTTGATAATTTTGTACTTCATTTGCTATTTTTCTCTTTAAATCAGTTTGGCCTATGTATTTAATCGCTATTTTGGGATGTTTTTTTTTTAAAAATACATAAAAATATGCAAAAATTCTAGAAATATCACAACATGAGAAAAATATAAAGAGCCTAAAAAAATTTTTCAATGTATTTTTGGACGAGGTGTGTGTGTGTGTATATATATATATATATATGTATGTATGTATGTATGTATGTATGTATGTATGTATGTATGTATGTATGTATGTATGTATGTATGTATGTATGTATGTATGTATGTATGTATGTATGTATGTATATGTATATATATATATATATATATGTATATATATACACACACACATACCATATGCAATCTAAATGTATACATATATATTATCTTTATACTTATACTACGTAATAATATATTTTAAGTAAATATATTTTTATTTTATTTTCAAATATCAAAATAGAAATTTACAAAAATTTAAAAACTATCAAACTTAATAACAAAAAAATAGAAAATAAGTATAAACACATATACCTTATGTGTGTATCTCTACCTATTGTATATATATTATATAAATATAATATATCTTATTATTAGTAGTATCAAATTACATATATTCCACATAAAAAGATTTAGAGACAAGTATGTACATAATACACATTGCTTAGCAATAATCATAGGCTATCAAGCTTGCTCTGTGTGTTTCGACCTCAACAAGCTTACATGCTATACATTTGTGTTTGTAGAGTATAATAAATTGATCCTCACATTTGTCTATTCATTGATTATTCTTACATTGTGGGTACTTGTTGATGGACTTCGGGATTTCTCATAGTTCACCTCAGCGGCTCTCTATCTTCACACTTCGGGAGGATACTTTTTTAGACCCGCTCGAAAAGCCCTTGTCATCAAATGGTGCCACTTCCGGGGAGCAACGTAGTGTAACATGCTTTATGTTTATTTATCTTTTATTTATTCATTTATTTTTCTATCCCTTACTTGTATATACCACATTTCTTATTTTGCTTAAAAGACATTATTCGATTAATTGTGCTAATAAAACGCTTTTGTTGTGTTTGTTGCGAGGGACGGCTACACGAGGATGGCCTCTTATTAGGGTGATAAATATGTGATGAATCACTCTAAAAGAAATTAACTAAGATTAGTTCCCCAAATTTTATCATCTTGCATAATTAGCATTCAAGCATATGTAAGTAATAATAGCATTTTATCATGCATAATTGCATAAAATAAGAAGCAAAAATCCCATCCCAATTGACTTGTAAAATAAGTTAACTTCTCTTATTCTTAATTAATTAATGCTAACTCTAAATTACCTGAAACCACCTCCATTGTGTACATATTACTAACAAGAATAAATAAAAATATAAAAAATCACTAACATAAATAATTGGCAAATAAACCCAAACCCTATCAAAATTTCTTGAGTAAAACGTTGAAATCTTCCTTATGCAATGTTCGATTTGATACTACTCATTTTGAACTAGTATACATTTAATTACCTTCAAAAGAGGACCAAGTTTAAGTGAATTGGAGTTCGTATGTGAATGTTTTTTAGGCCTCTTTTGTACATTGGGTATCTTACCTGATTTGACATATTATTTTATGTATATATTTAACTCTTTTTATTTTATTTCCTTTTCATTTATTTTCTTTGAAAAAAAAAGTTTCACTAAAATTCATAAAAATCCAAACCTAAAATGAGCTTGCAGTCAGAAACTAACAGAGTATGAGTCTTCACTTACAACTTGTACATTAAGTCCTCTATATTTTATTATCCTATTTTCTTAATTATAAAAAACCAAAAAATAGAATTAATATGTAAATATTTGTCTTTGATTTTATCATATTTTCTTGTATCTTTATCTTAAATAAAAATGACAAAAAAATTACAAAATCCAAAAATCAAGATATTTTATACATATAGAGTACCATGAAAATATCACTTTGTGCAAATGACCTATTTTGGTTTCTTTTCTTCATGAAAGTTGTAAATATCATCGACACGAGCAACCTTTCTGAAGAAAAAAATTCACTTTGAGATCATTTACTATTTTTTTAGAATTTTCTTTTCTTTTAATTTATGAATTTTCGGGAGTGACACGTGGCAGCTCACGGAGCTGCGACTTGTACCCATTTTTGGATTTTTAAAATTCCATTTATTTCGTTTTAAAAAAATACAAAATACAAAATACAAATAAACGGCCACATGGCATGATCTGGGGCACCCGATCTCGGCCGATCGGACGACCCCAGTGCATCACCTTCCTCCTAACATAACTGACCATCTTTCATATCTCCTCTGCCCACGTATCCCATCTCCTCCATCATATGATCTCCTTCCTAATCTATCCACCACCATCTACGATCCCCTCAATCAAATCCCCCTCTTCCATTCTCTCCCGATCTCCAGTCGACTACTGTTGTCGCCTTTCAAAGTATGTTGCTCTGTAATAAATCCTAGCCTCCCCCCATTCGTATCCCATCACCGGATCCTTTTCCATATCCTACACCTCTACTATGCTATAAAAACCAGGACCGCTAGACCTTCATCACCATCCATTGTTATCAAGCAATAAGAGGAAGAGCCAGTGGTGACAGCCTGGTCTCCCCTCCTTCTCCGGCGAGATCCGAGCCAACAAGGCTCGTCAAAGCTCCGAGTAGGTTGCTCTGCTCCGATCGTCTTCCAAAGTCGTGCTGTTGAGCTGTGACTCCAAGCACCCTACCCTCAGCGTCTCCATTGACAACTTCGATGTCATCGTTGGCCTTCGGTCGACCTCGCCCGCTCCCAACTGCCCTTTTGCCAAGCAACATCACCTCCTCCAACCGATGATCACCATCTCCACCCTCTAGACACGCCCGCAGATCTTTGGCTGGACCACGATGCCCTCTTTACCGCATGCTCCAGCCGATTCCACCAGCCAGAGCCCCTTGCATCTGCATGCATCC
Organism: Ottelia alismoides; assembly: GCA_037367405.1. Classification (NCBI taxonomy): domain Eukaryota; kingdom Viridiplantae; phylum Streptophyta; class Magnoliopsida; order Alismatales; family Hydrocharitaceae; genus Ottelia; species Ottelia alismoides. Next base: position 213,189 of record JAZKJV010004185.1, on the reverse strand, counting down.
ACCCTTCGCTCTGACAGGATCGAGGCTCGAGACCTTCCCCGCATGCGTGGCAAGTGCATGAAGGGGACTTTTGCAAGGACACTCCCCGAAAACCAGCTGACTCGCCTCATGGTCCACATTCCCAGCCCACGTGTAGGGTACGTGAGGGCAGGAACTATTGCACCAATGCTCCCTAGAGATCAACTTATTCATCCTACCCCCTGGGGTTATTTACAACTAGCCCCCAACATTTTGCCAAATCACATCTAAGTCCAACTACCCAAGAGACATGCCTGCTTGAAATTTTGCAGTAACCTCCATGGGTTTTAGGTAATTACACTAAGTCCCTTGTTCTGTATTTGTATTTTATTATTCTATTTTGCAATAAGAACCACGTGTTTCATCTGTAATTTGAATCTCAATTTTGCTTCAATTTATTATTTAAAAATTAACATTGTGTTCTTCAACTAATTCTTTACTTTATGGCATGTGCTTCACATTTTTATTTTCTGTGGTAATTTATTAATAATTATTCTTATGGAATCTTGCTTATTTTGCCTAGTTGATGTTCGTAAATTCATAGTCAATTAACCATTGCTCGAAAAATTGTTAAACACTCAACGATCATGGAATTAGTTGTATTTCACATTGTGTTAAAAAAGAATGGTATTTTTATCATCATTTGCTCTATAAAAATCATTTTGTATATTTCAATATTTAATTTTTGATAGGTGTTAAATCTCACATTTTAGGGTTTAGAATTTTTCTAAGATAGATCACATAATGCAATATCTTAGATAATTTTATTTTTCTTAAAATAATGAGGTTTAGTATTTATTAGAATTAAGTAATGTGATTCACATTGTCTGCATTCATTCATTCATAAAATATTCATCTTGCATCAAATCCAAAAAGCTCACATAACATCTACTTCATTAGAATTATCATCTTGGCCAAGTTTTAATTTTTGGACTCTATTTAATTGAAAATCTCATTTTAGTCCCTAAAATTAGTCTACTTTTGCATTTGCATTCAAAAAGTCACACTAGAAATACCGAAAAAGCCCCTCTCGAAAACCACACATCAAATTTGATAGATATTGACCTAGGTTGTTCCTTTGCCTTCTCGAGTTACACCTTGGGACATGCCCAAGTTAAATAAACATAAAAAACACTTTGCATTAATTGACTTAATTAATAGTGGTTTATTTCTTGATTGATCTCTATTGCCCACCACAACACAAATGACACATTTAGCTTGCAAGAATCAATGAGGGTAATTTTTAATTCATCAATGGCGTAGTTATTGGGGAGGAAAACGGCTTTGGTTTTTTGTCTAAAAAAATTAGTGATAGGTTTTCTATACACTTGGGTAGTCTGACCACCAAGCCTTCATTGTAAATTTTCCATTTTTTCTCAGCATTTATTTCTTTTTCAACATTTATTTTCTGTCTTTTATTTTTGATTTATTTTGTGTCAACTCTCTTACATCTTCTATCTTATTTTTGTACGAGATACCCGGCATACTTGAAGCAGTTTTTCTATAAACTGACGCATCTCTACAGCCTGCCGAAAGACCCATAAAATTAAGATCGAGTCAAGTTGTGAGAAAGCGTAGATTTTATGAGTTATTTTTAGCATTATTTAATTATTTGTAATAGTTACATATTTATAGCGGTTTCCATTTGGAATGTGACATGTGTAACCAAGACACTTGAATTCTTTCTCTATAGTTTGTCGGATATGCTTCACTCTCTGGTGAGGGTGGGGTACTACTTGAGTGGCTCGTAGCTTAGACCTGCACTTACAACTACTAGAGCTACTAGGATTATTTACTAGTGCTTGTAGAATCTAGGACCACACTGCACTTTATTGAGACATACTTCTAGATCATTCAACTTAGTCAAAATTTACTCAATTCTTTCCAGCTAATAGAATTTTCTGCTAGGTGTGGTTTTATCATCTTGCATCTCTTATAGAATACGTTTCAATTCTTGTATTGCATCCCACATGAAGATTGCGAGGAGTCACCATCATTGTTTCTCACATGCATCAGCTTTTCTTGATTTCTCTCTCTTGTTTTGTCACTTATGATCTAAAGAAAATTGGGACTAGATGGTAGATGTGATTTCTTCTCACTAAATTATTCAATGATCGCCTAAATTAATATTGATACTGCTAAACAAGGCCAACTTTAATTACACCATAAAATCAAGAATTGTTGTGGGAGAATAATCACATCCTTGGATTATATTGTCTTGTTGAGAGAGTAAGAGACCCATACTAGGATAGAGCTAAGATCTGGAATCTTCATTCATACTACTGATTCTAAAACTGTCTAACTACTTCTCAGTGAGGTAACCATGGTATCCGTTAGCAGAGTGTGTGGTAAAAGGACAATGTGATTGGCATAATCCTTAAGTAACATAGGTAGTTGTTTTACAGTCTGTATGTACAACCATACTGGCTAAAAGTGGATGCAAGTATATGTACGAATTCAAGACAGTCTTTAGGAAAAATTTTCGACACCTAAAAGCTCGTTAATTCTTATCCAAGATTGATATTATCACCAATTAAAATTTAAAAGATAATTGGCCAAACTCTTCTAGCCTTTACTGTGTGAGTTGGAGAACATGGAGTTTGTATTGTGTTTGCATTGGTGTACGTGATCCGAGCTCAAATATCAAAACCACACACTTGTTCCATCACTCTCCCTTCTTGATTAATAAAAATTAGGGGGTTTTCTTATGAGTATATTGTGCACTTGCACACTTTTAACCAAGATACATTATGTCATCTTATCCATCTCCTTTAAAAATGATGTGACATTGGTCCGAGTACTGACCGGATTATGTCTTTTCGATCATAATCTGATCATCTTAACCCTCTTCCTCCAGACATACACCAACCGTCGCAGGAGATTCTCACCCACAGATTAATCTGATCCACTCCATAAATTCCAAACCTTTATATTTTGATCATAAAGACAATCATCCGACCGAATTCTCCACTTTTTCATATTTTCTACCTCCCCGTCCCTTTTCTACACATGATCAACTTCCATCCTGGATTGACCCATCTTATTCCTGATTTCTCATAAGAACTCATGAACCATTTGAAAAGCAATCTACTATTGGGACAAATAACTAGCAGAGACACCAACCCTAGCTGACTTCATTTTCTCATCACATTTTTTTGGGATAGGTCAAAACTTCACAAATCCATGTGTTGCCTTGACCTTCAGAAATAACATGGTGACTCAACCTAATCGGATGCAGTGCCCACACTTATCATCCATACAGGATTTACCGTAATAATCGAATCTCTATTGAACAACTAGTATACCACTCCTTCAGACAACCTCCATATACAGAGGACTGGATTGATGATATCGACATACATGAACCTTGTATGTTAACTACACCATATTAGGATTTGATCATTCAAGACCGTGAACTCTACTCAACCGTGCATTTCATGCTTGAGTCATGGTGTGCCAAGTATGCGACCTACAAATTTCCGTAGAACCCTCTTGTAGAGCAGACTTCACCCATGATTGATCATGAAAAGTTTTTAGAGGATGGAAAATTAAGATAGAGACGAGATATGTTGAGATAAATTCCCCCTAGCTCGTCGATGAAAATGGAATGTGAAATAATTGAATCTCAAGTTGAAAACCGAGAGAACACAAACTCTATACATCCTAGGGACAACTCTGACAATGACACCCTTGCATGTTGCTCCCTGGGGATAACTCTGACTCAGCACATCAAAGCCCCTCCTAAGATGTGGAAAGCATCACATCACAAAAAATCCAAAAATCCAAAAACACCCAAAAAATTGGAAAACATGAAAAAACCATAAAAATTGAAAGTGAAGAGGATTTAAAGAAATTGGATCATTCTCTGAAGGAAGCATTGGATCAAAGATTGCCTTTTGAGTTTCCCTTAATGAAGGCAATTGCACACGTCCCTGACCTTGAAATATTTATAATGAGTAAATTAATGCTGAAAAATCTGACAGGAGGAGAATAAGGACTGAAATACACATATTGTCAATGGCCACCTCTTTATTGATGACGAGAAAGACAAAGAGCCGCATAGTGAAGCAGTTGCCTAGGCTTGACTGTGAAATCAAAGAAACCACATTCACCCATGCCAAAATCGATGACTACTCACCAATCAATATCATCCCGACCATCGTGTTTGTCAAGCTCAAACTCGGACCACTAAGGAAATCAAGAGAGATCATTTAGCTGGTTGATCGATATATAAAACAGTCAAGAGGAACTATTATATTCGTCATTACATTCCAAGGGTCTTTGCTCAAGGTGAACTTCATGATCATTAACATTGAGCATCTAGGAGAATTCACCTAGTGTCTAATCATTCTAGGAAAGCCATTATTAGCCTTAGCTAACACAACTATAGAATGCGAGACTCGGGAAATCAATTTTACCTCATTGGGAGCACTTTGATCTCGTCTAGTCTTTAAGGAAACATGATATTTTAAGGCAGCCCAAGCCGTCAACAACTGTAACCGTCAAGCGTTAGAAGAGACGTACACTGCTGCTACACTTGAGAAAATGATTATTGAGTCGACCATTGGATCAGAGACTCACCCAACACTCCCATTTCCCACTACTTGCACCTCCACATGATGTAAGAATTTTACCATCTAAATGATTATTCAATCAATTTTAATGATAACATACAATCAAGTGCTCACCCTAAGTTGAACAAGACCTCCTCTGACCTCTTTGATCAATTCGATCTGACACAGGAACTCACCAATGCCCATCCTACAGAGAACACATACGCGAGATGTCTGCTAACCAAAGAAGAATATTATTATGATTATTCATCTGATGAAGACACGATTGTCAGCACCTCACCCCCAGGATTTTCATTGACGATAATGACTAAATTAAGCTATCCCATTAAACCAGTTGCTCCTTCATATAGCAGTTGTCTAGTGAGAAAAAGAAGAGTATTTATTCCTCAAGGCGTTCCCCTGAACACCTCAAGGTGTATCAATATCAATATCCTCTTCCTATTGATGCTTCAGGTTCTAGAAAATCGACTAAAAAAGTCACCTTCAACATATCGAAAAAGGACTCTTCTAATGATTCCTCATCAGGTCTGGATAAGGTGATCTTTATGATTGAGCTCAATTCGGCAGCTCTGTAGCCTCATCTAGGCAAGCAACCAAATATACACCCCGTTGGATGACTCATGCCCCTCACTACTATTCCTCGAAAGCCAACTTTCCTGGTTTCGTTAGATTTACCGGAATAATTTCTTACGATCAGACTGAGACTGGTGCTTTAGAATATTCATCATCTGAGGATGAGTCGATTGACCACAAGACTGAGCACATTTTGAGAAAGCATCTTAAAAATAAAAATGTTTGGAGTACCTCTACCTTCCAGTAATATTCTTCTGAGGATATCTCCAACTATGGTTGGGAATCATCTGCCTTATTTGCTTCATCTGCTTCTTCCCATCAATACACCTGCCAATACTATTGTTCTGATGATAATGGATGGGACTCATCTGCTCATCTTCTTTCAATCCTTATGACCTCCCGCTACAGGCTCACAAAGAGATCCAAAAACCTCCTTGATCACCAGTAACCTTTCCTACGGACCCCATCGATTCCCTTGTACTTCTTCTTCTCTACTTAGGACAAGGCCTAAGTATAGGGGGGACTGATGCCATATGTACATAACACTCTCCCCATCCACTTCTGCCCTCGACCACCCCATTTCCACCCTTCTTCCATACTTAGGCTGACTAGAGCCTAAGTATAAGGGGGGCCCAATGCCCGTCACATATACCTTTCTCATGTCCTCAACTGCCTCATTTTCTTTCTTTTATACTTAGATTGTCCTCAGCCTAAGTATAGAGGGCATGTCGGTCTCTATTTTTCCTTTTCTTTTTCACTCTTTCACTTAGCCCGAGCTCTGTATTCTCTGCGCTTCTTGTGCTCTGAGGACATAACATTCGCTAAGTATAGGGGGTGTGTGTATATACTCTGTATATATTTTACTCGTACTTTTGCATAAGTCTATATTTTATTTAGAGGGCAGGTAACTAACTTGTTAAATCTGAAAAAAAATTCCAACTAATATCATCTGTGTCCAATTGTGCGTGTTACAAATGCCTTTGAAAACTGGCTTCTTATTAATTTTTGCTAAAAAATCTTTCATTAAAAAAAGAAAAATATTTTGTTTGCATTTCACGCATCTATACTTCATCTAGCATTACATGCTTCTACATTGGTGAAAAGCCCTTGGGTTCTAAACTGAGTTATGAGCAGAAATTGAGAATGATCTGTACTTAGCCTTAATCCACCTATTTTTTAGAGGAACTTCACCGAAAAGAGGATTTTAGAAGCTGCAAGTCTTTGACTTAATTCTTCAAGTTCTGCATGACAATGTATAGACTTTGACTCTTAGTGTCTAACCTATTCGCCTCATTCTGGGTACGACTCCTGAATAGGGAATTAATCTATACTCTCATACTATGCACTTAGCTCAACTCAGACGGGGAGTTGGAAGACTGTGTGAGTCTCTTTTCTGCTAGAGTGAACATATAAAGACTAGATTACATGTTGAAATAAAGCTTCAGATGAGGGATGGACTGTTGGGCACATTTTTTTCTAGGCCCCCAAAACATGTGCAGAAAGAAAGATTCTATATTTGTAGGGGCACAATAAGATCCATGCAGAGCAACCAAAATCCAAACAAAAAGAAGCCAACTATCAAATAAATATTTGACCAAAAAGGTCCAAGCTTCGAGACAACCTACAGATCTTAGTGGAGACTTGGTTAAACCTGGTCGACTTCACAAGAAAAGGTGACTACACTGGATACCCTCGTGTTCTTTTCCACCTTCTTCTAAAAAATTCTTCCCCTTTCGATTGTGAACACAACATGATTGAACTTAGAAGAAAATATCGGATTCCTCGAGGACGAGTTAATGGAGGAAAGGTTTGCATGGTATTCCAACATTCTTGATGGGAAGAGCTAAAAACTTTCTCACAGATGATGCAATTGTTTAATGTTCATTAGATATTGCTTTGGTAAGAGGATTGATCTAAGATGACTTCTGAACCGAAAATGTTACCATGATGTGTAGAACTTGGAGGTTGTTGATTTTAAAACCATTATTCCTACGAAAGTTCCGCTAAACTAATAATCCAAAGGTCGAGTCTAGCTCCATGTTCGTTGTTTGCCCATGGTTTTAGTATGGAACCCAATCTCATTTCAACTCATTTCATTTATTTAGTTGCTTGGGGACGAGCATGGTTTAAGTATAGGGGGTTGATGAATATGTGATTCATCACTCTAAATAGAATAATTAAGTTCATTTCTCCAAAAATCATCTGCATTTTATCATTTATCTTGCATAATTAGCATTCATGCATATGTAAATAATGGTTGCACAAAATAAGAAGCCAAAAATCCCAGTCCAATTGACCAGTAAAATAAGCTAACTTCTATGATTTTTAATTAATTAATGCTAACTCCAAATCACCGAAAACCACTCCATTGTATATATACCACTAACAAAAATAAATGAAAAATACACAAAATCACCAATATAAATAATTGGCAAATAAACCCAAATCCTAATTCAAAATTTCCAAACTAAAATGTTGATATATTCCTCATACAATGTCCAATTTTATCCTACTCACTTTTTTATTAATGTACATTCAACTACCTTTAAAACAAGACCAAGTTCAAGTGATTCAGAGCTCATATGTGAAAGTTGGGTTTTGAGCTTTTTTTGTACATTATGTATCTTACATGATTTTGACCTATTATTTTTATGTACATTTGATTTCTTTTCTTTCAATTCTTTTAAATTTATTTTTTTGACAAAACTTTTACTAAAATGCACAAAAATCCAACCTAAAATTATCTTGAAGTTTAAAAAACTGACAGAGTTTGAGTCTTTACTAACAATCTGTACATCAAGTATACTATATTTTATTATCCTATTTTCTTAATTATTTAAAACCCAAAAAATATATATTAATGTGTAAATATTTTTCTTTGATTTTTTCGTATTTCCTCGTATTTTTTCTTAAATAAAAATGACAACAAATTTCAAAACTTAAAAATCAAGGTATTTTATACATAGAGTACGACAAAAAATATCACTTCATACAAAATAACATATTTTGTTTTTGTCTCTTCATGAAAGCTGTAGATCTCTTCAAGACGAGAAACTTTTGTGAAGAATTTTTTTTGATCTGAGGTCATTTACTATTTCTGTTCTATTTTTCTTTTCTTTTTAATTTGTTAATTTTGTGAGAGTGACACGTGGCCGCTCCTGAAGCCGCCACGTGCCACCCATTTTTGGGCTTGTTAGAATTCCATTGTTACCGTTTTTTTAAAATAAAAATATAATATAATATAATATAATATAATATAATATAATATAATATAATATAATATAATATAAATAATCAATGGCCACGTGACATGATCTGGGGCACCCGATCTTGACCAATTGGATGACCCCTGTGCGTCACCTTCCTCCCAATGCCTCCGACCACCTTACATATCTCCTCCACCCATGTATCCCATCTCCTCTGTCAACCGATCTCCTTCCTACTCTAGGCACTGCCATCTCTGATCCCCTTAATCAAATCCCCATCTTCAATTCTCCCCGATATCTAGTCGATTGTCGTCGCCGCCTTTTCAAGTATGGATGCGCTACAATCAATCCCAACCACCCCACTGTACGTATCCCATCACCAGATCAGATAGTTAGGACGGCTTTGTCCCTTCTCAGCCAGGTTGGGCACATTTCAGAAGAGAAGATTCGAAGGCTAGTGAATATTGTTCTTCTTCCCAATTGAGATTTCACTGATCTCCGAATCCGCGTGGACTGCATAAAGGGAAAACTGACCAAGACCTTCGAGAAAAGTGCAACTAAGTGTAATGGAACTTTGGAATGAATTCATACAGATATTTGTGGTCCACCGTGGTGAGCTTTGAATCAATGCCCCCTAAGACCCCCCAAAGAGAAGAAAGGCTAGTTCGTCAAGTCAATTTCATAGGTCTATCAGTTATCAACAACGGCTACTATTGGAAGTATGTCATTTCGAACAGACTCCCAATTCCGGTCTCTATGCCTTTATTCCAGGGATGAGTCTCCTGAGAGGCCCTTTTCCTTTTAGCAAGATCTGGAAGCGAGTAGTCTACAAGCGCCAAAGCCCAGATTGAAGCTCGCAGTCTTAGAAAGGACTAAACTTTCCATATCCGATAGGGGACTTTTTCAAGAACACGCCCCGAAGACCCGCTGCTTCACCTCTTGGTCCTCGTCCCTAGCCCACGTGCAGGGCACATGAGGGCAGGAACTATTACGCCCATGCTCCCTAGAGATCATCTTATTCATCTGACCCATGTGTTGTTTAGGTAATTACACTAATGCCCTTGTTATACATTTGCATTTTATTTTATTATTCTATTCTATAATAAGAACCACGTATTTCATTTGTATTTAAAACCATAATTTTGCATCAATTTATTATTTAAATATTATCATTATGTTCTTCAACTAATTCATTATGTTATGGCATGTACTTCACATTTTTTATATGTGGTTATTTAATAATAATTATTCTTGTGGAATCTTGCTTATTTTTCCTAGTTGATGTTCGTAAATTCATAGCTAATTAACCACTGCTTGGAAAATTACCACAAAAAATCAAGGATCATATAATTGTTGTATCTCACATTGTGCCTAAAAGAATTGTATTTTCATGCATAATTTTGTCTATAGAAATCATTTCGTGTATTTTTGATAGGTGTTAAATAACACATTTTTAGTGTTTAGATTTTTTGAGATAGATCAAATATTGACATATCTTAAATAATTTTATTTCCTGAAAATAAGTAGGTTTAATATTTATTAGAACTAAGATTTGTGATTCACATTATCTGCATTCAATAATTCATAAAATATCCATCTTACATCTAAAAATTCTTAAAAAAAATACATAGCATCTATTTCATCAGAATTAACATCTTGGCCAAGTTTTGTAAATTGGACTTCATTTAATTGAAAATCACATTTTAGTCCCTATAATTAAGCTAATTTTGCATTTGCATTAAAAATTTTCATTAAAAATACCAAAAAAATCCACCTTGAAATCCACACATCGAATTTGATAGACATTAACCTAGATTGCTCGTATGACTCCTTGAGTTCGACCCTGGGATTTGTTTAGGTTTAATAAACATAAAAACCACCTCGCATAATTTGAATTAATTAATAGTGGTTTATTTCTTGATTGATCCTTATTGTTCGCCTACAACACAAGCGATGGATTTAATTTGCGAGAATTAATGGGGTGATTTCGGATTCATCAGAGGGTGATGCAACCGAGCAATGTAGAGATTGGTCTTCATCACATGACCAATTGGAGAGGCTACAAGTATAGCAAGGAGACTAATTAGCCTAGATTTTATCTTAGATATTTTATTTATTTTTGTGTGAGAGAGGTTTATTCATTTATTCATTATAAATTGTAATAACTATGGACTTGAACACTACTATACACTACGAGGTCCATTGCGTGGATGATTGTTCACTTGGGTGCCTCGTTGATGTTTTCTCATGTTTTTATCGCTTTGTTTTCTTTGTTTCAGGATGTTTTGAGTTTTCTAACTTCCTTCTTATTATTTTGTGTGCATGGAGCCCCTAGACTATAGGTTTGCTTGTATCGGTAATTAGGTCCAAACCCGAACAAGAATTATGTGCATATAATTTATTACATTTAGATCTAGTCAAATTAATAAATGTTAGTTATTTGGACTTGAGACCGCTTGCCGAGAGAGGTTGCATATAGTGCTTGTAGGACCCACTACGGTGGGCACTAAGTGGAAGCAAATACCGTACTTTTGGTCTCATTTATGAATAAATAACATATGGTTTTTCATGATTAATAATTTCTACTTTTTAGGGTGATTTTATCGAATGCACACCTCCATGTAGATAGGTTTAAAATTTTCGTTTTGTGTACCACATGGAGAGAGCTGAGAAGTATTGTAAGTCCTCTAACTCTACATGCATCATCAGATTAGATGATGAGATTTCCATCATCAAATTGACTTGCACAACTTTTTTACTATCTCCCTTTGATTTTGAACACCTAAGACTTAAATGAAAATCTATAAAATCGATAGTGCTTATGTGCAAAATATCCAAAAAAGTGAAAACTCAAAAATCAAAAGCAAGGGGACTGCTAAATAAACTTTGACCTTAATTAAAATCTGTAATGAACTTCACTATTTTGAGTTCATAAAGCCCTCATTGTCTTCAGGTAACTTAGGAGAGGTCCAAAACCCTCCCATGAGTGAGGCACGACCACAAAGTATTAGAGCCGAAAACCTAGTCTGTAACTGCCTTGTTTATCACATGGACTTCTGAAGTAATGGTGCTTCTATCGTACATGACCGAGTAGGGTCCTATCATCGATGGTATTCCCACCATGTGTGGAACATCGACTGGGTCCTAAATACTGAGCTTTGGCCATGCCCTCACAGGTGTGTCAGTCTCATCAGTTTGTATCCAAGTAGATCCTTGCACGCTCACAGATGATTCCGTTGCGAGCGAGGTCCGAAGTAGTGGTTTCGTCTACTGGCTTACTCTATCTATTTATTTGGATGAGTAGGGATCCGAGAAGGGTTATAAGGACTTCAAAAAGTGCAGACTACAGGTTACAAATGAGGAGGACAAGTACGTGATACTTTTCCGGCAGTACTCTCACTCCTATACGGTTAGCGTGCTAAGGAATTGTTAAAAGATTTACCTGAAATAACAACTCTAAAAATGAAAAGATAAAAATAGACGATCCTTTACGACTTCAAATTGTGTTGAGTTGGTGAACCCAATTTTGTATTGTGTTTGTATGAATCTAGATTAAGTTTCAAAGATCAAGTCATGTGCACTTGCACAATTTTTGTTATATGTGTTTCCTCTTTGGTCCCCTACTCATTTCAAGCCTTTCTACTATTTACTTTTTTTCCTCATTGACCATCGTATTCTTCTTCCTACATAGATCATCTTTTTCTCCACACTATCGATCCATGGATAGTTTAGTCGGGACTATGCCAGCATATACATCAATTCCATGGACTCCGCATCGTTGATAATTTTAGGCAATTTTTCGAGAACCTGATTCAGATTGTGTGAACCGATCTACAAACTCCTCGTCTTCTTCCCACTTTTCCTTATCTCCTAATAAACCAGGACTACTCTTGCTCACTTTCGCCCATTGCGAATGTAGGCCGATTTCAGTTTACATCTTTTACTCTATTCACAACCATATAATATTGACAATGATATCAGATTTATCATTGAAGCTGGTATTCAATTTCAAGTGGTCTGATTGGGATTCTCTTACATTGTAGATAGAAGCCAGTCCCAGTCTTGGATTCCAATCTAGAACTCAAACCTAGAAATGGATCCGTAGGGAAAGGGAAAGGGGCAACAACCATGAAGGATATTAAGAATCCTTAAGCGCATCACGGAAGTGTGTCAATCACATCATATGCAATCGGGGCAACTAGTCGCACTAGTCGCTAGATGCGACGGAAATTAAAATTTTTTAACAAGTGATGAAACCACATGATCACGAGAACATTTCTCGGATCGTTTCATCAAACCGCAAAGTATAAGGAATACCTCTTGGAGCGTGGTTGTAATCGTGAGATCCCAAACAAGAGATCCTCCTGTCTTAAGTCCGATCCACGAAGAACGCACTTGCAGGCGCGATGATGAGACGCGTTCTTCCCGCAATCCTCGATGAAGATCCAAGCAATGAATCCTCTGATTTCGTCAAACGAAATCTGTCGTCTTCCTTTAAGGCAAGCATCCCCAAAGAAGAAGGAGATCCTCGAGTCGTCGAAGGCGAAGGCGTGAGAGGCTCTCCTTCTTAACACAAAGTGGACGGCCACTTCTTGGAGAAGAGAAAGAGAGAGGGTGAGAATGAGAGAGAGAGTAGTAGGTTTCTACAACTCTTGATTATGTACCATGAAAGGCTAGGTTAGCCCTCCTTTTATATTAGTTTAGGATCCAATGGATCTTAATCCATGGGACACATAGATCCAACAGCCATGGTGATCTATGTATTAATCAATGGCCAAGATTGTTGTTGGCTAAAAAAACAACAACATTAATTTATATTTAAATTAAATATATGTTGCAACAATATCAACACAATTTAATTTAACATAAATTAATTATCAAGAGATAATAATATAATAAAGGGGAGATAACCAATTTCCTCCTAAAATTGAGGGGGCGTCACCTTTGACTATGTCAATGGTGACGCCACCTCATTTGGAGGTTATTTATCTCCCTTTTATTTTTATATTATTATTTCTCAATGTATTATTAAAAATATCCACCAAATTAATTCCAAATTAATTTGTGAATATTTCCATCATGCCATTGATAAATATGTGAATCATATTCACAACCCAAACTAACTAATTTGTAAATTACATTTCCAATTAATTAATGTGAATCCAATCCACATTAATAATTAACAAATTCTATTTACAAAAATTCTCTCTCTCTTCAATATACGTATATTATAAATCATATTTATAATACACAAATATCATGGATAGTATTATCCACATTCTCTAATCCTTGATAATTAAATCCCATTTAATTATCTTTGATAATTATTCTTACAATATGAATCTCATTCATATTATGCTTGATAATTAAATTTCATTTAATCATTAAGTCCTTCTTGCTTGGATATGTAATTCATCAAATGAATTATTCTTGAACCCCTTCAAGAATAATGTGCTTTCTCCGTAGATACTTGGAGATAAGGACGGGGCGATTGTATTGTTCCATGTATAGCGACTTGGATTTGAGATCTCATCTCAAATCTAGATCTTACGGACCTCCCACAGATGCTTGATTAAATCAAGACCGCAAATCTAATCTTCTCATTGCATCTGAATCACATTCAGACTAATGTCCAAAACTTGGACCAAGATCAGATTGCTTCTCTACTGAGAGGAGTCACTAAAATCCAGACCTGTTTCGTCACTTCTTCGCAATGGAAGCGTCATGGTTATACAATCGTTTATGATCACATCGCCCTCAGGTATTCCCAATACATGTACATCTTGCATACTGGAAGACCCATGATCATCTTGAAGATTAAGATCAATTTTACACTGTCTTCTTCAGGGTTTGATCACTAAGTTTCTCAATCTTGGTCATTGGGAGTCGGTATCGATCATATGATTTCCCAAAGCATATATCATACCTTCAAATTCATGTCATGCTTCCAAAGCACGACGACCATGCATGGAATTTGATCGGTCCCAATACCTCATGAGTGAGCTCATGTCTTCCGGTTCATAAGTGAACATATATGATCCCTTTGAGAGATCGTATTGCTCATATGCCCTTATATGCACACCAGCTCGCCGGTGTATAGACCTTGGTTAGGCCATCAACCTATCGGTCTGCCAAATTTACATACTCATACATATAGCAATACATATGTCTCTGATCAGAGGATGCATGCCTATGCTATGACAGCATTCAACATAGGACTTAGGTTATCTCGATCTCGTTAAGTCAACCCATTGACCTAACTAATCTGACACCTCTGAATCTCTATTCCTATGTAGAGGACCTGCATCAAAAGGTCGGTCAGATATCAGCCTATGTGAGAAAGGATTACCATCTCCTACTCAGGCTGGAGATCATCTCTTAATAATCATTTGACAGTACTTGATGAGTCCTATATCTAATTCTTTAGATATTCATCCAAACACCAGCCTCTATGATTCATTGAATCAACAGTTGTATGATCATCGAGATGGCCATGGTACATAACCCTAATTGTACAGAGGGACCTTTTATGCAAATTATTTATTCTTCATTTCAGATCAGGGAATGATATGTGCAATAACATTTGTTGCATAATGGCTCGTCGTGGGCTCACATGTCCAACAAACCACCCCAACTAAAGCAAGGTTCCCCACAATATCAAAATTCGGTGAATGCTTAGTTGCTAACTTCCATCCAAGCCATTCAATAGCAATTGACTGAGCAAGCACTCATACAGACTACATTTCAAGACATACAGAATGACATGAGGAACAAACCAGCATGAGGAGGAAGAGATCGCAAAAGACCATGTAATGGTCCATATCAGGAAGAAGAGGAGGAAAGGAATGAGAACCCCAAACTGATACTGAAAGAAACATATAATCCTGGGGACATTCAAATGATCGAGTGGATTCACATCCCACCGATTCATGCTCACTTCGAGGAAGCCTCAGTTCCTTGCTCTTCTACTCACTTCTCATGAGAATACAAATGAGGAACCATACATTCACCTGCAGTAGTTCTCTCTCATCTAAAGGACTACCCACTACCCTAACAATACATTAGTCATAATGAAGATGACTGCATTTCCTTTCAGCCTACAGGACAATGCCTATACTGGGTGAATCATTTAGGAAAGGTCATGACGACCTGGGAGGAACTTAAATATGTGTTCCTTCACAAGTTCTACCCTATCAGTCGGTTCAAACAGATGCGAGCCAGGATCATCAACTTCTCCTAGATCATGTACAAGTCCATCCATGAAGCTTGGAAGCAATTTACAACCCTTCAGGAGAAATTCTGTCATCATGATATACCGAGGATCAGCTTGGTCCAACACTTCTTTGGGGGCCTGAATGTAGAGAGCCATGGATTGATCGATGCTCTATGTAGGGGATCCAACTTTAATAAGGATGAAGATGTAGTCTGACAAATCTTTGAAGAAATGGTTGAGGGAGAGGTTACCCTCTCTTCATCCCATATGTATCAAAGACAACCTCAAGTCTTCCACATTCCAGTCCAGATGGCAGCGCCTTGTAAGGTAGAGAGAAATGAGAGCTCCAACCACAGCATCATCGGGACCCATCTTTCTAAGGTTGACATTATCGAGAAGCGGTCATAGGATCTATAGAAGCTAGTTGTGATCGAACAGAGCACGCAACACTTGGATAAGCTAGACCAAATCACCAAGCAGTTGAAGCAGCTCGTGAGCGCCATCAGTTCATGTCATTCGGCCACACCAGCATTGGAGACTCCTGTTGAGAATAATAATGAACCATGACCTCCACAACAACCTCGATCGAGTTAGCAGCAGCCGACGATACTATGTGCATGCATCCGAGTAGGCCTTGCTGCCACAACAGACGGTGGTCTACCAGCTAGACTACCTACCATCTTCCGATCCAACATTCCCTCCACTAACCCTAATACGGGAATTCAATAGTATTTGGAGCAACGATGTGCAGGTGGCCCGTTTTGTTGGACAATCCTAGGGCTAGACACCAGCTAACCGACCGTAACACCAACCTCAATGTGGTCGCCTTGCACAGTCCTTTCAACCTCTGCCCTAGTACCATCATCACTATTATCCACAGTATCATAATAATTGGAGACATTAGCAGTCATACTAGCATTCGTCGTACCACCAGCAACAATCGTACCATCAGTATGCGGCTGGGCCTCAACAACAGCACCTTCCTCCTCCATACCAACAATATCAGCTTCTTCCTCATCAGCAACAACATCAACAATCCCAGCCTCAATCTCCCAACCAGCAAACACGACGTGGTCAGCATGCTGAAACTTCCATGGCGGTTTCTGTGAACTCGAGCCTCGATTGCTTTACCCAATACATAAAAGGCACAACAGAGATGACAAGGAAGTTGGACGACCTGAAGGCCACCAAAACTCCTATCCAGGCCCAGGTCAAAGCTAATCCTAATAATTTTAAGAGAAAAGAGCAAGTAGAATGTGATGTCCTATTTGTGCTTGTAGAGTCAGATGATTGTAATTTTTCTTTATCCAATGTTGTTATTCTCATGAGCGATAGGAACTTGCCTCCATCTACCACAATCAAAGGGAAGAATAAAGCTTCGACGGTTGAATTATTATCTTCTGCATCAATCGTTCCAACTACATGTTGGAGTGAGGAAGAAGAAGGAGAAGCCATGCCAGCTATCATCCACCACCACCTCCATCAACACAAAAGTAGAAAAATCAGAAAAATAAAAAACACTAAAAAGAAGATCGTGGTCGAAGTGAAGCCATGCCAACAATGGAGAAGCAAGCCGCAACAACCGATCTAGAGCTAGTAGACGGACAGAAGCCTACCATTTTTGCATGTCCAGGAGTAGAAGCAACGTCATCTCCAGCATGTACACCTTTTTGCAATCCATATGTACAGAATATTGTGGACAAAAATTTTATTGTAACTGTAATATTCATTTTTCTGATGCAATACAAAAGCCCAAAAAATGCAAAAAGAAAAAGTTCTTTATCTGATCCATGTGTTTTGGATATTATGAAGAATTTGACTATTGAATTACCATTAATGCAAGTCATGGAATACATGCCCGTTGTGAAGAAGGGCTTGAAGGAAACATGCACAAACTAGCACCAATTGAACCACAACAACAAACGACAACAAGTTGATAACCACATCATTACCATGGACACAGTTGCAACCATCAGCAACCTCCCTCAGAAGAAGCAATCCAAAGGAACACCTTTGATCAAATGCGAGATTTTTGACCAAGTGTTCGAGTGAACTCTGCTTGACAACAGCTCTTCCATTAAACCTCTTGCTCTCATCATTATTGTAAGAATTCAAGTTCGGTTCATTGAAGCAGACACACATGATCCTTCAGTTCACTGATCAATCCATAAAATAATCCCGAGGTCTATTTGAAGACGTTGTTGTAAAGGTGCATAACATGAAATTTCTTGTGCATTTTGTAGTCCTTTATATGGACTCTCATGTACCATTACTTCAGACCCCAATTATCTTGGGACGATCACTCTTGTGCATTGTAGATGCCATGGTTGACTATGGGTATGCGAAGATCACGTTCAGCTCGAGCAGTAATAGAGTTACCATAGACATGGTCAGTGAGCCAAAAGTCGATTTGATAAAAGTCATGTAGCACCGCCTAAAGCAGAATGTGACCTCATTGTAGAAATAAGAGATACAAAATTCTTTTTGAATGACATGGACCCTAGAAATCCTCTCTCCTAAGGAGGTCAAGAAAACACAATCGACACAAGCTCCGACTAGGAGACAGAATCCAATTGGCAGATGCACCTGTTTGATTCAGAAGATTTAAGCTAGTCCGAATATGATAAATTCATTACAGATTTGTTTGACACATTATCAGGTGAACAGCAAACCACAGCAGTGAGCAGCACCTCTAAAGTCATGGCAAATCGTCTACCTACTAGCATAGTTTCTGAAGTGACCAAGAAGCATACCAAATCAGAACCAGAATTAAACTCCCAGCATGCCTTAAGTATGCCTTCCATGCGGGTGTTGAGAATATGTATCCATTCATCATAAACAGTAGGCTGATCCTGGATCAAGAATCTTGACTTCTCGAAATTTTAGAGAAAAACCGCAAGGCACTTTGTTGGCATGTTTCAGACCTCTACGGGATAAATACTTCCCTGTGTTCACATTATATCTATTTAGAAGAAGATGCCACACCATCTTGAGAGTTTCAAAGAAGATTGAACTCAAATTTGCAGGACATGGTCATGAAAGAAATAACGAAATGGTGTGATGTAGGATTCACCTATCCCATCTTCGATTTAAAATGGGTGAGCCCTTTACATTTAGCTGATTGGTCCGGAACCTTATCCTTCTAATAGTATCGAATTAACGATTTCGTTGCAGTCAGATAAATCTGGATTGATCAAAAAATAACCACACGGATCGATGGATCGTCGAAAGAATTAGTGCGTTGTTTTATGTTTGTTTAACTGGGCAAGCCCCAGGGTCGACTCGAGGAGGCAAAGGAATAACTTTGGATCATATCAGATGAATTAGATCATGGTTAGGTTATTAAGAAAATAAACAACTGAGATAAATTTAATTTTAATGTGAAATTAACTCAAATGAGCCAAGTTAAACTTTTCCTAAAAACCTCAAACGACGAATGCATAATGTATTTTTTTAGAATTTTTGTATTTAAGACACACAAATGAAAAATGCAAACTTTTTTGCGGGTTTTTATGCAATTTTTCTTGCATAAAATGCAAAAATTATGAAAAATTTGCTGGAAGTGAAATATGATGAAATAAAGCTACACTGATATTTTTGGAATTTTATGACTGATTTTTTTATGATTTTTTTATGAAAACAGAATGATTGTTAGTATTTACTTTTTAATAAATCCAAGAAACCAAATTTTCCAGTGAGATATTTATCTCAAAAATATATTTTAATCAGGAATCCAAGAGAATTGAAATTTCTCAAAAATGATCTTCGTGGATTTAATTAAAAATCATTTACCTAAACTACTAAGGAATTTATTTTATGAAAAAGACAACTCCAATTTCAATTAAACTTGGATAGTAATTAAAGAGTCTCAGAAGCATCATGTATGATTTTTTCCATAATTTTTAGAGAAATAAATGTATCTGTTCGAATTTCAGAGCTTAAATTGGTAAAATATCACTGATTTTCAAACTCTGATTTTCAATAAATAATCTGATGCTCAAAAAATTAAATAAATAACACAAAGATAAAGATTTAAATGGTCTGTAAAATGCTATTTTTTATTAAAAAATGATGCAAGATTAATGTCCAAATTAATGATCCGAGTCAGGGGTGTCTTTGCAATACAGAAATAAAGAAAAACTGACTAAAATGTAAATAGGGATGCTTTTACAAATACACAAATATGAAAGGATATATATGCAGTTTTCCAAAAAAATAAAAAATAAAAGGAAGAAAGACCTTCGATGGTTTCTAACTTGTACCCCAAGCTAGGGTACGAAGTCGAACCTGTAGGGTCCTAGGCATGCACGACAAGGGAGCGGAGGTTCAGGGGCGGCGCGCAGTCAGCATAAGGTGCGCGAGCGGCGTACGCGGGTGGCGAAGGTCAGTCAGTGGGTGGTTGGCGTGGCGACGGGCTGAGCGGCCTAGCACGCGGAGGGGACCTTACGACCTGGCTGGCAGTTTACGGCTCCGAGGGGCGAAGGCGAGGTGGTTGGTGGGCGTTGCACCGTGCGCGGGCGGCTGGGCACCTGGCGTGGGGAGAAGGGGGTGCGGGCAGGAGACAGAGGCTGGATCAGCAGCTAGCACACATGCGTGCGTGCGGCGAGTGGCCAGGACCGTCGGTAGCAAACAGGGGCGGTGACCTTTGAGGTCTGGCATGAAGGTGCGAAGTGGCGGCGGCTCTGGCATGAGCCACGAGGGTGCAGATGACGTGACGGGGAGGCCTCACGATAAGGAATCGCGTGAGCAGGAAGGAGGTCAGGGTGACAGTTGTGCGGCACGCCGCAGCAGCAGCGGTTGCGGAGGTCCCAAGGGCTAGCGTTGGTGGGTAGTCGCAGGGCCCCTACGCGGAGGGCGGCGGTCAGATGTGTAGCCGCTGGGGGTTGACGGCAGGCGGCCGGGGGTGGAAGGCGGAGCGGTGGGACTGTGCTGCACCTTTTATTTTTTATTTTGATTTTTTTAATATTTTTTGTTTTTTTCAAACAGTGAATGGATAAGTGAAGAGCTAGATGATTAGGATGATGATGACAATTTGTGTGTTGATGTGGTTTGTGTGTGATGATATGATGATAAAACGTTGAAAAAACATTTGTTAGAAAAAAATAATAAAGGAAAAGAAAGAGAGAGAAACTTACCTGGAATTTAGCCGTGTTTTGGAGCTACGATGTGCAGTTCCTGTCATCGTCACCTGATCAGCTTCGGGCGGAATCTAAGCAAAGAAGTTGTACGATCTTCGAGAAAACTTGATGGTGGTGTGAACCACCGGATCTCGTCTTGAGGTTGTCATCTCTCAACTCGTCTCCTACAGTTGTCACCTGAAGGTTGAAGGGGCTCGACCTCACTTCTCTCGAAACGACGGATGATGAAAAATGGAGGACGAGATGTGAATATAAAGAGGAGGAGGGAGTTAGAAAAGAAGTGGAGAAGATGGAGGAATGGTGGAGGAAGTGGTGACTTGGAGTGGAGAATAAGAAAAGAAGAAGTAAAAGGGAGAAAAATAATAAAATAAAAATATAATATTATATTATATAAGTAAAATAAGTAAGCTTCTAAAAATAATAAAATAATTAAAAAAGTAATAAATAATAATAAATTCCGAAAATAAAAATGGGGTGACATGTGGCATCTCCAGGAGCTGCTACGTGTCGCTCCCAGAAAATTCAAAAATTAAATGTAAAGAAAAATAAAAAAGAATAAACAAAAGGGATTGCATAAAAAAGTGGTCAACACAAAAGTTGCTCGGCTCAACGAGATCTACAACTTTTGTGAAGGGTCAAAAATCAAATGAATTCATCCGCAAAAAGTCTATTTTTGGATAGTAACTTATAGGTATAAAATACCACATTTTTGTCTTTTGCATTTTTTGTCATTTTTAAATAAGAGAAAATAAAAATAAAAAATAAGGAAAATATGAAAGAAATATTTACAACTTAATCTATTTTTTAATTTTTAATAATTAATAAAATAAGAAGATAAAATAAAAGGGCAAAAAGGTTAATGTGTACAATATACAATAGGGGCCCAAAACTCAAGTTTTGCATACGATCTCCAATTTTAATAAAATTGGTCTCCTTTGAATGGTCTTTGAATGTATATTACTTTAGAAGTGAGTAGACCTAAATTGGACATTGTATGAGAGAGGTATGTGCATTTTAAGGTTCATAGTCTCAAACTTGGATTTGGGTTTTATTGGTAAATTTTATAAGTTAGTTTTTTTGATATTTTTTCTTTATTAGTGTTAGTAATTATAAACTATAGAGTAGATTTTATTGAATTTGGAGTTAGTATGAAATATATACAAATACAGTTTTTACAGGTGATTTTTAGTTATATACATGTGCATATTTTCAAGTGAGTTTGGCTCCTTATCTTATGCAAATATGAATGCCAAAATGCAGATATTATTCATGCATGCATGAATGCTAATTATGCAATATAAGTGGAAATATGCAGCTAATTACTCAGGAACAAAGCTCTATTTTCAACTTTTAGAGTGATGAATCATAGATTCATCAACCCTCTATACTTAAACCTTGCTCGTCCCCGAGCAATTAAAATGAAATGCAAGAGTGAAATGATTTTGGGTTACATACCAAGGTCATGAAAAAAAGTTGAAATGGAGCTTGACTCGACCTTTGGATTAATTGTGTGGCAGAACCTTATTGGGATATGAATTTAAGACCTAACAGTCTTTAAGTTCCACAAGTCTTCTATTCAAGATGCCTCAACAGTCAGGTCAGAACAAATCCTCAAATGCAAATTCTGATGACCATGAATCTTACTTGTACTGTGTAAGTGAAATATAGCTCTCCATATCAGAAATGGCAAAGAGACAGCCTCCTCTAACAAGGTAACTCTAGTTCCCAGGTCCAGTAACTCTTTCCTCGAGGAGCGGGGTATTCCCTCATAAGTTCAAGTGCAATCAGATCAAGAAGAAGGGGGGAGAGAAGAATGGATGGTAGCCGATGTACATACCTATCCTAGGGTGCTTTACCAGTGTAGCCAAGTCATCCAGCTGCAGACTTCTATGTTATGAGGTGTTGAAGCATATGTCTTGCAAACATACAGACTCTGACAGGCATTTTATTTTCAATCATGCATGTCCATTTTTTTGGAGTTCTCTCTTTTCTTTTCTTTTTTTTTATTTCCTTTTTCTTTTCTTTTTTTTTGAACTATATATAAGGTGCAGCATGTACATCAGGAGTTTTTTTCTCCTTGAGCCAGTAGACTATCCCTCTTTTGAAGCTCTATTGCAACCCACAACATCCTGTCCTTAGACGTCAACACCACCAGACTAGATTGAGATGCACTACCCTCCCTAGAGGAGGACGGATGTTTTCACCCATGTGCTACTCCAAGCTAAATGATTCTACCTCCTCACCACCTCATCATTGAAGAGCTACGTGCATGGTGCTTGTCCGAGTTAGGTCACTGTCTAAAGAATTATGCGTGTGTGCGAAACATTCTACTTAGACTAATTAAGATGACATGTGAACATAGACTTGCAGACTCAAAGAATTAAGTCACTTGACCTGGAAAAATCTTAAGTCCAGTTCCTGTAAGGTTCCTCTGAAATTAGGTAGATTAAAGTCAAATCAAATCCGTCCTCAACATCTATTCATAACTTAGTTCAGTTGCAACTAGCTTTCCACTTTGCATATGCATGATATGCAGATGAGATGTAGATGGCATGCTACAGAGATGAATGACATGCAATACTCTTTTTTTTTTAAAATGCAAGGTTGATATGCAAGAGTAAATAAGAAGCCTTTATTTTCAATATTTTTGTTTTATTTTCTGGTATACAACAATTTTTACAAGAATATTATTTATAACAATTTTTAGTTTATACAACTTGTACATAATATACATAGTATACATGAAATTGTTTTTGGTATGCATCCTATTTTACAACAAATTTTACAAAAGTATTATTTACGAAAATTTTGCAACCTCTTTTTTTATATAAGTATTATACTAGTATACATGTAAAAACTTTTTTTTCAATTTTTACCAACCCCATAATTATTGCATAATATATATACTCAAAAATACGCGAAAGTACGAGCTATGGGTAAAGTATAAGTATATATATGTAATATATACATGCTCCCTATACATAGCGTGTGCTATGTCCTCAGAGCATGAAAAGCGAGGAAAAAGACATAGTTCATGCTAAGCGTAGGAGAGGTAAAATAGAAAAATTGTATAGAAGTCGTTTCGCCCCCCCTATACTTAGGCTCTAGCAGCCTAAGTGTAGAAGAAGATCAAAAATGGGGCAGGCAATGTCAAGAGGGTAAATGGATGAGTATATACATGATGGGTATCGGTCCCTCCTATACTTAGGCTTCGGTCAGCCTAAGTATAGGATAGGAGTGGATTTGAGAACCGATGGGATCTGGAGGATGTACAATGAATGGTGAATAGATTCAGGTCACTCTCCCCCCTATACTTAGGATCTGGTCATCCTGTGCATAGCTATAAGATGAAATGATATAGAGACGAGGCGAGTGATTCGAATCACTAGGGTGGGAGGGAGAGAAAGTATATACAATGAGGTTTGAGAATATACAAGGATCAAGAAGGTTTGTGATGAACCTTCTTGCGTGAACGAGGAGATGAGGAATATACAAGTGTGTCGTTGTTGGAATCATCCTCATATGTAGTAGTGAGGTGAAGGGATAGTCCAACGAGGGTCGACACATGGCTTCTTGCTAATATACGACTTAAGAACATCCGAACTGAGCTCACTCATATAAATCACCTTATCCGGACCAGATGAGGACTCCTCACAAAATTCCTTCTTCGGTATGTTGAAGGAAACTTTCATAGTCAGTTTTCTAGAACCTAAATCATTGAGAGGGAGATGAGAGCGACACGCCTTGAGAGGTTCGGGGGAACACCTCGAGGAATCAATTCTTGACTTCCTCTCACTAGATAGCCGACAGGAAGAGGGAGTATTTTTATGTGGAGTCAATTCAGTCTTGGTTGTTTCCTTTGAAGGTCTGGGATGTGGTGTGGTGCTTACCATGGGTTCCTCATCAGACGAGTCACCATATAGATTGTAATATTCCTGAAGCATCAGCACATATCTCGGGAAGGTGCTTGTGGTCTCAGTTCACTTGGCATTATTGGGATCTTGTGTCGGATCATCAAAATGGCCAAGGCAATCAACAAAGGTTGTATCCGACTCAATGATAGCTTCTGGTCGTGAGTCCTCCTTAGAAGCTACCACGGTGGTGGTGCAAGAAGTTGATGAAGTGGAGGTGTGGGGAGTCTCAGAACCAATGGTCTTCCAGATAGTCAGTCTCTCAGGTGTAGTAGAGAGGTGGGACTCATCTACCTCTCTATGGTCACGACTGTCAGCGGATATGCGGGTCACTTAGAGTAAAGTGTATCAAAGAATGGGTGAGGTCGGAGCGCTCCCAATGCTGAAAAATCGATCTCCCGAGTCTCGTAATCTATAGTCGCCTTAGTTGAGGCTAAGAACGGCTTCTCGAGAATAATCGGAGGCTGGGTGAACTCTCCTCGGTGCTCAATGTCAATGACTGTGAAGTCTGCCTGGAGTAGAGCACCTTGGAAAGTAAAGATGGCTGAAATATTTCCTCTAGACTGTTTGATGGATCGATTAGCCAGTTGAACGATCTCTCTTGACTTTCTGATTGGCCTGAGTTTGAGCTTGTCAAACAAAGAGGTCGGGAGGATATTTATCGGAGAGTCATCATCAATTCTTGCATGGGTAAAGATAGTGTCTTTGATTTCACATTCAACCCTAGGCAACCGCTTCACTCTACGGCTCTTGGTCTTTCTCCCCATCGCCAAAGAGGTGGCCATAGATACTATGGGTCTCTCAGTCCTTGTTCTCTTAGTACCCGCCCTCTTGGGCATCAATTTACTCTTTACAAATCTCTTAAGGTCGGGGAAGTGATCTATGGCCTTTATTAAGGGAAGATTAAAAATCAATTCCTCATCAAGTGCTTCCCTAAGGGCAGGATCTAATTTTTTTAAGTCTTTTTCATTTTTAATTTTATGTGTTTTTCTGATTTTTCAATGTTTTTGGTCTTTTTGGGATTTTCGATTTTTTGGTATTTTTGATGGGAGAATGATCAGACTATGGATTGGAAGGAAAGGAATTAGTAGAAGAGGAAGGTGGAAGTGACTCCAGTTGTACATGATGTGTGGGTTCCCTAATGTTCGCTCTATTTTCAACCTCAAAACTACTCAATTATGTTTCCACTTTTATACCCAGGCTGGTAGAAAGAATGCAATATTTCCATGACCTCTCTCAACTTGTTACCAAATGATTCATTTTTCTCAATAAGTCTAGAGATGTCATCCTCCACAAAATTCTCATGACAAATCATGAGAGAGTTCTGCTCAATTGGAGGATACTGCTGAGACATTGGGGTCTCATACTCAATATACCTATACTCCTATATGTAACCCTGGGTTAAGTATGGACCATCTGAATGACATACATTGGTCGGAGCATCATATGATGGAGTTAATAAAGAGGGGACTTGTAGGTTGAATCCATGAGTCCAATCCTCTACTTGTGTAGACTCTCTAAATGGCTGGGAGGAGGGCTGGTTAATGTAAGCTTTATCACTAAAGTCAATCAAGTTAGGAAGATAATTAGGTGCATGCCTCTCCATTTGGTATGTTCGATTGACTAAGTAATTATGCTAGTCATCTGTCTCAGCAGTGGCTTGCTCTTCATATAGTTCATTGATTCTAGCAAGATCTCGAGAATAAGGATAGTCAACCCAAGATGGAAGGGTGTCCGGAGAGTTAGAATATAGAGTAGGTGAAAAATGCGAATAAGTGGAGAGGTCAGTCGAAGTTCTAAGTTCATAATCAGGTCGAGGTGGAACCGACCACGGGTAAGGGTCTCCTGTGGATGGCAGAGGATAAATGGAAGAAGGAGAAGGCAAAGATGAACGGTATATGGTCGAGGAGGAATAACCAGAGGTCTCAAGGTATGGGGACCAATATCACGACATCTTGAGGAGGAAAGGATGAATGTAAGCAGATGGAGGTCAGAAAACGTGCAATTACACAGGATAACACACATGGACAGACACAAAGACAAACACAAGAGCAAACCCCGAGTTCACACTCAACACGGTGAAGGACCCGAAACAGAGTCCGATTAATCTGGTTGATTTTATGTGTGAATTTTCAAGCAAGTAGCAAAGGTTACGTGGCCTATAGGGAAGACAACTCAAAGTCGGATGCATCTTCCCTATTTAACTTGTCGCCTAAGATATCGACGCCCTTCCTTTCTTCGCTCCTATCCCAAGTTGATGAATTCAAAGACCTGGCCCTATCTACCTGCGAAAAGGCAGAGGCTAACAAGGTTGGGACTTCACTCTGAGGGTTACTAACAACTTGTCGCAAAGCACTGCTGGTTCACCCCTATCTACCTACGAACAAGCGAAGGTTACTTGGTGCTAGTCAGTGAACCTGAAAGAATTCAACTTGTGATATTTGCTAGGACCGGTTGGTACGTGATATGGAAGGTGGGGATTCTGGCTCGGCCTTAGAGTGTGCACACACACTTTAGTCCCCTCCCTCAACTTGTAATCAAGGTCAGGGTTAATCTCTCGCAAATAAAATATCCGATTTTATTGATTTTTTTGGTCAATTTTGTTTAGAAGTCCCGATTTTAAGTTAGGTGATCACTTGATTAGTCCAACTACAAAGCACCTATCATCCAGTCCCAATTTCCTTTAGACCCAAGTTTGAAAAACCAAGGAGGAAGGAGTCGAGAAAAGCCGATGCACGATAAAAACAATGATGAATGTCAAGTAGAGAAGACTTACATTGATCCTTTCTCTTTTTATGCAGGATGCAAAACAGAATTGAAAATTTTTTACACTATATGAATGCAAGCGATGGAAAGCCGCTCCTACACAGGCAATTCTATTAGCGAGTGAAGAACAGATTAATTTTGGCTAAGATCTGCAGTCTAAGTGCGTCTTTTATCTATGAAGTGTGATCCTACAATTTTACGAGCACAAACAGTTTCTAAAGTAGCTCTAAGATCCGCAAGTGCATGTCCTATTCTATGCAAAGCAATCCACACATCACACAGGGACACATTTTTACTATGACTTATACACGCGAGAACCCAAAACGGGAACCGCTGGAAAGATGCAATTACAAGTTAATAAAAATATCTCTTCAATGATCTCCTTGGCATCTCAACAGCCGACTCGATCCACGAATAGGCGTCATCCGATGTTCTTCGAGATGCGTTAACTTCAAGAAAGCCACTCCAAGTCCACCAGACCCTCGTACTAAAAGATGGAATTTTATGTTAAAGAGATAGAAAGAGAAAACAATAAGCAGAGAAATAATTGAAAAATGGAATAATTACAAATTGGTTCGGGTGTCAGACTACCTGAATGAATGGAAAATGCAAATCTAATTTTCTAAAGTGATCCTAAGTCGTTTGCCTCTCCGGCAACGATGCCATTTGATTGGTCCAAAATCTTACCCTTTTAATATTGAATTAATGATTTCATTGTAGTCAGATAAATCCGGATCGATCAAAAAATAACCGTACGGATCGATGGATAGTAGGATGAATTAATGCACGATTTTATGTTTGTTTAACCTGGGCAAGCCCTAGGGTCGACTCAAGGAGGCAAAGGAACAACTTTGGATCAGATTAGATGAATTGGATCACAATTTTCCAAGTGAGGTTTTTTTGTAATTTTTTTATGCAATTAAAATGCCAAAAGCATAATGCACACAAGTTTGGTTATTAAGAAAATACACAACTGAGATAAATTTAATTTTAATGTGAAATTAAATCAAATAATCCAAGTTATATTTTTCTTAAAAATCTAATCCAATGGCGAATGCAAAATATATTTTTTGGAATTTTTGGATTTAAGAGACACAAATGAAAAATGCAAACTTTTTTCGGGGTTTTATGCAATTTTTCGTGTAAATAAAATGCAAAAATAATAAAAATATACTAGAAGTGAAATATGGCGAAATGAAGCTATAACAATATTTTTGAATTTTCTGATACTTTATGATTTTTTTATGAAAATAGAGTGATTGTTAGTATTTAATTTTTAATAAATCCATGAAATCAAATTTTTCATAAAGCTATTTATCTAAAAAAGATATTTTAATCAAGAATCAAGGAGAACTGAAATTTATCAAAAATGGTCTTCATGGATTTAATTAAAAAGCATTTACCTAAATCATTAAGGAATTTATTTTATGCAAAAGACAACTCCAATTTCAATGAAACTTGGATAGTAATTAAAGAGCACTTAGAGGCATCATGTACATTTTTTTCATAATTTTTGGAGCAAGAAATGTATCTGTGCAAATTTCAGAGCTTAAATTGGTAAAATATCACTAATTTTCAAACTCTGATTTTTAATAAATAATCTGATGCTAAAAACAGGTCAATAAATAGCACAAAGATAAAGATTTAAATGATCTACAAAATGCTATTTTTTATTAAAAAAATGATGCAAGATGAATGCCCAAATTAATGATTAGAGTCAGGGGTGTCTTTGCAATACAGAAACAAAGAAAAACTAACTAAAATGTAAACAGGAACGCTTTTGCAAATACACAAACATGAAAGGATATATATGCAATTTTTCCAAAAAAAAAGGAAGAAAGACCTTCGATGGTTTCTAACTTGTACCCTAAGCTAGGGTATGAAGTCGAACCTGGAGGGTCCCTGGCGTGCATGACGAGGGGGCGAAGGTTTAGGGGCGGTGCGCAGTCGGTAGGAGGTGCGCGAGCAGGGTGTGTGGGTGGCGAAGGTTGGCCGCTGGGTGGTTAGCGTAGCGGCGAGCAGAGCAGCCTAGCACGCGGAGGGGACCTCATGGCTGGCTGTCGGCCTTCGGCTCCGAGGGGCAGAGACGAGGTGGCTGGTGGGCATTCGTGCACGGGCAGCTGGGCGCCTGGTGCGGGGCAAAGGTGGTGCGGGCAGGCGACGAAGGCTGGATCAGCGGCTGGTGCACAATGTGCATGCGGCGAGTAGCCGGGACCGTCGACGGCACACGGGGGCAGCAGACTCTGAGGTTGGGGATGGTGGTGCGGAGTGGCAAAGACTCTAGCATGCACCGCGAGGGCACAGATGATGTGACGGGGAGGCCTCGTGACGAGGGGTCGCGTGAGTAGGAAGGAGGTCAGGGCGACGGTTGTGCAGCGCACCGCGACAGCAGCGTTTGCGGAGGTCCCGAGGGCTGGCGTTGCTGGGTAGTCGCGAGGCCCCTACGTGGAGGGGGGCGGTCGGATGGGTCGTCGCTGGGGGCTGATGGCAGGCGGCCAGGGGCAGAAGGCGGAGAAGCGGGACTATGCTACACTTTTTTATTTTTTTTGTATTTTAACTTTTTATATTTTTTCAAACAGTTGAATGGATAAGTGAATGGGTAGATGATTAGGATGGTGATGATGATTTATGTGTTGATGTGGTTTATGTGTGATGATATGATGATAAAATGTTGAAAAAAAATGTTAGAAAAAATAATAAAGGAAAAGAAAGAGAGAGATACTTATCTGGAATTTCATCAGGTTTTGGAGCTACGATGTGCGGCTCCTGTCATCGTCGCCTCTATCAGCTCCGGTTGGAATGAGAGCAAATAAGTTGTACGATCTTTGAGAAAACTCGTGACGGTGGTGCGAGCCATCGGATCTCGCCTTGAGGTTGTCGTCGCTCAACTCGTCTCCTACAACTGTCACATGAAGGTTGAAGGGGCTCGACCTCACTTCTCCTGAAACGGTGAATGATGAAAAATGGAGGAGGAGATGTGAATATAAAGAGGAGGAGGGAGATAGAAAAGAGGTGGAGAAGATGGAGGAATGGTGGAGGAAGTGGTGACTTGGAGTGGGGAATAAGAAAAGAAGAAGTAAAAGGGAGAAAAATAATAAAATAAAAATATAATATAATATAAGTAAAATAAGTAGGCTACTAAAAATAACAAAATAATTAAAATAGCAACAATAAAATAATAAAAAAATCAGAAAATAAAAAATGGGGTGACATGTGGCGACTCCAGAAGCTGCCACTTGTCGCTCCCAGAAAATTCAAAAATTAAATGTAAAGAAAAATAAAAAAGAAATAACAAAAGAGATTAATCAAAAAGTGGTCAACATGAAAGTTGCTTATCTCGACGAGATCTACAACTTTTGTGAAGGGTTGAAAATCAAATGAATTCATATGTACAAATTGTATTTTTGGATGGTACCTTATAGGTATAAAATATCACATTTTTATCTTTTGCATTTTTTATCATTTTGAAATAAGAGAAAAATAAAAATAAAAATAGAGAATATATGAAAGAAATATTTACAACTTAATGTATGTTTTTGGATTTTTAATAATTAAGAAAATAAAAAGATAAAATAAAAGGGCAAAAAGGTCAATATGTACAATATACAATAGGGGCCCAAAACTCAAGTTTTGCATATGATCTCCGATTTTAATGAAATTGTCTCCTTTTAAAGGTCTTTGAATGTATATTACTTTATAAGTGAGCTAAATCAGACATTGTATGAGAGAGGTATGTGCATTTTAAGGTTCATAATCTCAAACTTGGATTTGGGTTTTATTGGTCAATTTTACAAGTTAGTATTTTTTTGATATTTCTTCTTTATTAGTATTAGTAATATATATATATATATATATACTATAGAGTCGATTTTATTGAATTTGGAGTTAGTTTAAAATATATACAAATATGGTATTTACAGGTGATTGTTAGTTATATACATGTGCATATTTACGAGTTTGGCTCCTTATCTCATGCAAATATGAATGCTAAAATGCAGATAGTATTTATGCATGCATGAATGTTAATTATGCAATATAAGTGGAAATATGTAGCTAATTACTCGAAAACAAAGCTTTATTTTCAACTTTTAGAGTGATGAATCACAGATTCATCAGTAGCTCCAAAGAAATTCAGGCTCATCGTGGTTACAAATGATAAAGGAGAGGAGATTTCTACTCAGATACTGATATCCTGGTGTGTACGTGTTGACTACCACCGCCTCAATGCAGCAACAAAGAAGGACCACTTCCCCTAGCCAATCATCAATCAAATTCTAGAGAGATTAGCAGGCAAGGAGTTCTGCTTTATGGATGGGTACTCTGGGTAAAACTGAGTGGCAATTACCTCATAGGACCAAGAGAAGACTACCTACACTTGCATGTTCAACACCTACGCCTTTAGAAGAATTCCCTTTGGTCTGTGCAATGCACCTGCCACATTCTAGAGATGCATGCTTGCATTTTTTTGTTGAGATGGTTGGCCGTTTTCTTGAGGTGTTCATGGACAACTTCTCCGTATATGGTGACAGATTTGATGCCTGTCTTAAGAACCTAGATAGAGTACCTCAAAAATTCCGTGAAGTAAATCTTGTGCTATCTTGGGAAAAGAGCCACATCATGTTCACAGAAGGGATTGTGATGGATCACGTTTTTTCCAACTGTGGCATGGAAGTCGACCTGACAAAGGTGGTTGTGATTGCCAATCTAGACATACCTCACATTGTTAAGAATGCAAGGTCATTCTTGGGGCATATGGGTTTCGACAGGAGATTTATTAAAGATGTCAGCAGCATCGCCTGACCTCTCCCTAAATTACTATGCAAGGAGACTGAGTTTCATGTTGGTCAACAGGTTCTCCTTTTATTTAACCAATTAAAGGTTCTAATCAACCACACTCACATCCTACAACCACTAGATTGGTCTCTCCCTTTTGTGATCATTACAAATGAGTCAGACTTTGCAGTTGGGGTTGTTCTAGGACAACGAAAAGACAACGAGTCCTATGCTAGCAAGTCATTGGACGAAGCTCAGAGAAATTACACTATCATAGAGAAAGAATTGCTTGTTATGGTATTCTCCCTTGAGAAATTCAGATCCTATGTACTTGGATCTCAATTCACAATCTTTACTAACTGTTATGCTATTCGATACTTACTATAGAAGAAGTATGCCAAGCTTATACTAATCAAATGGATCCTTCTCCTCCAGGAGTTCGATTTGGAGATCAAATACAAGTCTGGAGTTCTGAATGTGGTAGCAGATCACCTCTCCATAATTGAACAACAAGAGCCTCCACTGAGTAGTGCACCCATCATGGACACCTTTCCTGATGGGTCAATTTTAGTCATGGATTCATTCCCTCGGTTGTTGATATTGTGAACTACCTCATTTCTGTTGTAGTCCCACAATATTAGATGAAAATAAAGAAGGAGAAATTCTTGTCCCAAATCTATTTCTACCGATGGGAAAACCCACTTTTGTTCAGGGAAGGAGTAGATTGCATTTAGTGACAGTGTATCCCTTAGGAGGAGTAACATAGTGTCCTCGAGCATGGTCACTTGCTCGAATCTGGTGGATACCACTCAAATTATTACATGTGTCCTCTAGTGGCTGACACTACTTAAGGATGTTGCAACATTTGTAAAATACTGCACTAATTATCAAAGATCGGGATGCAACCTTACAGCTAAAGATTCCATGCCCCTGAAGTTCATTCAGATTTCAGATGTATTCAATGCTTGAGGAATTGATTTCATGGGACCCTTTCCCAACGCTTAGGGATTTGAGCACATCCTTCTTGTCATTGACTACGTGAGTCACTGGGCTGAATCTATCCCTGCTCGAGCCACAAGAAACCGTACTGTTTATCAGTTTTTGAGAGAGAACATTATTTCGCGGTTCAGGAATCTGAAAATGCCGATATCAGATAGAGGTAGTCACTTCATTAACAAAGAGGTCAGAAAATTAATGAATGAGTATAACATCAACCACTGAGTCACATCTCCTTACCATCCCCAGATCGATGGTATGACGGAGTTATCAAATATAGACACCAAGACGATCCTGCATAAGCTTGTGAAGTCGGACATAAAAATTGGTCCCAACTCTTGGACTTCATCCTTTGAGCATATAGAACTGCTTACAAGTCTCCCTTAGGTATGTCACCCTATCATCTGGTATACAGAAAGCCATGCCACATGCACATGGAACTGATCCATAAATCATATGGGCAATCAATATCTACAATATGGACTCACGAAAAGTTGTTTAGAAAAGAAAAGAGTATCTGAATAAGCTCCTCAAATTCCGAGACTATGCTTATGATAACACATTGATGTACAAGGAGAAGGTTAAACACTGTCATGTTCGACATATCAGATGAAAGACCTTCAAGATTTGATAGAAAGTGTGGCTATTTGACGCAAAGTTGAAGATATTCCTAGGCAAATTAAAGAGTAAATGGACATGGCCATTTAGAGTGAAAGAGGGGCATTCCAACAGAAGCATCGCGATATCATACTTGTTAGCTGACACACAACCATTCATCGTCAACGACCAGTTACTAAAGTCGTATCTTGACCATGACACTTTCCTGTCCGTTGTCGTTTCAGTTCAAGTGATATGCGATGAAGAAGCCTCCACAACCTCAACAACTTCGAAAGATTCAGATAATGTTCCTAAAACCTTTCCCTTTGGTTTTCTTCTTTTCTTCTTTTCTGTTTTTCGGTTGTATTTCCTATTTTCTGCTTTGTTTTCCTCACTCATCACTTCTATACTTAGGATATGCTTCATACTAAGTGTAGGGGGGAGAGAAATCTACCATGTTCATTCTTTGATTCCCTCACATGTCTTCTCTCCCCTTGATACTTTCTATCTATATTTAGGGATATCTTACCTAAGTATAGGGGGAGACAGGATGAATCATTGAGTTGTTCATTCCCACCCTCGAGCCTCCCCGCTTTGTGTACAGTCTGCTATACTTAGGATTATTTGATCCAAAGTAATGGGGTGATGATCGACTTATCATTCTTTCATTCATTATTCTTTGGTCATTGTAGTATAGGATCTTTTATACTTAATGCGGGTTATGTCTTTTCTTTTCTCTTCGATCTATGAGGACATAGCTCAAGCTAAGTATACGAGGGTCATATATACTGTGTATATACTTTATCCATAATTCATACTTTTCAGATTTTCAATAAGTATAAAATGCAATTAATAGAGTGTAAAGAACATTCTGGTATAAAATACACATTAAAATTCTTCGTATACCCCGATTAATAAATCAGATAAAAATGTTTTGCAAAATGGTTTGAAACACTTTTGAAAAATCCGTTGAAAACTGTTTGGAAAATATTTTGTAAAATGTTTTCAACCTTTGTAAAAATATTTTGTTTGTAAAAATTTCTTTTCTTTGTTTGAAAGAAAATTCTTTGAAAATCTATTTGTAAATGTTTGGAAAACGATTACAAAAATATTTTGAAAAATCTATATATACTATTTGAAAAATCTTTGCAAAATGATTTTCAAATTTTGTAAAATGTTTGAAAAATTATTTGTCAAATTAGTTTGCAAAATAAAGATTTCAAAATATTTGCAAAAATCTTTTTCAAAATATTTTGAAAACTATGAACATAATTCTAAAAAATAAAGATCTTTTAAAAACCTTGTATATAAAATCTTGAAAATTCCCACAACCAATCCCCTGTAAATAACAATATGCACACCCATGTAAATATAATGGACATACTCCCTTTTTCGGAAAACCTTTTGTTTTGAAAAATCCCTAAAATTTTGCCAAAAATCCCAAAAGAATACACAATTTTTTTTCAAAAACTGCATAAAAATTTGCAAGACCTTTTCAAAATTCCATTTAAAAGTTCAAAACTAGCAAATTGCATCACAAAACTATTTTTCATGCAATCTATATAAGGATTCACATTTTTCAGAATAACTTAGACAATTGAACAAGTCCAAATACATTCTAAAGATTGGAGCTTATTAATATCAAAGGAACCGATTGAGGACTGTAAGTGGAGATATCTCATGTCACCTTGAGTTAATTCTTTAGGTTATATAAGATTATGTTCATGAGTCAATTCAATGTGCTTAACTAGGACCCTTCATATCATCAGTAAGACTCTTGAGATAGTGAATTGACAGGAAACCTCACACCTAACAGTTAGTTCAACTCAGATGAACTGTTGAAAAATCATGGAATCTAAATCAGGATGATACAAGGTCGCTTCGATAAGGGTGGCTCAGGAACCATTCTTGGGGACCGCCAACACTGGTTCTCTAACCCACTTATTTTGGTAATAATGAAATCTAAAGACTAGAGATGGATTGATATGATTCGAAAGAGGAATGGTCTACCGACGCAACTTTTTCCAAGACCCCCAAAAATGGGTGGAACAAAAAGTTGCTATATCCACTGGGGCACAAACAAGAATGCAAAAGATGTACAAAGTCGAGGAAAATATCAAAAGAAGCTTATACCAACTCCACAAAATTTTGATCTTCAGAAAGCCTACTTTTTGGTTAAGAATTTGTTACACTGACCAACTTCACAAGGGAATGAAGACTACACTGGTTCATTCCAACTTCTTTTCCCATTTTTCTAACTTCGCCTCCATTCGACTGTAAAGGCCAAGAGAACCTGCCTTAGAAAAGGAATATCTGTCTCAACGAGGACGAGTTATCAGAAGAGCGGACGCCCTGATTGTTCAACGGTTTTGTCTAGAAGATCTGAAAAAAATTCACATACATGGTTCTATCATTTCAATGTAGCAAGAGTATGTGACTGGATGATGGTTATATCCAGGCTGTGAATTGGACTGGATGATAGAAGTATGGATTCTCAGGGTTGTTATATCAAACTTCCAGACTTCCATGTGGTTCCGAACACATTCTCTGAGCACCAATGTTTGACTTTGAGACTAGTTTAAAAGTCGACAATTATTCCACGTTATTTCATTATCTTTTCTTTATTTTATTTTCTGCACTCATTGCATAAGTATTTGCTAGGGACTAGCAAAGGCAAGTATAGGGGGGTGATGAATATCCATTTCATCACCTTTATTCTTTCATTTTGGCCTTTAAACCCTAAGTGCATGTAAATATCATTA
This sequence comes from Ottelia alismoides, assembly GCA_037367405.1. Taxonomy (NCBI): domain Eukaryota; kingdom Viridiplantae; phylum Streptophyta; class Magnoliopsida; order Alismatales; family Hydrocharitaceae; genus Ottelia; species Ottelia alismoides. The sequence goes on along the minus strand of JAZKJV010004185.1, from coordinate 176,662 downwards.
ATTTGTACAAATTAACATTCATTATTTATTGTATAATTATTGTTTAAATTACATTATTTAAATTTAAAATAAAATAATAAAGAAATAAAAGAAAATATATAAATGCCGAAGATATTTTATGACCCTAAACCATGAGACCAAGCTAAGAATCGATGTGGTCGATAAGGAATAAAGTAGGGGGAGATAATGGACAAAAAAGACAATAAAAATTCTATTCTTTTTATTCATGAATAATTTATTTTGGGACCTATTTTTTCTATATTATTTATTCATCAAATTAATAAATTTTGTACATGAAAGTTATACATAAAAATGTATAGAAAAATACAAAATTAAGTTTGCACAAAAATAATATAAAGTGTACTTTTTATACTCATAATAAAAAACTAAAACCAAAACTTTCCAGACTCATATCTCCTCAATAAGAACTCAAAATGTGTCACAATCACCTTTATTGTATATAACTTTTAATGTCTATTTAATGAAGGTGGTTCCATTTAATTTGGAGTTAAGATGCAAAAGTTAGGTTTTGGACCCCTGTTGTATAATATACTTGAATAAAATATTCATTTTATTCATTATTTAATAATTTTTATAGTTTTAGATTTTTGTAATTTTACAAACATAAAATGCGAATATTATTTACACATGCGAATGTTAATTATGCAAATTATATGATTAAATGCAGATGAATTTTGGAGAATTGAGCTTAATTGAACTCGTTCAGAATGATGAATCATAGATTCATCGGTGATGGGGGTGAGGAGACGGCCACATGCATGGTACGTGGAGAGAGAGAGAGAGAGAGAAAGGTGGGGAGACCAGGAGCCATGTGGCTCTAGTGAGGTGGACCGACGAGGGGATGACATGTGTACAGTTGACCATTGACCAAGACTTAAAATGCAGAAATAAATCAATTAAAATAGAAAATAGACCCAAATGAAAAATAACCAATATGAAAAATGTGCCTCTAATTGCGATCTACAATATTCATGAAGGACTCAGATGCAAATAAAATGAAGAATGTAAGATATGCATTTTTTATGATATTATATAACATCATTTTTTGGTTTTGAAATTTTTATTTGATTTTCTATGGATAAATAAGTATAAAAAAATCAAACGTGTTATGAAATGATGCAATGGACTCAAAGGATATCTTTTTAGTTTTTTGTTAATTAAGAAATAAGTCAGAAAAACAGGGAAAGTGGATTATATACAAGTGTATGAGGTCAGTAAACTCATTTTATTTTATTTTTATGTGATTTTATTAAAATTATGACTAAAATAAAGAAATAAAAAGGAATAATCAGATTGAGTGAAATATGCACATGAAATGATAGAATCAACAGAAATGTACAACGCGTAGTTAGGTCCCAAAATCCAATTTTCACATATGGACTCTGATTCTTTTGAATTTGATTTAAATTTGTAGATGATTGAATGTGAATTGATCCAAACGTGAGTAGAGTATATTTGGACATTGTATGAGAGAGAAATATGTCTTTTGCTTGTTTGTCCTGAAACTAGGGTTTGAGATTATTTTGAATATGTATAAGTTAGCATTTTTTAGGATTTTCATTTATCAAGGTTAGTGATATGTACACAATGGAGTTGATTTCAGGTCAATTTAGCATGAATCAAGTAAAAATGTGTGAAGTTGGGGTGAAAATATGAAGATGAACATGGAGGCAAAAATGAATGCTAATTTATGCAAATTAATTATGAGTTCATAAAATAATTTTATGGAATTAACATGTAAATGATCCTAAATTTTCAGGACGAAGCTCTATTTTCAGCTAATTAAGGTGATGTATAACATATTCATCATCAAGCGAGATCCTCAACCAAAGTAGGTCGTGATTCAATCGTTGTTCGTGGTTGATTGCACTTCCTCGGCTCGTCATTGAGGTTAAGCGATGCCTAGAGTTTTTCTAAAACTCCATGGGCTTGTGATTCATCCTCTTCTTCGTCTTCGTCATTTCCCTTCCATTTACAAGTAAGGTTTCAATCTCCGTCCTTCTAAGTTTTCACCATTTTATTTACTTCATACCTCTCTTTGTTTCACGCATACGATCGCATGCTCACCTTCCCAATCCATCACTGACTCGTACGTATCACTCTAGTTCCTCTCTCTATTTCTCCATCTTCGTGAACACTTCAACCCATTCTTCCTCTTGCACGTAGAAAGAACCCAATTAGGGATATGTTCCCTCGCTTTGATCGAGCCCCATTCCACATGCAGCATATTTAATAGATTCCTTGAGGTTTGGTTTGTCTTGTTAACATCTGCAGGTGTGAGAATAAGGTTGAAGGGTCGGGAATTTGAAGCACCTCTGATCGACCCTTTTCTCTCCGATGAGGCACCATTGAAACATATTCCAGGTTGCCCATCACCCTTTTGGATTCTTTGCGAAGGTTGCTCGATCTTCAGTGTGCTTCACCATCTAAGGCAGAGTGCATGAGACTTCATCAAAGCCCGGTCCTCCTCTGCCACACACGTAGGAGCATCATTGAAGAAGGAGGAGTATCAACCATAGGATCATCCAGATACAACGATCTTGAGAGCTACTCGAAGCATCGATTCACCCATGTGCTTCAAAGCATCCGAACTTGAGTTGAGGCACCGGTAGTGACCACGTGTCCCGGACTAGAGGCACGACCTGGACCTCCATATCATGTGTACATGACACGTGGAGTGGTGACAATTGCATAAGTACATGTCGAGCTTTTTACAATTGCACTTCAGTTTAGATATCACGTGTTCTTGGGTATTTTGCACAAATATCTTGTAATATATTCCTAATTACTGATAAGTCCCTACCTTTGGTGAATCTGCAAAATATCCTAGCAGGTTTTTGTATTAACATTCTATCCCATGTTGGGGACCTACTTGTAATGGAATTTGTATTTTTAATTAAATTTTATTAGATTTATGTCCCAACATTGATTGTAGAATAACTTTTGAACCATAAATCCATTTTCAATGAAATTAATCTCGTTTTAGATGTCTTTTGATTCTCTTTTGTGTGATACAATTCATTTCCTAATTTGATCTTTTTTGCATGCATTAAATTTCAGAGAATAGAAATCACTTTTCTAGTTCATTAACTGTGCTTAAAAAATGATCTTCGTCGTATTTATTGCTCAACTCAATACACTGATTATCACTGCATCATTTCTAACCCGGTTAGGTGACTTGACTAAATCATTAGATAATGACTCCCTAATTAGATACTTAATTAAAAGCATGCTAAATAGATGATCAGATTGAGTGCTTAAAAATAAGAAGTGGTGCATTGATTCAAATGATTAACTTGAGTTTTCAATTTGACCTTTCATTGGATATACTAATTCTTATTTGTTCAAGTTATTGATTGATTTTTAATATCATGAACATTTATGATTGCTTGAGTTTTTGAGTGTGTTTGCGCATCTTGTCATTTTATGCATTGGCATCATTTTGTCATTTATTATATTTGCATAGAAAATGAAATAAAAAGAGCATGCGCTACATTTTATGCATAACCTTACTTAGGTCCACTAATTATTCACTTAATTAGATATTTAATACCTAAATAAAATCGATTAATTGTTTGTGTCCTTATGTTTGACCCTGTACTTGTATATGATAAATTAAATTGAGTTCTTTTCACGAAGATCTTACGATTCGATTCTTATTAATTGTTAATTTTTCTTATTACGATGAGTGATTCTTAAGATAGCCAATTAACGGTTAATCATTGTCTTCATATGCATACCAACTCATCGGTATATGGACCTTTGTCGGGCCTTCAACCTAATGGTCTGTCTAATGTGCTCATTCATGCATATAGATGTATATCTGTCTCTGGTAAAAGGATGTGTTCCTGGTCGTGGCAGTTATGATACATTCCTTAGTTTGTCTCAACCTCATTAAGTCAACTATTTGACTTGACTATTGTGGCTTCTCGGAACCACTGTTCTTATGCATAGGTCTGCATCAAGAATTTAGTTAGAAATCAGTTACATAGAAAGATTGCCAACTATTTCTTAAACAATAGATCATTATCGTATCCATGATATTCCATATGGCCAAGATACATAACCCTAATTGTACAAAGGAACATTAATTAAAGTGCATTTATAAACATTCGTTTTAGATTAACATGCAAAAAAACCTTTTATTACATTAATGGCTCGCTAAGAGCTTACTAGTCCAACATAAGCCATGTGTCAGAACATGTTTCCCATCATGTGAAACCATCGTGCGTGCATCATCAATCTCAAGTGTGTGATAGTGCCAACACCAACAATCCTGAAGTGATTATTGTTCACCATTTTTACTCATCCTAAATCTCCCTTTATGTAGGAGGTAAATTTCTCCCTTCTATTGACTCACATGGCGAGAAGCAAAGATATCAACCAAACACTCGGTGCCATCGCTATCTGCATGCAAGCATTACTTATGTATGATGAGAACTACATCATTCGCACCATCATCAGACACCGTTGTAGTTGTATGTTCGTCTTCGTTCTTCTTGACTTCAGCTTGTTCTCTTTTCCGGATTCAACAAACTTCCTTTCAATGGCATGGCTTCCCACAGTGAACGGTACTTTCCTCTAGACTCGGGCTTGCCCCTGGATGTCTGCCTCTCGCGTGTTCCTCCTCTGCTGCTAGACTTATCCCTTCTCTCAATTGCATACACATGTGAATAAGAGGATGGTACTTCTCCAGATGATCGACATCTGATCTTCACATTCAGTAGAATGTTCTTGACCATAGACATGGTCATCTTCCCATCCATATCGGAATTGCTCACAGTGACCACCAACATCTCCTAGCTATTTGCAGAAATCTTAGTAGAAGCAGTGCATGTAGCACATCATCTAGCGTCATGCTCATTGAGCTCAATTGGCTGATAAGGCTTTGGAACTCGTTCATATGCTCTGCAATGTTTTGTCGCATCCTTGTACTTTAGATTTACCAACTTCCATATTAAGAATGCTTTGTTTGTGACGATCTTTTACTCGTATAGTTCCATTAGCTTCTCACATAGTTTTTTAGCACTTGTCTCCTTTGCAACATGGTTGACGACGAACAAGTCCCACCACTTCTTCATAGTCCCAACGACTTTCCTATTTGGCTTCAACCATTCTCTAGAGGACATATCTTGTGGCATAGATGTATCATTCTCCATAGGATCATATAGATCCTTGAAATACAAAATGCCATGCATCTTGGCTTTCCAGATCTGATAGTTGTTTCTTGTCAACCCAATCATCGTCCCTTCCTTATTTTTTCCATCTCTCCAACCTAATGACTTCTATACCACTTGCTGGGATTAGAACTGGGCATGGGCATTGTTTGGGCCAACCCAAACATCCCACCCAAACAGTTACAAAATGGTTAAATGGATTGCATTATTTGGATTTTGAGTTGAATTGGACCTGACTCATAATATTTGTTTGATTAATGTGTTGATTGATGGGTCTAAGGTAATGCACTCGACCCACCCAAAATATCTGAATTGAAAATCGGGTTGATCGTTGAAATACCCATTTAAAAAAGTTAAAAAACCCTTGTGCATTTCAGTACTCGCCCCCTTCATCTTAGACATCCTCTATACAATGTGGCTACAACCGCTCTCCAGTCCCTGCCCCAATTTTTCAAAGGTGAAACCAACATGGAGGGGGGTAATGTTGGCGCATCTCATCAAATTCATCATCATCATCATCATAATATATGAAGGACATTGTTGATGGCATTCAAATTTATTTCTATATTTATCATTTAAGAAACTCTCCAGTCAATTCAATACAATTAGAAATACATAATCCATTGCAGTCGCAATAAGTTGCAAACTTGAGTTGATTATTGGAGTCCCCCTCAATAATGGGGGGTCTTAGTCGGAGGACTAAGGAGCGGGGCTAGGGGTGGGTATTTGACTGGTTTGGGTGGGTCCGGGTTATTTGGTTTGGGTTGAATTCGATTTGGGTTTGAATAATGACACTCATCACCCAACCAAATTAGGTTGGGTTGAGATGTTTGGGTGACCGATTTGGGCCGATTGGGTTGGGTGAAAATCAAATTACCCATATCGAAAATCTTATTAACTGAAGGATAAATAATGATGGGGCTATTGATGTATGAAAAATATGTCAAAGTAAACATGTATTAAGCTTAATAGAGAAGAAGAAGGTTGGAGGAATATGTTCAACATGGATGAAGAAGGTTGGGATATGTTCAAGTTGTTATAGAGTTGTTCAGTTAAGATTATGTGATTTTCAAGAATAATTTATGTCACCTGAAGTGGATATGGATTGGAGCATAGTTGTATGATAATAAGACATGCTCTCAGTTGTTTATAGTACGCCGTCATATTAAGGATGATACGTTGAGTGCAACACATAATAACAACTGGAATAATGTGTAGTGAGACAATATTGTTAACAAGTTCATAACTTGGATTGGACAATTCGAGTTGTACATTACAAATATATAAGAGTTTAGAATTATTGATATTATATATTAAGTATATATTAGTTGGATTGGGTGGGATTAAACTTTTTGTCATCCAAAGAAATAGTTTGGATTATTTGGGTGGGTTGGGTTGAAGACATTAGACCCACCAATCGATCAAATACCCATTGAAGGAATATGGTTTGGGTCCAACCCAACCCAAAAATCAAATGACCCAAATCATTTTGACCCATTTTCAATGATTTGGTTGGGTTATACGGGTGGACCCATATAGTGACCACCCCTAAGCGAGGCACATATCTCTTTCAGGTCTATCCCTTTCTCTGAGAGTGAGAAGGATCGAGTCCCCGGCAGAGCAAGCGAGCTTATAGTTGCAACACTACTCATGGTTGTAGTTGTGGAAAAGAAATATGCAACCCATAGCTACTTGCAGGAAAATCTTCCATGCTTCTACCCTTATAGTCTACTTTTGATAAAAATTTATCTTTGTGTATGAGGTTTTTTGTTGGATTTTCTTGTCGTAACTATTAACAAACATCTTGTAATGAAAATAAATAAAAAATTGATTTCCATGTCTTTGTGATTGTGGTTTTTGTATGATGTTTCCTGGTTAAAATTTTCAAAGTTTGGTTTTGTCCCAATATAATCAACATAAATGAAAGACCCGAATAGCCTCATCCAATTTAATTTGGTTGGGTTATGGGTGGCCATTATCTTACTCCAAACTGAACTCAAAATGAATTATATTGATCCATACCACCCAACTCGATCGAATGCCTATCTTGTTGGACATGCGAGCCCACAGCGAACCATTATGCATTAAATGTCATTGCAAATATCATTTCCTGATTTGAAATGAAGAATATCTAATTTGCATAACATGTCCCTTAGTACAATTAGGGTTATGTACCATGGCCATGTTAATAATAATACAACTTTCAACTATTGAATCATAGAGGCTGGTGCTTGGATTAATATCTAAAGGGTTATATTGAGGACTCATCCAGCATCGTCAAATGATTGTTATGATAAGATCTCCAGCCTGAGTAGGAGATGGCAATCCTTTCTCAGCTAGGTTGATATCTGACTGACCTCTTGATGCAGGTCCTCTGCATAGGAATAAAGATTCAGAGGTGTTAGATTTGTTAGGTCAAAGAGTTGACTTAAGGAGATCGAGATAACCAAAGTCCTATATCGTATGTTGTCACGATATAGGCATACATCCTCTGATCGGAGACAGATGTGTTACTATATGTCTGAGTATGTACATTTGGCAGACCAATAGGTTGATGACCTAATCAAGGTCTATACATCGATGCGCTGGTGTGCATGTAAGGGCATATGAGTAATACGATCTCTTAAAGGGATCATACAGATTCAATTACTGAATTGGAAGACATGAGCTCACTAATGAGATATTGGGAAGAATCAAATTCCTTGCACGGTCGTCTTGCTTTGAAAGCTTGACTGAATTTGTAGGTTTGATATATACTCTTGGAAAGTATATGATCAAGACCTAGGTATGATATATGCTTTTGGAAAGTATATGATCGATATCGACTCCCAATGATTAAATGAGAAGCTTATTGATAAAACCCTAAAGTAGACAATGTTAAATAGATCTTATACTTCAGGTTTATTTTGAGTCTTCCAGTATGCAGGATGTACATGTATTGGGAATACTTGAGGGTGATGTGATCATAAACGATCGTATAACCATGACGCTTCCATTTCCAGGGAGTGATGAAACAGGTCTGGATTTTAGTGACCCTCTCAATAGAGAAGTAATCTAATCTTGGTTCAATTGTTGGACACTGATCTGAATCTGATTCAGATGCAACGAGAAGATTAGATTTGCGGTCTTGATTTAATCAAGCATCTATGGGAGGCCTGAGATCTAGATTTGAGATATGATCTCAATATCCAAGTCACTATACGTGGAACAATACAGTCGCCATGTCCTTATCTCCAAGTACCTGTGGAGAAAGTGCATTATCCTTGAAAAGAGTTCATGGATAATTTCATTGTTGATATGTGTATTCGAGCACTAAGAAATTTGATAATTAAATGTGATTTAATTATCATGAATAATATGAATTTGATTCATATTATAAGATGAGTTATCTAAGATAATTAAATGTGATTTAGTTATCAAAGATGTGAATAATGTGAATGTGATTCATATTCTTTGGGAACACGAGAATGGAGATACAAGATGATTAAATGTGATTTAATTACCATGGATATGAATAATGTGGATAACACTATCCATATTAATCATACATTATAAATGTGATTTATAGTATATAAGAGAGAGATATTTTTAATTTACATTTGTTAATTAAATGTTGATGTGAATTTGATTAGCATTGGACAGTTAATTGAAAATGTATTCAGATTTTATTTTGGATTGTGAATGTGATTCATAATTTTCTAATGGCAAGATTGCAATGTTGAAAAAATAATTATGAATTATTTTTGTAGAATAATTTACAACAAGTGTTGTTGGAAATCTTGGAGATTTCCATGGAATAATGTAATCTCATGAGATTACATGAGATTGCCACCAACATATGGAAGGAGGCAATCTTCATTCCATAATCTCCATGTTTGATTGATTTAGTTTTAGGATTGAAATATATTGATTTATCAATATATATTTAATCTAATTAAATTAGTTGTTGTCGGTTTTTTACCAACAAAATCTTGGCCATTAAAAGAGACACAAATCAATGTAAGCCATTGGATTTGTGTTGTCCATGGATTGAGATCCATGGATTCCAAAATATTATAAAAGGAGAGGCACCCCTTGCTCTTCTTGGTTACAACAACACAGTGAGAATATAAGTCTCTCTCTCTCTCTCATTCTCTACATGCCCTCTCTCTCTCTCATATGATCATCCACCATGGATGCCCTGGAGAGAGTCTCCATCGCCGCAGCGTCATCGTTATGTTGCCCGATCGTTTGCTCGTGGATCTTCGTCTCCTTCGGTGCATCTCGCTCGTGAAGAAGACGTCGTACTCGTGGGACGAGATTAGGAGATCCGTTGCTTGGATCATCAACATGGATTGCGAGAAACATATGTTTCATCAACACGCTTGCAAGCATCTCCTCCGTCGGATCGGACTTGAAACAGGAGGTCTCTTCGTTTAGAGACTCGATCGCAACCACGCTTCAAGAGGTAATCCTATTACTTGTTTGTGGTTTAGACAAAATGATACAAGAAGTGTTCTTGGATCATGTGGTTTCGTCGCATGTTTTTTTTAATTTCCGCTGCCTCGAGCCACTGGTGCGACTAGTCGCTCACAATCGCATATGATGCGATCCTCACGCTTCCGTGATGCGTTTAAGGATCTCGCTATATCCTTCATAGCCCTAGTTAGATCATGAGTAACCCTTAATACAGAAGCGCATGAGACATAATCAAAGATCTCTAACAAAGATAAATGACAACAACAAATAGATTTCACGAGCAATATGAGTAAATAAATCACAAACAACAAGCAACTGCAAACACACACTGATTTTAATATGGAAGCCCCTAAAATGTAAGTTGGAAACCATGGGCATTCTAGACCCAAAATCACCACTACAGTTGATGATATGTTTGTTCTCTCAAGAGGCCACACAAGCCAAGGCCTCTTGTTTGTGTATCAACCAAGGGCAAGGAATACTACCAAACAATGATAACACGAGGAGAAGGAAAAGAAATCACTGAAATGGGAACCAAATCTGCCACCCTCTACTGAAGAGAGCCCCACCTTTGCATCTTCTTGTCTCTTCTACGCTCTTGTACGAGCCATGCACCATTTGATGAGGAGGAAATCACCAGAGATCTTCACTGGGCTGGCACACAGATGTTAACGTGGATTTCGGGCACACGAACTTGTTGTCCTAAAGTTTCCTTTGTTGTGTTTCTCTCTCCAACAACATAGTTCGACCCTATTGATAGCACAACATAAGGTGGAGTGACTCACAATACAAGCGAGACCCTTTAAAAGTGCTGGAAACTAATGTTCGTACATGTAGTCAACCACATACCACGACTCGAACACCATATCATGTCACCTACTACGCTTCCTGTGGTGCACATGCTATGGCCTGAACACCGTGGCATGTCACATATTGTGCTTCATGGGATCATCAAAAATGAACATGGATATAAAACGATTATGAATCGGATAAAGATATAATTTAACTAAAATATATACGTACAGGATGGTTTTGCACATAAAGTAGATATACTAAATATAATCATCTTATGATAAATATATTAATGGCGGTGAATATTATCATAAAAAATTGTTAACCGTAGTTGTAAATAACTCTACGTCTACATTTAGTACTAAAATGGACATACTAATATGAATGCTAATATTCACAGATGTCGAACTGATATCCGTATCCACGTCAACTTTAAACGAATATGAATGTCAATATATATATATATATATATATATATATATATATATATGAGGTTAATGGGGCTGCCCCCAGGGAGTAGCCAACTTGGCTACTCCCACCCCTATTTTCCCCTCATTTTTAAATTTTTTTGAAAAATAAAAATTTGTATAATCATCATTATATCCCTCTCACATTCTATTAAAATTTCGTCAGAAACAGAGACTCCTACGACCTCCATCCAAACATGGTCGATTTAAAAAATCCTGCGACCGTTAAAAAAATGACGTCTGGATGGAGGGCTTAGGAGTCTTTGTTTTTGACGAAATTTTAATAGAATGTGAGAGGGATATAATGATGAATATACAAATTTTTATTTTCCAAAAAAAAATAAAAAATGAGGGGAAAATAGGGGTGGGAGTAGCCAAGTTGGCTACTCCCTGGGGGCAGCCCCATTTTACCCTATATATATATATATATAACGAATATGATAACGGATTCAATACGAATATATTCACATTCATTTCATCCCAACCTGTTGTGGTGTGGTGCACATCCTATACCTGATGTAGCATCACCATTGCATCTGCACTTGCTGCAACACATATGCTGTGGCTGATACTACTGCATTGCACCTATTACGACACACCTTGTTGCACCTGATGTGCCTTCACCATGGGCTGGGACCATAGTATGTCACCTACTACCAACACCGCTCTCATGCTTGTAGATTCTCCATGAAAAGAACCCCCTCTTCGGAAGTAAACAAGTTCTTCTACTATGCCTTTTGTCAGGATATTCTCTCCTCCTCCATGTCGATGGGCTTATCTTCATCTTATTCAATAGGAACCACGGTGCAGTGCTTCCTTGAAATAATCTCTACAAGTCAATGCGATTATGTAATATCTACTCGATGATTCTATTCTCGACTTAACTTATCTTTCGTATTTTTAGTCTACGATAGTTGTTGATGAATGAACTAACATTTTTTACAGGAGAAAGAAAAAAATGTTCTATTAGAATGAATTTGTTTACGTGGAGATTACGAGATTAACTCATGATACACTCATATTGACAATCCAACTGTCATAGGCAGTTAAGATCACTTGTAATTATAGCATATCATTCGAACAACATAATAATGCATTTTGCCTAGTTTCTATTATTTTTGCAAAGTGGACGTGGAAGAGAAGGCTCCGCACGTGCCAGCCCACGAGTAATAATCTCTTCCCCACTTCCCTCTCTATTTACGGCCCTGGCTCGCGCCTCTCCCCGTTCCCTCTTTCTCCCTTTCCGTCGTTCCTATCAGATCCGAAGTCTGCAAGAAACCCTAGACGCCCCTCTCCCCACCTTCTGTATTCTCTCGACCGATCCCTCGCTCGCTCCCCGATCTACAGGGTTCCAGATGGCCTCTGAGCAGCAAAAGGAGCAGGAGCCGCCGCAGCAGCAGCCGATTCAGCCGCCGGCCGATGTGGTAGCCACCGTCAACACCCTGATTCAGTCCTCGTTTCCCTTGGTTAGATCTCAGTTGCGCCAAAAATTCGATTTTTTTAGGCTTTTTGGTCGATTCTTGCGCAGGTTGGCAATGCTTTCGTGCACCAGTATTACCTCATACTCCACCAGTCGCCCGAGCTGGTGCACCGCTTCTATCTCGACGGGAGTAAGCTCGGCCGCCCAGAGCCCCACGGAGACATGGGCTGTGTCACCACTATGGAGGTGAAAGTCCCCTTCCCCTCTCTTTTCTCCATCTCCTTACACGATATATTCTTCTCTCGCGGTTGTAGTTTATACCATACCAGTCTTTCATCACAATATTAACTTGTCCTTTTTTTGGAAAAAAATGACTTTTGATAAAAGATTAAATCTATCCCGTCCTACTCATCATCTCGCCATCAAATATGAGTTGCTTATTTGCTGTAGTTTAAGTTCGGTTGTAAAAGGTTAACTGAATTGTCTGATGAAACTTGGGAAAAAAGGCGATCAATGAGAAGATACTCTCCCTCGAGTATGAAAACTGCAAGGCCGAGATAAAAACAATAGACTCACAGGAATCACATGATGGGGGGGTTTTCGTCCTTGTTACGGGGTACCTAGCAAAGGCAGATGATGTCAAGAGGAGCTTTGCACAGTCGTTTTTCCTTGCTCCGCAAGATAACGGCTTCTTTGTTCTGAATGACATCTTTCGGTATTTGGAGGAAGAAGCTGGTGTATGGCATGTTGAGCCCGCACCTCCTAATGAACCTGAGCATGGTAAGCACTTGAGCTTGCAGCACCATGGTGTATTGAAGTTGTATGCTTAATTTTAACACTGTTTGATGTCCTTCTATGCAGATGCTCCTCCATCAATAGAACAAGAAGAGGTTCCTGAGCAGAGAGAGCTTCCACAAGAGGAAGATCAAGAAACAAATATTGAGGAAGTCTGTAACTCTTCGGAGAATGAAGATGGGTCTGTTGTGGATGAGGAGGTGCCAGTTGCAGAGGTGGTTGACGAAGTTCCAAACAACTTGCACGATGCATCGGAGTCGAGTGTCAATATCCCCCAAGAAGAAGCCCCGAAGAAGTCATATGCATCCATTGTAAGATTATGGTTTTTAATTACTGGATTTAATGTACTAGATGTTTTTAATGTTTTATGTATTCTCTGTCTGTTCCTATTTCAACGGTCTTGTGGTAGTGCAGTGTGCCTACCACCCAAAAGACTAGAGTTCAAATCCCTCCTTGTGGAGGTTGCGCTAGGTATAGCCAGCATTCGGTGTAAAAAATAGTCTGATCTTTCAACACGGATTTGAGCAAGAATCCATGCAATGGTCCTAGAAGGCTTTGCCATTTTTTTGTGTATTCTCTGTCTATCTGCACGGAATTAGGTTGTATGGCGGAAGCCTTGCTTTTATTGTAGTTGAGAGCGGGAGATTGTGCATTATCTCTGCAGACGGTTTTTGTGTTTTGCGTATCTTACTTTTCGAAATAGTGATGATGATTGCTCTAAGATAATCTATTTCAATTGTAACCTTCTTTCTTCACACTTGTTTTTCTTCCATTGCTTTCAGTAATATCAATTTTGTTGTTTTGAATTTTAGAATTCTCATGATTTAATGCATGTAGGAGTATCACACAACAGTTGTCATTCTGCAGGTAAAGGTTATGAAAGAGAATGTTGCTCCCGTATTAGCATCTGCATCCACTGCTGTGAAGCAGGTGCCTGTGAAATCAGAGGCACCACTGAACCCTCCACAACCACAATCCTCAGTTCCTGAGTCCACAGCTTCTAATCCTAGTACTACCAGCAGTGGTGGCAGTACAGAAGCAACCGGTTAGCTTTCTAGTTTAAGAAGTGAGCTAGTTTGGGTTCTATAGAGTCATCTCTCTATTTACAGTAATCACCCGGCGGCTTTTGGCAGATAGCTATTCAATTTACATAAAAAACCTCCCCATGCATGCAACTCCAGAACAGCTTGAAGAGGAATTTAAGAGGTTTGGTCCCATTAAAAGTGACGGGATACAAGTCAGAAGCCACAAGGTTTGTTTTTCTTTTTATAATCTACAATATTTAATTTCCTGGTGGGAATAGGTGACTTATAGCAACTAATGTATGCTTTATATCGTTTTAATCGTATGGCAGCAATCGGGGTTCTGTTTTGGTTTCGTTGAGTTTGAGGTTGCCAGTGCTGTTCAAAGCGCCATAGAGGTGATTTTTTATGCTATTTTGAATTTAATTTGATATTACTGGCTAAATTTCCAGAGGACTTCTGTTTCTCTACTGTTCATAGTTGTTTGTACCAGCGTTTGTTTCTCGGTAGCTGGTAATTCCTGTATGTTAGATTGAAACAATTTTTTTCTTGAGGAATCGATGCTTTACATTTCTGACCATGTTTGACTAAAAAACATTTCTGACCATGCTTTTTCTTTCCGTTCTTATTGTGAGATATTATCATATTATCACTACTTTGCCATCCTTGTGAAGGGCAGTGTTCTGGTAATATTTTTCTCAAAATGAATCAGTCTTTCTCATCAAACCATTTAATTGTCAATTTTCTTTGGTTTGGATGATACTAACAAGCTTGGTGGCATGTGTATGACTGTTGTGATGTGGGCTTGGGGCTTTTCTTGTGTAAAAGTCAATGCTCCGTTTGACCTTCGAGATGCCATCCTTTTCAATGTTTACTTACACCATAAGTAACAATTGTTTTAATCTTATGATCTTTTGAAATTTGTTATTCTTGTGTTGAGGGGGTTCAAATTCATGAATATATTTTAGTTCTCTATTATCTAATCTTAATGGTCTAGTGGTAGTACAATGTGTCTACCACACAAAAGACCAGGGTTCAAATCCCACTCTTGCAGTGGTTGCGTTAGGTAGTCGACGGCCATCGTAAAAAATAGTCGAATCTTTCAACGTGGATTTGCGCAAGAATCCATGTAGCCGACCCTACTTAGAGTGGGAGAAGGTTTAGTACATTTTTTTTATTATCTAATCTTATATTTATCCGTTTATTTGACTTGATATGTACAATTAGATGCTAGCATAGCGGCTATAGAATATACAACAACCAATCCTTTTCCATTTTAAGTAGGCTTGCCTACTTTTATACTTTGCCTACTTTTATACTTTGCCTAATTTGAGTCATATGCCGCTAGCAAATATGGAATATGCATGTTAAAACTGGAGGCAACATGGTAATCATCTTTACCTGGCAATATACCAAACAAAATGTCTTCTTCCCACATGTAGGAGGCTGGATGCATGAACACATATTTATTCTGGTCACTCTCAGACATGGCCTCGAATTTCAAAGAAATTCGGTCGAATTTCTGTCGAATATCGATATCCAGTCAAAATCGAAATTCGACCGAAATGACCGAAATATGGGGGGTCCTAATACAAAAAATGACCGAAATTCCAGTCGAAATTCCACCGAAATTCCATCGAAATTTTGTTTTGGTCGATACCAAAATGGTGACCGAAACCGACATTTAGGGCCTTGCTCTCAGATTTGGATCCAAGCAAGCTAAATGGTTTGTGACAGTTTTCATCACCCCTTTGATCTTCCTCTATTCCTACTGCAAGGCTCATGGTTCGGCATCTTACATTCACACTGCAATATCCGCGTTCTTTATCTTGCTACACTTTTCTTCGTTCTTGAAAAATGTCAAACATATCATCCTTTAGTGGAGTGCAATGGCAGAAGCATAATTAAAGATCGAGGTAGGAACAAAATTGAGTTTCATGAATCGGTAGTCTGTGAGAAGGGAAACTTGATGGAGTGGGACACTAGAACAGATCAGTCTGGCGGCCTTGCAAGATTTATGTAGTTTAGATCTAAGACAAGATTTTCTTGGCAAAATTTATTTTTGTTTATTTATTTTATATTTTTTCATTGAAATTGAAGGACACGTCTTAAAGATGCTTCTTTCCTTTTGATCCTAGAGGTATGACTATCGATTGGATTTTACTTTATCGAAAGACATTCATCCTTTACTAAATTATCATTGAAATATGATTTTTTAACTTTTGGGTTTCATACCCCTCCCTCCCTTCTCTTTCTTATCTTAAAATCCAAGACAAGAAATATTTTAGCAATTATTTATTTTGTATTTTTTCATTGAATTAGAAGGACATATAATAAAGATGTTCCTTTCCATTTGATCCTAGAGGTAAGATTATTGATTGGATTTTGCTCTATCCAATGCCATCCATCCATTAGTAAAATAAATATCATAGGATTTTGGATTCTTGTTAACTCTTGGGTTTGATATCCCTCTTTCCATTTGAATCATTTCTTCTCTTAAATCCTCCATTGTTTGCCTTCTTTCCTTTTCATCCCTTGTAAATTGGCATTCTCATCTTCATCTCCTCGTAATAAGGTTCCTCTTCTCTTATCTGTTTAAGATCGTTAAAATTTAGACTGCACCAAAAAATAAATTCAAAAATTTTGAAGAGGTGTGGGAGAGGAGGGAGTATGGAATGCTCTCAAAGTTAAGGGCTTCAATTGAACTCCATTCGGTCTTTCCATTTTCTTAACCTCCTCACCTTTTAGCATATAAATCATAAAAAGCTTAATAAGTTGGGGTCCTAGAGATGTATGGTTTTTGATTTTCTCATCAATTGTTGAGCATGCCAAGAACTTATAATGTTGGAAGGATATTTACACCATGACCTCTAACAATAATTAAACCTTTTCGATTAGTGGGTTAGTTATGTGGAATGTTTGCTTTCAAACAGCTGGAATTTGAGCCGTACTATAGATTATGTCAAATATTATAAATCTATGTCGTCTATGGTAGTCTCCTTCCTACTACTTTTATTATTTTATATTTCCATATCCCTCTTAGAAGGCTCTTTTTCTAACGTGAGTACTTGATGGCATCACCTTATCCATCTTTCTCGTACTTTATCTATTATTGGTTTACACCATTTTTTGTCTAGTGTTCTTGTTGCAAATCTTATTCTTCTTTGTATGGCTACACATCCACCTATGTATGCATCGCCATCTCAGCTATAAATATTCTTAAAACATGTCTGTAGTCAATTGCTTGACACTTGTTGCAATGGAGCAGTGTAGATTAAACATTGCTATATTTCATTGAGTGTCAAAGGTATTTTCCTTTTATGGAGAATATTCGAAGTTCTTTTCCACTTCATGCACCGTACATTAAT
The DNA here is from genome assembly GCA_037367405.1 of Ottelia alismoides. Taxonomy (NCBI): domain Eukaryota; kingdom Viridiplantae; phylum Streptophyta; class Magnoliopsida; order Alismatales; family Hydrocharitaceae; genus Ottelia; species Ottelia alismoides. The sequence goes on along the minus strand of JAZKJV010004185.1, from coordinate 159,142 downwards.
TTCATGGCTAACATCTTTTACTTGTCAATTGAACTTATATTCTATATACTTTGTCTTGGTTCTACCTAGTCAGAAATCCTTATGCTTTAGAGCTTCCCGCCAAAGTTTAAAATTTCCTTTTTGCTCCATATCTTGTATCTTCCATAAAAACAATAATATTTGCAAAAGCTTTTGTTTATCTCTTTGCCTTACTACCTCCAACCACCGTCCTTCAAAGGCTAAGTCACAATCCTCGAATTAACCAGACCATGCCACAACTCTCGCATCCAGAGGCAAACCAAAAGAAACACTTAATTTAGAACTCTAGTCAAGTCCGAATTCCCAATAGGATAAACTAGGTTGTAAGGGTGAAAAATAAAGGTAGCCTTGAAAATAGACTTGAGAAGCACAAGACAATCATTCGACAAATAAGATGCCTTTCATCCAACCAACTTCTCAAGCTTCTCCACCAACCACCAATACCCATTCAAATTGTTGCAACCTCCAGGGAGAAAGAGGGAGACCCATGTACGGTGTACCTGGAAGGCAAAGCAGCATGCACGGGTGCCCAAAGTATGACCACAACCCACAACCCACAACCATCCACCTCCTTCAATGACAAAGAAAGGTCAACTTTTTTCTACCAACTCCGAGCCTTGATATGGCTAAAAATCCCCCATAATCGTTTGGACTATCATTTGGATTCTACTGGCCTCCTGCACACCACCCTCCACATAAAAGATTGTATCATCCACATAATCGATATTTTGAGATGGAGAGGTCATTCCTGCTGAATCCAGAGTAAATAGCACCATGAACAACATGTCGAGTTGTTGTCACTATGTGTCTACACAATAACAAACAATGAGGACATCCATACCTGACACCCATCTATGTCCGAAGAAACTACACTCTGGTATGTTGTTCATCAGCATCGAGTAAGAAATTGTTGTAACACATCTCTTCATCCATGCCATCCAAGTCTAAGGGAAACATTTTCTAAAGAGAAGCCAAGATGAGTTTCTAATCAACACCATCACAAGTCTTTAAAAATATTCATAGCATATCCTTGGCTCACTTCTTTTTAAGTATGCCACCATCTCTATGACCATCACCAAACTATCCATCATAAATGTATAGCAACAAAGTTGTCTGCTCTAGAGAATATATGAAATGATAAACATACGATGATTCGTATACTATGACTCGTCTATACTAAGCTTGTAAAAGTCAAGTCGGTGGGGTAGTTGACTTGACAAGGCCTAGTCACCTAATAATCAATCGACCTCACTAATCGATCGAGTTTTTAATCCCACTTTTTATTCCTCTATTTTGATTTTAATCGTTGTTAGTGACACAATATTAATTGTTGATTAGTAGTTAGTAACTTTGTATATCATGTTGCCTCTTATGTTTTATGTCATTCCTTTGTATCTCATGTTTACATTGTGCATTTAGTTCATGCTATTATGTTGCATATTTAGTATATGTTGTAAACGGACCACATACCAAAATAAAAAAATCGTGTTGAGGCGCTGCCCTCTGCAACCTCCTGCATAAAGGGGGCATCATGCTCCCCTTAGCCCCTCAAAGCTCGTTGACCATGCAATGAGACCCCAGTGCCGATAGGGTAGGGTATGGCAACGGGCTTCACCCACACTTCTTGATGAGGGTGCAGAATATGGTTCTTCAATTGGGTTCATAAAAAAATGGATGGTTAAGATTCATTGTATAACAATAGTTTATGCTATTCAGTTTTGTATTATTGTTAATGCTAATGTTATTAGTTAATATAAACATCTACATATGGCTAAATCATTTTTATATGATATTCATTCACTATTAATGTTATTTATTAGTTTATTTATGCTACTCATTTTTTGTGCGTTAGGTAGCCGACAACCAACACAAGAGAGACAAATTCCTAAAAATGGTGTTCGTTTTAAGAACACTATTTAGGAATCTGTCTCAAAACAATTTAGATCTTTTCAACATGGTTTTAAGCAAACATTTAGATTTTGTTAGGACATTCCCTACTAGCGACGCCTTGTATCACCCGAATGTAATGAGAAGTTGGCTAGTGCCGCTACATCGTTTCTCGGATGTAGTTCAAAATTTGCAAGGATTCTCGCATTAGGAACATATGCGTGTAAATAAACTTGTTTCGTTGCATCGTCGCCCGGATGTAGTCTAAAATTTGTAAGGATTCTCGCATGATGAACATACACGAGTAAAGAAGTTAGCCCAAAAAGAGGTTGTGATGCAGCGTGAATCCGGAAGATAGGGCCACATTTTTAGTTACGCTTATCTGAGTCATCAGAATTTTTTATTAATTTTATTTACGTTTATTTGAGTCGACGAAATTTTAATTAAATAAATGTGATCGCCTGTGATCTCAATTAGTGGTCAATTTGAATTTAAATTTGGTCGGTTAATTAGTTAGTCATTTTAGGATAAATTGGTTGTCAATTTGAATTTAGTTTCTATTTTTGTAATTCCATCCCTCCTATATAAAGGGATGGTGGTCCATTGTTTTTAGACAGTTGAGTATTGATAAAAATTTGAGATTTTATCTCCCTCTTTATTTTCTCTCCTCTCTCAACGTGGTCTTCACGGTTCTTCTTCTTCAACCCCTCGTTCTCGACGAGTTTTATTCTTCTCAACCTCTCATTTTCTCCACCGAAATTCCACCGCTCAAATATTCAAATTTTTAGCCCCCGTCACCTACGACGTCCCCGATGGCAGCCCCAACCCCCACGGCGGTTCCTCAGGCCGTCCAGCCCCTCACTGCACCACCGGCGGCCCCTCCCGCCACTCCGACAACTCCTCCAGGCCACCCGCCGCCCCGTCATGCGGCCAACCGCGAGATGCGCCTCTCCTCGCGCTCCGCCCACCGCACCTCCCTCGCCGCTATACGCACACAGCAGCCGCCCGAGCACCTCCACGTGTGGCTGCGCGTCCCTTCAGCCACCTGGCCGCCCCTCGCCTCTCGCACTTGCACGGCACCGGCGCGCCTCGCGACCTCCAGCAACGCGCACAAGACCTCGCCGCTGGTGGCGGTTCTCCGCGCAGCCCCCACGCGTAAGGCCGCGCGATACTGCGTTTCCCCTTGCGGCCACGCATCGCCCCCGACAGCCGCCTGCTGACCCCGCGCCTCACCTGCTCCAGATTTCCGCGCGGCAGGCCAACCGCTCGTCCCGGCGCCATCGCGTGCCCCGCCCGCACCAGCCATCCTTCCCAGCCCGTGCCGCCCGCACCTTATACGCAAGGGACTCGGGCAAACCCTAACTGGGGGCCCGAAGTCTATGGGATGTCAATCCCACGAATTGTGGGGTGGGAGAATAATTGGGAAAATTTGCAAAAGAAGCCCCCATAAACCCCCTGTTGCAGAAAGAAATTCAGGAAGGATGAAAGCGTGCGAAATTTGCACCCACACCCCCGGCGGCAGAAATATTTAAAAAAAGGGCTATAAAGCGGAAATCTGGAGACCCTCCTTATCCAAATAGGACTAGAGCCTTGGGCTTCCTATATAAGGACCCCATGGCTTCATTCCTTGGACACATCTCCTCCCCTCCTCTCCTTGTGTTATTGCTTCACTATGGATACTCCGAAGGCCATGTTGTTCATGCCTCATCAATTCTTCGGTCACTATAAGGAAGAGGCAACAATCAAGAAGACGCCGCCATTCGCGCCACACATATTCTTCAACCATGAAGGCCGCGTCACCTACGCCCACATATGGGCTCCGCCGTTCGCTCCGCACCTATTCTTCCAGATAATGACTGAGCACGCCGAATCGACCTCCAAGCCTGCAGATTCAACAATTCGTCGGGAGACGAATTTTTAAAGCGGAGGAGAGTTGATGCAGCGTGGACCCAACGGATAGGGCCGGATTTTTAGTTAATTTTAATGATCAATTTTATTTACATTTATTTAAATTATCATATCTCTAATTAAATAATTGAGATCGCCTGTGATCTCCAACAATTATTCGTAGATTTGATTTTAAATTTGGTCGGTTAATTAGTTAGAGTCCAATTAGGATAATTAGTGGTCAAATTAAATTAGTTTTCTATTTTTGTAATACCATCCCTCCTATATAAAGGGATGAGGGTCCAGTGTTTTTATTAAGTCAGGGATTAATGAAAAATTGAGATTTTATCTCCCTCTCTATTTTCTCTCCTCTCTCAACGTGGTCTTCACGGTTCTTCTTCTTCAACCCCTCGTTCCTGACGAGTTTTCTTCTTCTCAACCTCTCCTTTTCTCCATCGAAATTCCACCGCTCAAATATTCAAATTTCCCGCGCCGCGTCGAATCGCTTTTGCACCAGGTTGCAAAGGAAGTTGCGGATATGTAGTTGGAATATTCATACTTTAACCGGTAACTTGATGGAGATAGTAGATGCGATGGAAAGATGGAAGATTCAAATACTGTCTCAAAAAGGAAAAGTGGGTTGGAGAGAAAGCAAGGGAGATCGAGAAGACATGTTTTAAACTTTGGTATTTAGGTTTAGATAAGGGCAGCCATGATGTTTGAGTGGTTGTTCATAAGGATTTGAAGGATAGTGTGGTTGAGGTGTAAAAATTCGGGATCGGATTATTTTGCTAACATTGGTGCTTGAAGAAGAAATTCTGAATACCATCTCAGTTTATGCACGGCAAGTTGGTTTAGATGAAAGGACTAACCAACCTTTTTGGGAGGATTTAGATAAGATTATGCCAGGAATCCTACAAAGAGAGACGGTTTGCCTAGGTGGAAATCTTAATGGACATGTGAGAAATGATGCTTCAGGGTATGCTAGTGTTCATGGAGGCTATGGCTTCGGGGATTGAAATGAAGAGGAAAAAAGGATTCTGGATTTTATGCTTATGAACTTTTCATAGCAAACAATCTTCAAGAAGAGACGGGACATTTAATTACTTATAAAATTGGCATAACTAGAACACATATATGTTACTTTGCGTTGAGGAGAAGATATCAATTGTGTTGTAAAGATTGTAAAGTAATCCTGGGAGTGAGTTTGACAACCCAACATCGTTTGTTAGTCATGGATGTGCAAATAAAAGAGCTGGTAAAGAAAAAGAGGGTTTCCAAGATCATTGAAACTAAAGGGTGGAATCTTCAATTGAAGCAATCAAGCTTCTGGGAGAAGTTTTTAGAAGACTTATCCTGGGATTGTAACGGAAGCGCAAATGAGATGTGTGATGTGGTAGCACTTGTATCCGAAGCGCAAAAGAGCATGTTTTAAAGCTATGTCTAAGGATAGGACAAAGGAAACTGTCACAAACTACAAAATAGTAAAGAATGAAGCAAAGAAGGCTGTAAGCGAAGTTAAGCCAAAAGCTTCTGAAGTTTTGTACAAAATCTCAACTCTAAGGAGGGCCAACAAGATATATTCAGGTTGTCCAAAGTATGAGAAAAAAGACTAAAGACCTTTCTCAAGTGAGATGCATTAAGGATGAGGAAAGTCATGTGCTTGTTTCTTAGAAGCTATATAGAATATGCAATATTTTCATAAGATTTTCATTGGAGAAGGGAATATAGAGATCACTTTGAGAGATCTAGCTAGTAGTGAAAATTATTTGAATCGTGCAAACTATAGAAGAATACACTGGAAGGAAGTAGAGGAGACTTTGAATGCTATGGAACTTGGAAAATTTATATGATTTAATGATATTCCTATAAAAGTATGGAGAGTTCTAAATGATCGTGATTTGACTTGGCTTACAAATTTATTTAATGTTATTTGGCGAAACAAGGAAAATGCTTGAAGAATGGAGGAGAAGCATCGTTGTGCCTCTTTATAAGAACAAGGGAGACATTAAAAAATATGTGAATTACAAATGTATCAAGCTGATGAGTCATTCTGAAAATTTGGGAACGTGTGATTGAAAGAAGGTTGAGCCAAGTTTCAAAAGTAGAAAAAAACCAATTCAGATTCATGCCATGCCACAAAACTATTGAAGCCATCTACTTGCCAAGGAGAACGATGGAGATTTATAGAGCTAGAAGGAAGAACCTCCATATGGTATTTATTGATTTGGAGAAGGCTTATGACTTTGTCCCATCGGAGATATTGTGGAGAGTTTTGGAGAAGAGACAAGTGCTTGTCCTATACATTAACCTCATAAAGGTACGCATGACAGGGCTTCATCTTTTGTAAGGATCCAGTCTGGGAACACTGAATATTTTGACATCAACATTGGTCTGCGTCAAGGTTCAGCTTTGAGTCCATACTTTTTTTACTTTGATTATGGATGAGTTGACAAGGAGAATGATGGACATTTATAGAGCTAGAAGGAAGAACCTCCATATGGTATTTATTGATTTGGAGAAGGCTTATGACTTTGTCCCATCGGAGATATTGTGGAGAGTTTTGGAGAAGAGACAAGTACCTGTCCTATACATTAACCTCATAAAGGTATGCATGATAGGGCTTCATCTTTTGTAAGGATCCAGTCTGAGAACACTGAATATTTTGACATCAACATTGGTCTGCATCAAGGTTCAGCTTTGAGTCCATACTTTTTTTACTTTGATTATGGATGAGTTGACTAGTCACATTCAGGATGCGATACCTTGGTGCTTGTTATTCGCTGATGATTTTGTGCTGATTGATGCAACTAGAGATGGAGTAAATGAGAAGTTTGAGGTCTGGAGACATGCAATAGACTAAAAAATTTTGTATAAGTAGGGCTAAGACTAAATATATGGAGTGCACTTTCGATGGAAGAATTGGTGAATGAATCAAGGTGAAGATTGGTGATGATAACATTCAGAAGAAAGACTTTTTTAGATACTTGGGATCTATTTTGCAACACGATGGGGAAATTGATAGAGATGTTACTTTTATAATAGATATACGTTGACTAAATTGGAGAAGAGTATCTACTTTTTTATGTGATAAGAAAATTCCCTTGAAAATCAAAGGAAAGTTTTATAAAGCTGTTGTGAGACCTGTTGTGCTCTATGGATTGGAATGTTGGCCTGTAAACCATAATGCATTAGCAGAAATGAAAATGCTAAGGTGCATACGTGGACATATATGTAAAGTTCGAAATCAGAGTTATGCAATCAGAAGAAAAGTTGGTGTAGCTCCGATCGAGGATAAGATGTGAGAAAATCATTTAAGGTGAGTTGGTCATTTGCAAAGGAGGTCAATTGATGCACCGGTTAGGAGATGCGAGTTTTGGGATGTCGAGTTGGCTAAGAGAGGGCGAGGAAGGCCCAAGAGGTGTTGGAATGAGACTATCCGAAGGGATTTTCATTTTTTGGATACAAAATGGCCCAAGATAGATCTGAATACAGGCACAAAACTCATGTAGCCGACGCTACTTAACGTGGGAAAAGGTTTTGTTGTTGATGATTATAGTATTGAAAATGTCTAAATTTATGCAAATACATAAGAATATATAAATACACACACATATATAAATATAAATTAATTTATACATTAAAAAAATAAAAACTGACTAAAGCTCGACTAAATTCAATTACTTGCACGATTGTCGATTAATCCTTAGTCAATAACCCGACCGATTAATCCTTAGTCAATAACCTGACCGATTGAGTACCGAGTACCGACTACTGACTTTTCCAACATTGGGTAAGACCTTTACCAAAATTAGAGTATAGCATTTGAGAGTGCAATATGTCTAAATTCGAAAAATGAAAACTAATATTCTTCTTTGAAAGCAAGAAAATAAGCATCCGAATACTGCGTGACCCGAACTCTTGAAAACAACCATCGCATCAACTTTTACCACCTCTTATAACTCCTTGAGGAAATGTACAACACAGTCATCACGACCATCATCACGACCAAATGATCCATCTACATTCAGCTTAACGAGCACAACTTGAATTTCGTGCTCTTCGATCATTCGGATATCATATCTTCCTAGCCATGGGAAATCCCCCTCGGCTATCTTTAACCAATATGGGCGGGACTTCTACACAATGATCGACAATGATCCATTGAGATCTTCAACCAATGTGGGTGGAACTTCTATACAATGATCGAGAATGATCCACTAAGGCCCTACCAATCTCCCTGTCACCCTAGATCTGCTCCCTTTAGCCTTATTAGTATGGGTAATGTTCCTATACCAATGACCGTGACTCATGTTATAAAAGAACTTCGTGTTCACATCACCCTCTTTCAATCAATTATTCCTCAAAATTCACCTCCATTTAATTTTACTTCTTATGCCATCTTCAAACACAATATTCTATTACACCTTGCATTCCTTAAGCTCATCTCTACTCAATTATTCGTCATCTTCAACTATATTGAACATGCTATTTTTTTCATGTGACATCCTTTGTTCATAATGAATACAAGTCTCCCTCTAAATGCAACGAACATCTTCTTCAAAACTCTTACTTTTAGCACCATACATTGAGTCATCGACTCCTTTCTTTTGTACTCCATCCAAAACTCTGCCACCAACATCCAAAAACCGCCCTCTAACAACCACAAGCACTCAAACCTAAATAAAACTAGTGAATGTTGATTCTTCCCGTGGTCTCGAAACAAAGGTGTGCGGTTCGAGTGCCTTCTGGGCAAAGACTTCATGTCAACTAGCTCAACATCTGCAAGCCACGATAGACATCAAAAAGTAATCAATGTATGACCACAATATACATTTCCTCTAGGTATATCAATATTATGTCGTGTCCATCAACTCTTACGGCATCTCACTAATAAATTCAATAAAGTCCACCAAAGCGAGGTCATGACCACCCCACATCCCATGCAAGGTTTGAAATATTGATTTGGTAACGTATCTATAGGTCTGTAAGAGGATATATTAGGGGTATATCATAGATATTTAAGGAATTCTAAGAAGTTGCTAAAAAATGATTTTCTCACAAATTAAGATTACTCTACCAAGCAATAAATAAATGCAATCTTATATGCAAGAATGAAGTGTATTTAACACATTATATCACACTTATCACATACATACCGTGTTGAATGCTGACTACCAAGAGATATATGAAATGAAGGGAAGAAAAGCGGACGTAACAACTTGTAAACATAAAGGTGCATTTTACTCCTTAGAATTATATTATGTTGCAACTTATGTACGGATAAAAGGCTAAGCTATATTATATATCAAACAAATAAGAAAGTGAACGTAATAACATATAGATTAAAAGAACACCATTCATCATAATCATAAAATTTGAAAGAAACAAGATGGAATTAAAATAGATTAGAAACTAAATTATATACTTGAAATAAGATGACATGAATCCATCTTACAAGATTATTAATACCTACTTACTAGCAACTATTAAATATTAATCTAGTAACACGTAAAATATATGTATGCAAAAAGTTGTGGTGGGTTCCAATCACGGGACTTCACCCTCTTTCTTCTCAAAAAAATTTAAGCAGATTTTCTTTGATCAGTTTTAAAGTTGTTACATCTCTATTACAAAAAAGTTTAAGCAGATTTTCTTTGATCAGTTTTAAAGTTGTTACATCTCTATTGTCAAAAGGGAGGCTCCATGGGTATTGCCCCCAAATCAAGATCACAAATTCTTATGTATTATTAAGAATAGGAGTAGCTATATAAACAAAATATTAAACATATCAGCCTTCAAAAGTTAAGTAACCTTACAAAAACTAGACGTCAAATCAAACATGGGTAATATCGATGATACAACATCAATGTCGACACAATATTGATAATATTGATTGACATGCATGGGAAAACTTGCATTAAATTCTCTAATTTTGACTGTTACGATATGATACATCGACATCTCATCGATATGCCATGAGATATCGATTTGCATACATGAAAATGAAATATTGTGGTATATCCATAGTCTTGACACATCGATACTGATATATCATCGATATATCAACTTGTGTTACAATAGACCTTGATCACGAGTCTATCCTTAACAGGAAGAGGGGTGTTGAAGTCACTGTTGATGATCCATGCTATATAGGAGACAAACAACTACCTTGACACAAGTCCCATCATAATTCACTCCCATAGCATCAAAATCCCAATAGCTTTCTTCCCTTGAACCACCAACACAAAAATCTACTCAAACCCTCAACCTTGAGCTAAAAAAGATCTCTGCCCCATCTCGTGAGAAGCCCTCATGTACTACTAAAAGTACTAATTGAGCCCACCTATATGAAGCCAAATAGACGATGACCACCAATTGGCTTCCACAAATGATCATCTAAATTTTATTTCCTTAACAAGAATGATATCCACCTGCCATGAACTGAAAAAGGCACCACCAAGCATTTACTTCTCGAGCCTTCCTAGGCATTTTTTTTTGAGGCTCAACGTCGACTTTCTCCAAAGTTTTTTTAAGTCCCAAACAAAGGCAAGTGTATCACCTTTTCTCCTCTTACATGATCCTCCTTCCAAGTCATGAAAGTCTACCATGTCCAATCGTTGACTCTTTAGATAAAATACCAATTGACACTCTTGCTCAAATCTCTTTGATTGCCTTTGGAAATCACCATCATTCCGACCATCACAAGCACCTTCAATTAACCGCATATTGGCACGATGTCCCACTCCCTTCAAAAATCATGTCAATTTAGAGGGTTCGTCATGCAAAAATGCCCCCTCAAATAACTATACTTTCTAATGTAATACCTTCACCTTCTATTTATGGCTTTTTTCCTTCTATCTACAAGTAAGTGAGGTTGAAGGGCTAAGGTTTCAGTTCTCTCCTTTCCCTTAATCAATGGATGAATGAATCTCGCCTTGTTTGTATAGTCCTAGAAAGTAGAAACTCAGAGAAGAAGATGACCCAGTTGTGATCTCTCACTTTGCCTCCTTTTTTCCATTTGTCGCTACCTAAACTCTCCCACCATCGTCCTCACTTCTTGCTTCATCGATTTGATAATGCTTTGGTAACCACTTGCACAAATCATGCCCCATTCATCTGCAAGAGAACATCCTAGAGAGATTATGAAATGCCTTGAGCAACAACTATCATAGTGTCTTCCCCAGTCCCACATGCTTCATTTTCCCATGTCAACCCATCAACTGAGTTATTGTCAATCATATCCTTACTCGAAAAGAAGTTTTCCACATTAAGCCTATTAAAATTTGAACACAAACTTGACCACTTATGATGTGCATCCTTTGTTGAATCGAGCCTCAAGACACATGATGGGAAGAGTTGCAAAACATGAATGAATCCGTAGCAACCCATTCGACCTTAGAATTCAAATAAATGGGAGAATATTTGATATAAATGGAAATTTAGGCCTTGTGACTCATGGAATTCTTGTAGACATCTCCCCTTCATTATTTGAGCCTACAAAAGCCATCACTTTCTTATCCAAAGTTTATCATCGTTGATAGGGAAGCGAAGGCTGCCATCCCTCTGCCATCAACATGGTCCCCTCCATTGCCAAATTCGACATGCAGACGTTCAACACCCTTTCCAACATGAGAGAGGCAATGACCAACGTCGACAAGGAGGCCTGTGTCATCTCCACATTGACCTCCAGCTCAAAGCTAAAAAATAGTCATTTGAGAACACAACCATGTCAATTGCCTCAAACACCAACTAAATAGCTTTAAAATCAATAACGTCGATAAAGAAGACAAACAACATGGTGTGATGTCACGACATAGATATAGTCTCATCTCGTGGGTGAGGGAACCTCCACTTGAAGGTCAAAGATTCAACCTAATGATAGAAGACACTCCACCTCTGAGGTCAAGAGACATCGAATACAAAACTTGCCATCTCCCAAAGGCATGGCATCAACAAAGAAATCATATCCAAGGACATTGCCAGCCAGTGAGATCTTCTCTCTAAGTCCTCACCACTTGCGAATTTGCAATGGAACCAATCAAACATTATCCAACACCTCACAAGGTTAGGCGATCTATTAGCAAGAGCATGCTTCTCTCAGGTTCGCTTCATCGTACACAAGATGTGATGATAATGAATATGTCAACAGTCAAAGCAAGGGAAAATCCCCTACACATGATCTCAAGATGGCCCATAATCCTGCGTAAAAAATCCATTCTTGTGAATCGTTTCCCTTTTTCACTTCTCCATCTACTTTATTTCCATTGTCTTCCAACCCTTCTCAAAGATGTTAATAACTCAACCTCCCACGACTTCTCTATCTTCTCCTTTTCTCATATTTTCTCCTCTCCACTCCCTCCCTCACCCCATGCTCCCTCTCATTGTGCCCTCCATCACATCATCTCCCTATGCATGTTATCAATATTATTTAGCAAGGATACCAAATGAATGTAGGAAAAGTATTGTGATACTTGTGCACAAAAAGGGATCACAAACCTCTTCAAAATATACATGTATCAAACTAATAAGTCATGCTATGAAGTTATGGGAGATGATAATTGAATGAGGTCAAGATGAGTTTCCACGATATTAAAAAATGATTTGGTTTCATATATGGTATGTCTACATAGTTTGGGTGAGTATGCATTAAGTAAATAGGGTTGGGCGAGCGAGGGCTTTCGAGAATGAGGTGAGGGTCGTGTGCTCTATTGGTGTTGATTTTTGTCAGGTGAGAGAGTCTCTTCGGGAGCCTGGCGATATTGTCGGGGGTGCTCGCTCCTGCTGTTGGGGCTTCCCTCTGTGTTGTGGCTCTCAGGGAGTTGGGGGGTCTGCCTCGAACTGGGGTCTTGTCACTGGACTCGAGGTTCTCACCTAGGGTTCCATCTGTTGGTCTTGGGGCTCTGCTTGGAGGCATGGGGCTCCATCAGGAGGGTTTGGGGATTTATCAGGGAGCTTGTGGCTTCGTTCGAGGGGATTGGGGCTTCGCCAAGGGGCATTGGGCATTTGCTTGGGCCTAGGGCTCTGTCGGAGGATTAACAGAGGGGGCTCGAGGCTTTCCTCGGGGCTCCGGGTCTAGACTTTGGTCGTGGTGTTGTTGTAAGAGCTTCGTTGGGGGGTGCTGGTGTCAAAGGTGATGTGGAAATTCCTTGTTTTGTTTCTTCGCCTGGTTTAAGGGGTGCCGGAGATGGTTGATCTTTGTGAGGCTTCATGGTTATTGCCTCCGGCAGCTGCTAGAGTTGAGGCTGCTTCTGGAGGTGTTGTGCATGGTCCTTCTTTGGTTGTGTGTGGAGGTGCGTTTGGTGCCATCGATGAGGAGGGTTGGGAGACCTTTCGGGGTTGTAGGGCTCGGTAAAGACACTTCATCGTGAGGCTTGGCTCCCTCCTTGCCATCTTTCGGTGTTTGAGGTGTTGTACATTGATCTTGATTGCATTAGTGACTGTGGGTTGCAACATGGGTTAAATTAAGATTTATCTAGGGTCATTTTTCGAGGATCGATTTGTGGGAGATGTGGTCCCTTTTGAGCCTTTGTCTGCTTGTGTGCGCGACCTCACGAGTCACGGCTTCGCAGGTGAGTTTTCTGCTGGTAACGGATGCAACGGTTTTTGGTTTGGTGGGGCGGCGACCTCGGTTCAGGGTCAGGGCGACAATTCATCAGGCCCGTAGGACTTTTTCTGGTTCGAGCATGCCTTTCACTTCTTGGTGAGCTGCCTGTTTTCGAGAGGCTTTGATGGGATCTTCGAAGGTGATTGATCTTGTCTCTGATGGCTTTTTTCAAGGGGAGTCCATTGATTCGGTTATTGTGGTTGAAGATTGCACAACTTGTAAGATCTTTGAGGATACTTATGTGGTGGGTTGGTCCTCCTTTCGCTTGTTGTTGGAGTGTATACCGCCTCCCACGGTTGGGTCCATTGGTTTTCGGAGGGGCTTGTAAGTGATCAGCTAGATGCCTCTTTTGAACTAATGGACGTGTGCCTTGCTTTGGAACTTGACCCTTTGTTTGGCATGGACTGCATTTGATAATCTGCATATGTGAACTTGGATTTTCTATATAGGTGGGACCCATATGGCTTTAACTTGGGAGGGTGTTTGTTCATCGTTGAAGGCAAACACGACAACCTTTAAGCTTGTGGCCGCTCTCTCTGGCAGCTGTTCAGGAGGTGGTGATGGAGGAGGACGTTTCTGTGGATGATCATATGCTTGTTGTGCATGAGAAGAGACTTGTTGCATGGGGGATATGATGTGCATGCAGCATGGCCTAAGGAGCATGTTAGGGTGGCGTGTTGTATGGGAGTTTTGCTGGCGGGGGTATCCCTCTCTGTGACTAGATGAAGATTGTTTCTTGGAATGTCCGAGACCTTGGCTAGGCGAACAAGAGAGCGGTGGGTGCACTATTGGAAGGATGGAAGGTGGATATCGTCTGTTTAAAGGAGACTAAGTTGGAGGTCTGTAACTGCATTAGTTGGCGGGATTTTGCTGGGCCTTGTGTTACGGATTATAGGATGATGCCGTCTATTGGTGCGTCTGTTGGCATGATCATTAGGTGGAATAAGCATTGTTCTGAGCTTATGGAATTAATGGCTACACCCTATCCCTGTTGGTTATGTTGCGGAGGATCTCTGATGGGTCTGTGCTTTTATTGACATATGTTTTTTGCTTTGTTGGCGGCAACGCCAATGTCACTCTTCAGTTGGCTGATCGGTCGCATGGTAGGAAGGGGGGTTGAACCTTGGCTCCTCGCCCTTTTCTGAATTTGTTGGCGATTTGGAGATGGAGGTTCCAGATGCAACGCGATTGAAGTATACATGGAGGGAGTTCCAATTCTTGATCTCGCATGGATAGCTTTCGTGATTTAATTGGTGTGTGCGAGTATTTTCCTCTGGGATGCGTTGGTCTTACCAGAAGATGCAGGTAAAAAATCCAATGGTGGAAAAATTGCTTTTGATGGTGGTAGAAATTTAGTGAGGAGAGAAAGAAGGAAGAATGCGCCAGTTACACAGGATTTTGGAGACGAAACACGGAGATCGCTCGTAGAGAGAGTGAGATGAATCTTAAATTTTCATATATTCTGAATTGCCTAAACAAAGGACTATCATCCCTTTTATATAGGAGAGGTGGCATTAGACAAATAGAAAGCAGATAATATCAAATCAAATGACTCTAACCGACTCTAATTGACTCACTAACTAAATTGATCTACCATAAATATTGAAATACAATCAATCTCGATTAATTTAACGTAATTACTAATAGCATAATAAATGAATCCAACCATTGTTGAATTTTCACGCTTGATAGGAGGCGGCTAGGGATGTCAATTTGGGTCTACCCATTGGGTACCTGACCCGAACCCGTCCCATTTAAGGACCCAAAACCCGTCCCATTTACTTTTGGACGGGTTTGGGTTTTGAATTGACTACCCATGCGGGTATGGGTACGGGTTTGGGGTTGCCTTGTGGGTACCCGAACCCGCCCTAAACCCGAATAAATATATATATATATATATATAAAGGTATATGTGTATGTTGCATTTTAATCAAACTAGACCCAAATCTATTTCATATCTAATATGTTTCGATCTACATGTATAAATATCGAACAATTTTCTCCTCTCCATCCATTTTTTCTTATTTAACTAACTTTTTGCATCTTCAATAAATAAAAACTATCAATACAAAAGAGTTAAACACTTAACATATATAAACATTTATATTATCTATAAATTACGCATTTTTATGAATCACCATATTACACAATCTCACTCTATTCCATGATTTTTATCTATCTGTGAAAAACTTGTATACATTTACAAACAAATTAAGATTTACCTTGTCGAATACATGGGTACCCATTGGGTACACGGGTATCCGACGAGTATATGGGTACCTGCTAGAAATTACCCGTTTAATAAATGGACAGGTATGGGTAGTGATATTATAAATGGGTATGGGTTTGGGAATAGTAATACCCGCCCCAAACCCGACCCGCTGACATCCCTAGAGGCGGCGCTTGAATCTTTGCTGTCACGGACGTGAATTGTGACCGAGACAACTCAATTCAAATTGCATTCACCAATATGCAATCGGATCATCAAATCGTAAGAATGATTCAGTTGCCATTCTCTGATATGAATTGATGCAGATAAAAAAATCCAACGGTGGAAAAATTGCTTTTGATGGTGGTAGAAGTTTAGGGAGGATAGGAAGAAAGAGAAGAATGCACCGGTTGCATGGGATTTTTGAGACGAATCACATAGATCGCACGGGGAGAGAGCGAGAGAGTAAGAGATAAAAAATCTCAATTTTTCATATATTCTGAACTACCAAAAGGAAGGACTACCATCCTCTTTATATAGGAGATGTGGCATTAAAAAATAAAAGAAGATAACATCAAATCAAATAAAATCTTAATTGACTCTAACCAACTCTAATTTACTTACTAATTAAATTAACCTACCATAAATATTGAGATTACAATCAATCTCAATTAATTTAATGTAAATAAAAGTAGATAATAAATAAAACTGATCATTTAGGGACAAAAATCCTAATTTTAAAAAGGGATTTTTAGCCGACTGACCCTATAAACTTTACCAATTATCTCCATGACCTTTGAAACAACCTAATCCCCCCTTGACCCCGTAAACTTTCCAACTCTTACCCCGTGAACCCTCTGGTTAATCTGTTTGAAGCCCGTGGGGGTTCTTGGGGTAATTTACAGGGTTGATGGGGGTAATTACGTTGTGCAAAAGGTTGTAGAGGTAATTTAAAAAGTTTATAGGGCTTGCCAGGTAAAAATCCCTTTTAAAAATCCCTAAATTTGTAAGTTGCTTCAATTCGATTCGATCTGTCAATTTGGAAATAATTGCATCTCTAGGTCACATTTAGATCATACCCCATTTTGTTGGGATTCGAGAGATGAAAGGCATCTGAGGTGCATCTTTCGTTGCAAGCGTGCAAAAGGTTGTAGAGGTAATTCTAAAAGTTTATAGGGTCTGCCAGGTAAAAATCCCTTTTAAAAATCCCTAAATTTGTAATTTACTTCAATTCGATTCGACCTGCCAATTTGGAAATAATTGCATCACTAGGTCACATTCAGATCATACCCCATTTTGTTGGGATTCGAGAGATGAAAGGCTTTTGAGGTGCATCTCCGTTGCAAGCGTGTTTGGCTGCTTGAGACGAGTTTCCAGGAGAAGGTCACGTCATGATGGTGGGATAATGACATGGTGTGGTCTAGTGTTGCACTATTCGCTTGAATGGACCAAATATTTGGTCGAATTTTCTTATTCTGGGGGGTGTCCGAATAGAATATTGCTATTAAGTCAATATTCAATCCAATATGAATATTCCTGAATATTTGGCTTGAATATTCAGATATTCAGCCGACTATTGCAACATATTATTGTTTTTTTTCATTTATCTCAGTTTCACCACAAATATTGAAGCTTCATATATGTAACTCGTTAATAGGCACTTTTATCTTGGGTTCTTATCGATTAATGGGCAAATATGTATAAATATATAAGAATAGATGTGTTAGACATGGGTGTATATTTAAAATAATTTAAAATGCATAACCAAATAATTTTGAATATTCTTTTGAATATCGAATATTCTTTATTCAACGACTCCTTCAACTGAATGGCTAATTCAGACTTATGCAACACTGGTTGGGTTGGAGGATGGATGTGAAGCTTAGAGCATTACAACACATACTTGCTCAGTTCAGACGCGAGTCTAGGGTGACTCGCTTGTATAGGAGAGATGCTGTGCATGCCGAGGTTGAGTGCCTTGACCAGATTGAGGACTTCAAGGAGTTGCAGGTGGAGGAGCTTGTGGCGAGACATGAAAGTAGCATGGTCCTCATGGAGGAGGACGAGAAGCGAGAGACTGAGTGGAGGCAATGATCGAGGCAGAAGTGGCTGTAAGAGGGAGATGCGAACACTAGGTTTTTCCATGTAATGGCCAATGGTTGTTGGAGGCGGAACTTGTTACACTCGATTAAGGTGGATGGTAAGATTCCTGTTGGTGATCGTCCTATTGAGGATCCAGTGAGAAGTCATTTCCTAGATGTCAGTAGGTGTGTTCCTAGCTGCGATGAGAGATTGTTGGGTCGGGTATCTTGCTCTTGTCGGAGATGTAGTTTGTGGAGTTGATGCGTCCTTTCTTGTTGTATGAGGTCAAACATATGATATTTGATCTGAATGGGGAGGGGTCTCCTGGACCAGTGGTTTTCCCGGTATTCTTCTTTTGGGAGTTTTGGGATCTGGTGTATCAGGATGTGTTGGCGGTAGTTGAGGAGATGCGGTAGGTGAATGTTGGGTTCGAGCGGTTGAACCATTTGCTTCTGTACCTTATGCCAAAGGACGTTGTGAGGCAAGTCAAGGACTTGCGCCCTATTGCGCTATTGAATGCTGTTTATTTGATTGTGGTGAATTTGCTTGCCGATATATTGCATGAGGTGCTTGTTTCAATAATCTATCCTACCCAGATGACATTCATCTCGGGGCAACACATGACAAATGAGGTGGTTCTGGCTTTTGAGTTTGTGATAGAGGAAAAGGTCCAAAGGTCTTTTGTGGAAGGTGGACTTCTAGAAGGCGTATGATTGTGTAGATTTGTGATTCATATGGACGTCCCTACACCTTAGGGGTTCCCAAACGAATGGATTGCATGGATGAAAAGGTGTGTGACGATAGATTCTTATGCGATGTTAGTGAATGGTTGGCAGGAGGGGGGTTTCTTTTAGCCGTAGCGAGATGTGAGGTAAGGGTGTTTGCTTGCACCCTTGTTTGTGGTGGTGGCAAATGTCGTGGCTAGGATGTTGGCGATGGCTTAGTACAAGTGGATTCTTTTTGGGTTTTCATGTAGATGACACTATTTTTGTGTGGATGGTGGCGCGACCGAGTCTTAAGGTCTGGCCACAGTTCTTGAGCTTTTTGGGATGGTCTCTGGGTCGAAGATCAATCTGTAAAATCTGTTTTTGTGCCTTTTGGGATGGATGATGAGGCAACAGGTTGTGGGACTGTCTTGTAGCCATGCTGAGGGACTCTTCCCAATGTTCAGAAAGTCGGTATGCGGTATTCGTTCGGTCAGGCGGTCCCGAGCGAGTAAGCGGATATGCGGAAGTATATGCGGATTATGCAGTTTGCATTATTTAAATAAAAATATTAAAGATAAACATTTAATTGTGATGTTAGAGACCAAAAAATACACGTTTCCTTTAGATTCCTACAAAAGCATACTTTTAAAAATAAAAAAAGCACCACAATAAAAGTTACATAGTTCATTTATATATCAAAATATGTTTTAGAATGCACAATGTTCAAATATATAAAGTTATAAACCGGCTTCTAAATTCTAATCTAAATCATCTTCAAAATTGATTGTTGGAATATCATCATCGCTTTCCGAAACACTCATAAATTCTTCTTCTTCGCCCAAAGTTGACAAAGCTTCCCCATTCCTTTGGCTCCTCCTATTCTCAACAAATTCTTCTGCCCCACTTGCTTCTGCAACCAAGTTCCACGTGAGCCCCGACCCTTGGAAGATTTCTTCTTCTTCTTCAATGGCACCAATCCAATCCATAACATGTGTTCTATCCTTTGAAAGAAATGGATCTCTCCCAGTTAGTGATCGACGCTCCTTCAGCTTTGAATTGAATTTCACAAAAACCAAATCATTCAATCTCGTGGTTTCTAGTTTGTTCATTTTTTGGTGTGAATCTGCATTAAGAATATATAAAATTGATCAATTATAAATTATAACGACTCAATGAATAATGAATACATATAATTGTACATCCAAATAGTGATAGTTATACCGCTGCAAATGAGCTCCAATTCCTCTCACAGGCTGAAGAAGAGGATGTCAACTTCAGAATTCTCAAAGCCATTTCTTTCAAATAAGGCGTTTGAGAACCATATAGCATCCACCAATGAGCTACAAGAGATTGCACAATTAATGACTTGTAAAATAATAAATCTAACGTAAGAACTTTACCGTCGATAATAACTTAATAAGCTTGAGATATATTACCAGGATTGAAATCATCATCATTGGTGGATCTTTGTCTGACAGCCATTGGCTTTCCAAATGCTCCTTCTCCTCTTCGGTAAATATGAATCTCTTTCTTCGTGATGGCATCCTGAATCTCCAACTTAGGATAAAAAATCTCTACGCATTCCATCAAACCATCAACGAGGAAGCTATCTTTAGAAATTGCATCGCTATCCCTGTAAAAATAATAGGGATTGAGATAGAAAGCTGCAAGATGGAGGGAGCTATCCAATCTTCCTTTCGTCTTCAAGGTAATGGCATCTACAAATGACTTGTATGAATGTTCAACATTTTTAAAAATAGCCTTTATTTCATTTTTTGCATCCTCCAATCCTCCATATACAAAGCCCATTGAGGGCTTCCTTTCTCCATCAAACACACGCAAGAGGTAGACTAGTGGAGAGAAGATCTTCAACGTCAAAGACACTTGGCTCCAAAATGATGAACTGAGGACAATGGATGCAACTACCTCACCTTTTCTGGTCTTTGACCACTTGCACTCTCTCCACTCATCAGAAGAGAACATCAACCGTAATTTTTCCTTCTTGTCCATCACGCTCTGTAGTGTAAGGAAAGTGGTGGCAAATCTTGTTTGCCCTGGCCGAACAATTTCACCCTTCTGGGTGAACTGTCTCATCAAGCTCAAAGTCTTTGCATGAATGTAGATAAAGAGAGTGAGAGTTCTAGCCTTAGTGATGCAATTTTTTATCTTTGATTCCTTTCCAATCTCCTCAAGAACAAGATCAATGCAATGGGCCGCACATGAAGACCAAAATATCCTTGGATATTTAGTCTTAAGAAGTCGTCCGACTGCCATATTTGCAGAAGCATTGTCTGTAACAACTTGTACAACATTATCTTCTCCAACATCCTTGATACAATCCTCTACGAGAGAAGAGATATATTCAGCCGTGTGAGAATCTGCGGATGCGTCAACGGACTTCAAGAAAGTTGTGCCCAAGTCACAATTAACACACAAGTTCATAATGCTCCTTCCCCTCATGTCAGTCGATGCATCGATCATTATTGAACAACCATTGTTTTTCCACGATTCATTATGACTCTTTAAATATTCCTTTGTTTCATCCACTTCCTCCTTCAACAAAGTTTCTGTAATTTCATAGTATGAAGGTGGCTTGTATCCGCTTCCATATTGTCCAATTGCCTCGCACATTCTGATAAAGGAATTTTTAGTGACCACATTGAAGGGAATGTCAGCATCATAAAAGAATTTGGCCACGAATTTGTTGACACGTGCACGCTCCTCTTTGGCTAAAGCATCTTTAATCACTGTCTGCCGCATTGTTGTGCCCAAACACACATCATCTTCAGATACACGTGGTCTTTTTGTACTAGCACCTCCTTCTGATGGATGGTTAGAAGATCCATCAGATGCCTTGATTGTTACTTCTTCCCGCAGTTCTCTCATACTAACAACTTTTTCATTCTTCTTCTTCATAATATCCTCCACATAATCTCTGATTTCCTTTTGCACATCTCCATCAGCCTTTGGACATGCCCTTGTATTTCCCTTGATGTGCGCGAGATGTTGCTTCATCCTATTGATGCCTCCTTTTATGACCTTGCCGCACAAGCGACACGCAACCGTGTTCGAATCGGTCTCTCGATGAGGTATGCATATTTCCACCCTGGATCGGTAGAACCGGGTGGAACATAGAATGTGGATTCTGCCGTTGTAGGCGTGGAAGGGGTAGCCATAATGACCGACCTAAACATGGTACGAAAATGATGTGTCATTGAAAATAAGAAGTGCAAATTGCAAATCGGTTATCCAAAAATGACGTGTCATTGTAACATGATTACATTATACATATATAAAAATTAAAATGAAACTACAGAATTTATAAAGAGAGTTGGACCACACATAACTTATATAACTTCTTCAAACTATAATAAAACCATATGATGATACAAATATTGTAATTTATGCAAAATGCAAGATAAAACAGGAGATAAATGGCATAATTTACTATTGGTATCCCATAATTTACAATTGGTATCCCATAATTTACAATTGATAAAGTAGGGATATGACATTTTTGAGTTGTTTTAAGCAAAGACAGACCCAAAGTATTAGCACAAGAAGCTAAATGAAATGGTAAAGGAAATGCTCGTCAGTTTCCAAAGTAGGGATATGACATTTTTGAGTTGTTTTTCTTGGGCTGTGCAAGAGAGATGGTAAATGAAATGCGGGCTTCCTTTATTTTGCTGGAGTGGCCTGAAAAATAGCGGGCTAGGCGGTATTGATTGGGCTCTGGCGTTAAGAATTTAATCTTACAGTTCAACATCATTTCGTGAACATTGCTCGTATATTTACGCATGGATGAACAACCCAATAATTTTGAAATCAATAGCTGTGAATATCATCATTCTTTATTTAGGTTTACTGGTAAAAAGATATCTGCATGGGTTTTACTTGTCATAGGAGGCTGTTATTTCCATCTCGTTTTATTCAGTAGTTCTGTGATAACATGTGATCTGCATATTTCCCCTTAGTTTTTACACTCCAAAAGTTCCATATTTCTGGTAAAATATTGAACTGAAATTTCCAATGAGCAGAGAGGATAATTTATATATTTCCATTCCCCCTCTCCCTCCTCCTGTTTCCAATGAGCATTTAAAGACAAAATTCTGGCGGTAGAGAAAAATGAATATTCCCAAAATGAAAGAAAATCATATGGGGCTACATACGCTGCAGTGGAGCCTGGAGGCGGCGAGGGCAGAGGCGCTGGAGCGTGGAGGGCCGGAGGCAGCGAGGCGTCGAAGGCGGAGCCGCTGGAGCGTGGAGGTGGCGAGGCGTCGAGGGCGGAGGCGCTAGAGCGTGAAGGCGGCGAGGCGTCGAGGGCGGAGGCGCTGGAGCGTGGAGGCGTCGAGGCGTCGAGGACGGAGGCGGCGAGGGTGGAGGCGCTGGAGCGTGGAGGCGCGATGGAGGTTAGGGCAATTCGAATGCGGGAGAAAACGATGGAGGTGTGGAGGCGTTGGAACGAGAGAAATGAAACTATATTAAAGGGTTTTTTATATATGGATCCTAAATCGGATCCCAAACTACACCGCATATCAACCGACTAAGCGGTCGCGTATGCGGTTTAGGCGGCCCGCATATGCAGCTGGACCGCATATTACCGCATAATGTAAATGCGCTTCGGATAGGCCACCGCATACGCATATGCGGCCGCATGAACCGCATTTCTGAACCTTGACTCTTCCTATCACATACCTAGGTTTGCCTTTGGTGGGCGGTAGGATATGGCGGTTATATTAGCAGAATGTCATTGAGAAGTTGAAGAAGAAGTTAGTGAGCTGGCGTGCTGCATTTCTGTCTCAAGGTAGTCACCTCGTTTTGCTGAAGGCCTGTCCTCTCACCTATCTTGGTTTTTCCCATCCATGGCCTCAAATTTCGGCGAAATTTTGTCGAATTTCTGTCGAATATCGATATCCAATCGAAATCGAAATTCGACCGAAATGACCGAAATATGGGGGTCCTAGTACAAAAAATGATCGAAATGACCGAAATTCCGGTCGAAATTCCACCGAAATTCTGTTTTGTTCGATACCGAAATGGTGACCGAAACTGACATTTAGGGCCTTGTTCCCATCATCACACCTCCTACATAATGGTCTGGTTGTAGTGCAGTGTGTCTACCACCCAAAAGATCAGGGTTCAAATCCCCCATCGTGGGGTTGCGTTAGGTAGCCAACAATCATCATAAAAAATATTCCGATCTTTCAACATGAATATGTGCAAGAATCCATATAGCTGACCATACATAAACTGGGAGAAGGCTTCGCCATTTATCACGCCTCCTACTTGTTGAGATAAAGGGGAAGCTTGAGGCGATCATGAGATGTTTTTTTGGTCCTTGAGTAGAGAGGTGCATGGGATGCCTCTAGTTGGGCGGACAACTGTTATGTTGGTAAGGGAAGATGGTGGTTTGGGGTTCCGCAACCTGAAGATGATGAATCAAGCATTGATGGTGAAGTGGCTGATCCGAAACTGTGGAGGAGACTGACTTACTATGCAGAACGTTGCGTTATATTTACGGGATTTTGATTGATTCCTCAGAGGCAGACGTGGGGGTTTTGCGGCCTTCCAACTTATGGAAGGGGATCCACGTTGTGTTCTCGGGTGTAGTGCCTTTTTGAGGCATGTTCTTGGTATTGGTCGTCGTTTCATATTTTGGAGAGATGACCGGACTTGTCAGGACCCTTTGAGGTGTCGCTTCCCGTATCTTTACACGTTGTCTGCTAACATAGTGGTAGTCAGAGATTGTTGGGAGAGCGGTGGTTGGATACCTCCCTTTAGTACTGACTTATCTGATCAACGATTCGTGGATTTCTTGCTTTTGCTTGAGGCATTGCCATCCGATGGTGGGGTGCATGGGTATGCTGACCGTTGGTTATGTGCAGATGGGCACTTTATGGTGCGGAAGGCCTATAGGGCTCTCCATCGACGGGCGGGGAGAGTCAGGATCAAACATTGGTCTCGGATCGATTCACTAACTCATGACACTTGAAGGTACCTTTGCGAATCTGATTTTTTCTTTTGTTGCTGCGAAGGAAATGTCTTATGACATGGGATAGAAGGGCTTGATTTTTTCTTGGTTGTGATGGCACTTTTGCGAGGTGGAGGGGCAGAGGAGAGTTTGAGCATGTTTTCTTTGCTTGTCCTGTTGCAAGAGAGGTATGGGCTAAGGCAAATGCAGAGAGAGCAACGATAGTGGTGTGGAGTGATTTCTTGAACTTTGTTGGAGTATTTGTGTATGCGCCATATTGAGTTGTAGCAGGGTAAATGGATCTTGGAGAAGATCCATTTACCCCATCCAGTGTTTAGTCCCACATCGCCTAGTGGTGGGACTTAGAGGCTCTGGAGAGGCTATATAAGGAGCCCCCGACCTCCTGTACTCATTGAGAAAAAGCAATGCATAGCATGCCCCTTTGAGGGCTTCTCCCGTGGTTTCATCCCGCTCCTCACGGAGTAGGGTTCCACGTAAAATCATGGTGTTCCATGTTCTATCTTTCTTGTTTATGCTCTGTTTATCAATCGCTTCCGCATTATTCATATATTATAACATGGTATCAGAGCGGCGGGTTTGATTCTCGAGGAATTTATGTTTATCTTTTGTTCGAGATTCGATTTTGATTTATGAAGATTATGTTTAAGGTTGTTCATCGATTGAGAAAGTTCTAGGGTTTCGTAGAAACCCTAATTGATACTCGTTTCTGTTTAACATCGCGATGATCGATTCTAGAAGCCTGCTCTTCTCCTGCGGCAGATTCCCTCTAGCAACGAGTCCCTGCACCTCGTCGGGAGGATATCTCACTCCAGGCGATGTAGATCTGCCCCCCCTTCCAGCCACGTTTTGTTCCAGGCGGTATTCAGTTTTCTAGGGTTTCTCGTGGAAGCCCCTTTGGCAAGCATCTCGAAGACTAGGGCACAAGCAACGTCTCTCCCCCAGTCTTCAGTTTCCAGGCGGCTGCAGCAAAAGCGATCAACCCCAGGCGCAACCGAGCCTATCCGATCAACCTCCAGGCGAGGTGCGATCCCAGATCCCAGGCACGCGCAAGACCCAGGCACAAGACCCAGTAGGGAGGATCAGCAACGCCTCTTTCCAGTTCAGGCGGCGCGCAAGACCACACGATGCCTCCTCGTCTTGCGATAGCCCAGGCGCGCATCGACGACGCCTCCAGATGGAG
This sequence comes from Ottelia alismoides, assembly GCA_037367405.1. NCBI lineage: Eukaryota > Viridiplantae > Streptophyta > Magnoliopsida > Alismatales > Hydrocharitaceae > Ottelia > Ottelia alismoides. The sequence continues at coordinate 133,573 of JAZKJV010004185.1, read as the reverse complement.
CTCCCAGGCTATACACGAATGCTCCAGAGCCTCCAGGCTTTACACATGGCTATCCAGTGGCGGCCACACCCACGACCTTTCTCCGCATGCGCACCGTGCGGCGGATCCCTGTCGATCGACCCTCCTGGTGGCGCCGCACCGCAAGAAGCCTCGCAGCCTCCCCCTCCCGCCGCAGCATCGCACCTCCATCAGCGGCACATCCCTCTTCATGCGCGACTCCAGAAGCCCTCCAGGAGAGCGCGCAGTAGCTGCACATGCGGCATGAGATGGGAGACCCCCCATCGTTGGCGGCGGCGTGGAATCAAGGTTCCCAGTTGGGAACCCTAGACGTGAAAGAAAAGAGGGGTCGAGGGCCCTCTTTAAAAAAAAATTTGGGGGGCTCTTCAAGTGATGCACAAAAGAAGGGCCCGATGGCCCACTAACAAAAAAAAGGAATTGTAATTGTATAAAGTAGCTGATGGTTCATTTAAAAAAGAGAGAGAGATGGCTCATTAAAGGAGAGAGAGAGAGGAGATTTGATTGAGACCAAAATAAAAAAGGGGGAAGGGGTTGATTTGTTATAAAAAAGGGGTGAAAGAAACTCTAAAAAAAGGCGCGTACAAGAAAAAGCCGTACGCAAATATTTCAAAAAAAATGTGTGAAAGCCGTAAAAAAATGTGCTACGGCTACTAAAAAAAGTTGGAAATAGCCGGGGAAAAAAAGAGGATGAAGTCGGCTATTTGATGCTTTTTCCCCCCATTTATCTTGTATTCTCCCAACTGTCGATGTCTTCATTTTCTGACAAGTATGGGAGAAAGGGGGAGTATATATGTAGAGTCACAGGTCTTGATCCATATTCCAGATTCAGATATCAGTCTCCAAACCAGCCTGATGATCAAAATCTACAGTTCGGATTCAGACTCGACGATCGTTGTTCCGAGTTTGCAGTTCAGACACGCATGAGTGTACGGTCTTCAGTTTCGAGACCCCCATCATTCTTCTTGTTGTTCGACCAGAGTTTTCATGTGAGCCATAGGGACTCCAGAGCAGAAGACCATTCCCTATGCCATTGAGGGCAAGGGTTTTCATGTGGTATCATGGGTACTTCAGAGTAGAGTATCATTCTCTAAGCCAGATGGGAGAGACCCATTTCTCCTACGAGGAGACTTATTTCAGACTCCATTCTCCAGCGACCGTGGACTCCGACGAGGATTGCACAGCCACGACCTTTTCAGTTCGGCCCTTTTCAGAGATGGAGCAGTTGTCCCCATTATTTTGGCGGGCCAGAGTACTCCGACGAGGAGACTCATTTCAATGCAGTGACTCTGACAGGCGCAGTTCAGAGCACATGCTCTCCGACGAGGAGATTCAGAAGACTCACACTCCAGCCCGTTCGTCCTCCTCACCTGCACGGCATGAGAAGCAACGTCCTCGACTGCAGCAATGTGTGCGTTGGGTTGATATTGTCCGTAGTGTCCTTTAGCGTTGAGTATCTTTCTGTTTGTTGAAGCTGAGCATTGCATGCTCCAGCTTGAGGGGGAGTGTTGGAGTATTCGTGTATGTGCCACATTGAGTTGTAGCATGGTAAATGGATCCTGGAGAAGATCCATTTACCCCATCCAGTGTTTAGTCCCACACCGCCTAGTGGTGGGACTTAGAGGCTCTGGAGAGGCTATATTAGGAGCCCCAGACCTCCTGTACTCATTGAGAAAAAGCAATGCATAGCATGCCCCTTTGAGGGCTTCTCCCGTGGTTTCATCCCGCTCCTCACGGAGTAGGGTTTCACATAAAATCATGGTGTTCCATGTTCTATCTTTCTTGTTTATGTCCCGTTTATCAATCGCTTCCGCATTATTCATATTTTATAACAGTCCTGTTGCAAGAGAGGTATGGGCTAAGGCAAATGCAGAGAGAGCAGTGATAGTGGTGTGGATTGATTTCTTGAACTTTGTGGATGCACTTGGTGACAAGGATGGTCAGATCAAAGTTTAGGTAGCTGCCGTCATGTGTTCCTTGTGTTTGGCTCGGAATGGTTCTATATTACAAGGGAACGATTGTATATGGAAAATGTTTTTGAGCATGCAGAATGATTGCACACCTTTTGGTCCCGGTAAATGTATTAGTTTTGGTTAAATATATAAAAGTTGATGGGTAGGTAGGTGTCTTCTCGATGTCTTACCCTTTTTTTCCCTCAAAAACTATTTCTACATCTGAAACCGTACATCAGCTCGGTTATTTGCTGGAGCCTGGTGTTTTTTTTTTGAAAAAGAAATAACCTATATATGGTTCACACATTTAGAGAGCTTATGATAAAGACATCATGCCAACGATATTAGTGAAAGGGGAATTTCTATTTTGTACATCAACCTATACGTCATGTCCTTGAATTTTTCAATCTCCCGTCCGTCATGTTTGCTCTTCTTTCTGTTTGGTAGGCTTTTGGTCCATTTACCCCATCCAGTGTTTAGTCCCACACCGTCTAGTGGTGGGACTTAGAATCTCTGGAGAGGCTATATAAGGAGCCTCAGACCTCCTGTACTCATTGAGAAAAAGCAATGCATAGCATGCCCCTTTCAGGGCTTCTCCCGTGGTTTCATCCCGCTCCTCACGGAATAGGGTTCCACGTAAAATCATGGTGTTCCATGTTCTATCTTTCTTGTTTATGCTCTGTTTATCAATCGCTTCCGCATTATTCATATTTTATAACATGGTATCAGAGTGGGCTCGATTCTCGAGGAATATATGTTTATCTTTTGTTCGAGATTTGATTTTGATTTATGTAAATTATGTTTAAGGTTGTTCATCGATTGAGAAAGTTCTAGGGTTTCGTAGAAACCCTAATTGATACTCGTTTCTGTTCAACATCGCGATGATTGATTCTAGAAGCATGCTCTTCTCCTGCGGCAGATTCCCTCTAGCAACGAGTCCCTGCACCTCGTCGGGAAGATATCTCTCTCCAGGCGATGTAGATTTGCCCCCCCTTCCAGCCACGTTTCGTTCCAGGCGGTATTCAGTTTTCTATGGTTTCTCGTAGAAGCCCCTTTGGCAAGCATCTCGAAGTCTAGGGCACAAGCAGCGTCTCTCCCCCAGTCTCCAGTTTCCAGGCGGCTGCAGCAAAAGCGATCAACCCCAGGCGCAGCCGAGCCTATCCGATCAACCTCCAGGCGAGGTGCGCTCCCAGATCCCAGGCACGCGCAAGACCCAGGCACAAGACCCAGTAGGGAGGATCAGCGGCGCCTCTTTCCAGTTCAGGCGGTGCGCAAGACCACACGACGCCTCCTCGTCTCGCGATAGCCCAGGCGCGCACGCCATGTCCTCCAGGCGCGCATCGACGACGCCTCCAGATGGAGCTCCCAGGCTATACACGAATGCTCCAGAGCCTCCAGGCTTTACACGAGGCTATCCAGTGGCGGCCACACCCACGACCTTTCTCCGCGTGCGCACCGTGCGGCGGATCCCTGTCGATCGACCCTCCTGGTGGCGCCGCACCGCAAGAAGCCTCGCAGCCCCCCTCCCCTCCCGCCGCAGCATCGCACCTCCATCAGCGGCACATCCCTCTTCCTGCGCGACTCCAGAAGCCCTCCAGGAGAGCGCGCAGTAGCTGCACAGGCAGCATGAGATGGGAGACCCCCCATCATTGGCGGCGGCGTGGAATCAAGGTTCCCAGTTGGGAACCCTAGACGTGAAAGAAAAGAGGGGTCGAGGGCCCTCTTTAAAAAAAAAATTTGGGGGGTCTTCAAGTAATGCACAGAAGAAGGGCCCGATGGCCCACTAACAAAAAAAAGGAATTGTAATTGTATAAAGTAGCTGACGGTTCATTTAAAAAAGAGAGAGAGATGGCTCATTAAAGGAGAGAGAGAGAGGAGATTTGATTGAGACCAAAATAAAAAAGGGGGAAGAGGTTGATTTGTTATAAAAAAGGGGTGAAAGAAACTCTAAAAAAAGGCGCGTACAAGAAAAAGCCGTACGCAAATATTTCAAAAAAAATGTGTGAAAGCCGTAAAAAAATGTGCTACGGCTACTAAAAAAAGTTGGAACTAGCCGGGGAAAAAAAGAAGGATGAAGTCGGCTATTTGATGCTTTTTTTCCCCATTTATCTTGTATTCTCCCAACTGTCGATGTCTTCATTTTCCGACAAGTATGGGAGAAAGGGGGAGTATATATGTAGAGTCACAGGTCTTGATCCAGATTCCAGATTCAGATATCAGTCTCCAGACCAGCCAGATGATCAAACTCTACAGTTCGGATTCAGACTCGACGATCGTTGTTCCGAGTTTGCAGTTCAGACACGCATGAGTGTGCAGTCTTCAGTTTCGAGACCCCCATCATTCTTCTTGTTGTTCGACCAGAGTTTTCATGTGAGCCATAGGGACTCCAGAGCAGAAGACCATTCCCTATGCCATTGAGGGCAAGTGTTTTCATGTGGTATCATGGGTACTTCAGAGTAGAGTATCATTCTCTAAGCCAGATGGGAGAGACCCATTTCTCCTACGAGGAGACTTATTTTAGACTCCATTCTCCAGCGACCGTGGACTCCGACGAGGATTGCACAGCCACGACCTTTTCAGTTCGACCCTTTTCAGAGATGGAGCAGTTGTCCCCATTATTTTGGCGGGCCAGAGTACTCCGACGAGGAGACTCATTTCAGTGCAGTGACTCTGACAGGCGCAGTTCAGAGCACATGCTCTCCGACGAGGAGATTCAGAAGACTCACACTCCGGCCCGTTCATCTTCCTCACCTGCACGGCATGAGAAGCAACGTCCTCGACTGCAGCAATGTGCGCGTTGGGTTGATATTGTCCGTAGTGTTCTGTAACGTTGAGTATCTTTCTGTTTGTCCAAGCTGAGCATTGCATGCTCCAGCTTGAGGGGGAGTGTTGGAGTATTCATGTATGTGCCATATTGAGTTGTAGCATGGTAGATGGATCCTGCAGAAGATCCATTTACCCCATCCAGTGTTTAGTCCCACACCGCCTAGTGGTGGGACTTAGAGGCTCCGGAGAGGCTATATTAGGAGCCCCAGACCTCCTGTACTCATTGAGAAAAAAGCAATGCATAGCATGCCCTTTTGAGGGCTTCTCCCGTGGTTTCATCCCGCTCCTCACGGAGTAGGGTTTCACGTAAAATCATGGTGTTCCATGCTCTATCTTTCTTGTTTATGCTCTGTTTATCAATCGCTTCCGCATTATTCATATTTTATAACAGTCCTGTTGCAAGAGGATATGGGCTAAGGCAAATGCAGAGAGAGCAGCGATAGTGGTGTGGATTGATTTCTTGAACTTTGTGGATGCACTTGGCGACAAGGATGGTCAGATCAAAGTTTAGGTAGCTGCCGTCATGCGTTCCTTGTGTTTGGCTCGGAATGGTTCTATATTCCAAGGGAACGATTGTATATGGAAAATGTTTTTGAGCATGCAGAAAGATTGCACACCTTTTGGTCCCGGTAAATGTAATAGTTTTGCTTAAATATATAAAAGTTGATGGGTAGGTAGGTGTCTTCTCGATGTCTTATCATTTTTTTCCCTCAAAAACAATTTCTACATCTGAAACCGTACATCAGCTCGGTTATTTGCTGGAGCCTGGTTTTTTTGAAATAGAAATAACCTATATATGGTTCACACATTTAGAGAGCTTATGATAAAGACATCATGCCAATGATACTAGTGAAAGAGGAATTTCTATTTTGTACATCAACCTATACGTCATGTCCTTGAATTTTTCAATCTCCTGTCCGTCATGTTTGCTCTTCTTTCTGTTTGGTAGGCTTTTGGTCCATGCCCTCCTTTTTTTCAATCTCCTGTCCGTCATGTTTGCTCTTCTTTCTGTTTGGTAGGCTTTTGGTCCATGCCCTCCTTTTTTGGAGTTTTCCCTGCGGGAGCGACGTGCAATATTTTCTCACACTTATTTGAAAAAAGAGTAGTTTTAAGAAATCGGGACTGCTTCTAGAGGCATTGATTCTCACAAGTTTTTGATGCCTTCGAATAAAATTGTTGTAAATACCAATTCAAAGGATCTTTTAAATACGAATATTTAAGGCCGAGCACGGTTGTCTCAGTTGACCCTCTTTTTTTCTGCTATACATTAGTAACGGAGATATCTTGTTCCATTTCACCATGTAGTCAAATTAGTTAATAAAGAAAAATATTAGTGGTTATAAATTACTATCAAACTTTTGTATTATTTTACCAAAATATGCAATCAAATGTTCGCAGTAGAAAAAAACAGCACTACCAACATGAAGTGACATGTCATTAAACATTTTCACGAGATGTTTGCACCATCTAAAGAGCCACGCATCTTCATGTTTGGACACCGAGAATAAATAGCTTACTTTATCGTGATGTTGGGTGGTGGAGGAATGATATCATTGGGAATTGTTGGATTGAAATAGGAACAAGTGGCGTCACTGGGATGGCTTTGCTACCTATGTCCTAAGACACTTGCATACCCTCTGTGACGTTTCACAGGGTAATCATGTTTCGAGGGTTGATTTTGGCTGTCTTTGCTTGGGAAGTTGGCAAGAAGGATAATTTTAATCTGTGATAGAATCTTCGCGATTGTGGATTGATACCATGAAACGAAGTTGTTGGTAAGGGGTTGTTAGTAAATTGTTACTTGATGTGCATGTGCAGAAAATGGTTAGAATGTAATGAAATAGGTGGATTCTTGGAGTTATATTAAATGGTATTGTTTATAGGTGTTTGCAAAGAGTTAATTTGACATATATTGTTTCGTAAATGATTATGATATGATGAACTAGAGGTATTGGTGGAGATATGTCGGATGGTCAAGTCATTCCATGTCTTGACCTTTAGCCCATTCTATAAGAATAACCCCTAAAATTCACTATAGCCTTTTACGAACATACTGTCGAGATATTTTATATCTATTTATATGTTATTCTGTACTTTCTCTATTTCTGTCGTCTATCTATGTGATTTTCCCTAAAGCTTTTCTCCTATATAAGAGAGCTTCAGGGCTATGATGAATAGGATAATGATTTCTTTACACTTCCAGATGGTATCAGAGCGACAGTCTTAGACGAAGCCTGTGCCCTAATTCCCTGCTCCCACCAAAACCCTACGTGTTGCCGTCGCCACTGTACGCTCCGCCTCATGTGCCCGACGACTCTCCTCGCCTGAGACAACACCTCACACGCCTCTGTGCGCTGGTGCACTGTGTGTGCTCGCTTGTGTGCCCTCCGTGCTTGTGCGCACCTCGCGCTGTGTGCACCCTAGCATCTGCGCGCGCCTAGCGCCCATGCACCCTTCCGCGCCTATGCACCCCTCCAGTGCTGTGTGCTGCACACACACATCTATGCGCCCATGAAGACTTCCGTTTGGGCCCTGTTAAATTTTTTAGGGTTTGATCTGATTATCTAAAGACACACCCTATACTCTCAAAGGAGTTTTCAAAGCTTGGAAGTGGTTGTGGTATGAGTCTACACCCGTAACCATCTTCCTACATGTCTGTGCAGACGTTTCTTGTCCAAGTTTGCAACCCCAGTTTTGAGGAATCGTTGTCATCATGTTAGACAACAAAGCTCCATCCCTGGGTTCCTTCAAAGATCCATCATCCATTGTGAAGATGGATAGAACCAATTATGAACCGTGGGCCATGCAGTTCATGAGTTTAATGCAATGTAATGGCAAGAAGTATATCCTCACACAGGAGGAGCCTGCCGATAAGACTGGGGTTAACGCCTCGTGGGAGGCAGATGGCGTGTATGCATGAGTATGACTTTCTGGAACAATGTCCATGGAGATAACAAATGACATCTCGAGTCAGCCCATAACAAAGGCTATGTGGGATATTCTCGCCGCCACATATTCTCTGGCGAAGAATGAGTCAAAGATTCTGCAACTTCAACATGACATCTTCACTTCGGAGCAAAATGGTCATCCTCTCCATACCCTTTACACTTTGGGGTATGTTTGAGAAGTTACATGGTTACATTCTCTTTACAGCTACACCAGAGCAACTCAAGGCATACAGGACTCCGTGATGACAGGAGTCTTTCCAGTGGCACTGGATCCTGAGTATGATGCAGCTAGGGTACATATTCTTGCCGATACCACTATACCTCCGATCGATGAGGCATATCATCGACTGAGCAAACTCTCCGTATCTTCTGGTGGTTCTTTAGCATCTCAGACTTCTTCAGCCATGGCAACATCTCGTGGTAGGGGGAGTACTGTGCAGTTCCGTGGCCGAGGAGGTCGTGCAAGAGGAGGGAGCAGTAGACCTCCTCGTCAGCCATGCAGTTACTGTCATAGACCAGGTCACTCAGAGGAAACATTCTATTCTAAGTATGTATTTTCTGCCTCAACATGTGTGGCATAACAGATCCAGTAGGGCAGTAGTTTTTTTGTCGCATTTGACCAGAGGTTTGATGAGTTAGTTGCTCGACTTAGAGAGATTATACCGTTTCCTGGGTCGACTAGCACACAATCAACCAGTCAGGATTTTCAGAGGTAACCGACTCAACCACTACATCCACATCAAGTACAACATATGCTTTTACCAGCTGTTACAGGGCAGACTTGTCAGAGTTGATCATGGATTCAAGAGCATCACATCGCCTATGTGGTGACAGAGGGCAATTCAGTACATATAGCCAAACTCAGTCAGGTAGATTTGTGGTAATAGCTGATAGGATACATTCTCCCATTATTGGTCAGGGAGAGGTGCAGTTAACCCCTGAAATGAGGCTTCAGAATGTTATTTATGCTCCTGAATTCTCTATGAATTTATTATCTATTAGTCAAATCACCAAGGATTTGCATTGTCGTGCCATATTGGACCCCTCCGCTCTTGTGTTTCAAGACATTCTAACGGGCATGGTGATTGGTTCTGGCCGTGAGTAAGGTCTTTACAGACTGGCGCAATCTCCTCTTGCTGTTGTCTCCTCTATTCACACTGGATCTATCTCTCCATATATGTGACACCTCTACTTCGGTCATCTTCCTCTGCAAAAGTTGCGTCATGTTCTTCCTTAGATTTCTCCTTGCTTTACTTTTCAGTGCGAGGCCTGTCAGCTTGGGAAGCATCATAGGTCCACATTCCAGAGTCGTCAGAGTCAAAGTAGTCATGGTCTTTTTTGAGTTGATTCTTTTGGATATTTGGGGTCCCAGTCGTGTTCTTGATCTTCAGGGTCATCGTTTTTATCTTATTGCTATTGATGAGTTTTATAGATTATCATGGGTCTTTTTGCTTAAGAACAAGTATGATGCAAGCCCTATCATTCAAGTATGATGCAAGTCCTATCATTCAATTTTTTATTAATGAAAGAAATGTTTTTTCTGCAAATGTCAAGTATATACGTTCTGATAATGCACTTGAGTTCTGTGGTACACAACTTTCTCAATTTCTCGGATCTTATGGTAACGACCTGGATGCCCCTATTCCTTTACGACGGAAGAGGCGTGGATGTACAATGCATCCTCTTTCCTCTCATGTCTCTTTGGAGTGGCTCTCTGGCGACTTTCAACAGTTTGTTATTGCTTTGGTAGCGGTTCAGATACCGAGATCCTATCAGGAGGCACTACAGAGTAGTCCTTGGTGTCTTGCTATGGAGGAAGAGATGGCCGACTGCCTTACAGTCTCGAGGCACGTGGAGTGTCGTCTCCGCTCTCCAAGGTGCTTCTGTTGTTGGTAGTAAATTGGTGTTTACCATTAAACACCATGCATACGGTTCAGTGGACAGATACAAGGCTTGTTTGGTTGCGTTTGAATTCACCCAAACTTATGGCGTGGACTATCAAGACACTTTCTCTCTTGTTGCGTGTCACTCTACACTTCGTATCCTTATTGCCGTTGCTATGGTGAAGGATTGACCTCTTTCCAAATAGATGTCAAGAATGCCTTTTTGTATGGTGACATGCAAAAAGTTTATATGCAGTAACCACTGGGGTTTACTGCTGAGGGGGAGTCTAGTATGGTGTGTAAACTTCATAAGGCTATATATGGCTTTAACCAGAGTCCGAGGGCTTGGTTTCAGAAGCTCTCAGAGTTGATTAAACTACAAGGCTTTGCCAGATCTACTGCATATCATTCTCTTTTTGTTAAGAGAACTCAGAGAGGTACTGTTGTTGTTTTGGTTTATGTAGATGATATTGTTATCACATGCAGTGATAATGGAAGGAATTCAGGTAGCCAAGGATTTTCCTGGACAACAGTTTGTGACCAAGGATCTTGGTAAGCTGAGGTATTTTCTTGGACTAGAATTTGCAAGAAACCAGCAGGGAATGCTATTTTCTGAGGGCTTGATTTCAGAAGCTCTCAGAGTTGATTAAACTATAAGGCTTTGCCAGATCTACTGCTTATCATTCTCTTTTTGTTAAGAGAACTCAGAGAGGTACTGTTGTTGTTTTGGTTTATTAGATGATATTGTTATCACATGCAGTGATAATGGAAGGAATTCAGGTAGCCAAGGATTTTCTTGGACAACAGTTCGTGACCAAGGATCTTGGTAAGCTGAGGTATTTTCTTGGACTAGAATTTGCAAGAAACCAGCAGGGAATGGTAATGACGCAAAGGAAGTATGTCGCTGACCTCCTATCTGAGACGAGTATGACAAGATGTAGACCTGCTACTGCTCCAATCGATCCTAATGCTCGGCTATATGATGACGACTCTACAGAGATGGATAAGAGACAATACATAGAGCTGGTAGGGAAGTTATTGTATGTCACCATTATCAGACCTGATATATCATTTGCAATCAACAGAGTTACCCAATTTATGGAGTAACCTAGGCAGTCTCATATGGATGCAGTCAACATGATCTTGAGGTATCTCAAGTCTTCTCTAGGTGCGAGACTTCTATTCAGGAGAGATACAACTCTGATAGTGTCAGGATGTGCGGATGCAGACTATGCTGGTTGTCCTAAGAATAGGAAGTCAACTTTAGGTTTCACTGTGTTCATAGGCGCTTGTTGATTTCATGGAAGAGCAAGAAACAAATAGTTATAGCCAGATCCAGCGCGGAATCAATGGAGCACAAAAATGATGTGGGTTGATTGACCTAATAGTGGAGGTGCCTCTTCCTATGCATCTACAATTTGATAATCAAGCTGCATTATTTATAACGAATTATCCTGCCTTTTATGAAAGAAAAGAACAAAGTACATTGAGGTTGACTGCCACTATTCCTGTGATTTGATTCAAAAGGAGGTTATATTCACGTCTCATGTTGTTTCAGCGATTAGATTGCTGACATGTTCACCAAAGCACTTGCAAAGGGACCGTTTCACCGTTGCTGTTCCAAGCTGAACGTGATAGATATTTATGCTCCAGCTTGAGGGGGAGTGTTGAGATATTTTATATCTCTTTATATGCTATTTGTAGTTTATCTATTTTTGTCGTCTATCTATGTAATTTTCCTTAGAGGTTTTCTCCTATATAAGAGAGCTCTAGGGCTACGATGAATAGGAGAATGATTTCTGTACACTTCCACACACACAATACACAGATCCATAAAAAGTAGTGAATAACTGACAATGCGCATGTGGCTCATTTCTCTTCGATAAGGAGTGCATTTTTTTCGTTAGATTGATTTGTCAGTCTTATGCACCTGCTTAAGGTGGACAAGTTTTAAATGATGTTTAAATAGCAGTGTTCACGAAATCAGTTGAAGCGGCCGCATATGCGGCCACATATGCGCGTGCGGACTCCTAACCGCGCCGCATTCGTGAAGCTCCCCTGTATGCGGCTAGTGCGCATATGCGACCTGCATATGCGGGCCGTGCGGCCACATATGCGGACCGTGCGCCCGCTTCAAGCTTTCCGGACCCGTTACCCGATTACCCACTCATACCCGATTTCACGTTACCCAGATACCCTAAGGGCCTAACCCCCATTCCCCCGATACCCGATACCACGATACCCTAACCCCTTCGTCGCCACCGATCGTCCTGCGCTGTGCGAGCCCACGACCCCCTGCGCCTCCATCGCCACCTCCTCGAAGCTCCTCCTGCGCCTGTGCGAGTCCACGACGCCTCCACGATCCCCCTGCGCCTCCATCGCCCCCTCCTCCAAGCTACTCCGCCTCGTCGCCTCCCAACGCTGCTTCCTCCTCCCATCTCCACCGCGTCACCGCCTCCTCCTAGCGCGTCACCAGGTTGATTCGAGCACTCCTTAGTCCTTACTTTTTAATTCATCTGCATTATTTGTTCAAGCCTAAAGTCATAAATATCTCTAATTCACAAGAAGCACCAGTACTATTCTGCTCATCTTCTCACAGGACACGTAGAAGCACAAGTACTATCTCATGCAAATTATGGAGATATTTAGAAGATATAAGTTGAGTGCAAAATACAAGGATAGGTTTTTCTCAAGCATGAGGTTTATGATACAATGATACAATTTTAGGCATGATACAATGATACAAGGTTTATCCGTAGGTTTTTCTGATATAGATGAGCAGTGGTTTATCCGTAGGTTTTTCTCAAGCATGATTGTGGGTAACTCATATAGTGGTGGAATGTTGTTTGAGGTAACCTTGATAATCTACATGCAGCACAATGATACAATTTTAGAGGTGAAAGATTGTAATAGAATTGCTTCTATTATTGTAGATCTCTATAATAGAATTGCTGAAAGATTGTAATAGAATTGCTTCTAGAATTTTTTGATTCTATACTAATTCAATTTATTAAAACATTTAATATTTTGTTGATGATGTTTTCTAATAATGATTGAATGTTAGGCAACTATAGCCTCCAGACTACCATCTGACAGTGGTTCTTCTCCTATGCCTGGAACCGGAAGTGAGCCTCCTACTCATAGAAGCGATACAATGGAGTTTTTTGTTCCTCCTGGTTCCACTGATCCGGGATGGAAGTATGCTTTTCTAGCTAATCCAAGTACCCCTGGCATGGTTACTTGCTGATTATGTGGAAATGTTGTCACCGGAGGGATTAATCACATGAAGCAACATTTGGCTCATATTAAAGGCTATACGTCATCTTGTCCCAAGGTGACTCCTGATGTGAAGAATGAAATTAAGGATAACATGGAGGGAATTAAAGTAAAGAAGAATGAGAAGACTGCGAGGATGAAAACCATTCAAGGGGATGTCTCTATCAAGATTAATCAACCCTTGACTGAAGAGGAGAGGGATGGGAAAAGGCCTCGAACTTCTACAGATGATATGCCAACGGAGAGTCTTTGCCAATCAACAATTAAAGATGCATTTGCTAAGGAGGAACGCACATGTGTGAATTCATTCGTGGCAAAGTATTTCTATGATAATGACATCGCTTTCAATGTTGTCAAAAGTGACTCCTTTCTTCGAATGTGCGAAGCAATTGGGCAGGATGGAAGATCCTACAAGCCTCCAACATACTATGAGCTCACAGAAACACTTTTGAAGGAACAGGTTAAGGAAACACACGAATTCTTGCAAGGGCATCGTAATTCATGGAAGAGTGTTGGATGTTCCATTATGACAGATGCTTGGACTGATAGGAGGGGAAGGAGCATCATGAACATCTGCGTCAACTGTGAGCTTGGGACCAGTTTTCTGAAGTCAATTGACTTGTCTGCAGATTCTCATACTGCCGACTACATTGCTTCCTTAGTGGATAAGTCCATTGAGGAAGTTGGGCCCGACAATGTAGTCCAAGTAGTGACAGACAATGTATCTGCAAATATGGCTGCTGGCAGAATTTTGAGAATCAAGTACCTTCAGATCTTCTGGAGTTCGTGTGCGGCACATTGCATCGTTCTTATGCTTGAGGAGATCGGTAAAGAGTCCAAGGTGAAAAATGCCATTACAAAGGCAAGGACATTAACTGTCTTCATATACAGTCATGCAAAAACATTGAGTTTGATGAGACAATTTACGCAAAAGGGGGAGATAGTGAGGCCAGGAACAACAAGATTTGCTACCACATATCTCACCTTGCAATCATTGATAGACAAGAAGGACAAGTTGAGGCTTATGTTTTCTTCTGATGAATGGAGAGCGTGTAAATGGTACAAGACGAAGAAGGGGGAAATGGCTTCGGCCATAGTTCTGAGTCCTTCATTTTGGACTCAAGTCTCTTTGACCTTGAAGATCTTTTCTCCATTGGTACATGTTCTGTGAATTGTTGATGGAGATAAGAGACCGGCTATGGGGTTTGTATATGGTGAATTGCAAGATGTAAGAAAGGAGATCATGAGCATTTTCAAAGATGTGGAAGCATCTTACAAATATTTTGTTGATGCCGTTGGTTCAAAGTCAAGGGAGGTTGGATTGCCCCCCTCCACCTTGCTGCATATTTTTTGAATCCCTATTTCTTTTATAGGGACAATGATCAAATCCAGAGGGAAGGTCTTGCTCTGAAGGGATTCTTGGATTGTATGGATATTTTCTATCCTGATTTAGAGATCCAAGATATCATCACTAGGAAGGAGTTGCCATTATATGAAAGGGCAGAAGGATCATTTGGCAAACCTTTGGCTGTCAAACAGAGGTCCATCATTGATGATGATTTCAATCCAGGTATAAATTCTCATTAGATTTCATACAGTTATGTATTTAAGTATTACTATTTACAGTGTTCAGAAAGGCGGTCCAGGCGGCCGCATATGCGTATTCAGTGACTGAACCAAACCGCATATACAATATGCGGTACATATGCGGTTTTAGCGAGTATGCGGCCGAGTAAACCGCATATGCGGCCGCATACTCGACTGCCTATTGGATAGACCCTCTCCATTTAGGCTTCATCTTTAGTTGATGTTGCTGCTGCCCTTCAGTGCCATGCAAAATAAATGTTGCTGAATATTAAATTAAATTGATTATAGAAATGCTTTTATAAAGCTGCTGTAAAAAATATTTTTTTATTTTTATTTAATTACATCTGACAACTATTTATGGAAAGGGTTTTTATTTAATTTCTTCAAATGCCATTTCCTATCTTTGCATTTGCTTAATTTGAATTCAATATACTTTAGTTTTAGAATCCAATACATCTTCTTTCATGAAAAATATATTTGAGTCCTTTGCTTTCTTCATCAATACTTTTTTTAATTGTTCAGATATTCTGCAGTCAAAATTTTGTTTCTTCTCAAAAAAATCTCATTAACACTTGGTAAAAGGGAATCCGATTATTTAATCATTGAACACAATCTAATTTCATTTATTTTCGTTTTATCTCATAATATTTAATTGTTCTTATATTAATTATTTTAACAATAAGTATGCCACTAATTTTCACCTTCGAATTTTTGTTATGAATTACTCTTTATCTAAATAGGTATTTTTCGAAATGCTTTGGTTGAATCATGCCATACTAAAAAGTCTATGCATGTATTTTGTCTATTGTTATTTTTTCGAATCATAAATCTCTAATATTTGAATTTAAGTTATTATTTTAATTATTTTTAAAATAAAATAATACAAAACGCATAATCCGCATATACTTCCGCATATCCGCTTACTCGCTTCAGACCGCCTGACCGAACGAATACCGCATACCAACTTTCTGAACCTTGACTATTTATCTCATTAGATTTCATACACTTATATATTTAACTATTATTACTTATTTGTTTGTATAAATACCCGTTGGTGGGGATTGTATGACATGGAAACGCCACATTTGAAAGAAATGGCAATGAAAGTTCTAAAGTTGACAGCCTCTTCCTCGGGTTGTGAAAGGAATTGGAGCACCTTTGAGGCAGTAAGACTGTAAAATTGGTGCCACACATGTCAAATATTATGCATCATTAATGAGGTGGTAAATATATGTTTTTCTTTATTTTGTAGATTCACACGAAGAAAAGGAACAAGCTTGAATTCAAGCGGTTAAACGACTTGGTGTATGTCAGATTCAACGCCAAGTTGAGAGATCACCATCTTAAAAATCGTAGTGATCCATTTGCCACAAATGATAGAACCCACGTGAGAGATTGAATGGTGGGGAAGATGAAGAAGATGAGGTATTCCAAGGATCGGGTGTTGACATGGAACTTAGTGGCTAATGCAACTGGTGCAGAAGATTTGATACAACATAGAAGAAGCCAAAGGCATGCTACTGGTTCAACCTCATCGTCGGGCTTAAATGAGGAAGAGTTCCCATTTGGGGAAGACGGTGAAGATGATGATGAAGACAATATCGAAGTGGAATTTGATGATGATATGGATTAGGATTTCTTTGTAATATGTAGAATATTATCGTCTGAACATTTCTGTTTTCTTATGCTATTTTAATTAGTACTCTACTATGCTATTTATGTTAAATTTCAGTTTTCTTTTGGAAACTTAAATATTTTGGTGATTGTTGTCAATTATTATGTCTGCTAACTTTTCTATTGAAGTATTAAATATTTGTTGATAGAGACTGTTTGAGCTATATACGAAAGTCATTTTCTTAGAACTTCTGTTGGACCACAATTATACATAATTCTGTTCAGTTGTAGTCACTTTGCATATATTTATTTATTTTTAAATAAAAAAATTAAGGAAACCGCGTAGAACCGCATATACCCCGCATATGCCCCTGCATACCGCTTAATCGCTAATCAGTGACCTGTCCGAACGCATACGCATACCGCTTTCCTGAACCTTGTTAAATAGTAACAGGATATTATTGCAATTCTCTTGGAAAATAGTAAAATACGATTGTAGCATCTCTATCTCCATATGATTCCCGTAGACCAAGATTTTTTGAAAAACCAGTCCATCTCGTGGGCTTGGTGCTTTGATGACACACTGCAAATTTGATTATACCACTTTGATATCTGCTGCATTTCTATTTTCCTTATATAGCCAGCTCCAACTGTGTGCTTTTTCGCGGTTAAAGGTTCTGTTAGTATGCTACTGTGCTGAAATAGTGGATTTGCAATAAATTGCCTTGGCATAAAGAACCTTTCAGATATTTTTCTGTATTTGCCTTGCAACTAACCTTCATTGCACTTGTTGGCTTTTGGTTGCTTTTCTTCTTTTTCTATTGTGTATTTTTTAATTTACTACGGGTTTTATGTACATATTGGTCTACGTGTTATTTGAAATGGTATCCTTTCTTTTAGGATCGATTAAACATGATTCTGCAGTAAATTGTCACGCTTGTATTTTTGATATTAAGTGGGATGGGGAGTTTGATGAAACTTCATTCAGGAGTCGTCCCAAATATCTTTTTTTTTATCATTATGGCATTTTCTTATATGTTTTGCAAAGCAGCAGAACATTTATTTACTTTAAAAGACAGCAAAGTTTCGGTTTGGTCTGTTATATTTGTCTGATGTCACGTTGCCTGGTTTTATGGAGTTACTGATCATAATTATTAGCATATTATTTGGTTTGTAATTAAATGCCATGCAACTTTCTTTCATTTAATGGTGTTACTTTTGCTCTCAGGCTTCGCCTATAAATATTGGTGGAAAGCAGGCTTATTGTGAGGAGAAGCGTCCAGGTTCCCGTGGTTAGTTGTTTTCCTTGGAATATTATTGTTGAATTTCAGAGTTTGAAATGCAACGCTTTTGATGTAACTTGCAGCTTTACTTGCATTTGATAATTTCATAAGAACCTCAGTTTGGGGTAAAGAGGCAACGGCTAGACTTCACTATGAATTTTATAGAGCTGCTGATAAATCAGATTAGATTTTAGCTTAATTCGTGTACAGTTCAATCTTTAACGGATTTTAATCTTTTTCCAATCCTTAATAATGTACCCTTACGTCGCACACCTGCCCTTGATTAATGAAGCATATGTCAAAGTGAAATCTCTAATGTATTTCAATGATGAAGCAACCTAGTAAAAGACCACACATCCATCAACCATTTCTTGGAAACATGGACATATTTAGCATAAGACGAACTTTTACAAGTTGGAAACCGATGGAGAGAATTTTGAATGACTTTAATTATTTAAGTTTTGATCACTTGATAATAAGAAAGAATATCATTTACAGCCACAGGAAAACATATAATTCTGAGCTTAAAGTATCCAATAAGACTCGAAATGATAAACACAAGAGATGATATACAGATCCGCGGTCTAGGAATAATTTCTCATGACCAGTTTTACTTTTATGCCTATAAGAAAATTAAGATATCATTTACTTGAATTGAAACTTTGCATGAGGTAGCAAACAAATTTAATTTTGTTTGAACATATGATAAAAATGTAGCCACTTAAATGGTCTGGTGGTAGTGCAGTGTGCTTACCACCAAGGAAGGCTGTATTGATATCGACATCATTTCGGTTTGCCGGAAATGGATATATCGAGATATATTGCCGATATATCGACGATATTGGTGGAAATGTCGGAAATGGCTCAAAAAGCCATTTTTGTTGTTTTTTTTTCAGAAATTAAGATCATCCAAGATATTAAAACAACAAATATCCTACAAATACACACTTATGTCACACATATCGGTCATTTATAGCCCATATATCGCACATATCGGTCATATCGAACATATCATTGTTGATGTTTATTCCTGACCTATAGATATTGGAAATGGATTTCATTCAAGTTCTTATAGCATTAAATAACTTATATATGTACACTTATATGACACATATAGATCATTTATGAAAACTATGATCCATATATTGCACATATCGGTCATATCAAACATATCACTGGTACTGTTAGTTGTTGACCTATATATATATATTGAAAATGGAGTTCATCAAAGTTCTTAGATCACTAAATAACTTACAAATTTACTCTTAGATCACAAATATCGATTATCTATGAAGACCTCTTCTTGATTTGAACTCAGTAGGAATGGTAGAAAGCAAGGTTGCAGAAGTCGGCAGCGGTACTCGGTCGGTAGGGTCACTGACTAAGATTAATCGGCAGTCGGGAGAGTAATCGGATTTAGTCGGACATTAGTCGGTTTGGAATTTTTTATTATTTTAAATAATAAATAAATTTTTTATAACATGTACTCTCATTTATATTCATATATTTAGCAGTTTTAATATTTTTAAGAGCTTAAACAATATAGCAAGAGAAGGAAAGAAGAAGCAAGTTAAGAAGAAAATGTTTGGTACATAGTACAAGCACATGTTCCAAAATAAAAAAACGTTTACAACATGCCCAAAAAATAAGACAAGCAAAAAGTAACGGACGAGTATCCCAAGTCATTGGATTCAATCGTCAATGTCATCATCCAAGTCCAACTCTTCTTCTTCTTCATCACCTTCTTCATCATCATCATCATCTTCTTCTTCTTCTAAATCCTCAAGATGTAGCTCCTCCTCCTCATTCATCGGCGTAGCATTGGAGCTTGACGATGAAGCTCCCCTTCCACGTTCAACTCGTTGGCTCCTTCTTGGGTCCAAATTTTCTTCGGCCCCACTAGCATGTGCTACAACCCCCATGTCAGTCCGGAACCTGGAAAAACCTCCTCATCACGAGCATCAACGTCTCCGGTCCATTCAGCCATGTGTGCACGATCACGAGATGAGAGAGGATCTCTTTCTTTCTCAGCTCGGCGTTCCTGCAGGTTGGAATTGAAACGCACATACACAAGATCATTCAGCTTCTTCGTCTCCAACCTGTTTCTCTTCTTGGTATGGATCTGAATACCAAAAAAATTAACTTTATATCAATTACTAATTAAAATTTTACTATTACTAATCGAATTTAGTGAGTGGAGTGGAGTCATTACCGAATCAAATGTACTCCAGTTACGCTCACATCCCGATGATGAAGACGTCAAGATCAAGATTTTGATAGCCATAGCTTTCAAATGAGGCGTGTCATCTCCATGATTATGCCACCAATTAGCTATTAAAATAGAGAATTGGTCAACTTAATAAAATAATGATTGACATTAATAGAAAACAATAATTGAAATACCTGGATCAAAATTGCCATCATTCACCATCCTCTGTCTCACAGCTAAAGGCTTCCCAAAATCTCCACGACCAAGTCTATATGCCTGAAGCTCGTCCCTAGTAATTGCATCTTGTATATCCAAATCTGGATAAATTTTCTCCATGCAGTCCTTAAACCCTCTCCTCACCACATCTGGATCACCATGAGACTCGGTGTAGAAGAAAAACGGGTTCAAGTAATAGGCTGCTAGATGCAATGGAGTATCGAGCCTCCCTTTGGTCTTGGAGGTAATAACATCCACAAAAGTTTTATAAGATGACTCCACACCATTGAATGCTGCAATTATTTCTCGCTTGGCTTCTTCAAGCCCTCCGTAGACAAAGCCCATGGATGGGCGTCGATCTGCATCAACCACACGTAATAAATGAACCAATGGGGTGAACACTCTGATAGCATGTGTTGTATGGTTCCAGAACGTAGGGCTGAATACAATGGAACTTGCAGCTTCTCCCTTTTTGGTCTTATACCACTTGCAGCTTCTCCACTCTTCTGAGGAAAATATCAATCTCAGCTTGTCTTTCTTCTCATTTATGCTCTCAAGGGTGAGAAAAGTGGTTGCAAATCTTGTTTGTCCGGGCCTTGCAATGTCCCTCTTGTTGGTGAACTTGCGCATCAAGCTTAGAGTTTTGGTGTGTGAGTAGATGAACACCGTAAGCCTCTTCGCCTTTGTGATTGCACTTCTCACCTTTGTCTCTCTGCTTGTCTCCTCCAAAGCCAGATCAATGGAGTGCGCAGCACACGGAGTCCACCAAATCTGGGGATATTTGGTAACCAACAATCTTCCTGCTGCTACATTGGCGGATACATTATCCGCCACAATCTGAACCACTTTATCCACTCCCACTTCATTCAGGCACTCCTCCACCAACTTGCAGATGTATTCCGCCGTGTGAGCCTCATCTGAGGCATCTATGGACTTCAAAAATGAAGTCCCCAATGTGCAATTGACACAAAAATTGATGATGCTCCTTCCACGCTTGTCCGTCCACGCATCAGTCATCAAAGAGCATCCCGCTGATGTCCACGTATCACGATGACCTTGCAATCCATCGTGAATCTCCGTCACTGCCTTCTTCAGAAGCGGACCACTAAGCTCATACCTCGTGGGAGGCTTTAGTCCAGGCCCGTACTTCCCAATAGCCTCCACCATCTGCAAGAAGTTTTTCGTCGTCAATGCATTAAACGGAATCGCCGATGTATATGCCCATTTGGATATGTATGATATGACCCTATCACGATGATCCTTGGAGAATGCATCCTTGATGGTCATCTGTCGTGATGATCCTTCCACTGCGACAGTCTGCTCTAAGGATTCTGAGACTCGCAGTCTCTTCGCCGAACCCACATCTCCAGTGATATTAACTTCCTCCCTCATCTCATGAACATCTGCGGCTTTCTGAGATTTCTTCCTGGCAACATCATCAAGGTACGCAATCATCTTGTTCTTCGTTTCCTCATCAACCTTGGGACATGCAGCAACGTTCCCTTTTCGGTGTGCTAGATGTTGCTTGAACCTATACACACCACCTTTGACAATCTTCTTGCACAATCTGCAAGTTACCGTATTTGGGTCCGTACGGCTCGCAAGGTAACCGTATTGCCATGCAGGATCAGTTGATTCTGGCGGCACATAAAAAGACGAGTCGCTAAAGGATGCTGGAGGTGTAGCCATCTACACAATAAAAATATGACAAATTATGATATAAAAAAATCAGTGGCATGATACTTCACAAGCTTTTGACAACAAAGAAATTATTATATCTACAGTTAATAAAAATTAGAAGCATACAGAAATCAAAAACAAACAAAGCTCAATGCCTTGATGCATAATATGTTCGGATTGAAATAGAAGCATACAGAAATCAGAAAGAAAATAACTCAAGTTCCACTTTGTTAAAATGACTGTATATATAACAATGAATGCATTTCGAAGTTCTAAGGTGTTGAAGTAGAGGATTAAAATGACTGTATATATAACAATGGCATTCCTAAAAACTTCATTGACTTGTAAATAAAAAAGAAAAAAACGAAAAAAAACAAAAACCTAAACCTGGGCTACTAAGAACTAGGTTTCTTTCATTGACATGTAAATAAAAAAGAAAAAAACGAAAAAAAAACAAAAACCCAAACCTGGGCTCCTGGGCGGCGAGAGGCGATCAACTGGAGGAGTGGTGCGGTGTCGCGGTGGAGGAGGGCGCGCGACGTCGAGGCGATGGAGGGGTGGCGCGGTTGCTGACCGGAGATCCGATGGAGGAGCGGCGATGGAGGAGCGGTGAAGTGGGAGCAGGAGGCAGGGCTTTAGGGCTCGTGGGTGGGAGAGGTTCTGTGGGACAGTAACTTGCGATTTGGGGGGTTTTAGGTTTCTGTCGAAAATAAGTAGCGGGCTTTGCTTATTGGGCACCCGAATGCTTGTTGCAAAAAGCGGTCGCATAGTCGGCCGACTACACCGCTTAAGCGGCCGAGTAATCGGCTGTGTCCGATTATGACCCGATTACACATAGTCGACTCGGCTACCCCACCGAGTCGACTAATCGGACCGACTAAACGGGGTAGTCAGCCGATTTTTACAACAGCGGTAGAAAGGGACTCCTAGATTAGGGTACTCTTACAGAAAGATTAAGGAACTTGACAGCATCCCTCAGAGTCGACCACCCGATTGAGACGGGGGGTGACAGGGGGACTCCTCTGAAGACTCAGACCGGTAGGCATCTTCCCTATTAAACCTATCAGTGGCAACCACCTTATTCATATTAGGACGCTATGAAATGAAGCTCAGCCTATTCCTGTCTCTCGCCTACGATTTCAAGTTCGCTGAGGGCCCGGACCTTCGTCTATCGCCTGCCCCTAGTGACGCATCTCAGACAACTAGGATATATACCAGGCTAGTTCTCAATTATATACCAAGCAAGTTCTCATATATAAGTGGCAGCTTATATTTCATATATCGATCATTTCGAACATATCGATATTAATGTTGATTCTTGACTTATATTTTTTGAAGAATTGACTTATAGATATGGAAATGGATTTCATTCAAGTTTTTACAACATGAAATAACTTGCAAACATACACTTAGATATTCATAACACATAATTATAGATCATCTATGATCCTTATATCACTCGCTCTTATCGGTCATATTAGTCGCATGACATAGTGAATGGCATTGATATGAGTCATTTGATTGAAAAAAATGTACATAATGTTTGAGGCAATGTTTCTTTGGTATAAAGATTTATCTACTTACAAAAATAAATGAAAAATACTTAAATCAATGTAATCTTGTAAAAGAGATTACCTAAAACCAACAATTCCGTGGAGGATCTGAATTGGCCCCCATGCCCTGTTGTCTCTCATAGCGGATATAACATTTTTTAAGAGACATAATTCATAATAATATTCTCGAGGGGAGGGGGGATGGAGATGAATTAAAATTGATTGGACAACCCCAAGTTGAAGAACCATTGTATGCATCCTCTTCTCGCACCATACCCTACCTGTACGAGGTTCTCGCTGCCCGAACAACGAGCTTAAGGGCCCCCAGGTTGGCCCCCCTTGCGGGGCAACACCCCTGACCTGAAACAAAAAAATATATAAATCATTGTGTGTTTTAATACTAGTGTAACTAGATATGTGTTTTAATACTGGGTATAGCTAGATAAGTAGTGGAATCAATCTTGCATGAATAATAGTATTGATATATAGAGATATAGGCGAAACATCGGCGATATTGATCGATATCCGAGATTTTTTGTACTGAATCCAGCTATTTCTGACCAATATGAATCGATAAGGTGATATATCGTTGATATATCGCCAATATCCCTGTAAAATGATATACCGGGTGATACCGAAACCCCTTCCTTGTCGAAACCGATATATTGACGATATATCGCCGATATGACCTTCTATGCTTACCACATAAAAGACCAGTGTTTGAATCCTCCCTTGTGGGGGTTGCCTTAGGTAGTCGACAACCTACGTAAAAAAATAGTTGATTCTTCATATAGCCGACCCTACTTATAGTGGGAGAAGGCTTGGCACTTTTTAAACATATGATATAAAGTCTGCAAGGAAAGTGATCCAACCAACTCAATTGTTTATTCATGAAAATGCAAACAACATGAGAGCAAAAGTCAAGAAGGATCCAAAATTTTAGGATGCTGGTGTTAGATCTAATTTTTTTAGTAGGGAAACATTTTAGTTGACATTTATTTAATTAATCCAGCATGCCTTGAAGTTCTTTCTATATTGATAACAATTCTGTATCACACAAAGCCTGTCATGCAAAAACTAAAAGAAAATTAACTAAAGTTCCTTGAAAATGTTAGTAGAGTTTATGTATGCATATGCTTAAAGACTGAATGTATATTTTGACTGTTGTTGAAATAAAATTAGAGCTTGGTTAGTTGTCCAAACATTTCCCTACTAAAGACCCTTGTTTGGTATTCACAGAGTGTCGAGGGAATCTTTGTTCAGTTTTGACAACTTTTAATAGTCATTGAGAATAATTCACCAAATATCATTTTTATAGTTCGAACAAATTCAACTGATTTTAGCTCCAACACTTAAGCAACAATTTTAGTTTTGTACAGAGTTAGAAGTTTAGAATATTTGAAAAAACGTTTATGCAGAACAAAAGCATCAAAATAGATCACAACAAGTGCAATGTTCACCTGCGGCCAGCATCCTGCCTTTTCGTAGTCATAGGTTGGAATAAGCCCTAATGTTGTGAGCTACGTGTCCACTACTTATGTGGAAGGTCAGGGGAGGATCTACTCGCTGCAGGTGAGAGGGACACGGGGATCACCCATCATACATGGATGATGTGATGAGGTAGGCTGTGCGAGCACTGCAAGTGAAAGGATGTGGCAACACTGGAGAGGGAGGAGACCACACTAGTTGGCACATGGTAACTGCTTTCCAAGAGGGGGATGTCTTCAAGACGGGGCAACATGATGTGGCGCTGGAGTGGGCAGCGGCATGGCTAACTGCTTTCCAAAGGTAGGTGGCATGATTGCATGAGAGGTGGAGGAAGGTGGGTGACGACCACAAGAGGGGAAGGGGCACATCGGCTCCTGTTTGTTAAGGCTAACATGGACAGAGAAAGGGCACACTGCTAGATTTGAGATTGGGATTTTTAAGGAAAGTACAAGGAAGAGGGGTCGTTGGATGAATATGAATCGAATGGCTGTGGTTCACGATGCGTACTCCTTATTCCCTCTCTCTCTATTTAATGTGTGTATGCATATATCTATATATAACGAACTGGATATTGATATTGATCCGATCCTATTCATAGAAGGATTTAAAATATCCAATTTAATTCAATCCATAAGGATGACAAAATCAAACCATTCCAATAACAATCAATTGGATTGGATTACGGATTTTATCCGACCCATGTGCACCCCTAATTTTTATGGTATTTATTTGAGGTTGGCTTTTGATTTCATTATGGATAGAGCATGGATGTGGATTAAGTGTTTTGTCTAAGTTTAGACATGTTTAAGTTTGTTTGCAGTGACCATAATTATTTCTCTCTCAAAGCACTTAGTTTATCATATGTATTTAAGCATTGAGGCTATCCCCAAAAGTGCTATTATCCTCGTTATTCTACCTTATGAGGGGTACACATTGAGTTTATCATGTGTAGTTATCGATAAGTCTGCTCATAGTGAGATGTCGGGATTGATTCTCAGCCATGAGAAATCAGTGACAATTCCTTTTGGCCTATCTGAGGATACTACTAGAGAGTGAGCGGAGGAGTTGCACACAGCTTGTGGAACCCTTCCGATACGTTACCTTGGTATCCCCCTTACATGTGGCAGAATCAAGATCTCTGATTGGCTATCGATTATCGAGAAGCTAGAAAGCAAGCTGTTTAGTTGGAAAGCAACGATTTTATCTAGAGGAGGTTGACTGATAATACAACGATGCTCACTGTAATCCTGGTATTCTTTATTTCCTCATGCCTACTGTCGGTTGGTGTCAGAAACAGATTAGAAAAGATCATGCCCATGTTTCTATGGGGAAAATCGGGGGAGGATGGTGTCGTGATGCATTGGTGGACTGGGCGATTGTTACCCTGCCCGTGATGGATGGTGGATTGGGAATCAAGAACCTTGAGGGCATGAGTAAGGCGCTCCTGCTAAAATGGGTTAATAGACTGTGGGGTAGAGACGAAGACAATTGTTGCAGGCTAATTCATAATCTATAATATTGGAGACCATCACAGAGCACTACAACGACTGCATTTACATTCGTCGACGTTCTGGAAAGGAATCACTTTGGTTCTTCCTCGATTTCCTGAACCTTTTCGGCATGTACTTGGTAATGGAAACACGTTTTTGTTCTGGAAAGGCAATTGGACAAGCGATGGCTCTCTCTCCTCCGAATTTCCATGGCTCTTTGCTTTGTCTGGCAACAGGGATGCTCTTGTTTCAGATTGCGGGATTGGCGGCAACTGAATGCCTCACTTCATGATTGACCTCCCTGATCAACGACGTCAAGATTTCCTCAATCTCCCAGAGTCGCTAAGACTTAGTGGCATGCCATCTACGGGAAGAGATCATTGGGTATGGAAGGACAATTCTTTCTCTGTAAAAAGGGCGTACCGTGCCATTTGTAGACCACCACCGCCTACGACGGAGTCCTTAATCCGTGTCCGCAACCTCATTTCGAAACTCCGACCACTGGGCATAATAGGTTTCTTCATGTGGCTTTTGAGGAGGAGATGTATCATGACAAGGGACCGTTGTGCAAGACTCTTCCAGGATATTTTAAATAGATGTCCACTCTGTGAAATTAATATCGAAATGGTGGATCACCTCTTCTTCCTGTGCACAAAGATCATCCCTATATGAAGCAATGCTGACAAAAGCTAGCTTAGCATTCAGAACCTTGAACTCTTCTGGGACTCACAGCTATATATCGGGCTAGAAAGGACATCCTCCAACCCCTTGCGATGATGTGGGCTATCTGGTTAGGTAGAAATGGTGCACTTATTTCATCACAGCATTTCTATTGTGAAAATGTAGTGTGTCATTCCAGGTCTCTTCTCAAGTCATGGACATTGTAAGTTCCTATGTAACCATCTCTATTTTTATCTATATATCTGGGGTGGACACCTACGCGTGTTTCCCCCTTTTTTGGCTAAAAAAAGTTTGTTCGTAGTTTTCCCTTCCTCGGCAATCCACTTTCATTTGCCTGTCAATAGTGTCTCCTGCATCTGTTGTGTTGGTGCAACTTAACTAAGGGAATTAACTTGTCCGTCCATGGTCAGTAATTAATAGCTGCTTTGTCTCCTTCAACTTTAGGTTTTATGACATGCAGTATGAGCAGCAATATTGCAACTTAACCATGCGAATACATCTTGTGCGCGTTTTTATAGACCTCATGCCAATGGGTTTTACTTGATTCCGTACCGCTGACACTGGCGCGTCTAGCTAGCATGACCGGTTTCATTGTCCTACCACAATTATAGCATGGGAGCAGATATTCTGCTGTGGAGGATGCCCTCGGCAGGGATTGCTGTGCACATGTTTCTATTTTGTCAAATTAATGTGAAAATCCAACTTGATAATTCCATCTATCCAAGTTCAGGAAAACGGTAAAGCGGTATGCGAGGGCATATGCAGGGTATACGCGGTTTTAAGCAGTTTTCTATTTTTTATTTAAAAATAAATACATATCTACAAAAGTGACAACTAAACTGAATTTACGAATAAATGTGGTCCCACAAAAGATTTAAGAAAAATGATTTTCATGTAGAGCTCAAAATAATACAACTAAATATCAAAGTCATCAAAGACAGTATTGCATAATAATTTAATATATAGAATCAAAATAATACAAGATCTGGATCTTAAGATCCGGATTCGATTACTCAACTGGACCTTAAACGGGCGCACAAAGCGCATATGCCCTCGCACAGCCTGCATATGCGGGCCATATATGCGCAAACGGCGCATAAAGCATGGCTTCAAGTAATCAGTGCGCTGAGGCTGCTTAGGCATATGCGACCGCATTTGCGGCCGCTCGGACCGCTTTCATGAACAGAGCATCTACCAATCAAATTTCATCGAAATTTGATATTTCTACCCATTTTTTCAAGAGTCAAAGAAAGTCAGCATTAATGGGACTTGAACCCTCGATTTCAAAATTCTGCTAATCTGACCAAAATTTTGACGAATCCGTTTGTTACCTGGTTATCCTGGTAACCTGATTTACCCCCTGCATCCATGCCATGGGATTAAGTAGGTAGAGATCGGATTTTGTTGAACTTAAATAGGTATATAAAACAATATTCGCAGGCACGTGCAGTATCTGGTTAACATCAATCACCTCTAAATTCTCTGTGCACTCTACTTTTACATTGTAGGTTATCCAAGTGTATCAAGAAATCTATATGCTATAATAACATCCAAATTCTTTCCGTCAATTCTGTGTACTCCAATTACATTGCATTAACCTGGTAGTACGTTTGGCAAGTAAATATGATGCAATTAATTGGATCATTTGTCAAGGCATTTTATAGTTATAATAGAAAGCTTGAAACTAGCATGGTGATGACCAATTTCAGCGTGTAGTATGCTGCATGTATTCTTTCATATAATATCATGTGCTATATTGTAATACCATGGTTCTTTAAATTTCAGCTAACAGGGGACGGTACATACCTGGCAGAGGTGGATATCGCTATGATGGTAACAGGGGGGCAGGGAGCTATGGCAGTGGAAGGGGTTATGGTAGAGGTGATTACAGGAGTGATTATGGGCGTGGGGACTACAGTAGGAATGACTATGGAAACCGTGGTGGTCGAGTGCCTTCAGGTCGTGGAGAAGGTGGCGGCTATCAAAGAGTTGATTATGGTAATCGAGCTTCATTCAACTCGAAGAATGTGTCACCTCGAGTTCCTGCACCAGCTTGATTCTACTGAATCTGATCTTTTTTATGATTGGCGTTTTGATGATATGATTCATCTTGAACACCAGTATCTTAGTTATTCGGTACATGTAGTAGTATGCTGGTAGCCTTCACTTTTTCTTTTTGAGGGTTTTATGCAGACCGCAGGTTCCTTCGGGTTCCATTTTTTGGTATAAGCAGTTGGCGGTTAATAGGTTTATATGCAGATTGAATGCAAGGTCTTTCCTTGTTTTTTTGCCATGTTACTCCTTAGGGTCCGTGCTAGATCCACTCTGATTTATTACATTATTATCATTATACGCAAATTTGATGTATGGATTGCTTGAAGTGGGAAAGGAATTTGTTTGTTGATCCACCTGATTTCTTATATTCTAAGCTACTGTTCATTTTGGGAGAATTGTGCATGCATTGTTTGCTGTTTCTTTTTTTATCGTGGCATTTTAATAATAGGACGTGTTCATTTTCGATTCAGGGTTTTTGAGAAATAGGAGGGCTACCTTGCTAAGTAACAATGGATGTATATTTTTGATTCTAAAATAAGGAATACAAGCAAAACTATCCCTTTGTATCCATTCGGTTGCTATTACGAATGCCCGACAGTGGACAGTCGTTACGAGAGCAGTAGTAGTTACTATAAAATTCGTGGTTTTAATAGTCGTCGCTTTAATGAAAAGGGGAACCGTACGGGTACTGTTCTACGTTCCATCTTCAGTGACGTCAAGATATGATAACCGATCAAATTCTACTCATCAAGATAAAATTTGAGGCAAATTTATAACGGTAAAGCTTGAGGCAATGAGTTGCCCAACGGAAAGGCAAACACAACGTAACCTGAGGGGCTTCGGTATCCAGTACAGCCAGAATTAGCCAATTAGGCTGAAAATATGACGGGTTTATAAGGCAAACAAAACAAAGAGTCCAAATCCAATTCATGCAAAAAGCCAGTGTGGCAGAACTGGAGATTGCTCGTCCATATTGACCAGGTGGCGAGGGGCTTTATTTATTTGCAGCGAGTTGATGCAGGGACGCGGGTTCAAGGAGGTAGCTGCACCTTGGCTGCAAAATATGCTAGTAAATATATGTTGCCAATATAGAGCTAGATTAATTCATAGAAGATTGTCTTTATAGTTGCCACAATTTAAGAGCTAGGCCAAAGCCGCCAAACGATTAAATAAGGCATCCTTTGCAATTTGCATGGGAGGGAGAGAAATACCTTGGAACATCCTCGAACATTGTCATCCATATTAACCATCAGAAGTCTGCCAATGAGATGAGGAATATCTGGCAATGAGATGAGGAATATGGATGTGAATTGTGTTAAAAAATCATCCAGACCCCATTAAAATTTGCAATATTTAGAGTGGTAAGTATTCTAATAATAAAATGAAAGTTAATGAATAGATGAGGATCTGTCTCAGCATCAGCGCGGACACACATTCCTGGTTGAGATATTGGTGAATATTGGTCTCTCTATTTTTATGGCCATGTGACCACAAGAACAAGGAGACTTTAGGGTGAAAAGGTTTCAACTAGAACTTTGCACTTAGCAAAGCTCCTAGGTCCCCATGAGAGAGAACACAATAGAAGTCGTTAGTGAGTCTGGGGGAGGTTGTTCTCCTGGGTACAACAATAGTGTAAGAGAAGGTTGGACAAAGGTGGTTGTCGGATAAAATAGTTTCGATAACTCATGAAGAAGATTGGATCTTCGGGTGAGGGCTTTTAATCAATTTTGTTTGACATCAAGAGTTGAATGCGCTTTGAATTGGGTTATATATTTATTTGATATGGACTCCCAAAGAAAGGGAAGGAGTTTGCAAAGTGGAGGATATTCACTGATACCATCTAACAAAAAAAAAGAGTATGATCTCCCCAACTAATGAACTAAAGGTCATATTGTTGATGGCCACTAATCTAACTTTAATGGAGCACCAACATGAAGAGTCTCTAGGGTCGGGGGTTCCATAATGTGGGAATAGAGTTGAGATATCTTTGTTAGCAATGTGAGCCCCAGGTGAACCATTTCTACAATAATTGTTATTGTAATGAATAAATTATCAATGAAAGTATTTGATTATTCTTCACTCCCTTTCTGAGATTAAATGAATGAATGCACTATAGGGTCCCTCTGTACAATAAGGGTTATGTACTATGGCCAACTTGATGATCATACAGCTGTTGATTCATTGGATGAATCATAGAGGCTGATGCTTGGATGAATATCTAAGGAGTTAGATAGAGGACTCATCAAGCATCGTCAAATGATTGTTAAATGATGATCACCAGTCTGAGTAGGAGATGGCAATCCTTGCTCATATGGCTGATATCTGACTGACCTCTTGATGCAGGTTCTCTACACGGGAATAGTGATTCGGAGATGTCAGGTTATTTGAGTCAATGGGTTGACTTAACGAGATCGAGATAACCAAAGACCTATGTTGAATACTGTCACAACATAGGCATGCATCCTCTGACCGGAGACATATGTGTTGCTATATGTCTGAGCGTGTACATTTGGCAGACCAATAGGTTAATGACCTAACCAAGGTCTATACATCGGCGAGCTGGTGTGCATGTAAGGACATATGAGTAATACGATCTCTCAAAGGGATCATACAGGTTCACTTGTGAAGGGACTGATCAAATTCCATGCATGGTCGTCATGCTTTGGAAGCATGACATGAATTTGAAGGTAAGATATATGCTTTGGGAAATCATATGATCTATACCAAATCCCAGTGACCAAGATTGAGAAACTTAATGATCAAACCCTGAAGATGACAGTGTAAAAGTGATCTTTATCTTCAGAATGATCATAGGTCTTCCAGTATGTAGGATGTACAGGTGTTGGGAATACCTGAGGGTGATGTGATCATAAACGATTGTATAACCATGACGCTTCCATTTCGAGGGAGTGATGAAACATGTTTGGATTTTAGTGACTCCTCTCATTAGAGAAGTGACCTAATCTTAGTCCATGAACTGTACATTGATCTGAATGAGATTCAGATGCAATGAGAAGATTAGGTCTACGATCTTGATTTGATCAAGCATCAGCGGGAGGTCCATGGGATATGTATTTGAGATGTGATCTCAACATCCAAGTCACTGTACGTGGAACAATACAATCGCCCTGTCCTTATCTCCAAGTATCTGTGGAGAAATCACATTATTCTTGAAGGGTTCAAGAATAATTCCATGGATCTGAGCAATGAAGAAATAATGATTAAATGTGATTTGATCATTTTGACGTGTGAAGAAATTATCCAATATAATTAAATATGATTTAATTATTATGGATAAGAATAATGTGGATAGAAATATCCAATTATTCATAATATTTATAAATATGATTTATAATGTATTAGAGAGAGATAATTATAATTTATATTTGTTGATTAATTATTATGTGTATTGGATACACATTGTGTAATTAATTGACTATGTAAATTATATGTTGTTTTAGGTTGTGAATATGTTTGACAATTTTTCAATGGCAAGATTGCAATATTCTCAAATATAATTGTGAATTATTTTTGAAGAATAAAACCCAACAAAAATTGTTGGAAATAAATAATGGAGAAATTCAAGGAGACATGAAATCTCATGGAAATCCATGAGATTGCCCTCAACTTGGAAGGTGGTGGGCCGCACCCTATTCCTATATGGAATGGGTGGCCGTCACCTCTAGATTATACATGGAGATCTAATCTCCATTTATATTCTCTCCTTATTTATTGATATAATTTAGGATTGATTTATATTTGATTTGTCAAATATATTTTAATCTAAATTAAATCACAAGTTGTTGGTTTTTACCAACAACATTCTTGACCATTGGATTGACATAAATCAATCTCATCCATTGATTTTATATGTCCCATGGATTGAGATCCATGGATCCCAAAACCCTATAAATAGAGAGGCATACCATGCTCTCTATTTACATGCAATATTGACATGCAATATTGAAGCTCTCTCTCTCTCTCTCTCTCTCTCTCTCTTTCTTTGTACACGACAACCCTCTCTCCCTCTATTTGGTGGCCGTCCATCAAACCCTAGAGGAGAGGTTCTCGTCGACGCTCTCGCCACCGCGCCGCCGCTTCGACGTTGTTCGGTTCTCCGTCTTCTTGGTGTGCTACGCTCACGAAGGAGATGTTCGATCTCGGGCGATGAGATCAGGAGCAACCGTGCTTGGATA
The DNA here is from genome assembly GCA_037367405.1 of Ottelia alismoides. Lineage (NCBI taxonomy): Eukaryota > Viridiplantae > Streptophyta > Magnoliopsida > Alismatales > Hydrocharitaceae > Ottelia > Ottelia alismoides. The sequence goes on along the minus strand of JAZKJV010004185.1, from coordinate 100,621 downwards.
ATCTTGTTGGATTGCGAGGACAACGCAGTTCATCCTCGCGCTCTCAAGCTTTCTCTCCGACGATCGGACTTGAGACAGGAGGTCTCTTCTCTTAGAGACTCAATCAACCACGCTTCAAGAGGTATTCCTTGTACTTGTTGTGATTCTAGATGAAACGATCCGAGAATCGTTCTTGGATTATGTGATTTCATCGCATGAAAATTTTTAAATTCCGTTGCACAAAACAACTAGTACGACTAGTCGTTCTTCGTCGTATCCGATACGACGATCACGCTTCCGTGATGCGCTTGAGTATAATTACATATCCTTCAAGTGGTATCAGAGCCTTAGGTCTATGGTTTTCAAATATGATTCGCAAACCGAGGACGACTTGGGTTCGTTAAGGTCGCGAAAGTTTTTATCGCATTTGATTTCGCAGATCTGTTTAGTAAATAATTTAGGCCATGTTTAAAATATTTAAGCACAAATTATTTACTTGGATTTTGTTCTACATTAAATAAGGAAACCATAGGATCTGAGTTTGCGTAAATCAGATTTTGCATGCTCGAGATATGGTCGTTTTAATGAATATGTATGCACTGTTGCAGGAACTGTAGATCTTAACATGATTAAAGAGTTAATTACTGTTTAGATCCACCTCGAAATGCGTGAAACATCACTTGGCTTCTGTCCTAAATAAAGTTAGCAATATTTGAAAATTGAGTTTGTCTAATTTGGATTTAAATTGATTGAGATATGATAATTTTAGTGAGTAGGGATCACTACTAAAATTGCAGTCCTAATCTAGAACCAAATGATTGTCAACTAGTGAAATTAATTGTTAATTTCGTGAAATAATCATGAAAAATATTTGTGAAATATTGGAATATGATTATTTACATAATTGACTTGGCCTCAACCAATTAATTGATTAGATTTGATCTAAATCTTAATTGGAAACACAATCATCAAACTTGATGCTTGAATAGGATTGGGAATTTGTGTATCAAATTTCCTTATAATCAAAAATATTTTGATTATTACTATATGGTATAATTTCGATTGAAAAACCGATTATCATCTCAAGTACAAATTGATATATCTGGCATTATGCTTTCCCGAGGTGGATATGGTTACTAGTCGGAGAGCATTGGGGTTGCAGGTTGCAACGTATGTGGTCCGTCCCACTCTCGTCGGTACTGGCCATGATAGCGGGTAGGGACTGTATAATGCCGAAGAAAATCAAGGTGTATTTTCTAATTATTAAAATTCAAATTAACACGTACTTTGAGATATTACCATATTTATATTCAAGTAAAAATAATCGTTGATTGAATTGGATTGATAATTAACTTAATGTGATTAAATTGATTATGTCCAATTGAGACACTCTATTATGAATAGAGTTATCATTTCCCTTGCAAGAATTAATTATATGAATATAATTCATGATAATTAATTAAAATTTGAATATAAGATGGAGGATCACATAAGTGACATCTATGGTCTCTCGTCAAGGCGAAGAGTTCCGTCGCCAGGGATTGCATGTGGGAGATGCCTATCCGAAGTGACAACTCCTGTATGCAAGCGCATCTGGATCGGGCTCGTCGCTTCTCGAATGAGTAAGGATGTATGCGCAGTGACCCCAATATCGGATCCTCATATTGGGGTGATATTGGATTGTGCATAGCGAGTTGTATTCCTGTTGACGGTTGGATCAATTAATGACGGGTCAACATCACCTTAGGGGTGGTGGGCCCGGGTATTAAAGACCGAATTGGGAGATGCAAGTTGGACTTGCAAGGCGGAATGTGTTCCCGCTTCTCTTTATTGGAGTCATAGGTTCTAATATTATTGGGATATGATAAAGATAAGGAGGAGATCCCAGTTCTTGCTTGAGATATAATGGTAAGTATATCTCTTACTTTGAAAGTGATTAAGGAAATAAACTTTCAAAGTTGACAAAGCAAGAACAATTTGATTTAAAATTCCTTAACCAAATATCATAAATATGAATATATGATTATATGTTCTAATATAGTGCATTCTTAATTTCAGAAAATGAAGTCTTTGAACCCACTTAGTAGGCTTCTTGAGGTCAACCAATTGACCGAACCAAATTACTCGGATTGGATCCGTAATTTGGAGCTTGTTCTCTCAGCAGAGCGCATAAGTTATGTGCTCTCCGAGGACAAGCATGAGAACCCTAAATCCAAGGAAGAAAAAATATACAATGACAGGTATGATGAAGATCATGTCTTGGCTAGATGCTATATCCTGAGTTCTCTATCCAATGTTCTGCAGAAACAACATGTGGAGATGAGCACTTGCCAGGAGATAATGCAGAATCTTAAAGATATGTTTGGTGACATTAACCGCACCCAGTGGTACAATGTTATGAAATATCTCATTCGCTGTAAGATGCAGGAAGGGACTTCGGTCCGTGAACATGTACTCAAAATGTTTGGGTACTTGTCGGAGCTAGAGACTCTTGGGGCAATCATGGATGCAGACATGCAAGCTGATTTCATTCTGCTATCGCTGCCCAAATCTTTTAATAACTTTGTAGTGTCATTCCACATGAACAAGCTGGAATTGACAAGCGCTGGTCTTCTTGCTGCATTAAAATCTGCAGAAGACTTAATGAAGAAGGATGGTCCTGCTGGCAGTGCAACGGTTGCACAGGTCAGAGGGAAGCGCGGTCGGAAGCAAGGTTCTCAGAAGGGCCTGACCCAGAAGAGAAAGAAGAAGGGACAAGGTGTTGGTTCTTCTTCCAATGCATCCACTCTAATGGCGTCGAAGAAAACCGACGTTTGTCACCACTGCAAAAAGCCGGGGCACTGGAGGCGTAACTGCCCGAAATACCTGAAGTCGTCAGACAAAGGTAAAGCCCCAGCATGTATGAAATCTACTTTCATCACTGAAATTAGCTTTCTCGTTGGACGAGAAGGAAGTTGGGTTGTAGACTCTGGTGCTTCTGTTCATGTATGCAATGTGTTGCATTTGTTTCAGGAAACTAGAAGTCTTGAAGAAGGGGAGATAGTCATCCAGATGGGATCTGATGCAAGTGTTGCAGCGGTCGCCGTCGAGACATGTCGACTATCATTATCTAGTGGTAGAGTCCTAGTACTTAAAGAGTGTCTTTATGTACCTGAAGTTAGAAGGAATTTGATATCTGTATCTAAGCTAGTTAGAAGTGGATATTCATTCCTGTTCTGTAATAAATTAGTCATAAATCATTATGATAAATATATTGCAGAGGGTATTTTAACTTCTGGAGGACTCTATGAATTGTGCATTAATGAGAATGTCATGAATGCTACATCCACTAATAAAAACCCTAAGAGATCCAGGGAAAATAAAATTCATTCGAATATGATTTGGCATCAACGGCTTGGTCATTTATCTGTTGATAGGATCAACAGATTGATAAAGGATGGACCTTTAGATTTTCTACAGGTTCAATCTTTGCCTACATGTGAACATTGTATTCAAGGCAAAATGACTAGGATGCCTTTCCGTAACAAGGTTACAAGATGCGAAGGTATTATTGACCTAATACATACCGATGTATGTGGTCCCTTCAGTACCACGACTCGAAATGGATACTGATATTATTTGACGTTTATCGATGACCATTCGCGATGCGGGTTTGTCTTCCTATTATGTCATAAATCCGAAACCTTTGAAAAGTTCAAAGAGTTCAAGGCTTTGGTTGAGAACCAAACCGATAGGAAGATTAAACGGATTCGATCTGATCGAGGTGACGAGTACCTCTCAGATGAATTCATAGAATACCTTAAGGAGAATGGAATTGTTTCCAATCTCACTCCTCCTGGAACTCCCCAACTTAATGGTGTTGCTGAAAGATGCAATAGGACCATCATGGACATGGTCCGTTCAATTATGAGTAAAGCACATTTACCTCTTAGTTTCTGGGGATATGCAGTAGAGACTGCAATATATATCCTGAATAAGATTCCTAGCAAATCTGTACCTAAGACTCCTCATGAGCTCTGGTATGGAACCAAACCTAGTATTAATCACTTGAGGGTTTGGGGTTGCTTGGTCCATGCGAAGAACATGGATGCAAGTAAGCTAGAATCTCGCACTCATGAGTGTTACTTCATTGGGTATGTTAAAGATGGTATTGGATACCGGCTCTATGACCTTGCGACCCAAAATATTTTTGTCTCTAGAGATATGAAGTTTCTGGAGGATGATTTCCTTAAAGGTCAAGACAAAAATGAAGTAGAGGAACTCATTGAATCCCCTGAGGATTCTGAGCTTCCTAGACCAGAAACTGAAGAGATAAATAAAGATGAAACACCCATACCTCTTCGAAGGAGTTCGAGGGTGGTTGAACCACTTGAAAGGTATGGATTCCATGTGTCAAGTGAGACTGACACTGATCCTACTTCATTTGATGAAGCACTCGTGGATCAAGACATGGATAGATGGATGCTAGCAATGAAGTCAGAAATTGACTCCATGCATAAGAATGGTGTATGGACCCTAGAGGATCCACCTAAAGGGGTAAAACCCATTGGGTGTAAATGGATCTTCAAGAGAAAGAGGGGACCTAATGGGAAAGTAGAGACTTTCAAGGCACGGCTAGTGGCCAAGGGCTACACACAGAGAGAAGGCATGGATTACGACGAGACATTCTCTCCTGTGTCTATGCTTAAATCCATCAGGACACTGCTATCTATAGCTGCATATCTTGACTATGACATCTGGTAGATGGATGTCAAGATGGCTTTCCTCAATGGATACCTCGAGGAGGATATCTACATGGAGCAGCCCCAGGGCTTCACGACTGAGGATGGCAAAGTATGCAAGCTGAAGAAATCCATCTATGGGCTCAAGCAAGCTTCTCGTAGCTGGAACATCAGATTTGACGAAACCATAATGAGTTATGATTTTGTGCAAAATCCTGATGAATCTTGTGTATACAAGAAAACTAGTGGGAGCGCCATTGTGTTCATCGTGCTTTATTTAGATGACATCCTTATCATTGGGAATTATACAGGGATGATGACATGTGTAAAGATTTGGCTATCCCATACCTTTGAGATGAAAGATCTTGGAGAAGCCTCTTACATCTTAGGCCTGTAGTTGTTCAGAGACCGAGAAAAGAGGATTTTGGGATTGTCACAACATGGATACATTAAGAAGATTCTTGAACGATTCTGTATGGATAGTTCTAAGAAAGGATTCCTACCCTTAAGACATGGTATCCACCTGTCTAAAGGTATGGCTCCTCAAACTGTTGAGGAAAAGAAGGCCATAGCTGGATGTCCTTATGCATCAGCCGTAAGAAGCTTAATGTATGCCATGATGTGTACTAGGCCAGAAATCTGCCATGCAGTAGGAGTGGTAAGTCGTTACCAATCCTGCTATGGAGAACAACACTAGAATGCAGTAAAGAACATATTCAAATATCTAAGACGGACGCAAGATTACATCTTGGTCTATAGAGACGGTAATCTCCAAATCTTGGGATATAGAGATTCTGACTTCCAATCGGATGTAGATGATCGAAATTCGACATCAAGGTTTGTGTTCTTGTTGAATGGTGGTGCTGTGAGCTGGAGAAGCAAGAAGCATGACACTACTACAGATTCAACAACAGAAGCCGAATACATTATCGCATCGGATGCTGCAAAGGAGGCAGTGTGGTTGCGCAAGTTCGTCTTGGAGCTTGGCATAGTTTCCTCTGATACTCCCATCCCATTACTCTGCGATAACATGGGAGCCATTTCCCAGGTAAAGGAACCCAGATGGCATCAGAAGAGCAAGCACGTGGAAAGGAAATACCACATCATTCGGGAGATACAAAAGTGTGGTGACATCATCATCACCAAGGTGGCCTCTGCCGACAACGTTGCTGATCCTCTTACCAAACCTCTGACACTGAAGGTTTTTGACCAGCATGTAATGAGTATGGGTTTAAGGATTGTACCTGAATGGTTCTGAGGGCTAGTGGGAGATAGTTAGCAATGTGAGCCTCAGGCGAACCATTTCTACAATAAGTGTTATTGTAATGAATAAATTATCAATGAAAGTTATTGATTATTCTTCACTCCCTTTCTGAGATTAAATGAATGAATGCACTATAGGGTCCCTCTGTACAATAAGGGTTATGTATCATGGCCAACTTGATCATACAGCTGTTGATTCATTGGATGAATCATAGAGGCTGATGCTTGGATGAATATCTAAGGAGTTAGATAGAGGACTCATCAAGCATCGTCAAATGATTGTTAAGTGATGATCACCAGTTTGAGTAGGAGATGGCAATCCTTGCTCATATGGATGATATCTGACTGACCTCTTGATGCAGGTTCTCTACACGGGAATAGTGATTCGGAGATGTCAGGTTAGTTGAGTCAATGGGTTGACTTAATGAGATCGAGATAACTAAAGACCTATGTTGAATACTGTCACAACATAGGCATGCATCCTCTGACCGGAGACAGATGTGTTGCTATATGTCTGAGTATGTACATTTGGCAGACCAATAGGTTGATGACCTAACCAAGGTCTATACATCGGCGAGCTAGTGTGCATGTAAGGACATATGAGTAATACGATCTCTCAAAGGGATCATACATGTTCACTTGTGAACCGAGAGACGTGAGCTCACTCATGAGGTATTGGGACTGATCAAATTCCAAGCATGGTCGTCATGCTTTGGAAGCATGACATGAATTTGAAGGTAAGATATATGCTTTGGGAAAGCATATGATCTATACCAAATCCCAGCGACCAAGATTGAGAAACTTAATGATCAAACCCTGAAGATGACAGTGTAAAAGTGATCTTTATCTTCAGAATGATCATAGGTTTTCCAGTATGTAGGATGTACAGGTGTTGGTAATACCTGAGGGTGATGTGATCATAAACGATTGTATAACCATGACGCTTCCATTTCGAGGTAGTGATGAAACAGGTTTGGGTTTTAGTGACTCCTCTCATTAGAGAAGTGACCTAATCTTAGTCCATGAACTGGACATTGATCAGAATTAGATTCAGATGCAATGAGAAGATTAGGTCTACGGTCTTGATTTGATCAAGCATCAGTGGGAGGTCCATGGGATCTGGATTTGAGATGTGATCTCAACATCCAAGTCACTATACGTGGAACAGTACAATCGCCCTGTTCTTATCTCCATGTATCTGCGGAGAAGTCGCATTATTCTTGAAGGGTTCAAGAATAATTCCATGGATCTGAGCAATGAAGAAATAATGATTAAATGTGATTGATCATTTTGATGTGTGAAGAAATTATCCAATATAATTAAATATGATTTAATTATTACGGATAAGAATAATGCGGATAGAAATATCTAATTATTCAAAATATATTATAAATGTGATTTATAATGTATTAGAGAGAGCTAATTATATTTTATATTTGTTGATTAATTATTATGTGTATTGGATACACATTGTGTAATTAATTGACAATGTAAATTATATGTTGTTTTGGGTTGTGAATATCTTTCACAATTTTTCAATGGCAAGATTGCAATATTCTCAAATATAATTGTGAATTATTTTTGAAGAATAAAACCCAACAAAAGTTGTTGGAAATAAATAATGGAGAAATTCAAGGAGACATGCAATCTCATGGAAATCCATGAGATTGCCCTCAACTTGGAAGGTGGTGAGTGGTACCCTATTCCTATATGGAATGGGTGGCCGTCACCTCTAAGTTATACATGGAGATGTAATCTCCATGTCTATTCTCTCTTTATTTATTGATATAATTTAGGATTGATTTATATTTGATTTGTCAAATATATTTTAATCTAAATTAAATCACAAGTTGTTGGTTTTTACCAACAACATTCTTGACCATTGCATTGACATAAATCAATCTCATCCATTAATTTTATATGTCCCATGGATTGAGATCCATGGATTCCAAAACCCTATAAAAAATAGAGAGGCAAACCATGCTCTCTATTTACATGCAATATTGAAGCTCTCTCTCTCTCTCTCTCTCTCTCTCTTTCTTCATACACGATAGCCCTCTCTCCCTCTATTTGGTGGCCGACCATCAAACCCTAGAGGAGTGGTTCTCGTCGACGCTCTCGCCACCGCGCCACCGCTTCGACGTTCTTCGGTTCTCCGTCTTCCTGGTGTGCTACGCTCACGAAGGAGACGTTCGATCTCGTGCGACGAGATCAGGTGCAACCGTGCTTGGATCATCTTGTTGGATTGCGAGGACAACGCGGTCTCATCCCCGCGCTCGCAAGCTTTCTCTCCGACGATCGGACTTGAGACATGAGGTCTCTTCTCTTAGAGGCTCGATCAACCACTCTTCAAGAGATATTCCTTGTACTTGTTGTGATTCTAGATGAAACGATCCGAGAATCGTTCTTGGATCATGTGGTTTCATCGCATGAAAATTTTTAAATTGCGCTGCACAAAACAACTAGTACGACTTGTCGTTCTTCGTCGTATCCGATACAACGATCACGCTTCCGTGATGCGCTTGAGGATAATTCCATATCCTTCAATCTTCCCCTCATGGTCTTCAATTTTTTTGAGTTTTGAGTTTTGACCCATGGTCTAGAAAGTACAAATAAATTGAATATCTCTACGTTTAAGATGCCCCAACCATTGTTCATCCTTGGTCGACATATATGATCCCATCTAGCCCGGTATCTGTTTCTCCATCTTTTTTTCTTTTAACAAAAAGTGTCATTTAGTATTGTCAATGTCTAGAATGACATGTTTGGGATTTTAAGGGAAGAGAGTATGCAGTTAACTTGGGGGTACATGAAAGAGTTTAGGAGGGAAACCCGACATGGAAGGTATAACATCTTTGATTTCCACCCTAAGGTTTTTTCTCAAAAATTTAAACAACGGGAAGCCTATTAGGTTTCTTCAAAGGTTTTGGGGATAGTGGGATCCCTAGGTAGTTGAGAGGGAAATCTTCAATTTTTTACCCAAAGATTCGTGAGGAAAAGTCTTTTTCGTTATCCGGTAGGTTCAAGCAATGTATTGTAGATTTATCTTTGTTGATACACAAGCCAGAGATCTCGAAAAAACCTTATTCGTTATCTGTTTGGATTGACCATAACTCGAGGAGATTCCGGTTCCCCCAAACATCCTAGGTTTTCTCCAAGGTTTTACACCAAACCATCATTTCCAATATGGCGGGCACCATCGGCATACATTATTCCCTCTCTTGTAGGCCCCATTCGAAAACTACTCTATCTTATTTAATACATCAAATCACTCATTTCTCTCTCATCCATTCCAATGAAAAATTATAGTATATCATCTTGTCATCTAAAAATTATAAAATATTCAATATCTAATCTTTTTTTCAAACTTCAATAAAATCACATCACAATAAATCCTATCAACAATAAACCCTCTATCCAAACACCAAAACAGACAAAAGTGTTATACACCAGATAACCATTTTTAAGCAGGGTTATCATCTTCAAGAAAATCCTCTATCCAAATGCATCCCAAGGGTGAAATTCAGACATTTAAACGCACATTCGTTAAATTTGAGGAAGATGAGAATATCATCCACGAATAATATATCTGTAATAATGTGCTTCTCTCCAAGAATGGATTGATGGTTAAGGAATGGGATTAGATCGTCGAGTAATTTAGAAGGAGGTCTCCGAACTTTCCACCCGGTAACTATGTGATCCTTAAACATCCAAGTGTAACGATTTGGGTTCCGACTTTGTTTATGATAAAAATGTGGTTATGTTCTTCTTCATGAAATTGATCGAACATCATTAAAAATTACAAGTAGATGAAAATGCCCACATCACATTGCAAATCCCTTTTTATTCCATGGCTCACCTCCCTCCCCCAAACCCTTCCTCTTGAAGGATTTTCTGGTACGCCATCTTTGATTTTTCTTGCTTGGATGAGAGAGAGAGAGTGTGTGTGTTAGAAGGAGATATTTGATACGTAATAGCAAGGGGTTCCTGATTGGCGAGTACATATCTTGTTTGATGATCCATCCCCCTCCCAAAGGAAGTATTTATAGGGTCCTTGTGTCATCTGTCACCTCCCTACACACAATGGTTAGGGTCTCCTGCTAGATCCAACCTCATCATTATCGTCAAGGGCACACGATCACCGTTAACCCGTTCTACATCTCCCACTTGAGCACAATGGTCAAAGCTTTTATAATCTCACTATTTGTGTAGTGTAGAGATGTCTACAATGAGGTTCGTTATTCATGAATACCTCTTCTTTGACGTATGCATTCTTGAGTCCCATTAAACCAACATGTTTAATGTAGGTGCATGCTAATATTCCCTTGGTTAGAGAATAAGCTAACATGTCACTTGTAGGTAAGTAGGTTACAATAATTTCTTATTACACCAATATATCTTGTATATACTGATATTGGATTTCAATGTGCTTTCGTTTTGTACTATTAGCCCTATTATTGATCAAGCTCATTACAACTTGATTATCACAATACATTTCAACTGGACCTTTGACCAATTCAAGGCTTAAGTTTTCTAGAAAACATTTAATGCCGACCGCATGAGTGGTAGTCATTGTACATGCATTGCATTCTACCTCTTATGTATGTCTAGATAGATACACATCCTTGTTTCTTGCTACCCCAAGAAAGACTGCTCCACCAAACATGAAAAGTTATCGGATGTAGATTTTCTACCATCTACTTCCCCTCCGAAATCTGCATTGGAGGTTTCTATCCTTTTCTAGGATATTGGCTCTTACTGAATCTTTTTCCAATCACACATGGTATGGGAGCTATAGTTCTATTTTACATTTTGATATCTCTTCAATACAATGCGAAATTATTTCTCTTGACTAAAACTCAATGTTCTTAAATATCTCTCCATCTCTCTCTTGTAATTTGAATTCCTAGAACATAGGATGATTCACCTATGTTCTTCATCTCAAATTCATTGCTCAATTTCTCCTTAATATCGTTGAGCATTCCTATGCCATTACAATTTAGTAGAATGTTATCTATATACAATGATATGCTAGAAAATTCTCCCACTCTTCATGACATATATACAAATATTAAACTTATTTACAACAAATCTAAATCGGATAACTTTCTCATGAAATTTGAGATTATGTTTTCGAGAAAACTGTTTTAAGATACATAATGATTTTCTTAACTTATAAACCTTCCCTCCTAACATTCCACCTGAAATCCATCAGGTTGTCACGCACGCGTGCACACACACACATCCTCTCTTAATTCTCCATCAATGAAGAATGCCTTCACATTCATTTGGAATGACTCCAAATCTATATATGTGACTATAGCTAAGATCATCTGAATTGATGCAAACTCAGCAATGAGAGAGTAGGTTTCCTAGAAGTCTATTCTAGCTTGCTGAATATAATTCTTGGCAACTAATCTTGCTTTATATTTATCAATAGTACCATAAACTTGGTACTTTTTTTGAATACCCACTTAATTCCTACAAATTTCCTATCTTCTGTCAAGTCACATATCTCCCATACACTGTTTCATTCAATTGAGTCGAACTTATCCATAGTGACGACCGTCCATGACTCGACTCATTCGAAGCATTGCTTCATCAAACAATGCGAGATCTAATAAATCAGCTACATCCTCATCTATGGTGTAATACAATGCATCACACCTAAAGAAATGATAATCTTCCATTCATGTAGGCCATGTTCTGGATCTCTTATTGATGATATATTCATGGGCTGAATAATGAAGAAATGGTGTTGGAGTGGTTGTTCATAAAGATTTGAAGGATTGTGTGGTTGAGTTGCAAAGATTCAGAGATCAGATTATTTTGCTAAAATTGGTACTCTAAGAAGAATTTCTAAATATCATCTCAGTTCATGCACCACAAATTGATTTAGATGAAAGGATTAAACAAGCTTTTTGGGAAGATTTAAATAAGATTATGCAAGGAACCCCATAAATAGAGATGATTTGCCTAGGTGAAGATTATAATAAACATGTGGGAAAGGATGCTTCAGGGTATGCTAGTATTCATGGAGGCCATGGATTTTGGGATAGAAATGAATAGGAAAAAATCATTCTAGATTTTGTAATAACTTATGATATTTTTATAGAAAACACTCTCTTCAATAAGAGGGAGGAACATTTTGTTACTTATAAGAGTGGGCTAACTAAAATAAGATAGATTACATTGCGTTGAGGAAAAGAGATCGATTCTGTTGCAAATACTGCTAAGTAATTCCAGGAGAGAGTTTGACAACCGAACATCACTTTCTAGTCATGGATGTGTAAATAAAAGGGTTGGTAAAGAAAAGGAGGGTTTCCAAGATCATTAGAACTAGATGGTGGAATCTTTAATTAAAGCAATCAAACTTCAAGGAGAAGGTTTAGAAGATTTATCCAGGGATTGTAACAGTAGCAAAAACGAGACGTGGGAGGCGGCGGAATCTTGTATTCGAAGGGTAGACAAATAGATGCTAGGCGGGCCCAAGAGAGGAGCTCTAGTCTAAAGAAAGGCTTGGTGGTGGAGTAGAGGGGTGCAAGTGAGTCTTAAAATTAAAAGAGCATGCTTTAAATCTATATGTAATGATAAAACATAGGAAACTCTCACTAACTACAAAATAAAAAAGAAGGAAGCGGAGAAGGATACGAGCAAAGCTTTATAAAAAACTTATGAAGTTTTGTACAAAAATCTTGACTCTAACGAGGGCTAGAAGGATATATTCAGGTTGACCAAATCCAGAGAAAGTAATACCAAAGACCACTCTCAAGTCAAATGAATTAAAGATAAGGAAGGTCAAACTTGTTACTTAGAATTATACAGTGGCTAGATGAAAGTAGTATTTCCATAAGCTTTTTTATTGGGAAAGGAAATAGAGAAATCACTTTGGGAGATCTAACAAGTAGTGAAAGTTACTTGAATCATACAAGCTATAGATGAATACAAACGAAGGAAGTAGAGGAGGCTTTGAAGATTATGAGACCTAGGAGAGGTGTAGGACCTGATGACATTCCTATAGAAGTTTGAAAAGTTTTAGGCGAGCATGGTTTGACTTGAGATTTATTCAATGTTATTTGGCGAAGTAAGAAAATACTTGAAGATTGGAGGAGAAGCATCGTGGTGCCTCTTTATAAGAACAAAGGAGACATTCAAAATCGTTCCAATTATAGATGTATCAAGCTAATGACCCACACGATGATAATTTGGGAACATGTGATAGAAAGATGGTTAAGGCAAGTTTTCAAAATAAAAGAAAATCAATTTAGATTCATGCTAGGTCGCTCAACTATAGAAGCCATCAACTTGTTGAGGAGAACAACGAACATTTATATACCTTTCTTCCTCCACATGATTTTTATTGATTTGAAGAAGGCTTATGACTCTGTCCCAAGGGAGATATTATGGAGTTTTGGAGAAGAGGCAAGTACATGTTCTATATATTAACCTCATAAACGACATGTATAATAGGCCTTTATCTTATGCAAGAATACAATTTGGGAAGAATTAGCCAACCTGCATTTATTCTATTAGTAACATCTCCATCAAGTTTCCCGTTATGTTGCAAAATAGATCCCAAGTATCTAAAAGAACCTCTTTTCTAAATGTTATCGTCATCAATCTTCACCTTGATTCCTTCATCATTGCTTCAATGAGCCCATTGCACTCCATATACTTCATCATTGCTTCCATAAGCCCATTACACTCCATATATTCATTCATAGACCTACTCATACAAAAACATTTAGTCTTCAATGCATGTCTTCGTACGCCAATCTTCTCATTTACTCCATCTCTAGTCTTATCAGTCAACACAATATAATTAGCGAATAACATACAGCAAGGTATTTCATCCTGAATGTGACTTGTCAACTCATTGTAATCAAAGTAAAAAGAAATGGACTCAAAGTTGAACTTTGATGTAGATCAATATTGATGTCAAATGCAAAATAGTTGTGAGGACTACTATGCTCTATAGATTTGATTATTTTCCTGTTGATGATCACAAAATCCGCCTCTTTAATAGTCATAAATTTTAGTAGTATAGGAGATGAATTTCGATCAGCAAAAACCACAATCGTTTGAATGTTGTGGAATATTTATACTTGGCAAGTCTACCAAGGTTGAATACAAGGAATAATGATTTTTAGTTACGTGGCTTTAAATTAAATTAAGTAATTTATTAATTGCTCGATTAATTTCTATGTCGGAAAATAAAGAAAGAAGAAGCTAATGATGTAATGCAAAGAAAGTTTAAATAGAACGGATGAATTCAACACATGATATATGATTAAATGTTAATTAGTATCCTAAAGTATAATCATAGATCAAAAGATATAGTTTCAAGAGAGATATTCAAATTATTCAAAGACTACATGCAAGAAGATTAATAGATCAATGAATAATTCTGCAATAATCCTTAAATAAAGAAGGTGATATCAAAAATCTCTTTAAATTAATCCTTAAGTAAATCGAATTTAATCTCATAAAATATCGATAACTAAGTTCAATTCTTCTCAAATCAATCCCCTATAAGTTTTAAATCCACAATTAGTCATCAATAAATCTAATCAATATCCTCGATTTAGCCTTTATAAAAATGATTCTATAGGAAAATCAACAATAATCACAAAGAATTAATCAAATTAGATTCCTCAATTGAATTCTTGCAAAAGATATCGTTAATTTTCTCTATAAAATGATGCACAATTATGCCAATTTTTGCTTGCACAACTCAAAATGCTTCTCAAATAAAAATCATCTAGAAACAACCTCATTTGTCCATAAATTAAGCAAAGTGATAGAGCACGGAAATAGCTTTAAAATGACATATTATACGCTAAAATCGGAGTTCATATGAGAAAGTTATGATAAAATGAACTAACAAGGACTAAAATGTAATAAAAACAATTATTTCTCCTTCAAATGGGTCCCTAAGGGGCTTATTTGCAATTTTGTAAAGATAGAGGTGTGCCCTTGTAATTTTCCCTACATGAGGGTATATATGGACTTAGCAAAAATATAGAGGGGCCGCCTGTAATATTTCCTCCCACGTACGTGCAAAGCACGTGCGTTGGAGGTTCGGGTATTAGCGCAGGCTCGTATGCCAAGGCTGTACATGGCAGCAGTCTGGAACTTGTTGTTTCCGAACCTATAAGCTTGGGCCTAGGTTCGAGAAAGCCTACGTGGCGGATGGGCAGCCATGGGATTGGGGCTAGCCTCAGATCCAATGGTAGTGGCACAATTTGCACACATCCCCACGTGCTCCTCACGTGAGGGGGTGCTGGGCGACAGGACAAGATGCTCGAGGCGGGATGACAACGGTGGAGGTTGTGTGCGAGGTAGCGTGGAGCTCTGCCGGTGGACACACGACCGGGGGGAAGCTCGATGGCGAAAGCTGGAGGTGGCGTGCGTGGCTCTGCGCAAAGGGGAGTCACCTACGCGAGTTCGACGTTGGAGTAAGGTCGTGGCGGACCGAGGCGGGCGCGGAGTGCAGTGAGGTCGATGGTGATTGGTGCTTAGGTGATGAAAAACACCTTGGAGCCGCAAGTACTCGAGGAGAAAGCGGATGTGGCAATAAAGGTGAAATGCGGACGCAGAGCCTCCGCTGCGAGGTAATGTCGGACAGAAGCATATGGTGGATACGATGGTGGAATGCAGAAGAGATGCACCATGAGGTGCTATCGAGCGGGCGATATGGCATGGTGGTGAAGGAGCAGACGACTGCGACGGAGAGGCACCTGCAAATGGGTTAGACGAAACCAAGAGAAATTGGATGGATCTCCTAGCAGAGGTGGGGGAACGAAGCTATCCTTCAGCCTTTGAAAGGCAGGAGAGGATGTAGACCTGGGAGATAACAGGGAAGGTGGCGAGGGAGGAGATGCGTGATGATGTTGAATCAGAGGTGGGGTTCACCTGGGAAGGAGACGTAGCACAATGACTGACGTTGGAGCCAACATACGCGAGGAGGCGCTGTGCATGGAGGAGGGCTTGTCGAGTGTCGCGTGCTGTCACCACCCCAAGGATGGAGGGCTCTCTGACGCTGTTGTATGGCGAATGCCTGAGAAGGTCATTGGGGGAAGGCTTTATAGAGGTTGTGGTAACGGCTGGTGGGGTTGAGAGGGTGGAAGGGCGTTACACGGGCGGGGTGATGGCGGTGGAAGGGGATGGGGCATTGCATGCTGGGGAAGAATGGTTGGAAGGGGAGAAGGACGGGGTCACGTGCTGGGCACATGCCCCAAGAAGGAGAGAGGCGCGAGGGATGAGGTGGGGGTGACATGTGGCACACCCAGGGGCTGCCACGTGTCACCCAAAAAAAAATCAGAGAATAAAGAAGAAGAAAAATATAAAAGAAATAGAAGAAGACATCGGATAAAAAAATTTCTTTCACGAAAGTTGTTCGTCTTTTCATAAAGGATCCGGGAGCAAACGAGGTCAACTGTGGGAAGTGGTATTTTTGGTGGTCTCTAAGTGTATAAAAAACCATTTTTTAGAGTTTTGTAATTTTTTGGTGGTTTTTAAAGAGGGTAAAAACTCTAAAAAATATGATAAAATATAAGAAAAATAATTACACATTAATATTTTTTAATAAATAATAAAAATAAGAAAATAAAATAGAGGTACGAAACACAAGAATTTTGTACAGACTCACAACGAACACTCAGACACAGTCTGTTTCTTTGATTTCACTCTTCATATAGATTTGGATTTTTATGCTGTTTAATAAAAATTTTATCAAAGAACACATATGAAATAGGAATAAAATTAAAAGGGTTGATTATGTACATAAAAGCTTAGGTAAAAAATAGCAAAAAGTTAAAATGCGCAAAAGAGATCCAAAACCCAACTTTCACATATGAGCTCCGAATTTTACGAAATTGGTCTCGATTTGAAGGTATTTGAAAATGGAATACTTTAAAAGTAAGTAGACCAAAATTGTACATTGTATGAGGGAGATATGTGCGTTAGTCCGTCAGATGTGAAATTAGACTTTGGGATTGTTTGGCACTTACTTTAGTATTTTTTGTATTATTTATTTATTTTTGTTAGTAATATCTACACGATGGATGTGGTTTGGGGTCAATTTGAGTTAGGATGAATTAATTAAAAATATGAGAAGTTCAACTTTTAATGATGATTTACACTTGGAATTTTTAATGCAATTATGCATGATGAAATGCAAATATTATTTACAAATGTATGTATGCTAATGATGCTCTATTAATTATTAAATACAAATGAATTATGGAGAACATAGCTTAATTGACCAGTCTTAGCATGATGAATACGAGATTCATCATACTCCTATACTCAAATCATGCTTGTCCTCGAGCATCAATGAATGAATGACTTAGTTGGATAGATCCTGACTGTGCATGTGATTTTCAAGGCTCGATTCATCGCAGACCCTTAATTTGAGTGATCCTAAAATTATGGGTTCAACCATGCTTTAATTAAAGGGATCCAACTTCTCTATTTTTATGAGAGTCGAGTCGAGTCATCACCCAAAGTTCCAGTCTAGGAGACTCTCCTCTAGACCTAATCTTCAACACTAGAGAATAAGTCTTTCTTACTTCCGTCAACCGTCTCATTAGTTTGTCAGACTTGAGAGTGTAGATGGACGTCCAGATAATAGAGGGGCATAGGATTGTGTCGATTTTTCTCTTCCTCTCATTGGAACAAGCGGCCTCTCGAGTGTCTTATTACTCAACACATATAGATTTTTAGCTTTGTTGACCAATGTGTCCATTAAGAGTGTTGGAATCTTCTGCACTTGTTTTTCTGGGAGTACACTGGGGCGTGTCTTTTTTGAGTATCTAAGATACCTTCGACACCCAGACTTGTATCATTTAAGATGTAGACCCCTTTTTTGGTGCCATCCCGACTCCTTGGTCTTAATCAGCGCTTAGTCCAAGTGGACACTTTGAAAATGTTTGGGAGCCCTCGCCATTGTGGAAGCTCATTTGTAATTTGACTTTGGAGGATAGAGCTTTTATTTGACATTTCTTTCTTTTCTTTTCATTTGTTTGGCTAGCTCCACTGCTTTTACCAAAAGTTGGCGCACATTGATCAACAACTTAATTATGTTTCATCATACCCTGGTACATAGGTAAATATCAAAAGATAACATGTGAACTTGTTCACATTGACTAAAGTTTTGTTGACACTCAAGTTTCTTGAAGCCTTCATTAACTTTATCCCATCCTAGAACATCATTAGATTGGGTCTAAACTCAAATCTCTAGTCCTAGTTCCTCAAGTTATAACTCAACTCATCTCATCAATCATGCAATTGTGAAAGTGACATGCTGATCATATTCTTTAGAGGGTAGAGATGAAGAGTGCAATATAGCGCTCAAATCTTTCAAACCAGGGAAGTGTGGATTATTATGTTCAAAAACTCTAATGACTAAGGCTTGTTACATCAGACTTCTCAAGATATCAGAAATAAAGTGTTTTGAAAATCCTCAAGCTTGAGTGAATGTGAAGGTGTCAGGAATATATCAACCAAGGAATGCATGAGATGCTTGATGAAATGCAAGACCATGAGTGATTTTTTCCTTTTTTTATTTTCTTTCTCTTTTTTTTGCAAAAAGTTTTTTT
This sequence comes from Ottelia alismoides, assembly GCA_037367405.1. Taxonomy (NCBI): domain Eukaryota; kingdom Viridiplantae; phylum Streptophyta; class Magnoliopsida; order Alismatales; family Hydrocharitaceae; genus Ottelia; species Ottelia alismoides. Next base: position 82,056 of record JAZKJV010004185.1, on the reverse strand, counting down.
GTTTTCTTGAAAAAAACATGTATTAATTACAGAAAGAATTTAGTATTATATACATAATATACACTACTTGTACCCAAACCCGATGCTAGATGAAAACAATTAAACCACAAACTATGGATAAAGTAGGTAGAATATATACAAACACACCCCCTATACTTAGCTTGTGCTATGTCCTCATGGCACACAGTGAAATGTAAAATATAATTGAGTCAAGAACAATAGAAGTCAACATGCCCCCCTATACTTAGACTTTTGAGGGACTAAGCATAACAAATAAGCATGAAATGAGATAGTCGAGGATAAGCCGAAAGAATAGATGTGATGTATACACAATGATACCAGTCCCTCTATGCTTAGGCTCAGGTCCACCTAAGTATGACCGGATAATTACAAGTGAAGAACCAAGTAGATGAGTAGGTTAATGGATATACAGAAGAGAGATGGAATTGAAGAAGTGTTTTATCCAGGTAGTATGAGTCTTTCGTCTAGTACAATGCCTTGAGTGGAGGAGATTTGTTCTACTTGCACTAACTGCTCGCTAGATTTTTTACAAAGTGTTTAAGCAGCTGACCGTTGACTATATAACTGTGTGTGTTGTCTGTGGTCTCTGAGATCTCAACACTTCCGTTATTGTGCACCTCTTTTACGATGAAGGGTCCTGTCCATTTGGATTTCAATTTACATTGGAAAATTTTCAATCTTGCATTAAATAGACATACTTTCTGCCCTAGGACAAAGGTCTTTGTTCAGATGTTCTTGTCGTGCCATTTCTTCACCGTGTCCTTATAAATGGTGCTGCTTTCATAGGCATGATTATGGATTTCGGATAGTTCATTCAAATCTATCTCTCTATTTTTCTTTCCTTGGTGACAGTTCCAATTTATCTTTTTAATTGCCCGTTCTAATTTTTACACGAGTTTTGCGGATAAATGACATGGCTTTCCATATACCAATCGAAACGGGGAGGTGACCAATGGGGTCTTGTAAGCTGTCCAGTAAGCCCATAGAACCTGGTCAAGGAGTTGGGACCAGTTCTTTCTGTTTGGGTGGGCTAGCTTCTGTATCCTTTGACCTCCCTGTTTGATACCTTGATCATGCCATTGGATTGTGGATGGTAAGGACTAGTAACATGTGCTCGATGCCATATTTCTTAGTCAACTTCTTCACCTCTTGGTAGACAAAGTGGCTACCCCCATCAGATATTAGTACCTCAGGGATTCCAAACTCGAAATAATATGATCTTTCAAAAACTTGCATACATTCTTGCTGTCTGTTACTCGAGTAGGGATAGCCTCCACCCACCTAGATAAATATCTAACGCGAGAAGAATATATTAAATCCTTAACTATTAGATAATGGGCCCATAAAGTCAATACCACATGCATCGAATACATCACAAATGATCACTGGTTGCATATGCATGGCATCTTTGGGACCAATTGTCCCTCCCATTCTCTGACAGACCGGACACGACCTAATAAAATTATAGGCATCTTTGAACAAGGTCGGCCAATAAAATCCACATTGTAGTATCTTCTCAGCGGTCCTCTTCCCAGAATGATGTCCTCCTGCCTCCAAGGTATGACAGAGATTGAGGAAGCTTTGGTTTTCTTCCTGAGGAATACATCTTCTCCATATGCAATCCTTTCCTTCAAAGAAATGGAACAGAGCCTCCCAATGGTAGTGTCTGGTTTTTGACTTGAGTCGGTCGATTCTGTTATTGGGCTACCTCGAGGAACTTTCTTGGAGACAAGAAAGTTCACCATATCAGCATACCATGTGAGAGTCAATAGCAGAAATTGACTCATCTAGGAAGGTTTCACGAATAGATTCAGACTCAGGATTTTTGTTATGTTCGATCCGTGATAAATGCTCAACTACGACATTTTTAACTCCATGTTTATCATTAATCTCCAAATCAAATTCTTGAAGCAAGAGTATCCATCTGAGGAGTCGTGCCTTTGCATATTTTTTTGCCATTAAGTATCGAATGGCAGAATGATCTGTGTAAACTGTCACCTTAGATCCTAGAAGTATCGAGCCGATTTTTTCCAAGGCAAAGACTACTGCAAGCATTTCCTTTTCGGTCACAACGCAATTTTTCTGAGTTGGATCTAAAACTTTGTTTGTATAGTGAATAGCTTATGAGATTCCATCTATTCTTTGTCCTAACACAACCCCAACTGCGAAGTCGGATGCATCTGTCATGATCTCGAAGGGAATAGACCAGTCGAGGGCTTGTAGGATGGGAGTCTCAATGATCCTCCTTTTGAGTAGTTCAAAGGCTTTAAGACACTTCTGATACTAGGAACTCGATATCTTTTCCTAGGAGGTCAGTTAGCGATTGGACAATTTTTGAAAAATCCTTAATACCGCACTTGTTTCACATTGGAAGGTGGGCCGAGTTTCTTGATCACATCCACCTTGGCATGGTCAACCTTCATTCCCTTATTGGAGATAACATGCCCCAATATAATGCCCTCTTTTACCCTGAAATGGCTTTTCTCCCAAGAGAGTACCATATTCACTTCCCTACACTTTTAGAGGACTCAATCCAAGTGTGCTAGACAATCATCGAATGAATCACCATGGATCGAGAAGTCATCCATGAAGACCTCCAGGAAATCTCCAACCATTTCAGCAAAAATCGCAATCATGCACCTCTGAAAAGTGCCAGGGGCATTGCAAATCCCAAAAGGCATGCGCTTGAATGCATATGTGCTAAAATGACATGTAAAAGTAATCTTTTCTTGGTCCTCGAGGATGATGTCTACCTGATTGTAGCCCGAGTACCCGTCTAAGAAACAAAAGTATTCTATCCCTGCCAATCTCTCCAAAAGTTGATCAATAGAAGGCAGCAGAAAGTGATCCTTCTTTACTACGGCATTCATGCACCTGCAATCCACACAGATGCGCCATAACGCGAGTACCCGTGTCATGATCTCTTCTCCCTCCTTGTCGGTGATAATATGAAGTCCCAACTTTTTCGGAACGACATGCAATGGTGACACCCACTTGGAGTCTGAGATGGGATATATGAAACATGCTTTACACCATTTTTCGATTTCAGTCTTAACCACTTCCCGTAAGTTCTATTCAACCTACGTTGGCATTCACGGAAGGGTTTAGCATTATCATCAAGGTAAATATGGTGTGATCATAGGGTTGGTTTTATCCCTGGAAGATCAAGCAATCTCCATCCTATAACCTTGCGATTTTTCTCTAGAACTTTAAGCATGCGGATCTTCTGCTCTTCGATCAGATGTGAACTGATGATGATCAGAAACTGTCCCTGATTTTCTACAAAGAAGGCATACTTAAGAGTAGGGGGCAATGGTTTGAGCTCGAGTAAGTCCATATCATTCACAGAATCTGGCCCTCTCATTGGTGAGTCTTGTTTTGATGTGGATGTTTGCAGTGTATCAATATTGACCACCATCTTGGTTGTTTTGGGGATTGGATCTCTATAGATGGAATGTGGGGTGGCAAGCACCGCGTCCGATCTGTGTACCTCACTCTATGATTATCCATAAGGAGAATGGACTGACAGGTCAAGAGGGACCTCTGAGTCTCCGAGAGTATAAGTAGATGCATGGATGAGCTGTCAGACTAAATCATCAACAATGTCCTCTCCATATGAGGGTGATTCTATCATTACGGTTGGGTTTTTTCTCCAGGGTCTAGTTGTTGCTCCCATATTTTCGGACTCAGATTTTGACTTTTCAAACTCGGTACTAGACTTAGTGTCAGGTTGTTGAAATCTAGTTTGCTTCATTTTGAGTTCAACTTTTCCAAACTGGATTCTCCCTGATGTGTAATCAAATACATCTCTTGCTGTTCTAAGGAAGGGCTGCCCGAGTATCATTTAGGAGTCTTTCTAATTTCTAAGGACATCCATGTCAAGTATTGTGAAATATACCAGGTAAATTTGTCCCTTGACGTTGATGGCAACATTTCTAATCTCCCCCTTTGGTCTCTTAATTGATGTATCTGTGAATTGAAGTACAGCTGTAGACTTCTTAAGAGGACCATGATTTACATGCTCAATTAGAGTTGTGGGCTTGAGATTGATATAGGAGCCATTGTTTAATATTGTTCGGGCAAACTTGATTTCATTGATCTGGCTCGTGATAAAGTGTGCACCCATGTCTATTTTCTTCCTTGGTAGCTCATTTTTTATCAGGCGAGATGTAGCAATAGAGAGAATGTGCTTCTTTGTTCGGCTAGGATTCTTTTTACTGGCCCTTGTCGATGTGCACCTCACCTTAAGGTATTTTCGAAAACCCAGGTCTTTTTCTATCATCTCGTCTAGGGATAGAGTGACCTTAATGTTTTCTCTATAGATGCGGGCTATCTCTTCACCATGTTTTTGGTTTTTTATGTTTTTATTCTTTCCTGTCGTAAGAGCACGGGGGAAAGGGATATACACATTGCGATAAAAAACATCACTTTTTTTGAATGAGGGATTAGAATTATTTACAGGACTTGGACTGACTGATTTAAAAATGGGGAAATTGGTGGACAACTGTTGGGGATGTCTTGATGATGCTTTATTGTCAGATTCATATGCTGATTTTCTGGGGCCCATAGTAGTAAAGTGTTTGACGTATGGTGTGGGTGGGACTTGTTCTTTCTCCTCCTCGTGTCTCTCCTCCTCAATTTCCCCAGGATTGTGTGAATTTGTGGACACTGGGACTATATCACCGTGTTCTTTCGCTCGATTAGGCATGATTACGATAATCTGCTCCTAAGAGAAATATGATAAGCGTCATTATATGGAAAGATCTTGTATTTAGGTAAGGAATATTCAGATATTAATACATGATCCTGTCTGAGGCTATTTGGATTAGCCTAGATTTGAGTTGGAATCACAGTTTGGGGTGCAATCACCTCGTCTCTCCATCGAGAGAGTCGATTGATGTTGACTCTCGTATCATGCAGTTTGTCCAGTACTCGCTGGAGTTCAAGAGAGATTGAAGAAGAGGAGGACCTCTGGCCCTGCTTGGCTTGAGGTTGCTGATACTGTCTGAATTGGCCCTACTGGCCCTGGCATTGATATTGCTACTGCTGTGGTTGCGGGTTCTTATAGCCCGTACGGTATTGCTGCTGCTGCTGAGGCTAGTGTATGGGTCAATCTTGTGATGGACGAGGGTTCGGAGTAGAGTTTGGATCCGGTCGGACAGGTTCCAAGTTATACCAGACTCCGTTTATCTCCATGACTTGTGGAGGTTTCTCGTAGATAGTTTGAGTGTAGGTTTTTTCAGTTTGATGGGAAAAGATTTGGTCTTCTGTTGGAAATGCGAGCCCACGGCGAGTCATTATGCAATAAATATATCATTCCCTGATCTGAAATGAAGAATGAATAATTTGCATAATAGGTCCCTTAGTACAATTAGGGTTATGTACCATGGCCATCTTAATAATCATACAGCTGTTGATTCAACTATTGAATCATAGAGGCTGGTGCTTGGATGAATATCTAAAGAGTTAGATTGAGGACTCATCAAGCACCGTCAAATGATTGTTAAGAGATGATCTCCAGCCTGAGTAGGAGATGGCAATCCACGTGTTAGAGAAATCTGATAATGATCGAACTTCATGTGATGAAGCTTCTGAAGATCATAGCATGGATAGATGGATAATAGTAAAAGTCTAATGTAGACTTCATATACAAGTGTTGTATATGGACCCTCGTGGATCCACCTACATGGGTAAGACCTATAAAGGTGTAAATGGATCTTCAAGAGAAAGGGAACTTGATGAGAAGGTAGAGACCTTCAAAGCACGGTTCGTAGCCATGAGCTACACACCGGAAGAGAAGACATTACTTGCAATGAGACTTGCTCTTCGGTGATCATGCTTAAAACCATCAGAATATTGCTAACCTTAGCTACACAACTTGACTACTGCATATTCAAGATGTAAGTCAATATTGCATTCCTCTACGAATACCTCTTTGAGGATATTCACATGAAGTAGCCCGAGGGCTTCATGGTTGAGGAAAGCAAGGTGTGCAACCTAAGGAATCCATCTATGGACTCAAATAAGCTTCTTGAAGTTGGACCATAAGATTTGATGGAATTATAATTGTTATGATTTCAGATAGAATCTTGATGAGCCATGTGAAGCTTAGTGGGAGTGCTTTTGTGTTCATCGTGCTAAATGTAGATAATATCCTAATCATTTGGAATGATATAAGGATATTAATAAGTGTTTTATGGACTGGCTATTCCATATCTTGAAATATGATTTCAAAGATACCTCAGATCTTAGTTCTGAAGTTGTTCAGGAGCAAAGAGAAGAGGGTATTGGGACTGTCACATTAATAGTACATCTTGGACATATTCCATTCTATGGAAAATTCCAAGAAAGCATTCCATCCCTTAAGATATGGTACTGACCTATCTAAGTGGACAACACCTCAAAGAGTTGAGGAAGTGAATGCTAGAACTACTTGCCCTTGGGCATCAGTTCTGAGAAGCCGGGTGTGTACAAAAGTCAGATGGCTGCCATGTAGTGGGAGTAGTAAACTGTTACTAATCCTACTATGGAAATAAAACACTTGGTTGCAGTAATAACAAAATCTTCATAGATGACAAGATTTTTGAGATAGTGATCTCAAAGTCTTATCTTCAAAAGCTTAAGACTTTATAGATAGAGATCTAAAAGGTCTTAACTGTGGATACCTTAAGAGATAGTGATCTCCATGAATAAAGGTATTCTGATAAGGATTATGGAAATACTGGTTATGATAATTATTAAGCTATAGTGTCAAAGACACTGTAACTAACTAGATTGAGTATTGGTTGCATAAGATGCAGCATTCGTATTAAATGCGAGCACTATTACTGGGGATATGCAAGTGCCGTAAAAGGACTTCTCGTAGGAACAAAGTGACTGATCAGCTTACCTAGCTATTTTCTTAATAGCCTATGATTGTCACATGAGTGCGGGTTTAAATGATTAGCCCATTAATGGCTCTTTGGGCTAGTGGGAGATTGTTGGAAATGCGAGCCCACGGCGAGCCATTATGCAATAAATATATCATTCCCTGATTTGAAATGAAGAATGAATAATTTGCATAATAGGTCCCTTAGTACAATTAGGGTTATGTACCATGGCCACCTTAATAATCATACAGCTATTGATTCAACTATTGAATCATAGAGGCTGGTGCTTGGATGAATATCTAAAGAGTTAGATTGAGGACTCATCAAGCACCGTCAAATGATTGTTAAGAGATGATCTCCAGCCTGAGTAGGAGATGGCAATCCTTATCTCTGAAGGCTGATATCTGACCGACCTCTTGATGCAGGTCCTCTGCATAGGAATAGAGATTCGGAGGTGTCAGATTAGTTAGGTCAAAGAGTTGACTTAACGAGATCGAGATAACCAAAGTCCTATATCGTATGCTGTCATGATATAGGCACACTTCCTCTGACCGGAGACAGATGTGTTACTATATGTCTGAGTATGTACATTTGGCAGACCAATAGGTTGATGATCTAACCAAAGTCTATACACCGGCGCGCTGGTGTGCATATAAGGGCATATGAGTAATACGATCTCTCAAAGGGATCATACATGTTCAGTTACTGAACCGGAAGGCACAAGCTCACTCATGAGATATTGGGAAGAATCAAATTCCATGCGCATGGTCGTCTCGCTTTGGAAGCTTTACTAAATTTGTAGGTTTGATATATACTTTTAGTATATGATCAAGACCTAGGTATGATATACACTTTTGGAAAGTGTATGATTGATACCAACTCCCAATGATCGAATGAGAAACTTATTGATAAAACCATGAAGTAGACAGTATAAAGTTGATCCAATACTTCGGGTTTAATCTAAGTCTTCCAGCATGCAGGATGTACAGGTATTAGGAATACCTGAGGGTGATGTGATCATAAACGATTGTATAACCATGACGCTTCCATTCCTAGGGAGTGATGAAACGGGTCTGGATTTTAGTGACTCCTCTCGGTAGAGAAGTAATCTGATCTTAGTCCAAGTGTTGGACATTGATCTGAATGTGATTCAGATACAATGAGAAGATTAGATTTACGGTCTTGATTTAATCAAGCATCTATGGGAGGCTCGCGATTTGGATTTGAGATATGATCTCAATATCCATGTCACTATACGTGGAACAATACAATCACCTTGTCCTTATCTCCAAGTATCTGCGGAGAGATTGCATTATTCTTGAAGGGTTCGAGAATAATTTCATAAGATCTAAGCAATGAAGAAATGGTGATTAAATGTGATTTAATCATCTTGGTGTATGAAGAAATTATCCAATATAATTAAATGTGATTTAATTATTATGGATAAGAATAATGTGGATAGAAATATCCAATTATTCATAATATATTATAAATGTGATTTATAATGTATTAGAGAGAGCTAAGTATAATTTATATGTGTTGATTAATTATTATGTGTATTGGATACACATTGTGTAGTTAATTGATAATGTAAATGATATGTTGTTTTGGGTTGTGAATATGATTCACAAATTTTCAATGTCAAGATTGCAATATTCTCAAATATAATTATGAATTATTTTTGAAGAATAAAAGCCAACAAAAGTTGTTGGAAATAAATAAAGGAGATTTTCAAGGAGATATGCAATATCATGGATTTCCATGAGATTGCAATCTCCATGGAATCTTTGGGCGGCACATCATTCCTATAAGGAATATGTGGCCGTCCACTTTGGAAGGTACATGGAGATGAAATCTCCATGTATCTTCTCTCCTTATTTTTTGGTTTGATTTAGGACTAATTTATATTCGATTTTGTCAAATATATTTTAACCTAAATTTGTTGGTTTTACCAACAACAATCTTGACCATTGGATTGGCATAAATCAATCTCACCCATTGATTTTATATGTCCCATGGATTGAGATCCATGGATCCCAAAATCCTATAAATAGAGAGGCATACAATGCTCTCTCGGTACATGTGATATTGAGGCTCTCTCTTTCTTCTCTACACACGTCAACCCTCTCTCTCTCTATTGTTGGTGGCCGACCACCATACCATAGAGGAGACAACCGTCGACGCCCTCGCCACCGCGCCGCCGCTTCGACGTTCTTCGGTTCTCCGTCTTCTTGGTGTGCCACGCTCACGAAGAAGACATTCGATCTCGTGCGACGAGATCGGGAGCAACCACGCTTGGATCAACTTCTTGGATTGCAAGGACAACGCGGTTCATCCCCGCACTCGCAAGCAGTCTCGCCGACGATCGGACTTGAGACAGGAGGTCTCTTCTCTTAGAGACTCGATCAACCACACTTCAAGAGGTATTGCATTATACTTGTTGTGGTTATAGATGAAACGATCTGAGAATGGTTCTCGGATCATGTGGTTTCATCGAATAATTTTTTTTAAATTCCGCTGCACAGAACAACTAGTACGACTAGTCGTTCTTCGTCGTATCCGATACGACGATCATGCTTCCGTGATGCGCTTGAGGATAATTCCATATCCTTCATCTTCACCCCAATGGATCTATTGTCCTACCCCTTGATCTTGAATGTAGTGAATTTGGTGTATGGGGGCATGGGGTGAAGTCAGGGCTGGTATCTGCATCTTAGATACCCTGTCATCCAGTTCCTCCATTTCCTCAGGAAATTTAGCCAATTTCTCCATATCAGATGATTTACGGAGTTCGTCCACCTTCTTATAAATTTGTTCGACCATAGTTAGCTTATCATCAATTATTCCCATGTCAGTGCTCTGATCGATCATCAGATTATTCACCATCTTCTTAGAACCAGCTATGTAAGCCCGGTTGGTGGTCTATGCATGACTGAATTCAGCAAGTCTTTCGAACACCTTGTAGATGGTGTCCTTATGGCATCCCATGTAGTTTCCTCCACGGGATGCACTCACTAACCCTTGGGTCTCAAGGTTCAATCCACTGATAAGACTTTGGACCAACATCATTTTGCTTGTCTCGTGTATTGGACATTTCTGGATTAGATCGGTGAACCTTTCCCATGTTTCATGCAATGGTTCGCTGGGTTTTTTGGGTGAAGCTTGTGAGCTTGATCCTCATCTAAGTGATTCTACTAACTGGGTAGAATTTCTTTCAGAACAGTGTCTTGAAGGTGGCCCATGTAGTGACCACTTCCCCTAAATTTTTCAGCCAGTAAGCTACCTTATCAGTCAAGGCGAAGGGGACAACTCTCATCCTTATGTAGTCTTAACTAATCCTAGGGTGGCAGAGGTTAGCGCAGACTAGCTCGAAGTTACAGAGGAAGATATATGATTCTTCATGATTATTCCCTCCGAACTTGGGCAATAATGCGAGGACGTGCAGTTTATGTTCGAACGCATCCTCGGGGGATACCAGCCTCAACAAATTATAGTCTTCATCCAATTCAGGGAGGTACCTGTCTTCCATAGCAGCCTCACTGCGTTGCATTTCTGCCATCTGTGCTCTAAGGAGTTCATTGTGTTGTTCAACAACAGTAATTCTAGCCAGAAGTGCCCGAATAGGGTCATTGTCATTCTCGTCCTCACCAGGGTTCTTCTTTGGAGGCATCATGACTTTGTCCTCTTCACCTTCAGAAGTAAAGAATTCGGAATTAGGAGTTAAAGGAGGTGAAGAATTGCCAAGGATAAAGGTTTCCTTAGTAGAGGAGTGAAATGAAGGGTTAGTCCGGGATTGACTGAACCCCTGAAAGAGGCGGATCTCAAAAGAGGATGATTCTAAGACCAAGAGGGGTCAAGAAGAGAGTCTTCTCGAGAAAGATTATACAAAGCAAATACAAATAAAACTCTCAAGTTCACCCAATCAACACTGGTGAAGGCACGTTAGGGTTTGGTTGTTTATCTTTTCAATTTTAATTTAATGACAGAACAATCTTGAAAATTAAGTGGAGCTGTTAAGTGCCGAAATATTTCACAAAGACTGTTGTGAATTCATACAACTAGTTGCACCTACTTTCAGCCAATATAGGTGTAAGTACGTACCGTTTAAATGGCTACCCGTGTTACTTGAGGACGGAGCCTTCCACAGTGTCCTCTAAACCAACCACTCTGCTAAAGGAAGTCGGACCGTAGAATGGCTACCTGAAACCCTCACTGAAAAGTAGCTAATTGTTTTTAAAAATAATAGTCTGAATGGATATTTTCGATTTTTGGCTCTGTCCTAAGTATGCGTTCAGGTCCTTACAATGGGTGGGTTAATCTCCACTAGACAAGGGTTATTTTTATGTGAATTTTATTTACAGTTGCCTTGATTAGTGATAAAGAGGTATTTCGCGAGGGTCTGCTAATCAAACTCAATTAACATCGTTGATATGACCACTCAACAAAACCCCACTTTAATCAGCAATTAACCCACAATAATTAATGAAGAAATTAATAGCAAAAGTGTGGAATTAAAATTTATTTACTCTACCATAAAATGCATAGCAGGCAAGCATGTAGAGGTCGAACCATAGAGAGCAAAATGGTAGCCTACAGTTATCTATGTACAACCACGTCATTGATTTGTATAATTCTTTTTTATGGGTTTTGGATTATATATATATTATTTTGATTTTATAATTTTATATTTTCTTTTTATATATTTTTTACTCTTTTTAATTTTTTTCATTTAGATATTATATAATTATAAATATATGTATAGGTGCATATGTATATGTATATGTACAGTACAAAGTATATATACATCCTATATACATATAAATATGTAAAAATACTCAAAATATAGAAAATAAGATAGTTTTGTGATTTTAATATTTTTTTAATATTTTTGTTATTTTTTTGGATTTTTTGCTAATTTTTATGTAATTTTAAAGTCAAAAATATCCCAAATATGTGATTAATAATTAATCTGAAATTGATTTGGGTTTTAAAAATATAAAATACATCCCAAAATTACCCAAATTAATTTTAATATACAAATAATAAAAAATAAATAATTTTAAAATAGAAAACATATTTTTGGTATTTTTGTTGAAATTTTATTTTTTGTTGGATTTTGGAGCTTTATGATTTTTATCATTTTCTTTTCTTATTTTAAGGGGTTTTCATTTTCTGGACTCAATAAATAAAAATATACTATATGTATTTTTCTTGTAATTTTTTAAAATGTTTTTATATAATTTTTGGATTTTTATAACTAAACAAGGATGATTTATGCTTATTTTTAGTTTTAGTAAATAGATTAAATGAAAAAAAATGCAAAGTGTACACGTGGCATGCATGTACAATGCATGTAGCATCTAATCCTATTTTTGTGGAATTTTGGGGGCAAGTTAGCTATTTTTAATAAATAGAACAAAGTCACAAAAATACATGTCCTAGCGAGGGCACATTTGCAAATAAATAAAAGTACAGGGGGTATAATACAAATATCCCTAAAATATACAACATAAATAAATATTTAATGAACTGAATTACAATTACAAAAACTGTCAGGGAATTCCTGCAAATAACCCATCACGTGGGACAACACGTGATTCATACAGACAGGGACCAAAATGTAAATATCAAAAAGTTCAGGGGACTCCAAGCAATTTTCACAAAAATTTAACACATAGATTCCATTTTATGGGTCATTTTATAAATACAAAAACTTGAAGCGGTGTACATGCAATTTCACCACCTTACGTGGGGCGGCACTTGAGGTGACGTGGACTGGACCCAATTGCAAATAAAATAAACACAGAGGACTTAATGCAAAATGTCCACTTATTTATAAAAGTTATATTGTATTTACAGGTACAAATAATAAATACAAAAATGGCGGGGCATAGTATGCAAATTACCCCATAATAGCACGCCATCCAACGGTGCTGGTCTTCTCACTTGCCATGTGTCGCTCATCCAGCGGCCGATGATGGTTCTCGATCAACGATAGAGATTAGATCGTGTGGCACGATCCGACGGTCGAAGCATGCCTTGATCGAACGGTTCTTGGTTGATCTGAAGCGGCGTTCTTCATCTAATGGCAGAGGAGGGGGATTGAAGAACGGGGATGAAGCTCGCTTGGGGTGAGCTTTGATCGGTCAGTGTGCGCTCCACCGACCTCCATTCCCTCCGCCGAGGGGCTCTACGTGTTCATGGTATTCTACCACGTCAACGGGTACCTCCAATCAGGCACCTAGGGCTCCGACATGGTCGCACGAGCTCGAGAAAGAAGGAGAGCTCCATGTGCTTTCTTCCTTCAAAAAAATGGATTCCTAATGGAGTCTTTGGCGCTCCAGACTCTGCAATGAATTACCCAAAAGAAAATGACGGTCCTGGGGCCTTATGTGGTCGAAAGTGGTGAGAAATGGGTGCGGCGGAGGTGTCCGACGAACGGAGGTGGAGACCTTGATCTCCCGATCCACAATGGATCAGGGTAAATGGAGATGCCTGTGATGTGGGGAAGATGATAAGGGATGCGATGTGGGTGATCGAATGGTCGGAGGGGCAATGGTGGTGCGCGGAGGAGCTTCCCAGAGCTCTACTCCAGCGAAGAACGAATGGAGTTGATCATGCTAATCCTATGATCTAATCAAGAAATTACTTGCATAACTAAGTTGCTGGAATGAAAACCTACAACAAAAAATAAAGATGCACAGTTCTTACCAGGTTGTTACACCCGGGAGTAGAGGTCACTGGAGCGGTTACCGTGGGTGCAACTCCACCTCCTTCAACCTGTTCAGACCCTCCAGGGCTCCTCCCTATCACGAAGAAGCTATCTAGACTGAAGGCGAGGGTAGAAAAGGATTGGAAGCTGACGAAATTTGAAGAAGGAAGCGGATATTTATTTATAGGCATTGTGACGCACCCTTATTAACCGTGGTGAATCAAAGAATCGATCATGTTTTTAGGTGATCCAAGGAGGTGGCGTGGATCTCCAATGATCCATGATCATTTTCTCTTCAGGAAGCGAGGTCAATAGATGGACGAGATGCTCGGGAAAATAGGGAGAAGATAAGAGAAAAACAGATCTGACGTCCAGGATCTTGGATGGGACATCTGACCAAAGGTCAACGGTCCGAGCTCTGCCATTGGGCCACGTCAGATCACTAAACGACAAAACAATAGTTTTTATTCGAAAATAATTATTTAAAAATAGTAAATGATTTGATTAATTTTTGTATATAAAATTAGAATTGTTTATTTTTTTATGTAGTATTTTATTATGATTTTTATTTATTTTTTGATGTATTTTATTATAAGTTTATTTTTAATGGCTTATTTACAAGTATATTTACCTATATTTTGTACGTTTTTATTTTTATTTTATCTATTTTACTTTATCATTTTATTATTTTATTTTATATATTTATAACTTATCTTTGTGAGCATAAATATATTTTTCTTGTATTTTTATGATGTAATTTGTACACCTAAATAAATGGATATATTTATTATGTAGGTTCAATTATAGGAATTTTACCTATGTATTATACACATCTTTTTATTTCAATGTATTTCGATGAGTTTTATTTCAGTTTTTGTATTTTTAATAGAAGGTAAATGATATTTACAATATTAAAAAATATAAAGAACACAATAATGAAAGAATATGTTCCCCTTTTATTTTATGTCCAAGTAGAGACATAGGTATTTCATCTACGATTTCACATAGATTTATTTTATTTTCCCTCTTCTTTTTGGTTTTATTTTAATTTTAGTGTGAAAATATGCTATGAATAATATTCACAGAATTATAAAAATACGAATTTGCAAAAATAATAAATAGTGAATAAATTGAATATTTTAACCGGTAGAATGTACAATGGGGGCCCAAAACCTAAATCTCATACAGTAGCTCCAAAAGATATAAAACCACAACCATTAAATAGCTCTTGAAAAGTTATATACAATTAGAGGTGATTTTGATATGTTTTGAGTTTTTAATGAAAAGATATGGGTTTGTGAACTTTGGTTTTTGGATTTTTATTTTGTATATAGAATGTACACTGTGTATTATTTTGTGTAAACTCAATTTCGTATTTTTATTTACATTATTATCTACAAATTATGTACAAAATTTCTTTATTGGATGAATAAATAATGAAGAATAAAATAGGTGTCAAAGATGCATAATTAAAGAATAAATAAATGAGGTATTTATTGTACTCTTAGCTCTTATCTCCCCCTACTTTATTCCTTGTCGATCAATTCAATTCTTGACTTGGTCTTGGGGTTGGGGTCATAAAATATTTGTAATATTTTATTCCTTTTTCTTTTCTTCTCTTTATTCTATAATTTTGGCATTAAAAACCTTATTTTTTATACAAATAATATAATAAATAATGACTACTATTTTGCAGAAATAAATGCTATTTACATGCATTAGCTAGTGTTTTTAAGGCCAAAATGATAGAATAAAGGTGATGAAACGGAGATTCATCATCCCATATACTTGCCATTGCTAGTCCCTAGCGATACTTATGCAATAAGTAAAAAAAATAAAGAAGAAAAGAAAAAGAAAGAATGAATAAAAGAGCTTTCAGTTATTGAATTGTCTTTACAAAATCAAAGTTCGAAGCTCAGGTTATACCTTGGCGTGAGAATGTGTGTGGAACCAGGTCGGGAACCAAATTTAAAACACAACAGCCTTCGAGAGTCACAGAACTCGGTTCAAATTACCTCGATAGCCATGTCAGAACTAGCCTACATCATACACAAACCCTTATGACTATGAAGCTAACTTGTATAGTGTAAGTGATAGTGGCTCTCCCCAACTCAAATGACAAAGGAACTGACTTCTCTAGAATGACAACCCAATGATTCCCCAATCCAACACTTTGTCGTCAAGGAGCGGGGCATTCTCTTCTAGTTTCAAGTGGCATCCAACTCAAGAGGAGGAGGTGAAGAAAAGAATGGACGGTAGTCAGTGTAGCTACCTATCTTGGGATGCATGACCAGTGTAGTCAAGTCATCCAGCTGCAGGATCACATGGTGTAACTCTGATGCTCAAGCTTGCTTATTTTTCTATACAACATATATACATACTCCGACAGACACTTTATTTATTTTTCTATTTACAATCCTGTCCACTTTTTTGGAGTTCTTACCCCCTTTTTTGGAATACTATTTACACCAGTTTTTACCTAAGGACTTTTTCCTCTTGAGCCAGAAGACTATCCCTCTTTTGAAGCTTTATCGCAACCCACACTCTCCTATCACTCGACTTCATTGTAACTGGACCCGATTGGGGTGTACTTCCCTCCCTAGACGAGGATGAATGTTTCCACCCGTGTGCATCTCAGACCGGTAAATCCACCCCCTCACCACTCCAATTGAGTTGAGCCAAGTGAAAGGTGCAAGTGTCCAAGTTAGGTCACGACCGACAAAAGTCATGCGTGTGTCTCGAAAAGTTCTAGTTAGGCAGTTGAGGTGACTTGAACCCATCCCAGAATCTCAAAGAATTAAGTCTGAACAGACCTAAAGTACCTTAAACCTAGTTCCCATAAGGTTCCAATGCAGTTAGGTGCAGTAAGGTCCAACCAAGCTCCAATCTTTGACTTTATTGGACTAGTTCAATCATCAAGCTCAATCAAAAGAATATGAATGCTATGCAAACTCTATGTACAATGATGCAAAAAGAATGATGCACTTTTTCAAAGAATTTTGAAAATAAAAAGAATTTTTACACAAAATTTTGCAAATAGAAATATTTTTAGCACACAAAGTATAAAATATATACAACTATTTACATGGGCATGCTTATTTTTATTTACGAGATTTAAGAATTTAAGGATTTTAAAAGTTATTTATAGGTATATATAGATAATTGATAAATAATTTTATACACATTTTATTATTTTATATCTTTACTGATGCTTTTATTCCTTAAATTTATTTCAGAACAACTATAGGACACGATAATTTTTGCAAATATTTACAAACATTTGAAATCCATTTTACAAAGATTTTTCAAACAATATATATATATACCTTTTTCAAAATATTTTTACAAATTATTTTCAAAATCATTTGCAAATAGGTTTTCAAATCCTTTATTTCACACAAAGAGAAGAATTTTTGCAATCAAAATATTTTTACAAAGGTTGAAAACATTTCACAAGAAGTTTTCCAAATGGTTCACACCATTTTTTAAATCATTTTGCAAAGATATTTTTAAACCTGATTTTTTAATCAGTGTATACCAAGAGAATTTGAGGAATAGGAAAAATATCATTTGTTAATACATGTGTGGATATTTTTGATATTTTGTGTTTGCAAATGTTTTTGTTGCTTTTGCAAGCAGTATGTTATATTTACAAAAGTTTTGGTTCTTATTGGATTGATGTATAAAGAATGTTAGAGTATGATGTGTACACTCCTCAAACTTATTTGAAAATCATTTTCAACGAATTTTGAAAAACTATAGTCCAAAATAATTTTTACACACTTTTTACAAATATGTTCACACATTTGAAAATCATTTTGCAAAGGGTTTTCCAACAACATGTATAGATTTTGTCAAATATTTTCGCAACCATCTTTCAAACCATTTGCAAATAGTTTTTCAAACATTTTTATTTCATGCAAAGAAAAAAATTGCAAACGAAAAGATTTTTACACAGGTTGCATTCTCTGTACAAAACATTTTTCAAACAGTTTTCAAAAGATTTTTCACAAGGATTTTCAAACTATTTTTCAAACATTTTGCACAAGTTTTTTTCCTGATTTATTAATCAGTATGTATAAAAGAGTTTGAGGATCTATACACATATTTTTATTAAAAAATGTAATAAAAGCAACATTATTTTAGACATAAGTTTTATTAAAGTACAAAAATACGAGTTATGGATTTAAGTATATACATAGTATATGCGATCCCCCTATACTTAGCTCGAGCTATACCCTCATAGATCAAAGAGAAAAAGAGAGGACATAAGTCGGACAGAGTATAGGAAAAACCTAAAGAATAAATGAATGAGGGGATAAATAAATGAATAGGAAGTTGACCATCCCCCCTATACTTAGGATCAAATAATCCTAAGTATAACAGGTTGTACACGATGCAGGGATGGTCAAGGATGAGAATGAACAGATCGTACTCGGATTGTCTCCCCCTATACTTAGGGTAAGAGAACCCTAAGTGTAGGCAAGAAGAGGAGACAACGGTTAGGATCAAAAAAGGAAGGTACTTGGGGTGTATTCCCCCCATACTTAGGACAAAGTACGTCTTAAGTATAGAAGGCTGACAGAAAGGGGCAATACACCTAATGGTTGAATTTTTATAAATTTTTTCTTATTTTTCCTTTTTTTATTTTTTAATATATACAGGATGACAGTGGGAACGGAAAAAGAGGAGAATAAGAAAAGAAGAAAAGAAGAAAAGAGAAGAAACCAGAGGAAACATTTTTGAGGTGCATTGTCTGAATCTTTTGATGTTGCCAGTGTCGTGGATGTATCTTCGAAGCGCAGAACCTGAATTGAGTCAACAACAGCCAAGAAAGTATCAGGCTCAAGGTAAGGCTTCAATAGTTGACCATTGACGATGAATGGCTGTGCGTCTGGAGACAGTTCTGATATGGCAATACTTCCATTGTTACGTACTTCGTGAACTTGGAATGGCCCTGTCCATTTGCTTTTCTTTAATTTGCCTAGGAATATATTTAACTTTGCATCAAATAACTACACTTTCTACCCAGTTTCGAAGGTCTTCCGTCTGATGTGCCGGTCGTGCCAATGTTTCACCTTCTCCTTGTACATCAATGTGTTATCGTATGCATAGTCTCGAAACTCCAGGAGTCTGTTCAGATCATCTTTTATTTTCTGACCACCTTTATGTGAGTCCTGATTGCACATATTTATTACCCATAAGGATTTGTGAATAAGTTCCACGGACAGATGACACGGCTTTCCATATACAAGACGGTAGGGAGACATGCCCAAAGGAGACTTGTAAGCGATTCTATATGCCCATAAGACGGAGTCCAAGAGTTGGGACCAATTCTTTCTGTCCGACCTCACAAGTTTCTAAAGGATCGTCTTGATTTCTCTGTTCGATAATTCAGCCATGCCATTGGTCTGCGAATGATAAAAAGATGAGACTCGATGCTTGATGCCATTTTCCCTTGTTAATTTCTTGACCTCTTTGTTTATGAAATGGCTACCCCCGTCTGATATGAGAATCTTTGGAATCCTGAACTGTGAGATGATGTTCTGTTTCAAGAATCAATAAGCGATGCGACTATCAACGGCTCGAGCGGGGATAGCTTCGACTTAACGACTCACACAGTCAATGGCAAGAAGGATGTTCTCATATCCTTGTCTGTTGGAAAAAGGTCCCATGAAATCAATCCCCCAAGCATCGAATACGTCTGCTATCTGAATGATCTTTAAGGACATTGAGTCTTTTACGGTGAGGGTGCCTTTCAGTCTTTGACAGTCAGTGCATCGTTTTACGAAAGCTACTGCATCCTTAAATAGTGTGGGCCACCATAAGCCACACTGAAGTACTTTTGCTGCCGTTATGTCTCCAGAGCGGTGTCCACTATATTCAAGCGAGTGACAATGCTCGAGGACACTATGATGCTCCACCTGAGGGATACACCTACACCAAATGCAATATGCTCCTTCCCTGAATAAAAGCGGATCTTCCCATTGGTGTTTGTCGACAAGAACTTGTCCTTCTGAATCTTCATCCAAACCTGCGGTATTACCCCCGAGATGAGGTAGTTGACAATATCAGTATACCAAGGGAGAGAATCCAGGGCCAAAATCGACTCGTCATGAAAGGTTTCCGTGATGGGTTCCCTGTTGTTGGCACGTGAACTTCGAGGATTGATAATTATTGATATAGAGGTCGTTGTTATCCCCAAAAATCTCGTGGCAGACAAACAATTTTTTTCTTCTCTCACTGTAAAATGATTACAAAGAATAATGTGGAGCAAGAGAGATTTTTTTCTACTTATTTACCTGTATAGCGGATAGGATTGAACTTAGAGAGGCTACAATTCCCGAGGGTTATTCAATTAATCGATGAAAAAACAATTAAGAGAAAATGCAGGAATCTCAAAGGAAAACTATCCTTGGTCTTTGTGTATTTATTTATATTTTTGATTTTAAATTTTAATTGATTTTTTTTGAATTTCAAATTTTTAGTTATTTTAATTTTTCAATTTTTTTTCAAATAAAGAACAATCTGCACAAGACAAGAACTACACATACCAAACTCTTTTTGTATCTTTCAATTATATCAAACATGATCAGAAAAATCTAGAGAAAATATTTTTGTGTTATAAAGTTTTGAAATGTTTTTGGGGATTTTTTTAAGAATTTTCAGATATTTTTATATTTTTCTAGAAATCAAACAGTGGTAAAAATGAGAAACAATGCACATGCTAGAGTAATTTTCAACTTAAAAAATATTTGAAGTGCCCAAAACTCCTGACAATTATTTTTAAGATAAAATAGGAACAAATATCTACAAACAAGGACTCAAATCACGATTTTTAGATTTCTGTAGAATTTTTTTTATGATTTTTATAAGATTTTAGTATTTTTCAATTTTTATGTTTTAAAAGAAATTAATGCACGAAATTTGGAAAGAAATTAAAAGAGAATGAAAATACAATTATTCTATTTTTTTAGAATTTTTAGAGCAATATTCAAAGTTTTATGGATTTTTGAAATTTAAACAGGGAAAACTGACATATTCTTTATTTTCTAATAATATCAAATAACACCAAAAAGCAATGAAATTCATGTAAAATAAAGAAGAACACAACAGGAGTATCAACAAATTTTTACAGATTTTTAGAGCATGAAAACCATTTGTTTTAATGAAAAAATGAACCAATAAATAGTCTCGACAAATAAAGATTGAAATGCAAACAATTAATGTTTTTGCATGAGATGATAACTAGAAATAAATAGAGGGAAGTTTTCATAATTTTACCCAATAAACATGTAAGTTGCTCGTGACTTGCGGGCAGGGGGTGTTAAGCAATTATGGAGAGTTCTAGGGGCATCTACACAATTTATCTAATATTATATTCCAATTTTTTTAATTGAACCCTAAGGTTCCCTTCGGTGCTTCTTTCATTCACGCCCAAGTCAAGAGGCAGGGGGCACGCCACCGAAGCCAAAGGAGATGGGGCACCACCTCTAGGGGACGTAGAGGACGGTGGCGCTTACGGTGCGTGCGACTGGGAATGGCGGTGGTTGACGACAGCTGAATGGCGGATTGCGCAATGGTTGGGGGTGCGGCGATGGCTAAGGAGCACGCAACCATGGTGCTAAATCAAGGGGCGCCCCCGGTGGACCGGAGTATGGCGGCGGGGGCGCTGTGCGGCTCTAGCAGGCGAGGGCGGCTGAGGGGTCTCGCTGGAGGACGACGGTGGAGATGCTCTCCTCCGCGTGGGTCGGGTTTGATGGCGCGACATAGGGGGTTGTGCTGCGCACAGTGGTAGCATGACTTCCAAACGTTGGCTGGAGGCGACCGTCCGCGTGGAGGCGTATCAGTGAAGATCAAAGGGTGGCCGATGATCTGAAGGGCATCGGTAATAGGCGGATGATACGCGGCTCGCACAAGAGCCTTTTTTTATTTTTTTTAATTTTTTATAAATTGAAAAAATAGAACAGTAAATATTTTTTTCTATTTTTTATTAGAACAGAAAATCTAACTACTTTTTTTAATTTTATTAATTTTTATATTTTTTGTATTTTTTATTTCATGCACACATGTTATAAAAAAATATTTTTTTGTTTTTTTATTTATAAACAATTTAGAATACGAACACGAAGGTTCGATCCCAAAAAAATCAAAACGGAATTCGTGAATGAGGATCCGGCGAAATGGAAGAATGGATCCAAGTCTTCAACCACCGTGCATGATCGAAGTTGAGAGATCGTAATAGGTAGAAAAGCACGTGGAGAGATCGAGATCTGAGATGAAAAATCAAGATCGGTGGTGAAAAATCAAGTTGTCATGGATTCTAGATCTAGATCAAAAAAATTGACGAAATAAAGATGTAAAAAAAATTTAAATTAAGTTAACCTAAGATAAAAAAAATAAGAAAAAGAATGGATCTCACCTTAGGATCGGAAAAGACCTTGATCACCTCGACGAAGG
Source organism: Ottelia alismoides (assembly GCA_037367405.1). Classification (NCBI taxonomy): domain Eukaryota; kingdom Viridiplantae; phylum Streptophyta; class Magnoliopsida; order Alismatales; family Hydrocharitaceae; genus Ottelia; species Ottelia alismoides. The sequence continues at coordinate 59,994 of JAZKJV010004185.1, read as the reverse complement.
CCGACTCGCTGTCACCGGACGGCTCGGAGGCTAGGCACCCTTCTACGACAAGAAGACTCTCGGAGATCGATCTCCTCTCACCAAAGATTGATCAAGTTGAAAATATTAAGAAGGAGCCTTATTAATAGATAGAATGAGATAGAAATTCAAAAAATTTGAAATGAGATAAGGAGATAAGGAAAAAATGAAACGAGATAGAGATAAAAAGATAAGTGTCAAAAATGTATACAAAAATTAACTATTTTTTGTATTTTCGTCACTTTATTTATTGGAAAATTAAATGTTAATTTTTTATTTTTTGCGATAGTTAGTTAAGAAAATTAACTATATACATATGCTATATACAAATATGACATTTTCTACATGGGTAAATAAGCAAATAAATTATTTTATTTTATTATTATTATTTATTTTCAATATTTTTTGAAAATATTTACTAATATTTACAAATACAATATGTACAAATAAATGGCAAAATTGCACAAACCACCCCAGAAAACTGACTTTTCAACCGTAACTCCAAAAATTATGAAATCACAACCATTTTAAGGATAATTTAATTTAGAATACAATGGAAGTGAGTTTTTTCAATATGAGTTCATATGGACCCAGAATTGATCTTTCAATTATTTCTTAGTGGCTTTTTCCGGATGTGGTTACTTTTATTATATACATGATTTATTTGTGCCATTATTTTTATTATTTAGCTCACATTTTTATTTACAACTTTTGCTTTGAATATTATTTTATTTGAGGTCAATTTATGTATAAATAAAATAGTGTAGCATACAAATATACACAACACACACATTTTTAGGATTTTCTGATTAAGGACTCTATCTCCCCTTACTTTATTCCTGGTCAACCAGGTCAAGTCTTGACCTTATCTCGGGGTTCGGGTCAGCCCGTATCTATTACATATATATAGTCTTCCTTTTTTAATTTTATTTTCTTTATTTTTCCTTCCTTTCTTTATTTATTTTAGGTTAAAATGGTAATAAATGTACAATATTTACACATAAATACAATTTAGTAAGAATATGAAGTTAGTATTATGTACAGGTTTTTATAAGGGATCTTAATCTAAAATAAATGAATAAAAATGATGAATCACAGATTCATCACCCCATATGCTTTAACTTTTCTAGTCCCTTAGCAAATACTTATTTGAAAGAATATGTGAATATAAGAAAAAAAGGAAGGAAAAATAAAGAAGTTAGGACGGTATGAGTATTAAACTTTTCTTCATAAAATTGAAGTTTGGAGCTCTGTCAGACCTTTGGATTATTAGTGTGTCGAAACCTTAATGGGAGATGGACTTAAAACCTAACAGCCTCTAAGTTCCATAAGACTCCTATTCAGGTCACCTCAACAGTCAGGTCAGAACAAGTCTACATACACAAATTCTTGTGACTATGAATCTTTACTTGTACGATGTAAGTGACATATATCTCCCCATCTCAAACGTAGCAAAGAAACATCCTCCCTCAACAACGTAACTCTAGTTCCCCCATCTTATAACTCTTTCCTCGAGGAGCGGAGATATTCCCTTCTAAGTTCAAGTACAACCATCTCAAGAAGAGGGGATGGAGAAAAGAATGGACGGTAACTAGTGTAGCTACCTATCCTTGGATGCATGAATAGTGTAGCCAAGTCATCCGCTGCAAGCTTACAACAATTTGACTTTGAAGCTCTTATTCTCTTTTTTTATCCTTGTATATACACTCCGGCATGCATTTTACTTTTCAATCAGGTCTGTCCACTTTTGGAGATTCTGCATTTTCCATACTTTTTTTTGAAAGTATATACAAGGTGCAACATGTACATAGGAGTTTTTCCTCTTGATCCAGTAGACTATCCCTCTTTTGAAGCATTATTGCAACCCCACAACATCTTGTCTTTAGACCTCAACATCGCCAGACCAGGTTGAGACGCACTTCCTTCCCTAGAGGAAGATGAGAGGTTCTGCCTAGATGTACTACCCTTGTATGCTACCTCAAGCCAAAAGATTCTGCCTCCTCACTACCTCATCCATGAAGAGCTACGTGTAGAGTGCTTTGTCCAAGATAAGCCGATGTCTTAAAGAATCATGCGTGTGTTGTTAAATATTCTACTTAGACTACTCAAGATGACATGTGAACATAGTCTTATGGACTCAAAGAATTAAGTCACTAGGACCTGCAAAATCTTAATTCCATTTCTTATAAGGTTCCTCTGCAATTAAGTGGATTAAGTTCCAACTAAGCTTCATTCTTCAATTTTATTATGTACTTAGTTTAAATGTCAATACTATCATGAAAAGTGCACATGCAAATGCAAGAAAAAATGTACAATACAGAGAAAGTTTTTTTTTGAAAATGATGCACATGTGAAAAGAACATTTTTTTGTTTTGAAACAATTTTCTAATTTTGAACTTTTTATGGATTTTTGGAGAAAAATATAGATGTAAAAGAAAGGTTTTTTTGCAAGTTTTTATAGATTTTTGGTTTTGTAATTTTTTGGTTTTCTAATGACCAGGGTTAGTAGAATATATACAAGTATTTACAAGAGATTTTTTTTGTTTTTTTGTTTTTTTTGTTGTTTTTTATTTTTTTATTTGTTTGTTTTTGTTTTTGTTTGTTTTTTTACACACTTGGATTTTACAAAATTATATACATATCCCCCAAAATAATTATCTTAAAAGTACGAGTTATGTCTAAAGTATATATACAATATATACGACACCCCCCTATACTTAGCTCGAACTATGTTCTCAAAGGAAGACATAACTCGTGTTAAGTATAGAAAAGTGAAAAGATTCCTACGCTACAACGACTCAAAGAAAAGATAAAAAGAAGAGAAGTTGGTGATCCCCCTATACTTAGGATGAAGTAATCCTAAGTATAATAGAGTGTACAAAAGGGAAAACAGATGAAGAGAATATACATACTCAATGGAAGACACAAAAAACACAATATGTACAACATCACTCCCCCTATACTTAGGGTAGAGTATCCCTAAGTATAGGCAACAACAACAGTGATAAACATGATGAATATGAACAACACAAATCCTTCACCCCTTAAACTTAGTATAAAGCACATCTTAAGTATAACGTACACACACACACACACGGAAAAGGGGTGAACGATGAAACCAGAGAAGAAAGAGTGAAACGAAAGGATAGGAATGGATGTACAAAGATCAAGAAGGCCGAAAGCGAACCTTCTTGCGAGACCACTGAGGAATGGATCTGACAAGGTGTAGGTCGATATTGGGGTCATCATTAGACGTAAACTGAGTAGGATTGACCAAGAATGTATCCTCAGCAGTTTAAGACTGTACAAGCCTAAACTGGTCAGTGGAAGTAGTGTGTTCATGTCTGGCCAGGAAAGTCTCGCAAATATTAAAGTAAAAAGGCTCGAATTCATTATCTGAAAAAGTAAGATCGATTCCAGCATGGAGAGCCTCTATCGGATCATTCCAAATTCCTTTATAAAACCAATCGAATCAAAATTTGGCCTTATCAGTATCATATAGATCAAGGTGAATAGGAAAGGACTCATCAGTGGAAGTAGTCAAATCAGGTCCGTCCTGTCTAGTCTTAGAGTTTGTCTTCTGCTCTAGGGTGTCTATCGTGTAAATCCCGTAGATGTCATCAATGCATCGCCATGTACCAGAAGAGGGAACTCCAAGGTCTATGCTTTCTGAGTCCTCTTCCTTGAAGAGGAGTTCTCAGATCTCAATATCATCCATCATACAACAAAAATCTCTGGTAGTATCATCATGGTAAAAGTCCTTGGGGTTGGCTAACACAGGCACACTGTCATGGGTTGCAGGTCTCTGGTTGATAATGGGTATAGTGATCAACACATCGCTCCTTACATCAGAACAAAAATGAATCTCTCTAGATCCATAATCAATAATGACTCCCGCAGAGGCGAGGAAAGGCCATCCCAGGATGATTGTAGGATTCTCCACAGGGGTGGAGGTCTCCATGGGCAATACGACAAAATGAGAAGTGAATTTCATGCCCTTAATAAGGATGGCAACATTTTATAGAATACCCTTAAGACTCTTAATAGATCCATTATCAAATTGAACTATCATCGTGGTTTTCTTGAGAGGCCCAAGATGAAGAGAGTGTATCATAGAGAAGGGTATTATATTGATCGATGAACTACCATCAAGGAGAGTGTTATCACAAGAATATCCAGATATGGAGCAACTCACAAGAGATGTAGCAGCGTTCCCTTTCTTTAAATGCAGACGGTGAGAGATGGCGTAGGCAGTGGCCATGGTCAAGATGTGACGCTCAGTCAAGGAGAGTGTTATCACAAGAATAATCAGATATGGAGCAACTTACAAGAGATGTAGCAGCGTTCCCTTTCTTTAAATGCAGACGGTGAGAGATGGCGTAGGCAGTGGCCATGGTCAAGATGTGACGTTCAGAACTTCTACTCCACTTTCTCTTCGTGTTGAGGAGAAGATAAATGGGTCATGGCCCGGTGAAGTGGGGCTTTAATGATCCCATTAATGGTGGCCATCACTTCAGGTTCAGTCAACATTTTTTTGAATTTTTGGACCTCCTCCATACAAGAGAGGAGATCAGAATCAACATATACATGAGGATTGCCAAGAGCAGATTGTAAAATGGAATCCTCGGTCAAGGTCAAGACACGTAGTGGATGTCTGAGTGGGAAATTGGTTTGGCATGGGTGCCCTCTCCTCACAAAATGAATCAATAATGTTTCTCCCAAAATCTTTTTGGATTTTTAAGATTTTCTCATTTTTTTATATTTTGGGCGATTGTAAGCTCTCATGATTATCCTCAAGTGAATCCATATTCTCAAACAATGGCGCAACATTCTGACTCTCGTTTATGATAATAGATTGCTAATCCTCGAATTCATATGCTCCATCATCTAGTTCATTATCTCAAGTGTGGAAATCATGAAAGGTGACTCCAAAATCTCAGGATCGGGTGGGTTAAATGAGGGTGGGTGAGAATCAAAGTCCTCCGACTCCTGAAATAATGGGTTAGGAGGATATGCACAAACATCAGGAGGAAGATCCTCCTAGAAAAAGGAAGGTGGATCAGCTCGAGGGTATGAGGGATCCACGAAGATGGGATTAAAATAACTCCAGTCGGCCATCTCCGTAACAAGAGAAAGTAATTGGGAGAGCACGGGGGTCAAGTCAAAAGATGTGAAGAAAAAGGTGCAAATGCACAGAAGGATCTAGTATGCACACAAGCAATCAAGCACAATACAAACTCCCAGTTCACCAACTCAACTCAATGTGAAGACCGTGAAGGTTCGGTCAATTATCTTGTCAATTTTAGAGTTTGGTGAAAACACAATATATCAAAGCGGTTAAAGCGAGCTGTTAGGAATCCAATGCTATCAGGAGACTGGCTTAATCTCAAAGTTAGATCTTTCCCAACCAGTATGAATAGCAGACCTTTACCGGCTACCCGGTCAATTAAATCTGTTAAGGACGTCGCGGGCCGCTTTACTGGCTACTGGAGAGATCCTTACTGGAGAACGACTAACCCAAGATAGTAGTCTGAAAAGAGTTCAGGTGTGGTTCTATCCTAGTGTGCAGACCGCTCTCTCGCTACATACAAACCAAACAATGAGGGGGTTACTCTCCCCAAAACACTGTTTTTCTTGTTTTATTTTAGGGTCGAATTTTCTTTAGCAGTCCCGTATTTTAGGAAGTTGTCACTTGGTTAAGATATTTTCAAAGAATCACCTAATGAGTGTCCAATTTCTTTTTTATCTTATGTGAGTGAAAACGAGGAAGGAGATCGGAAATGCCAATGCACGATTAAAAATGATGATGCTTGTAGGGGTTAGAGATGCGTACCTTGTCGCCAGCACTCTGCATGCAAAATGATCCGCGCAAAATTTAAATACAGAAAAATAAAATATCCTATATGATGGAAGTGAACCGTCCTAGATGATAACTTCTATTAACGGGCAAGAACAAGTTAATTTGACTAAGTCCAAATTACACTCTACTTTATAGGCACAGTAATTCTTGTTTAGAGTGATTGGAACTAATTAATTACCTGGCTCAAACAAATTAATTAAAGCAATCAAGGGGTAGCTCACGAAATCCATGTGAGACAAAGAAAATAAAGGCGATAAAAACAAATCCGGCGAGGACTCCCAAGTGCACTGACACTTAATGAAACATACCCCACAACCAATGAATGTCCTTTTTACAGAGTTCAAATGCTACAAAACTCTCTCTCTCTCTCTCTAGTCTCCTTCAATTCTTCTTCTCCTCTTCTCACGCTATTCCGCGGCTCTGTGAAGAATCAAGTCATCTCCATGTCGCTTGGGTGCTTCAGCTCTCCTAGGATCGCCTCCTTCGCTCCGCGGGCCCTCGCAAGAAAAAGAAAGAGAATGTGTAAGAAATACATATATCAAATATGAGAAAGAAAAATTTATCAAATGCAGTGAAATATGAACAATGGAATAATGCGGCAAGATTATTTACAACCAAGAATAGAAGGTCAAAAGAGAAACCTAACTACCCTCGCCGTGCCTCCCCGGTAACGACACCATTTTGTTGGCACGTGATCTTCGAGGATTGATAATTATTGATATAGAGGGTCGTTTTTATCCCCAAAAATCCCGTGGCAAACAAACATTTTTTTCTTCTCTCGTTGCAAAATGATTACAAAGAATAATGTGGAGCAAGATAATTTTTTTGCTACTTATTTACCTGTATAGCAGACATGATCGAACTCAAGAAGGCTACAATTCTCGAGGGTTATTCAATTAATCGACGGAAAATCAATTAAGAGAAAAAGTAGGAATCTCAAAGGCAAACTGTCCTTGATCTTTATGGATTTTTTATCTTTTTTATCTTTTTAATTTTTATTAATTTTTTTGTTTTCTGATTTTTAATTTTTTGGTGATTTTAATTTTGTAAAATTTCTTTAAATAAAGAACAATATGCGCAAGATAAGAACTATGCACACCAAACTCTTTTTGTATTTTTCAATTATATAAAAAATGATCAGAAAAAACCATAGAAAATATTTTTGTGATATAAAGTTTTTGAAATATTTTTGGTGTTTTTTTAGAATTTTCAGATGTTTTTATATTTTTCTAGAAATTAAACAGTGGAAAAAATGAGAAACATTGCACATGTTGGAGTAATTTACAACTTAAAAATATTTGAAGTGCTCAAAACTCATGGCAATTATTTTTATGATAAAATAGGAAAAATATCTATAAATAGGGATTGAAATCACGATTTTTGGATTTTTGTAGAATGGTTTATGATTTTTATAAGATTTTTAGTATTTTTCATTTTTTAGGTTTTAAAAGGAATTAATGCACGGAATTTGGACAAAAATTAAAAGATAATGAAATACAATTACTCTATTTTTTTAGTTTTTTAGAGCAATATTCAAATTTTTATCGATTCTTGAATTTTAAATAGGGAAAAATGACATTTTTTATTTTTAAATAATATCAAATAACAAGAAAATGCAATTGAAATTTATACAAAATAAAGAAGATCACAACACGAGTATTCGCAATTTTTTGCAGAATTTTTAGAGCATGAAAAACATTTATTTCAATGAAAAAATGAACCAATAAATAGTCTGGACAAATAAGGATTGAAATGCAAATAGTCAATGGTTTTTGCATGAAATGATAACCAGAAAAAATAGAGGGAATTTTTCGCAATTTTTCCCAATAAACATGTAAGTTGCATGTGACTTGTTGGCGGGGGCGTTGTGGAATTATGGAGATTTCTAGGGGCCTCTACACAGTTTGTCCAATATTATATTCCAATTTTTTTATTGAACCCTAGGGTTCCCTTCATTGCTTCTTTTATTCATGCTCAAGTCAAGAGGCAGGAGGCGCGCCGCTGAAGCCAAAGGAGATGGGGCACCACCGATGGTGGACGCAGAGGACGGTGGCACTCACTGTGCGCGCGACTGGGAATGGCGGTGGTTGACGGCAGCTGAACGACGAATCGCACGGTGGTTGGGGTGCGGCGATGGTGATGGAGCACGTGCGAGCGGACTTCGGCAAGGGTGCGTAGGCAGTACCATGGCGTTGGATCAAGGGACGCCCACGGTGGAGCGGAAGACGACGGCGGGGGCGCTGTGCGGCTCTAGCGGGCGAGGGTGACTGAGGGGTCTCGCTGGCGAACGACGGTGGAGGTGCTCTCCTCCGCGTGGGTCGGGTTCGATGGCATGACAGAGGGGGTTGTTCTGCGCACAGTGGTAGCGCAACTTCCAAACGTTGGCCGGAGGCGGTCGCCCGCGTAGAGGCGTGTCAGTGAAGATCAAAGGATGGTCGGTGATCTGAAGGGCAGCGGTGATGGACGGACAGTGCGTGGCTCGCACGAGAGCCTTTTTTTATTTTTTTTGTAAATTGTAAAAACAAGACATTAAATAAAAAACTTTTTTTATTTTTTACTAGAATAGAAACTGTAGCTATTTTTTTAATTTATTATTTTTTTGTATTTTTTATTTCATGCAAAACAAATGTTATAAAGAATATTTTTTGTTTTTATTTATAAACAATTTAAGATGCGAACACGATTATTTGTTCCCAAAAAATCAAAACGGAATTCATGAATGAGGATCCGACGAAATGGAAGAATGGATCCAAGTCTTCGACCATAGTGCGTGGCTGAAGTTGAGAGATCGTGATAGGTAGAAAAGCACGTGGAGAGATCGAGATGTGAGATGAAAAATCGAGATCGATGGGAAAAAATCAAGTTGTCATGGATTCTAGATCTAGATCAAAACAAACTGACGAAATAAAGATGCGAAAAAAGTTAAACTAAGTTAACCTAAGATAAAAAATAAGAAAAAGAATGGATCTCACCTTAGGATCGGAAAATACCTTGATCACCTCTACGAAGGCCGACTCGCTGTCACTCGACGGCTCGGAGGCTAGGCACCCTTCTACAACAAGAAGACTCTCAGAGATCGGGCTCCTCTCACCAAAGACTGATCAAGTTAAAAAGATGGAGAAGGAGCCTTATTGATAGATAGATTGAGATAGAAGTTCAAAAAATTTGAAACGAGATAAAGAGATAAGGAAAAATGGAACGAGATAGGGATAAAAAGATAAGTGTCAAAGATATTTACAAAACTTAAATAATTTTTTGTATTTTCGTCACTTTATTTATTGGAAATTAAATGTTTATTTTTTTATTTTTTGTGATAGGTAGTTGAGAAAATTAACTATATACATATTTTATATACAATATGACATTATCTACATGGATAAATAAGCAAATCAGTTTATTTATTATTATTATTAATTATTTTTAATATTTAGTAAAAATATCTACAAATGCATTATGTACAAATAAATGGTAAAATTGCACAAACCACCCCAGAAATTTGACTTTTCAATCGTAACTCCAAAAATTATGAAATCACAGCCATTTAAAAGATAATTTAATTTAGAATACAATGGAAGTGAGTTTTGTTCAATCTGAGTTCATATGGAGCCGGAATTGTTCTTTCAATTATTGCTTAGTGGCTTTTTCCGGATGTGGTTACTTTTATTACATACATGATTTGATTGTGCAATTATTATTATTTAGCCCACATTTTTGTTTACAACTTTTATTTTGAAAATTATTTTATTTGAGGTCAATTTATATATAAATAAAATAGTATAACATACAAATATACACACCACACACATTTTTTTTGGATTTTCTGATTAAGGACCCTATCTCCCCCTACTTTATTCTAGTCGATCAGGTCAAGTCTTGACCTTCTCTCAGGGTTCTGGTCAACATGTATCTATTAGATATATACAGTCTTCCTTTTTTTATTTTATTTTCTTTATTTTTCCTTTATTCATTTATTTATTTTAGATTAAAATGGTAATAAGTGTACAATATTTACACATAGATGCAAGTTAGTAAGAATATGAAGTTAGTATTTTGTACAAATGTTTTATAAGGGATTTTAAGCTAAAATAAATGAATAAAGATGACGAATCACATATTCATCAACTGCTCAGCGGAGACTCTTGCCTCTCAATTCTGGAGAGATGATCTGCTACCACATTCTGAACTCTAGGTTTGTCCTTAATTTCCAAATCGAATTTCTGGAGGAGAAGGATCCATCTAATCAGTCTGGGCTTGGCATCCTTCTTTTGCTGTAGATATCAGATAACAGAGTGGTATGTGAATATGGTAACTTTTAATCTTAGTAAATAAGATTTGAACTTTTCCAAGGAGAATACCACAACCAGCAACTCTTTCTCTGTGAGAGTGTAATTTCTTTGAGCTTCATCTAATGTCTTGCTGGCATAATGAATGGCATAGGGCAACTTGTCTTTCCTCTGTCTTAAAACATCCCCAACTGCGAAGTCTGACGCATCCGTCATGATTTCAAAGGGTAGACCAATCTTGTGGCTGTAGGACTGGAGCTTGAGTGATAATCTCATTTAACTGATTGAATGAAAGGAGAACTTGCTGATCAACATTGAACTCAGTCTCATTGCAAAGAAGTTCTGTAAGAGATCGAGCAATGCGGCTGAAGTCTTGAATGAACCGTGTAGAATCCCACATGCCCCAGGAACGACCTCACATTCTTGACTATCTGAGGTGGCTCTAGATTAACAATCACATCCACCTTTGCCGAGTTGACTTCCATGCCACGTTTGGAAACAACGTGACCCATCATGATTCCCTCTGTGACCATGAAGTGGCTCTTTTCCCATGACAACACTAGATTGACTTCACGACATTTCTGAAGTACTCTGTCCAGGTACTCAAGACAAGAATCAAAACTGTCATCATAGACAGAGAAGTCATCCATAAACACCTCGAGAAAACTGCCTACCATCTCGACGAAAACTGCAAGCATGCATCTCTGGAATGTCGCTGATGCATTGCACAATCCAAAGGGCATTCTCCTGAAAGCATAGGTGCCAAACGGGCAAGTAAAGGTAGTCTTCTCTTGGTCCTCAGGGGCGATTGCCACTTGGTTGTACCAGGAATACCCATCTAGAAAGCAGAAGAACTCCTTGCTGGCTAGTCTTTTCAAAATCTGATCAATGAATGACAAGGGAAAGTGGTCCTTCTTAGTTGTTGCATTAAGACGACGGTAGTCAACACACACGTGCCAGGATGTCGATACCCGAGTAGATATCTCCTCTCCTTTGTCATTGGTAACCACGGTAAGTTCTGACTTCTTGGAAACTACGTGCAGGGGGCTTATCCATTTTGAATCAAAGATGGGATAAATGAAGCCTACGTCACACCATTTCATGATTTCTTTCATGACGACATCTAGGAGATTCGGATTTAACCTTCTTTGAAATTCGCAGGATGGCTTGGCATCTTCTTCCAAGTAGATATGGTGAGAACACAAGGCAATATTTATTCCACGGAGATCTGATACATGCCAACCAATTGCCTTGAGGTTCTTCTTTAGAACCTCGAGAAGTCGAGATTCTTGCTCCAGGATCAGCCTGCTGCTGATGATGACTGGATACATGTTTTCTTCACCCGCAAGGAATGCATACTTCAGGCCTATTGGAAGTGGCTTGAGTTTTGGTTTAGATCTAGCCAACTTATCAGCCACTTCGGAGAATGCACTGATGGTGGGATGTACTGCTTGAACTTTGGTGGAGCTATTGGCCTCAGAATTATGTTGAGATTCTGACAATGTACCGAATAGACCTACACTAGGCTCATCGTGCTCGGGTTGGAGTGAATCATTGGAATCAAATAAGTACATCAACAAATTGGATTCTATCTCCCAAATATCATTGGAGCACATGTCGACTGTGCTTTCCAAGTTCCTCCTCGAGAGAGAGGATTTCTTGGGTCCATGGATCATTTAAAGAGAGAGGTGGATCTCTGATTTCCGCAATAAAATCACAGTCTTCTTTGTGTGTTGCATGGCTCTCATTAGTCGTTACTTTTGGCTTGTTGATCATGTCTATAGTGATTCGCTTGCTGCTCGAGCTGAAGGTGATCTTTCCAGACCCATAATCAACCACTGCTTCTAAGGTGCGTAGGAACGATCGGACAAAGATGATAGGGGTCTGGAGTAAGGGTGCAGGGAGTCCATATCAAGGACTACAAAGTTAGCTAGGAACTGCATTTCCCGCACCTTTACCACAACATCTTCCAAAAGACCTCTAGGTCGCTTGATGGATCGGTCAACAAACTGAAGTATCATTCGTGTCTGCTTGAGTGAACCTAGTCCAAATTCTTGCAGTAGTGATGAGGCCAGAAGGTTGACAGAAGAACCACTATCAAGCAGAGTGTTCTCGAAGACTTGATCAAAAATCTCACAACTGATAAGAGGTGCTTCTTTGTCCTGCTTCTTCTGTGGGAGGTTGCTGATGGCTGCAACAGTGGCCATGGTTAGGACGTGTTTCTCAACCTGTTTGCGTCTGTTCTTTCGTGTTGGGTGACGCTTGCTTGTACATGCCTCTTTCAATAACTTTCTTTACAGCTGGCATGTATTCCATGGCCTTCATAAGGGGAATCTCAACAACCAAGTTATTGATGATATCCACAACTCCAAGATCAGATAAGGTACTTTTTCTATTTGCAATTTTTTTGGGTTTTTCAATTGCATCAGGAAAAGGAATATGTACATTGCTGAAATCTGAAATAGAGTTTTTATTTACAACAAAATCATCGTCCACAAAATGTTGTACGTCTGGATCATGAAAAGGAGTACTTGCTGGAAGTTGTGATGTTGGTATGGGTGGAGGGACAAAAAGTGTGGCCTCTGCTCCGGCGGCTGGCAAGGGATCGACTGCTGCTGGCAGCTCCTCCAAGGTTGGTGTGGCTTCACTTAGGCGACGATCTTCTTTTTGTTCTTTTTATTTTTGCAGATTTTGTTGTTATTTTTGTTGATGGTGGCGGGTAACAACTGGCATAGCTCCTCCTCCTCCTTCTTCTTCCTCATCCGTCCCCATTGCTGGCACAATTGATGCAGAAGATGATGATTCACCTAAAGCTTTATTGTCCCCTTTTTTGGTGGTAGGTGGATGCAAGACCCTACCGCTCCTGAGAGTGACATCGTTAGATAAAACAATATTACAATCATCTGACTCTACAGGCATGGATGAGACATCACATTCTACCTTCTCCTTTCTCCTAAAGTTGTTGAGGTTAGCTTCGACCTGCACCGGAATAGTGGTTTTAGTGGCGGTCAGGTCATCTAGCTTCTTAGTCATGTTTGCTAGTACTTTTACAAGCTGGGCCAAGCAATCCAGGGTCACGTTCATGGGATTTTCCTCAAAAGAGTCAGCGTGCAGGCCACGTTGTTGCTGCAGATGCAAGAGCTGAGGCGATGACTGCTGATGGTGCTGCAATGATGGAGGAAGCTGAAACTAATTATAGGAGGGAGGAGGATACTGCTGGTACTGCTGAGGTGGGGCAGCCACATAGTGGTGGTGTAGCGGTGGCTGATGGTACTGTGGCTGCTGGTAGTGTTGATTCTGCCTCCATTAATTGGCGTACTGGGGAGGCTGATGGTATTGTGGCGGCGGCTGTGAGGATTATCCAAAATGACCACCCTATGGTTGGTGGTACTACCGGTTGGCTGGTAGCTTGCCCTGAGGGTGTCTGGTAGGACGGACCGACTGTATGTCATTGTTCCAAACCTTGTTGACTTCTTGAATCAAGGGTGGTGGTGGGAAGGCTGGATCAGATGCTGATAGAAAATCTGGTTGGTAAACAACCATCTGCTGCTGCAGCTGGCCCTGGTCAAATGCCTGCATGTAGTACACATGCTGGATTGCCGGTGGCTGCTGTCTCGGCTAAGGCTGATTTGGCAGTGCTGGGTCATCATTCTTCTCAGCGGGAGCATCTAGGGTGTTGCCGACTGGACAGAGTTGATGGTGCCCACCATTAGTTCCAACTGCTTGGTGATCTGATTTATCAAGGTTATGCATCCTCTTTTCGATTACAAAAAGTTTCGCAAGGTCCTATAATCTTTTCTTAATGATATCAACCTTCGAGAGATGGCCTCCGATAATGCTAAGGTTGGATCTCTCATCTCTCTCCGTCTCTCTGGATGCTGCCATGTGTACCTGCTTCTGGAGGATCTGGGACTGTTTCTAATATGCCTTAGATGAAGAGAGGACGGCCTCTCCTTCGGCCATTTTCTCAAAGATCTTCCAGACGACGTCTTCATCCTTATTGAAATGTGAACCCCCACATGCTGCGTCTACGGGCCTTTGACTCTCTATGTTCAAGCCCCCAAAGAAGTGTTGGACCAAGCTGGTCCTTGGAATCTCATGGTGAGGGCACTTCTCCTGCAGATCTGTGAATCTCTCCTAGGCTTCATGAATGGATTCGTGGGCTGCTTGAGAGAAATTTCTAATTCTAGCTCGCATCTGGTTGAGCTGACTGAGAGGGTAGAACTTGTGCAGGAAAGTAGACTTCAATTTTTCCCAGGTTGTCACAACCTTCTCCAGATGGTTAACCCAGTAGAGGGCTTTGTCTTGCAAACTGAAGGGGAATACCATCATCTTTACAACGTACAAGGGGACATTGGGATAGTGAGTAGTGTGGCAGATGCGTGAAAACTACTACAGGTGAATGAAAGGCTCTTCATTGGTGTTTCCATGGAAAGAAGTAAGAGGTGCGAGGAACTGGGGCTTCAGTTCAAAGTGAGCATGCACCGGTGATATTAGTATCCACTCGGTCATCTGGCTGTCTCCAGGATTGTATGTCTCTTTTAGCGTGGGTTTTGGCCTCCCTTGTTCATGCTCTTCTTCATCATCTAGGTTATCATGGGGTACACATCCTCCTCCTCCATCGGGTCTGTTCATCACATCATTCAACATTTCCTAGAATGCAGTTTGTGCTAGGGCTTGCTCTGTCAACTGCTGTTGGATAGCTTGGATAGATGCCAACAACTATGCATTCACCTGATTCTGATCAGGCATCTGTCCTTGCTCTGGCTGAGGGGGCTTCTGGCCCTTGCCCTTTCCTTGAGGAGCCATCACAGTGTTTGAATTTGAGGAGATGAATTATGGATTAGGATCCAGGGCTTGGTCTGTCTTTTATCTGCAAGATGATAGAATCCCAATCAGACCACTTTAAATCTGTTCCCAACTGCCAAGATGAGTTCTGGAATTAAGTGAAGGATATGAATAGATCCTTAAGCGCATCACAGAAGCATGAGGATCGCATCATATGCGATCGGGAGAGACTAGTCGCACTAGTTGCTCGATGCAAAAGAAATAAAAAATTTTCATGTGATGAAATCACATGATCCAAGAACACTTATCGGATCATTTCGTCTAAATCACAAACAAGTATTGGGGTTACCTCTTGAAGCGTGGTTGCGATCGAGTCTCTAATCGAAGAGACCTCCTGTCTCAAGTCCGATCCGACGGAGGAGACGCTTGCAAGCGTGTTGATGAAACATGTGCTCCTCGCAATCCATGTTGATGATCCAAGTGGTGAATCTCCTGATATCGTCCCACGAGATCCGATGTCTTCTTCACGAGCGAGGCACACCGAAGGAGACGAAGATCCACAAGTAAACAATCCGACAACATGATGACGATGCTGCGGTGATGGAGACTCTCTCTAGGGCATCCATGGTGGACGACCATATGAGAGAGAGGGCATGTCGAGAATGAGAGAGAGAGAGAGCCTTATGTTCTCATTATGTTGTTGTAACCAAGAAGAGCAAGGGGTGCCTCTCCTTTTATAATATTATGGGATCCATGTATCTCAATCCATGAACAACACAAATTCAATGACACATTGATTTGTGTTTCTTTTAATAGTCAAGATTTTGTTGGTAAAAAACCAACAAAAATTAATTTAATTTAGAATATATATATATATTGATAAATCAATATGATTTATTCTCAAATTAAATCAATGGAGCATGAAGATTTATGGAATGAAGATTGTCTCCTTCTATAATATGAGATTTGGTGGCAATCTCATGAGATCTCATGAGATTACATTATTCCATGGAAATCTCAAAGATTTACAACAACACTTGTTGTAAATTATTCTACAAAAATAATTCATAATTATTTTGTGAATATTGCAATCTTACCATTGAAAAATTGTGAATCACATTCACAACCCAGAATAAAATGTAAATTACATTTTCAATTAATTGTCCAATGTGAATCCAATTTACAATTACAAATAGCTCTCTCTTATATATATAAATCACATTTATAATATATATGATTAATATGAATAGTGCTATCCACATTATTCAATATCCATGATACCTAAATCTCATTTAATCATCTTGAATCTCTATTCTCATGTGCTCAAATAATATGAATCAGATTCACATTATTTATATCTTTGATAATCAAACCACATTTAATTATCTTATACAACTCTCCATATAATATGAATTAAATTCATATTACTCATGATATTTAAATCATATTTAATTATCCATTTTCTCAATGCTTGGATATATAATACCAACAATGAAATTATCCTGAACGCTTTCAAGGATAATGCACTTTCTCCACGGATACTTGGAGATAAGGACATGGCGATTGTATTGTTCCACGTATAATGACTTGGATATTGAGATCATATCTCAAATCCAGATCTCGGGCCTCCCATAGATGCTTGATTGAATCAAGACCGCAACTCTAATCTTCTCATAGCATCTGAATCACATTCAGATCAATGTCCAACAATTGGACCAAGATCAGATTAATTCTCTACTAAGAGGAGTCACTAAAATCCAGACCCGTTTCATCACTCCCTAGGAATGGAAGCGTCATGGTTATACAATCGTTTATGATCACATCACCCTCAGGTATTCCCAATACCTGTACATCCTGCATACTAGAAGACTCAGAATAAACCCGAAGTATTAGATCAACTTTACACGGTCTACTTCAGGGTTTTTTATCAGTAAGTTTCTCATTCGATCATTGAGAGTTGGTATCGATCATATACTTTCAAAAGCATATATCATACCTAGGTCTTGATCATATACTTTCCAAAAGTATACATCAAACTTACAAATTCAGTCAAGCTTCTAAAGCGAGACGACTGTGTACGGAATTTGATTCTTCCCAATATCATATGAGTGAGCTCATGTCTTCCTGTTCAGTAACTGAACCTATATGATCCCTTTGAGAGATCGTATTACTCATATGCCTTTGTATGCACACCAGCGGGCCGGTGTATAGACCTTGATCAGGTCATCAACTGATTGGTCTACCAAATGTACATACTTAGACATATAGTAACACATCTGTCTCCGGTCAGAGGATGCATGTCTATATCGTGACAACAAACGACATAGGACTTTGGTTATCTCAATCTCGTTAATTCAACTCTTTGATCTAACTAATCTAACACCTCCGAATCTCTATTACTACGTAGATGAGCTACATCAAGAGGTCGGTTAGATATCAGCCCAAATGAGAAAGGATTGCCATCTCCTACTCAGACTGGAGATCATCTCTTTATAATCATTTGATGGTGCTCGATGAGTCCTCAATCTAAATCTTTAGATATTATCCAAGCACCAGCCTCTATGATTCAATAGTTGAATCAACAGTTGTATGATTACTAAGATGGACATGGTACATAACCCTAATTGTACTAAGGGACCTATTATGAAAATTAGTTATTCTTCATTTCAGATAAGGGCATGATATTCACAATAACATTTATTGTATAATGGCTCTCCATGGGCTCGCATGTCCAACAATCTCCCACTAGTCCAAAGAGCCATTATTGGGCAAATCATTTAAACCTGCACTCATGTGACAATCATAGGCTATTTAGAAAATAACTAAGTAAGCTGATCAGTCACTCTGTTCCCAAAAGACTATGCCAAGTCCTTTTACGGCACTTGCATATCCTTCAGTAACAGTGCTCGCATCCAATGCGAATGTTGCATATTATGCAACCAATACTCAATCTTATTAGTTATAGTGTCCTTGACACTACAACTCAATAATTATTATAACAAGTATTTCCATAATCCGTATCAGAATACCTTTATTCCCGGAGATCTCTATCTCCTAAGGTATCTGCAACTAATATCTTTTAGATCACTATCTATGAAGTCTCAATCTCTTGAAGATAAGACTCAGAGATGAATATCTCTAAAGTCTTGTCATCTTTGAAGATATTGCCATTACTGCAATCAAATGTTTTATCTCCATAGTAGGATTAGCAACAATTTACTACTCCCACTGCATGGTAGATATCTGGTTTTTGTACACATCTAGCAGATACTCAGCTTCTCGTAACTGATACACAAGGGCAAGCAGTTCGAGCATTCACTTCCTAAACTCTTTGAGGTGCTATCCTTTTAGATAGATCAGTACCATATCTTAAGACAAATAAGCCTTTCTTGGAATTTTCCAAGAATGGAACATGTCCAAGGCATACTACAAATGTGATAGTTCCAATATCCTCTTCTCTTTGCTTCTGAGCAACTTCAGAACTAAGATTTAAGAGGTATACTTGAGATCATATCATAAGATATGGAACAACCAGTTATAAAACACTTATTATTGTCCTTATATCATTTTAAAATGATTAGGATATTATCTACATTTAGCTCGATGAACACAATGGCACTCCCACTAAGCTTCACATGTTCATCAATATTCTATTTGAAATCATAACATTTATAATTTCATCAAATATTATGTTCCAATTACAAGAAGCTTACTTGAGTCCATGGATTTCTCTAGCTTGCACACTTGTTTTCCTCATCCATGAAGCCCTGCGGCTACTTCATGTGAATATCCTCAAAGAGGTATTCATAGAGGAATACAATCTTGACTTCCATCTAGAAGATGTCAAAGTCAAGTTGTGTATCTATAGCCATCATTAATTTGATGGGTTTAAGCATGGTCACTGAAGAGCAAGTCTCATCGCAAGCGATGTCTTCTCTTTGGTGTGTATCTTGTGGATACGAACTGTTCTTTGAAGGTCTCCACCTTCTTATCAGGTTCCCTCTTTCTCTTGAGGATCCATTTACACCTTAACAAGTCTTACCCTCATAGGTGGATCCTCTAGGGTCCATATAAACACTTGTATATGAAGTATACTTTAGACTTTATTGCTAAACTCCATCTTTCCATGTCATGATCCCCAGGAGCTTCATCACATGAAGTCCGATCATTGTCACACTTAACTGACACATGAAATACATCCTCAAACTCATTTGAGGAGGTATTAGTGTTTCATCTTTAATTGTCCTTTTAGTTTCCGATTTCAGGAGCCTCATTATCATCTCAAGATTAAATGAGTTCCTTTACTTCATTTTCTCTAAAAATCATATCCTTAGAGATGAAACCTTATCAATGATATATGCATGGAACCTTATTAATGATATATACTATAGTTTCTGCTACACATATATACTTGGAAATGAAGAGGTAATTATGCTAAAAAATCGTCATTGATCAAATCATGTCACATATGATCCATTTGTATCTCCCTACAACTCTATTGAGTTTAGGTTTATTAGGAGGAGTGAGATATTCAATATCTCCATAAGGTATTCCTTGAATTCATCTAACAGGTACATGCTACCTAGGTTAGATTAAATTCATTTTATCTACCTTCAAACTTTGGTTCTAAATCAAAATTGTGAAATCTTTGAACATTTCAAAGGTTTCTTAGGTGAAGAGAAGAAATCTCATATCATACATAATCATAAATAGATATCACATATCCATAATGTTTACTATGATATAGATGATTAACATACATCAATATGTATGAGATCCTGAATACCTTGACATCTTACACCTTTCTCAACGAAGGGTGTATTAGACATTTTACTTTGAATATGATATTCATAAGTATGCAAGTTTTGAAATTTTAGACATTCTAAGGTTTCATTTCTTACTTGTCTATTGATTTCATCAATAGAGATATGTCCAAAACATGATGCCACATAATTATCAAATGATCTTCATCCTCCAATTGATCTTTAAAGGTTTAATTTTCAGTACTAGAAATGTCAATGAACCATTCATTAATTTTCTAATTAAGTAGAGTCCAATATATGTTAGATTTCTATCTGAAATGTATCCATCATAACTCTTTATGATAGGTTTATTCCAGAATTCATGTTTATCTCCGTCATTTAGAAATAAACTATGATTGTATTCTAATATCTAGGTCATAGAGACATTCTCTAAGACTAAGGGCTCTCCCACTGAGAATATGAAGTCTATCTATCCAATAGAGATTGCTGCAACAATTACATCAATATCCATGTAGATGACTATTAAACCTGAAGACCAAATCTTCTAGTCTTAAAATATATGCAACCAATTGCAAGTGTTATTAGAATATTGAGATACAATTATTGGAATTTAATCTTATCTTATAAGCAAGCCCTCTTCAATGATTAAATGTAGATTGTAGATTATTTTGATGCTCTATCTGAGTCCTTCTCTAAGGATTCTAGACAGACTCGATAGTCATACTATCAACACATCAACTTATTAGAGTATTGGCATTTATCCAACTATCTGGATGTCATGAAAGTCATAGAAGTACGGTCAACTCTTTCACCATCCTTCTCGTCTTGGGTCTGACCCATACTTCCACTGCGCTCCCTTTATCTATAAACAACTATTGCTTAAGACTAAGAATCTCTTATGTTGAACTCAACAGAATTCAATGTAAGAGTATTTCAACATTTATACATGCTTTATGTAATTCATATTATATGAACATTATAAAGCTTCATGAATGACTAGAATATAGACTGTAGAATGATAACACTCATTATATCTACATCCATCTTAACTCTTAAAATTCTTGGTTCAGGTAGGTACTCAAACATTTTGAATACATCATCTCTTATAGAGCTACCGTTATGCATGATGCAGTGAATCATGTCATCCATGATTAAATGTTGAGAGCACATATGCATGCCAAAACATCTTTTTAGATTTTATAAGGATTACTTGACAGTTACCATCATCATCAACATGCCACTTTTAAAGTACATTCGATGAGTTCAAGACTATAGAAACATACACACTCTAAGGTTGTAGTCTATTTAATTGTCGTTCCTCACTATTATGAGGAAACTTGCACATTGAACATTATGTGTTCAACTGCAAGTACAATATCTTGATCATGGATCCAATCCATGATATTTGACTGGTTATTATTGAGTATAGTATCGAGTGGGTTTAATGAAGGATTATCTGAAATAAGAAATTTGCATAAGTGTATATATTTATATATACATATTTTTACTTTGATTTAAGATTTTTTATATCAAAGTTGTCTTGCCTTGTCAACAATGAAAGTTCATTCCCTTAATCACTTTCAATGTAAGAAATATACTTACCATTATATCTCAAGCAAGATATGGGATCTCCTTCCTTATCTTTGTCACATCCCAATAATATGAGAACTTGTAACTCGGATAAGAATAAGCGGGAACACATTCCGCCTTGCAAGTCCAACTTGCACTCCCAATTTGATCTTTAACACTCGGGCCCACCACCCCTAAGGTTGACCCGTCGTTAATTGAACCAACTGTCAACATGATTAGCATTCACTATGCGCAATCTAATATCGCCCCAATAATATGAGGACTCGACATTGGGGTCACAACGCATACGGCCTTACTCTTTCGAGAAGCAAAGAGCCCGATCTAGATGCGCTTTGCATACAGGAGCTGTCACTTCGGACAGCGTCTCCTACATACAATCCCTGGCGACGGAACCCTCCACCTTGACGGGAGACCATGGATGTCACTTATGTGATCCTCCATATCGTATTCAAATTCTTATTAATCATTATGAATCATATTCATTATGATCAATTCTTCCAAAGGAATTAACAAATCTATTAAAAATACAGTGTTTAATTTTAATTGGATTCCAATTGATCTAATCATATTAAATTAATGATCCAATTAATACCCAACAAACATTCTTCATTGTTACTTGAATTATGGTATTATCTCAAATACGTATTATTTCGAATTTTAATAATTAGAAATACATCATGGTTTCTTAAGAATCATACCAACCCTACCTGCTGTCATGTCCAGTAGCAACGGGAGTGGGACAGTGCAACCTGCTACCCCAACGCTCCCCGACTAGACACCGTATCTGCCTCGAGAAAGGATAATGCAAAATAGATCACTTTGTACTTGAGATGATCATCGATTTTTCAACCGAAATTATACCATATAATAATAATCAAACTATTTTGATTAATATTATAAGGAAATTTGCTAAACAAATTCCAATCCTATTGAAGTAACTATATTTGTTGGAAGGTAGATCATGTAGATCATGCAACCAATTTTGTGATCTAGATTACATCTAATAAATTATTGATTAAGGCAATGCCATTTATGGAAATAATTATCATCAAATATTTCACAAATATTTATGCATAATTATTTCAGGAAAATAAACCATTTAATTTCACTAATTTTTAAATGACAATCACTAGGTTCTTGATTAGGAAAGTGATTCTAGCAATGACCCTCACTTACTAAAAATATCATATCTTAATAAATTTAAATCCAAATTAAGCAAAACACATTTCTAAAGTTTGCTAATTTGATTTAAAACAGAACCTAAGTGATTTGCACACATTTCAAATGGTTTCAAATCCGCAATTAACTCTTTTATTACGTTGAGATTCGCAGTCCCCGAAATTGTGGATACATGTTCACTAAAATGACCATAACTTGAGCAAACAGATTCGAATCACGCAAACTCAGATCCTACATTTTCCTTATTTAATGGGAAACACAATCCATATGATATTTTCTTGTTTAAACATTTTAAACCAAACGGAAAAAACACACAAAACAGGGCTGCGAAAATGAAATGCAATAAATATTCACAAACCCTAACGAACTCACGTTGTCCTAGGTTTATGGATCACATCCAAAATCTTAACCTAAGGCTATGATACCACTTGAAGGATATGAATAGATCCTTAAGCGCATCACAGAAACGTGAGGATCACATCATATGTGATCGGGAGCGAATAGTCACACAAGTTGCTCGATGCAGTGGAAATTAAAAATTTTCTCGTGGCGAAACCACATGATCCAAGAACACTTCTTGGATTGTTTCGTATAAATCACAAACACGTATTAGGGTTACCTATTAAAGTGTGGTTGCGATCGAGTCTCTAATCGAAGAGACCTCCTGTCTCAAGTCCGATCCGACAGAGGAGACACTTACGAGCGTGTTGATGAAACACGTGCGCCTCGCAATCCATGTTGATGATCTAAGCGGTGA
Source organism: Ottelia alismoides (assembly GCA_037367405.1). Lineage (NCBI taxonomy): Eukaryota > Viridiplantae > Streptophyta > Magnoliopsida > Alismatales > Hydrocharitaceae > Ottelia > Ottelia alismoides. The sequence goes on along the minus strand of JAZKJV010004185.1, from coordinate 36,756 downwards.
ATCTCCTGATATCGTCCCACAAGATGCGACATCTTCTTCACGAGCGAGGCACACCGAAGGAGATGAAGATCCACAAGCAAACAATTCGACAGCATGACGACGACACTGTGGTGATGGAGACTCTCTCTAGGGCATGCATGGTGGACGACCATATGAGATAGAGAGGGTTTGTAGAGAATGAGAGAGAGATTATTATGTTCTCATTATTTTGTTGAAGAGCACGGGGTGCCTCTCCTTTTATAATATTTTGGGATCCATGGATCTCAATCCATGAACAACATAAATCCAATGGCTCACGTTGATTTCTGTTTCTTTTAATGACCAAGATTTTGTTGGTAAAAAACCAACAACAATTAGTTTAATTTAGATTAAATATATATTGATAAATCAATATGATTAATTCTCAAATTAAATCAATCAAGCATGGAGATTTATGGAATGAAGATTGCCTCCTTCCATAATATGGGATTTGGTGGCAATCTCATGTAATCTCATGAGATCTCATGAGATTACATTATTCCATGGAAATCTTCAAGATTTACAACAACACTTGTTGTAAATTATTCTACAAAATAATTCATAATTATTTTGTGAATATTGCAATCCTATCATTGAAAAATTGTGAATCACATTCACAACCCAAAATAAAATGTAAATTACATTTTCAATTAATTGTCCAATTTGAATCCAATTCACATCAACATTTAATTAACAAATGTAAGTTACAAATAGCTCTCTCTTATATATTATAAATCACATTTATAATATATATGATTAATATGGATAGTGCTATCCACATTATTCAATATCAATGATCATTAAATCACATTTAATCATCTTGAATCTCTATTCTCATGTTCTCAAATAATATGAATCACATTAACATTATTTGTATCTTTGATAATCAAATCACGTTTAATTATCTTAGACAACTCTCAATATAATATGAATTAAATTCATATTACTCATGATAATTAAATCATATTTAATTGTCCATTTTCTCAATGCTTGGATATATAATATCAACAATGAATTTATCCTGAACTCTTTCAAGGATAATGCACTTTCTCCGCGGATACTTAAAGATAAGGATATGGTGATTGTATTGTTCCACATATAGTGACTTGGACATTGAGATCATATCTCAAATCCAGATCTCGAGCATCCCATATATGCTTGATTAAATCCAGAGCGCAAATCTAATCTTCCCATTACATCTGAATCACATTCAAATCAATGTTCAATAATTGGACCAAGATTAGATTACTTCTCTACTGAGATGAGTCACTGAAATCCATACCTATTTCATCACTCCCTAGAAATGGAAGCGTCATGGTTATACAATCATTTATGGTTATACAATCATTTATGATCAAATCACCCTCAGGTATTACCAATACATGTACATCCTGCATACTAGAAGACTCAGAATAAACCCGAAGTATTAGATCAATTTTACACTGTCTACTTCATGGTTTCATCAAAAAGTTTCTCATTTGATCCGAGAGTCGGTATCGATCATATACTTTCCAAAAGCATATATCATACCTAGGTCTTGATCATATACTTTCCAAAAGTATATATCAAACCTATAAATTCAGTCAAGCTTCCAAAGTGAGATGACAATGCACGGAATTTGATTCTTCCCTATATCTTATGAGTAAGCTCATATATTCCGGTTCAGTAACTGGACCTGTATGATCTCTTTTAGAGATCGTATTACCCATATGCCCTTGTATGCACACCAGTGCGCCGATGTATAGACCTTGATTAGGTCATCAACCTATTGGTCTGCCATGTACATACTTAGTCCTATAGTAACACATCTGTCTCCGGTTAGAGGATGCGTGCCTATATCGTGACAACATACGACATAGGACTTTGATTATCTCAATCTCGTTAAGTCAACTCTTTGATCTAACTAATATAACACCTCCGAATCTCTATTCCTATACATAGGACCCATATCAAGAGGTCAGTTAGATATCAACCCAAATGAGAAAGGATTACCATCTCCTACTCAGACTGGAGATCATCTCTTAACAATCATTTGATGGTGCTCGATGAGTCCTTAATCTAACTCTTTAAATATTCATCCAAGCACCAGCCTCTATGATTCAATAATTGAATCAACAGTTGTATGATTACTAAGATGGCCATGGTACATAACCCTAATTGTACTAAGGGACCTATTATGCAAATTAGTTATTCTTCATTTCAGATCTGGGGATGATATTCGTAATAACAATTATTGCATAATGGATTGCCGTGGGCTAGTCTTAAACTCATCGAATGTACTTTGGAAGATCGAGTTCCGATCGAGAAAACCAATCTGGGCAATCTCAAGAATCGATTCCTCGAATGTTGACAAGATCTAACCGATAGGAGGAAGAATGTTCAAGGAGAGATGGAGGAGCGACAAGAGCAAGAGCAAAGCTTTGTCCAAGCTGCGATTGGAGGTGGTGCAGGTGGGAGCCATTAGAACAAGTGGGTCGATCTGAGTTTGTGTTTTTATCCAACACCTGATGTGGGTTTCTTTTAGGTTCCTTGATCCCGGTAGGAGAGCCTAGTGGTCTCTCTGGTACCCCTCGACGTGGGGAGACTGCGCGCCAGATCGGAGTGTGCACCTGTGGAGGATGGACATGCACTTGGGGGAGGCCGTCTTTGAGAACGTGAAGCTCTCTCGAGATCCAAAGACATGAAGGATCCATGAGAAAGTCTACAGATTTCTCGTGTCTGGAAATGTGATGAAGGAAGATGGTATCTTTTTCCTCTGTTGATTTCGTTGCTTGTGTTTGATTTGAGAATGTCATATGCTCATCTCCTGTTAGGAGAGGTCGGGGGAGCTCGGGCCTGACCTGGGCTGGAGGGTAGCCAGGGGTGGGGGGTGGGGGGGGGGGTAGGCGGTGGAGCTCGGGGCCGACCTGGGCAGAAGGGTGGGCGGGGGGTCGGGGGAGCTCGGGTCGGTGGGCGAGGGTCATAGGCGGGTTTGAGGGGGGGGGGGGGCTCGGAGCCGGCCTGGGCTAGAGGGTGGGCGGAGGGTCGGGGGATCTCGGCTCTGGAGGTGGGTAGCTCCTCCTCCACACCTTCCACATGGGGCTTCCTTGCCTCCCGGCTCCATTCCCGATCGTGCACTGACGTATCCGAAATTGCACTTGTTAAAAGATGTGTATTTATGGTCTTGCGTAAAAAATGATTTGTCATTTCATTGTAGGCGGCAATCGAAATCGGTCAAGAAAATAACCATAAATAATTTATTCAATTCTCAATCTCGTGGTTTTACGTTTATTTTACTAGGGCAAGTCCCAAGGTCGAACACAAGGAGGCAAAGGAACAACCTAGAATTATGTCTATCAAAATTTATGCATGGTTTTCGAAGCGGTCTTTTTTTGTAATTTTTTAATGTAATAAAGGATGCAAAATGCAATTTTGGCTGATTTTAGGGACTAAAATGTAAAAGTCGATCAAACGATGTCCAAAAAATACGAAACTTGGCCACGATGCAAAATATGATGAAATGAATGCATATATTTTTTTCGAATTTTTAGATACAATATGAATTTTTTATGAATTTTGAAATGCAGACAAAGTGAATTTCAATATTTAATTATAATAAATACTAAACCTAATTATTTTCAAGGGATAAATTATCTAAGATCTATCACTAAGTAATTGATCTCAGAAAAATCCTAAACCTCGAAAATACTAGTTTCAATACCTATTAAAAATCGAATATTGAAATATGCAAAATGATTTTTACAAGGAAAATTATGCATGCAAATCAATTCTTTTTGGAAGCAATGTCAAGCACAATTAATTCTACAATATGTGATTTTTCGGGAATTTTTAGGATAATGGTTAATCAAATATGAATTTAAGAGCACAAACTGGGTAAAATATGCAAATTTTCACAAAATAAATAACTATTAATTAACCATCAATTACAAAAATGTCCACAATATGTCAAACTGTAGAGAATTAAAAGATGAACATCATGCTATTTTTGAAATAATAAAACAATGTCATGTAGAGGTCTAAAATCACCGGGAAACACATGGGTATAAGTGTAAAATAAAATAAGTAAATAAAATGTAAAGGTTTGTAATGTAATTATCGATACTGATGGGGGATTCTGGAGCTGGACTTGATTGCAAATATGAGGTTGGTCGGGGGGTCCAATGCAATTTACCCACGGTTACGTGCTTTGCACGTGACCTGGGTGATATGCGGCTGACGTCCCCCCACGCACGTGCCTCGCACGTGCGGGGGGTCTCGGGCCCACCGCCCGACCATGGCCGAGGCGAGGTGGAGTGGGCTGGCGAAGCCCGGCGCGGTGGTGAAGCAGAGGAGGGGATCCCACGGCTTCGACGCGTGGAGGGCGAGTGCGGAGGCGGATCTCTGGTGGTCCTCCTGGTGGTGAGTCGTGTCGAAGAAGACTGGCGATGATGGAATAGCCTTGTTTGGCTGGGGAGGAGTCGAAGATGAAGGTGGTACAACGGAGTTGACAGCGATCGATGGAGGCGGAAATCGTAGTCGGAGAAGATGGCTCGAGCGGCGATGTAGGTCTGTAAAGATGTCTTTGGTCGTTGGCTCGACGCAACAGCGGAGCAGGAGCAGTAGGCACGGAGGCGCCGTGGGCTGTAGTGGCGTCGGGGGGATGCCGGATCTCGTCGGGAAGAAGGCGGATCTCGGGCTATCAGCACCAAGCTCCGTGGCCAAGAAATGCAACCGGTGGATGAGGGAGTTAGGGTCGGCAGTTTTTTTTAAATAGGAGAGAGGGAAGAGGCCGTCGATGGAAGGTTGGAGGTTTTGGAGATCGCGAGATACGCGGAGGAGGATGGCAAGATTTGCGGAGGCGGTTGGCTATGGAAGGTGGTCGCGAATCGCGGCGGAGATAACGGAGAGGGGTAGCGGCCGGATTGGGAAGGGGGCGCCTGGAGAAGATGATGGGTCACGACCGTTCGATCGGTTGAGATCGAACGATCGTGAAAGCGCCACGTGGCGGCACACTGGGGATAGGGAGTGAGAACGTGCGTTGCACGTGCTTCACACGTGCAGCTTTTATTTTAATTTTAATTTTAATTTTTTTAATTAATATTTTTTTATAAAACGAATAAATAAAAAGACCAAAAATGGCTGACACGTGGCGGTCCCAGGGACTGCCACGTGTCAACATAACAAAATTCAGAAATTACAAACTTTGTAAAATCAAAAATAAATTGCAAACGACTTCGGATCGTAAAAGTTTCTTCACAAAAATTGCTCGTCTCGATGAGATCTACAACTTTCATGAAAACATCAAAACCAAAATCGATCAAATGCACAAAGTGATATTTTTGGGATATCCCATGTACATAGAATACCTTGATTTTTTGGGTTTTATAATTTTTTGTCCTTTTAAATTAGATAAAAATCCGAAAAAAGGAAAAATCAAAGATAAATAAAGACACCTTAATCTAATTTTTTGGATTTTTATTAATACGTTAAATACGTACATAAAATATAAGGTCAAAAACCGCTAAAATACACAATGTACATAAGAGGCCCAAAATCCAACTTTCACATATGAGCTCTGATTCACTTGAACTTGATCTTGTTTTGAAGGTAATTGAATGTACATTAGTTCAAAAGTGAGTAGGATCAAATCGGACACTGGATGGGGAAGATATGTGGCTTTTAGTCCGAAATTCTGAAACTAGCGTTTAGGTTTTTGGTCTACTTATTTAGGTTAATTACTTTTTGTATTTTTCATTTCTTCTTGTGAGTGATATATACACAGTGGAGGTGGTTTTGGATCATTCGGAGTTAGCATGAATGAGTTAAAAATCCGGGAAGTTAGGCTATTTACAGGTCAATTTTGGCTGAGATTTTTGGCTTCTTATTTTGTGGATAAAATGCAATTCTTATGAAAACATGCACGAATGCTACTTATGCAGAATAGATGCATAAATGCTTTTGATTTTGAGGGAATTGAGCTTAATAAATGAGATTTAGAGTGATGAATCCGAGATTCATCGTCCCCCTATACTTAAACCATGCTCGTCCCTGAGCATCAAAAAGAAATGCCATGAGGTGAAAGGATATTGGGTTTCATACCAAGACCATGAACTGAAGGTGAAAGTGAAACTTAACTCAACCTTTGGATTATTTGCGTGTCGGAATTTCTGTGAGACTTAGAATTTTAAAATCAATAGCCCGTAAGTTCTACACATCATTGTATCAGTTTCGGCTCAGAAGTCATCTTAGATCAATACTCTTCCCAAAGTATACCCTATGAACATTGAACAACCGACTCATGTGTGTGAAAGGTTTTAGCTCTTCCCATCCAGAATGCTGGACTACTGCGCAAACCTCCTCTCCAATAACTCATCCTTGGGGAGTCATGTATTTCCTTCTAAGGTCTGTCGCGCTGAGTTCATAATTGAATTGGGGGGAGAAGTTAGAAGAAGGGGAAAAGAACTGGAGGGTGTCCAGTGTAGTCACCTCTCCTTGTGAAGATGGCCAGTGTAGCCGAGTCTCCACCAAGATCTGCAGGTTTCTTAAAGCTTGGACCTTTTTGGTCAGATATTTATTTGGTAGTGGCTTCTTTGTATTTGGATTTTTAGTGGTTATGCTTGGATCTTGTTGTGCCCCTACGGATATAGAATCTTTTTATTCCGTACATTTTTGGGGTCTTAGAAAAATTGTGCCCAGCCATCCATCCCTTTTCCGAAGCTTTATTTCAACCCGTACTCCGGTCTTTAGATTTCCACGCTACCAGAAAAGAAACTCACACAGTCTTCCAACATCCCATTTGAGTTGAGCTAAGTGCATAGTGCGAGAGTACAAGTTAATTCCTTATTCCAGAGTTGTACATAGAATGAAGAGACCAGGTTAGACACTAAGAGTCAAACACTGCACATTGTCATTTTTAACTCAAAGAATTAAGTCAAAGACCTGAAGCTTCTAAAATTCTTTTTCTCGGTGAAGTTCCTCTGAAAATTACGTGGATTAAGATCAAGTCCAGACCACTCTCGGTTTCTGCTCACAACCCGGTTCAGAACCCAATAACTTTTCATAGATGCAGATGAATGCGATGCTGGATGAAGTGCAGGTGTATGAGATGCAGACACATTTTTTTCTTTTTATGCAAGGGATTTTTTTGTCAATGCAAAAATGAATAAGAAGCCATTTTCAAAAAACTTTTGGGCAAAATCAGTGTTAGTAGCAAAATCCTCTTTTTTTAAATTAATTACCCATCCCGTAAATACATATAGACTTACGCGAAAGTATGAGATATGGGTAAAATATATACACAGTACATATACAGACCCCCTATACTTAGCGAGTGATGTGTCCTCAGAGCACAAGAAGTGTAAAGAAGACATAGCTCATGCTGAGAATAAGAGAGTAAAAATTTGATATACAATGATCCTCCCCCTATACTTAGACTGTGAATAGTCTAAGTATAGAAGAAGAGCGCAAAAAGAGGCGGTCGAGATATGTAAATGAGGAGAGTATATATAGCTGGGTGTCGGTTACCCCTATACTTAGTAGAGGAAGAAGCTGTACAAGGAGACCGATGTGGTCGGGAGGGAGGGTGGGTAGCCGATGATTAAGGCAGTTTTCGGCTAATCTTATTGTGAGCCTGTGATGGGAGATCAGAATAATGAGTCGAAGATGAAGCATATGATTCCCTACTATTATCAGTGTCATCCTCAGAAAAATCATGATGGATAGTGGATGAAGTGTTTGAGTCAGATGAAAGATATCCATCATCGGAATTATCCTCAAAGGAGTAGTATTTAAAAGTGGACATACTCCAAATATTCTGGTCTTTTTGTTTCTTCAATTGTTTTCTCAGAATTCGTTCCTTCTTGGGATCAAGTGGTTTGTCCTCGGATGAATACTCGGAAGCACTGGTCTCAGTCAGCTCATAAGAAATAATTCCAGTGTACTTGAAGAGGGTAGGAGCATCAGCTTTGGATGAATAGTATTTAGGAACGAGAGTTGTCCAACGAGAATTGAATTTTGGATCCTTGCGAAGATATGGCTTTAGAGTTGCCGAACAGACTTCACTCATGTAGACTACCTTTTCCGGACCTGATGAGGGATCGTCAGCTGATTCTTCTTCCGAAAGGTCAAAGGTGACTCTCTTTTGATTTCTTCGTGAAGGTGTCGGTTCACTTGAGTATCCAGATAAATAGCCATTGGAATTCTCCTTGGTCGGTGTTCGTCCTGCGTGCTTGTTCTTAGTCTCCCGAATGTTGGTGCACTCTCGATTTGGGATGATTTGATCAAGGTTTTCAAAGAAGGTTGCCCCAGGGTGTGACCATGCATATGTCTCAGGATCATAGAAGAAAGATTTATCTATTTTGAGATCCATGGGAATCAAAATACTGGGGAGAGTTTCTGCATGTTCGTTCTTAATTGATTTGATGTTGGAGCATTCCTGTGTCGAGTTGATGTAATCCATGTAATCAGAGTAGGTTGACCCAGGGTGTGCCCATGCATAAGTCTCCAGATCATATGATTCATATACATGATTCTCCAAGGTGAGAGCGGCTGGGAATGGAGCAGGGGGGAGATTCTCTAAACCAATAGTCTCATCAACAACCGCTATCTTAGGTGTAGCAACGGGGTAGGGCTCTTCTACCTCTTCATGGTTGCAGCCGTCGGGGACTTCGTGGGTTTTCTCAGAAGATCGTGGTTCCTCAAAGACATGGTCCGATTTAAGTGCTTCCAATGCTTTAAAATTGATTTCCCGAGTCTCACAATCAATAATTGCCTTAGCCAATGCTAAGAACGGCTTTCCGAGAATGATTGGAGACTGGGTGAATTCTCCTTGATGCTCGATATCAATGATCGTGACTTCTACTTTGAGCGGAGCATCTTGTAATTTCATGATGACAGAAATAATTCCTCTCGGCCTCTTTATCGATCGGTCTGCCAATTGAACAATCTCTCGTATCTTCCGAATCGATCTGAGTTCAAGTTCGTGAAATACAGAGGTCGGGAGGATACTGATCGGTGAATCATCATCAATTCTAGAATGGGTGAAAATTTTGTCTTTGATTTCACAGTCAAATCTAGGCAACCGCTTCACTATGTGGCTCTTGGTTTTTCTCCTCAACACCAAGGAGGAGGCCATTGACAAGATATGTCTTTCAGTCTTTGTTCTAATCCTTCCTGACTTTTGGATTATTAATTTGTCCATTACAAATATTTTAAGGTCGTGGAAGTGTTCAATGGCCTTTATAAAGGGAAGTTCAAACATCAAGCGTTTTTCCAATGCTTCCCGTACAGTCGGATCTAAATTCCTCAGATCGTCTTCAGTCTCAATTTTTATGAATTTTTTTGGATTTTCGATTTTTTTGTGGTTTTCAAATATTCTGATTTTTTTGGTATTTTCTGTGTGGTGTGGGGGTATGGTGTGTTCCTCAGATGAACAGGAGTTCTGGTGTTCAGAGTTATAGTCAGCGGCATAGTCATTTCTAGGGGAATAATATGCAGAAGTGATATTGTCAGAATTGCCCCTAAGTTCCTGAATATTCTCAAAATTTTCAATCTCAGATCCAATCATTTCCTCATTCATTTTAATGTCCGAGCCACCATAGAATGAGATTAATCGGTCGGTGAATTTTTGCAATCTATCCTCCATTGATTTAAATTTTTTATTTATCCTCAAAATATCATCCTCAAAAATTTGTTCATGATCACTCATGGGAGAAGTCGATGTGTGTTTTTGCGATTCAATAATTTCATCTTCCATTTTCCTATATGTGCTAGGAGAGGAGTATCTTGGAATATCCCATATATGATCATTATTTTCAGAAAATATCTCCTCAATAATTATGGAAGGCGGATGCTCATATGATCCAGACATGTGGAGTTGGTCCGAGTAGAATTTACTCCTTTGATCATGAGTGGTCGGACCTTGATATTATGGAATCAGCATACAAGGTTGATGTGTTTCTAGGTGATCAGCCCAATCCTCTGTATGAGTATTATGTCTGAAGAGGGGATTGTCATGGTCAATCCAAGATGATGATTGTTCATTAGTGTTCCAGGGCAAGGTCGATGAAAGAGGTGAAGAAGTGTTCAATTTGATCATGTGGTTATCATCTCCCATGAATGAAGGATTGACATTCACTGAATAAGAAGGATGAATTGTATGATCGACGTAGAGAGGATTGATATATGAAGAAATGGAGGCCTCAGTCGGTTGTTGGTTTGTCAGGTCCGAAAACAAAGGGTTGTCATTCATGAAGCAAATCGGATTTGTGGAGAGTGTTGGTGTTTGAGAGTCTCTTGATGAAGTTAGAGGAGGTGTTTTGGGTCTAACTGATACAAATTCATTTTCATAATATGGCACTGATGGATCTTCGGATAAATGTTCGGTCATTTTTAAAAGAGTTGAAAGAAATGATGGATTAGATTTGCAATGATTTGGAAAAACTTTCATGATGAGATTTAACTCAAGAAAGGATGATTGCACGGGATAGTCAAAAGAAATTTTATCAAATGTACGGCTTCTAATCTTTGATATCGGTTCACGCACACCAATGCAAACACAAATTAAACCCCGGATTCACCAACTCACACAATGAAGCCATAAGAGTTCGGCTATTATCTTTTTAATTTTAGTTGGTGATAAATCAATCTTGGCAAAAATTTAGCGAGCTGTTAGGTGTCGAAATTTTCTTAAAGACTGTCCCGAGTTCGTACGACTAGTTGCATCCACTTTCAGGCGTGTAAGTACGGACCGTAAAAGGGCTACCCGTGTTACTTAAGGACGGAGCCTTACACAGTGTCCTTTAAACCACCCACTCTGCTAAGGAAGTCCGAACCGATTACCGTCTACCCGTATTCCTCACTGAGAAGTAGCTAATCGTTTTTAAAATCAGTAGTCTGAATGAAAATATCAGAGCTTGGTTCTAACCTTAAGTGTCGTCTCTTGCTCACTCAGAAAAATAAAAACAATCCAAGGCCGGGGTTGCTCTCCTGCAAAAATTCTTGATTTATGGGTTAATTTGAAATCGACTATATTTAGCAGTCTCAATTTTAATGAGGCGTTCACTGAAAAATTATATGAGCACAAATATACGTCTACCGTCTAGTCCCAATTTCCTTTAAAATTATGTGATAAAACAAGAGGGAGGAGTGCGGGAAAAGCCGATGCACGCGAAAGCAATGATGTATGCTCAGTTAGAAGACTTAGAGTGCTTCCTCGCAATCTCCATGTGGGATGCAATACAGAATTGAAAAGTTATTCTAAACGAATGCAAGCCGATGAAAAACCGCACCTAAGCAGAAAGTTCTATTAGCGGGAAAGAATTGAGTTAAATTTTGGATAAATTGAACGATCTATGTGCTTCTCAGTTAAGGTGAAGTGTGGCTTAAGTCCTACGAGCACAATCAAGAAATTAAAATGCTCTGAGATCCATATGTGCAGGTCTATCCTAATCGTCACTCAAGTCGGGCCCCACCCTCACCGGAGAGTGAAACAGGCCATGACACACCACAGAAAAGTTCAAGGTCTTTTTACATGCGCGAGAGTCCAAACGGACACCGCTATAAATGAGGAATTAATAAAATTGCAGAAATTAAAAACCTAGACTCTACGCTCTCTCACGACTCGACTCGATCTTAAATTAATTGCAGCTTTTTCGAATGTCGGTGAAGATGCTTCGGTTTCTTGAAAAATCGCTTCACGTACGTCGGGTACCTCGCAAGAAAAATAAGAGAGAGAATATAAGAGAGTAACTCATGAAATAATCAAAAATAAAATAAGCGAAATAAATGCTGAAAAATAAATGCATGAAATAAAAAAGAAATTTACAATGAAAAATTCGGGGATCAGACTACCCGAATACGAAAAATTGAACGAAAAATTTCAAAACACAAAACTAAGTTGTTTGCCTCCCCGGCAACGGCGCCATCTGACGAGTTCGAAATTCACTTGTTAAAAAGATATGTATTTATGGTCTTGCGTAAAAAATGATTTATCGTTTCGTTGTAGGCGGTAATCGGAATCGGTCAAGAAAATAATCACAAATAATTTATTCAATTCTCAATCTCGTGGTTTTATGTTTATTTTACTTGGGCAAGTCTCGAGGTCGAACACAAGGAGGCAAAGGAACAACCTAGAATCTTGTCTATCAAAATTTATGCACGGTTTTCGAAGCGGTCTTTTTTTTGAAATTTTTAATGCAATAAAGGATGCAAAATGCAATTTTAGCCGATATTAGGGACTAAAATGTAAATGTCAGTCAAACGATGTCCGAAAAATACGAAACTTGGCTACAATGCAAAATATGATGAAATGAATGCACAAAAATTTTATTTGGAATTTTTAGATGCAATATGAATTTTTTTATGAATTTTAAATGCAGACAAAGTGAATTTCAATAATTAATTACAATAAATAATAAACCTAATTATTTTCAAGGGATAAAATTACCTAAGATCTATCACTAAGTGAATCATCTCAGAAAAATCCTAAACCTCGAAAATACTATTTCAATACCTATTAAAAATCAAATACTGAAATATGCAAAATGATTTTTACAGGGAACATTATGCATGCAAATGCAATTCTTTTTGGGCACAATGTCAAGCACAATTAATTCTACAATATGTGATTTTTCGGGAATTTTTAGGATAATGGTTAATCAAATATTAATTTAAGAGAACAAACTGGGTAAAATATGCAAATTTTCACAAAATAATTAATTATTAATTAACCATCAATCAAAAAAATATCCACAATATGTCAAACTATAGAGAATTAAAAGATGAACATCATGCTATTTTTGGAATAATAAAATAATGTCATGTAGAGGTCTAAAATCACTAGGGAACATAGGGGTATAAGTGTAAAATAATATAAGTAAATAAAATGCAAAGGTCTGTGATATAATTACCAATACTGATGGGGGATTTTCTGCAAATATGCTAGAGGGTCACGTGCGGAGCATGTGACCTCTAGAGCTGGACTTGATTGCAGATATGAGGTTGGTCGGGGGGTCCAATGCAATTTACCCACGGTCACGTGCTTTGCACGTGACCTGGGTGATGTGCGGCTGATGTCCCCCCACGCACGTGCCTCGACGATGGTTGAGGCAAGGCAGAGTGGGCTGGCGAAGCTCGGCACGGTGGTGAAGCGGAGGAGGGGATCCCACGGCCTCTACGCGTGGAGGGCGAGTGCAGAGGAGGATCTTTGGTGGTCCTCCTAGCGGTGAGTCATGTCGAAGAAGACCGACGATGATGGCGTAGCCTCGTTTGACTGGGGAGGAGTCGAAGATGAAGGTGGCGCGACGTAGTTGATGGCGATCGATGGAGGCGGAAATCGTTGTCGGAGAAGATGGCTCGAGCGGTGACATAGGTCGGTGAAGATGTCTTTGGCTCGACGCAACAGCGGAGCAGGAGCAGTAGGCACGGAGGCGCCGTGGGCTGCAGCGGCGTCAGGGGGACGCTGGATCTCATCAAGAAGAAGGCGGAGCTCGGGCTGTCACCACCGAGCTCCGCGGACAAGAAATGCAACCGGCGGATGAGGGAGTTGGGGTCGGTAGTTTTCTTTAAATAGGAGAGAGGGAAGAGGTTAGCGATGGAAGGTTGGAGGTTTTGGAGATCGCGAGATATGCGGAGGAGGATGGCGAGATTTGTGGAGGCGATTGGCTATGGAAGGTGGCCGCGAATCACGGCGGAGATAACGGAGAGGGGCGGCGGTCGGATTGGGAAGGGGGCACCTGGAGAAGACGATGGGTCACGGGTCGTACGATCGGCCGAAATCGAACGACCGTGAACGCGCCACGTGGCGGCACACTGGGGACAGGGAGCGGGCACGTGCTTCGCACGTGCATCTTTTATTTTAATTTTAATTTTTTTAATTAATATTTTTTATAAAACGAATAAATAAAAAGACCAAAAATGGCTGACACGTGGCGGTCCTAGGGGCTGCCACGTGTCAGCACCACAAAATTCAGAAATTAAAGACTTTGTAAAATCAAAAATAAATAGCAAACGACCTCGGATTGAAAAAGTTTCTTCACAAACATTGCTTGTCTCGATGAGATCTACAACTTTCATGAACACATCAAAACCAAAATCGATCAAATGCACAAAGTGATATTTTTGGGATATCCCATGTACATAGAATACCTTGATTTTTTGGGTTTTATAATTTTTTTGTCATTTTTAAATAAGATAAAAATCCGAAAAAAATATGGAAAATCAAAGATAAATAAAGACACCTTAATCTAATTTTTTGGATTTTTATTAATAGGTTAAATACGTACATAAAATATAAGGTCAAAAACCGCTAAAATACACAATGTACATAAGAGACCCAAAACCCAACTTTCACATATGAGCTCTGATTCACGTGAACTTGGTCTTGTTTTGAAGGTAATTGAATGTACATTAGTTCAAAAGTGAGTAGGATCAAATCGGACACTGGATGGGGGAAGATATGTGACCTTTAGTCTGAAAATCCTGAAACTAATGTTTGGGTTTTTGGTCCACTTATTTAGGTTAATTATTTTTTTTGTATTTTTCATTTATTCTTGTGAGTGATATGTACACAGTGGAGGTGTTTTGGATCATTAGGAGTTAGCATGAATGAGTTAAAAATCCGGGAAGTTAGGCTATTTACAGGTCAATTTTGGCTGAGATTTTTGGCTTCTTATTTTGTGGATAAAATGTAGTTCTTATGAAAACATGCATGAATGCTAATTATGCATAAATGCTGTTGATTTTGAGGGAATTGAGCTTAATAAATGAGATTTAGAGTGATGAATCCGAGATTCATCATGCACATGACCTCTCCCTCTGTTGCGGTGATTGCAAACTCATCAGCCTACAGCTCCTGCCTCATGTTGGTTGTGTTAATACTATAGTGAGATGGCATGATTTGTAACTAAAAATGAGCATGGGTAATTTTGTCTTTTTCTCATGGAAACCATCAAATATAATGACCATACCAAATGTGACAAAACACATGGTTATGTCATGTAAGATTTAAGGATTATTCGGGGTTACTCATGTAATTATGATTTATCGAGGGTTTCTAGGGTAATTATAAAACTACTCAAGGTTATGGGTGTAAATATACCTTTATTTTATGTCCAAGTAGAGACATAGGTATTTCATCTATGTTTTTACATAGATTTATTTTATTTTCCCTCTTCTTTTTGGTTATATTTTAATTTTAATGTGCAAATATGTTATGAATAATATTCACAAAATTATAAAAATATGAATGTGCAAAAATGAAAAATAATGAATAAATTGAATATTTTAATCAGTAGAATGTATAATGGGGACCCAAAACCTAACTTTCACACAATAGCTCCAAAATATATAAAACTACCACCATTAAATGGCTCTTGAAAAGTTATATATAATTAGAGTGATTTTGATATGTTTTGAGTTTTTATTGAAAAGATATGGGTTTGTGAAGTTTGGTTTTTGGCTTTTTATTTTGTGTATAGAATGTACACCATGTATTATTTTTGTGTAAACTCAATTTTGTATTTTTATTTACATTATTATATACAGCTTTTATGTATAAATTTTCTTTATTTGATGAATAAATAATGAAGAATAAAAATAGGTGTCAAAGATGCATAATTAAAGAATAAATAAATGAGGTATTTATTGTACTCCTAGCCCTTATCTCCCCCTACTTTATTCCTCATCGACCAATTCAATTCTTGTCTTGGTCTCAGGTTTAGGGTCATAAAATATTTGAAATATTTTATTTCTTATTATTTTCTTCTCTTTATTATATAATTTTGGCATTAAAAACCTTATTTTGTATACAAATAATATAATAAATAATGACGGCTATTTTGCACAAATAAATGATATTTACATGTATTAGCTAGGGTTTTTAAGGTCAAAATGATAGAATAAAGGTTGTGAAATGGAGATTCATCAATTAGCAGTCCCAATTTTAGATTAGGGTTATCACTGAAGTTTATCTGAGCACAGAAATTCATGCCTAATGAGCAGTCCCAATTCCTTTAATTCCTAGGTTGTAAAACTTGAGGAAGGAGAATCGAACAAGTCAATGCAAATGTAAATCAATGATGCATGCTTAAGAAGAAGACTTACAGTGACTCCTCACGTTCTTCATGCAGGATGTATTACAAGAAATTTAAATTACACTAAATGATATGCACAGATGAAATCTTCCTAAGCAGATAGCTCTATTAGTGAGAAGGAATTGATTTAAGAACTTGGCTAAATTGAACGTTCTACTAGTGCGTATAGTTAGTGAAAGTGTGATCTAAGAATTACGAGCACAATTAAGGATAAACAAGCAAGCGTATATGTGCCTAATTCCTACGCCACTCAATTCGGGCCCCAACCACACAGAAGGGGTTGAAACAGACCTGACACACCACAGAAAAGTTCAGTACGAATTATTACAAGGGTTCATAGAGAGGGACCCTGAGAATAATGCATAAATTAAACTATCTAAGCTCTCTCTCACAGAAATAAAATTCAATCTTCTTCGTAGATCCGTGAATAATATCCAAAAATTGCTTCGAGCTATCTATAAAGAGAGACGATGTGGTTAGTATATGTAGCGAGAGAAAAGATGTAAAATGAAATGCAAGAAGAAAAAAAACACAAAAATTAGTGTCACAAAAATCAATTACAGAAAATAATTTAAAACCCTAAAATACATCGTTCCCCAGTAAGGATTCCATTTAATGATCACGAAATCCGCCTCTTTAATAGTCGTAAATTGTAGTAGTATATGAGATGAATTTCGGTCAGCAAAAACCATAATCGTTTGAATGTTGTGGAATATTATACTTGGCAAGTCTACTAAGGTCGAATATAGGAAATAATGATTTTTAGTTGTGTGGCTTTAAATTAAATTAAGTAATTAATTGATTGCTTGATTAATTTCTATGTAAAAAAATAAAGAGAGAAGAAGCTGATGATGCAATGCGAAGAAAGTTTAAATAAGCGGATGAGTTCAACACATGATCTCTGAGTAAGATTTTTACTCCAAATAATGTTAATCAGTATCCTCAAGTATCATCACAAATCAAAAGATACAGTTTCAAGAGAGATATTCAAATTATTCAAAGATTGCATGCAAGAAGATTAACAGATCGGTGAATAATTCTGCAATAATCCTCAAATAAAGAAGGTGATCTCAAAAATCTCTTTAAATTAATCCCCAAGTAAATTGAGTTTAATCTCATAAAATATTGAGAACTAAGTACAATTCTTCTCAAATCAGTCCCCTATAAGTTTTAAATCCACAATTAGTCATTAATAAATCTAATCAGTCTCCTCGATTTAGCTCCTACGAAAATTGATTATGTAGGAAAATCAACAATAATCACAGAGAATTAGTCAAATTAGAATCCTCAATTGAATTCCTGTAAAAGTTAACATTAATTTTCTCCATAAATGATGCACAATTATGTCAATTTTTCCTACACATCTCAAAATGCTTCTCAAATAAAAATCATCCAGAAACAAGCTCAGATCTACCCTAATAAATTAAGCAAATGATAGAGCATGAAAATAGCTTTAAAATGACATATTATACGCTAAAATCGGAGTTCATATGAGAAAGTTATGATAAAATGAACTAACAGGGATTAAAATGTAATAAAAATAATCATTTCTCCTTCAAATGAGTCCATGAGGGGCTTATCTGCAATTTCATAAAGACGGAGGTGTGCCCCTATAATTTTCCCTATGCAGGGGTATATATGGAATTAGCAAAACTATGGAGGGGTCACCTACAATATTTCCTCCCACACACGTGCAAAGCACATGCGCTGGAGGTTCGGGTGTTGGCGCAGGCTCGAGCACCAAGCCTGCACGTGGCAACAGTTTGGAACTTGTGGTTTCTGAACCTCTAGGCTTAGGCCTAGGTTCAAGAAAGCCCACGTGGTAGATGGGCAGTCGTGGGATCGAGGCTAGCCCCAGATCCAACAGTAGCTGCACAATTTTCACCCCCCACGTGCTCCTCACGTGAGGGGGTGCTGGGATGCGAGACGAAATGCTCGAGGCGGGTTGGAGGTGTTGGAGGTCGGGACTTCAAGGTGGGATGATGGTAGTGGAGGCTGTGTGTGAGGCGGCATTGAGTTCTGCCGGTCGACGCATGACCGGGGGAAGCTCGATGGCAAAAGCTGGAGGTGGCATGCGTGGCTCCGCGCGAAGAGGAGTCATCTGCGTGAGGGAGACTCTAGAGTAAGGCCATGGCGGACCGAGGCGGGGGTGGAGTGCGGTGTGGTCGATGGTGATTGGTGCTTAGGTGAGGAGCAGTGCCATGGAGCTGCAAGTGCTCGAGGCGGAAGCGGATGTGGTGATGAAGGTGAAACGCGAAGGCGGAGCCTCCGCTGCAAGGTGATGTCGGACGAAAGCGAAGGGTGGATATGATGGTGGAACGCAGCAAAAATACACCGTGAGGTGCTGTCGAGCGGGCGATATGGCGCGGTGGTGAAGGAGCGAATGACTGCAGCAGAGAGGCACCTGCAAATAGATTAGAGGAAACTAAGAGAAATGGGATGGAGCTCCTAGAGGCGGCGGGGGAATGAAGCTATGCTCCAACCTTTGCAAGGCAGGAGAGGATGGAAACCTGGGAGATAACAGGGAAGGTGGGAGGGAGGAGATGTGTAATGATGTAGAATCAGAGGTGGGGTTCACCTGGGAAGGAGACACAACACAACAACTGACGTCGGAGCGAGCAGACGCGAGGAGATGCTACAACGGTCGGGGGAAGGGGCTGGAGCACGTCTAGTGTGAAGGAGGGTTCGCCAAGTCTCGGGTGATGTCACCACCTCGCAGATGGAGGGCTCTCTGACGTTGTTGTATGGAGGATGTCGGAGAAGGCCATCGAGGGAAGGCTTTATAGAGGTTGTGGTAACGGCTGGTGGGGCTGAGAGGGCGGAAGGGCGTTACGCGGGCGGGGTGATGGCAGCGGAAGGGGAGGGGGCATTGCATGCAGGGGAAGAACGACTGAAGGGGAGAAGGACGGAGTCACGTGCTAGGCACATGACCCGGGAAGGAGAGAGGAGTGAGGGATGAGGTGGGGGTGACACGTGGTACGTCGAATGGCTACCACGTGTCACCCAACAATTTCAAAGAATAAAGAAGAAGAAAAATACAAAACATAGAAGGAGACCTCGGATTGAAAATTTTCCTTCACAAAAGTTGTTCGTCTCGACGAGATCTCAATTTCATGAAGGATCCAGGAGCAAGCAAGTCAACTGTGGGAAGTGGTATTTTTGGTGGTCTCCAAGTGTATAGAAAACCGATTTTTTTGAAGTTTTGTTATTTTTTGTAGTTTTTAAAGAGGATAAAAATTCTAAAAAATATGATAAAATATAAGAAAATTAATTACAAACAAATCTATTTTTTAAATTTAAATAAACAAGAAAATAAGGAAATAAAATAGAGGTACGAAACATGAAAATTTTGTACAGACTCACAATAGACACTCGGACACAGTCAGCTTTTTTGATTTCAATCTTGATATATATTTGGATTTTTATACCACTCAATAAAACTTTTATCAAAGAACACAAATGAAAGGGGAATAAAATTGAAAGGGTTGATTATGTATACACAACTTAGGTCTAAAATAGAAAAAAAGTTAAAATGCGTAAAACAGACCCAAAACCCAACTTTCACATATGAGCTCTGAATTTTACAAAATTTGTCTTGATTTGAAGTTATTTGAAAATGGAGTATTGTAAAAGCGAGTAGATCAAAATCGGACATTTTATGAGGGAGACATGTGTGTTTTAGTCCGTCAGATGTGAAATTAGACTTTAGGATTTTTTGACACTTATTTGAGTTAGTAATTTTTCATATTTTTATTTATTTTTGTCAATAATCTACACAATTGGATTTAGGATGAATTAATTTAAAATATAAGAAGTTAGCATCTTTTTAGGCCAATTTACGCTTGAGTCTTTTAATGCAATTATGCATGATGAAATGCAAATATTATTTATAAATGTATGTATGCTAATGATGCTCTATTAATTATTAAATGTAAATGAACTATGTGGAAAAGAGCCTAATTGATCAATTTTAGCATGATGAACACGAGATTCATCACATGCGAACCATAAACATGTGCAAATAATGGCAGCAACAGAAATGAAAATGCTAAGGTGGATATGTGGACGCACATTTAAAGATTAGATTTGAAATGATGCAATCATAAGGAAAGATGGCTTAGCTCTAATCAAGGATAAGATGCGAGAAAATCACTTATGGTTGTTTGGCCACTTGCAAAGGAGGTCAGCTGATGCACCGGTTATGAGATGCGAGTTTTGGGATGTTGAGCTGGCTAAGAAAGGACGAGGAAGACCCAAGAAGTGTTGGAATGAGACTATCAAGGGATCTTAGTTTTTTGGATCTAAGCCTAAGAATGACCCAAGATAGATCTGAATGGAGGCAAAGAATCCATGTCGTCGACCCTACTTAATACAGGAAAAGGCTTTGTTGTTGTTGTAATTAAATACATAAAATATGATAAGTTATAGGCATAAATTACCTATATATAATAATATACATATTTTTAATTTATTATTTTTACAAATAACTTATATTATTTATATTATGTTAATTTAATAAATTATTTAAGGATCATAAATATATTTTTATTTTTAGGACATTATTTAATTATATAAATAAATATTAATATATATAATATACATATATCAAACCTATATAATAAATAAATATAGAATATTTTTTTATCATTATTTTTGATATATATTTTATTCCTTTTATATTTTGTTTATTTAAAACACATCTAAATATCTTTGAAGGCATGTTTATTATATATTTTTTATAAATATATTTACACAGATAAAAATAGAACTATTATCAATATAGTTATAATTTACCTATATATTTAATACATTTGTTTATTTTAAATGATTTTAGATTTTGTTTTTATTTCTATTTTATATTTTGTAATGAACTATAAAAAATAATATACAATTGTATAGATACCATAGTACCCAAAGTTGACTTTCACGTCTTAACTCAAATTTTAATAAAATCGTCTTCATTTTAAAGATAATTTTATATGAATACAATGAAAGCGAAATTTGAGTTTATATGGAATAGATATGAAGCTTCAAGTATTGGTTTTACAACTTTTCGGTTTGTTGTACAATGATATCTATACACGTTATAATTTAGGTTATATTATTTATTTATTTACTTTCTTATGTACAACTTTCAAGAAGAAAATAATTTAATATTAGATTATTGATAAATAAAATAGTAGAACTTCGATACAAAGTGAATAATGTGTATGTTTACAACATGTGATCTATATTTTTGGAATTTTTATAAGTTAGGACCATATCTTTCCCTACATTATTCTCATGCCAACCAAATCAATATTAACCTAGTCTCGAGTACTGGAAACGTATTTCGAACACAATAACTTGAAGTGTATGATTCACATCATCGACCCTTGGGAAAATCACTATCACCTAAACCTCAATTGAGACCCACCGTTCGACTCCCTCTAATCTAGCACTTAGACCTCCCCATCAAAGGGTAACATATAGAACTAGATTATAGTTCACACCCACCTCGTGATAGCTTAACAGAAGAATACTGACCAACAATTTCTCTGTAGCCGCTTGTTGTAGTACATCACATTGGTCATTCTAGCTTTTCTTGGAAATCTCGTTTAAGAGGGGGTTGGAAAATAGTCGCCTTAGGGGCCTTGGAAATTGACACTAGAACCTTTTGGGGGCTTGTGTTTTTTTATATGAGGAGGCAACGGTGGACTAGTACTAGGGATTGTCGAAGGGAAATGCTTCTCACATTATGTCATTCTCATTTTTTCCCTATCAGTGCTCTCAGGAAAAGGTTGGATATGTAGGCTACTTATCGAAGTCTACCCTCCCTAATCAGTTCTCCCTTCGTACATATTCAACTTTACATGCCTGCTAAAAAAGTAGAGGAGTCCTCTCCTTATAGAATATGGGCTGAACTCTTGCCCCTTTCCCTCTCCTCTCCATTATTGTCCTTGTATAAACTTTCTTGGAATTCATATCTTTATACGAAAAAATCGTGTGACTCATTTTCTCTCTCTCCTTTAAACATAGATCGCTCTTCCCTCATCTTTGCTTAAAGAATTTCGCTATATTATGATCGTTATAGTTATGGTTGTCATTCGCCGAGGCTTCAATCATTAGCTTTCTTTTCATCATGTAACTGGCTTCCTTGACCTTTCGACACTAGGCAGACGTCAGCCCCCATACATGGTCTTATGACTTCGTGGAGACCTATTTTTTTGGTAAACAGTCGTTCAAGCCTGGTCACTGTGATCCTCTTTGTGAGGAGGCACCCCTTCTTGTGACATTATGGGGCTATTTTGTTGAGTTCCTTAGAGAGAGTTGTCTTGTACCCCTTGGTATTCTCTACCAACCCAGGATCAATATGTACGCATTTACATATACACATCCTTCTTTCTTTTATTTTTCTTTTTCATATTTATTCTTTCATTTTGGTATAAATAAGTGTTAAATAAAGAAAGCATATGTTATTAACAAATGAGGCTAGTGTGTTAGTATATGAGACTAAGTTGTCATTTACATGTATTTTACAAAGGATTTTAGCCAAAATAAAAGAATACAAATGATGAGACTTGGATTCATCAATTGGTCGGCACCCTTCTTCCTTGGATGGTGGACCTCGAGTTAATAATCAACTAAAACTTTGGCAGCACAACCCCATCTCATGTAAACCTTGGACAACCTCCACCCTTAATCCGAGCATTAACTACCATCACCCTCTTGATTATTGTAAAAACTGGTCTGCTAATCTAACAAGCTAGATCAATAGTTGCTATGGAATGATCCACAATAAATCAACAATAAACCGACAACAATGATTAATAATCAAAGTGCAAATGTGAGTCCAAATTTATTATAACTCTACATTATTATGTATAGACTTAAGTATTATAGAGTTACAAACACTAGTAAATGCAAGGGGTAGAGAATTATTATTAATTATTACTAATTACTAATAATTAATTTTTTAAATTTTTATGTTTTTTCTTATTTTTATGTAAGGTTTAATTATATTTTGTTTTTATGATTTTTAATTTTTTATTTAAATTTTTATAACTATAATCTTATATTTTTTAATTTGCAAAATTTTAATTTCTTTCTAATTTTTAATATAAGATGATAATATAGATTTTATCTTATATATATAATATATATAATATATATAGATAATATAGCAATATATTTTTAATGGATAAAATTGGGCTATCCCCTTGGGGGTATCTAACTTGGCTCTCCCGCACCATTTTTCCCATTTTTTTATTTTTTGAAAATTTCTTCCATGGATTTTCATCAATATATACTTATATTATGTCATTCAAATTTCGCGCGAAACAGAAACTCCTACTGCCTCCATCCAGAAGGGTCATTTTTAGCAATTCTGTTACCGTTAAAAAATGACTGTCTAGATGGAGGCCGTAGGAGTCTCTGTTTCACACGAAATTTGAATAACATAATATAGGAATATAGTGATGAATATTCATGAAAAATTTTAAAAATAATAATAAATGGGTGAAATTTGCACGGGTGGAGCCAAGTTAGCTCCCCCAAGGGACGACCCCATTAAACTCATTTTAATTAAGTCAAGATAAAGTCAAAGTAAAAATAAAACATTTTTTTATCTTTTTTATGTTTTTCATATTTTTTGCTAATTTTGGGGTTATTTTTCACTTTTTTATGGAATCATAAGGTTATAAAATATACAAAACGATGAATATTATAAATGTGTGAGCTTGTTTAGGATTAATAACTATTTACAAGTCCAAAATTATCCTTAAGAAATTTTTAAGATATACTATATATAATATAGAAAATTCAGAAATAAAAATAATATTTTTGATTTTTATGTAATTTTTGCTAATTTTTATAATATTTTTAGGTTTTTATTATTTTTGTGTTTTATATTTATATTTTTAGTGATTTTTTGATATGTGTTAGAATATACTGTAATATAGATAATATTTTTTTGGTTTTTGAGATATATTTTAGTTTTTCTAGATTTTTAATAGCTAAATAGGGAAATATGTGTTTCTGTATTTTTAAAATAGGAAAATTATAGTTAAATGCTAAATAAAATTTATGCGTGAATGAGCATGGTTCTAGGCATCAATCATATTTTCCCATAATTTTTATCCCTAAAATATTTTTAAGATATATTACATATAATATAGAAAATTCAGAAATAAAAAATAATATTTTTGGATTTTTATGTCATTTTTACTAATTTTTATAAGATTATTAAGGTTTTATGATTTTTACGATTTATATTTATAATTTTAGTGATTTTCTTATATGCACTAGAATATACTGTAATATATATTACATTGTTTTTGGAATTTTAGATTATATTTTAATTTTTAAGATTTTAATAGTTAGATAGGGAAAATATTCATGTTTTTGCACCCTTAAAAATAGAAAAAAAATTAAATGCTAAATAAAATTTATGCATTAAGGAGCATGGTTCTAGGCATATATCCTATTTTCCCATATTTTTGGCATAAAAAATAACCAATACAAACAAAATACAAGAAAATAAAATATACAACAGAAGAAGGACCTGATTGCAATTTCAATAAACTATGCATGCATTTTAACATATCCACAAAGTATAGGAATCAATACGCAAATATCCCAAAGTTTCCTCACATGTAGGACCACATGAGATGACTTGGACATGACCTATATGCAAATATAGTATAGTTTGAGGTCCAATTTACAAAATAACCTAAAACTTTCACACTGCAATTGATAATTATATGACTAAAATAAAATATAAATATAATGGAGGGTGTCGACGCAATATACCCAAGGGACACGTGATCTGGCACTTAGGATGGTTCTTGATCTCACCACTCTCGTCACTTCACTTAATAGCATCTAATGGCAGAGGATGCACATTGCTTCACTTTGATTCAAGGTTCAGATTAGATCTGGGCCCACTCCTTCATCAGACGACTCTTGAAGGGGTACGCAAAACAAGGAAGAACTCAATCTCCCCTGACCTTCAATCTGATCCAGCTCTCTCCTTCGGTGGTCGATTAGGCTGCTATGAAGCTCAGAAGCTTCTTGGAAGGGTTCCACATCATCCGATGGTGCTCCAAGGATCAAGGAATCACTGGAAGATGCCTGGAGGTCTTCAATGTTCAGGGCACCTGGAGGTCACTTGTAGGCCTTGATTCTAGTATAGATGAAGTTTTTTCAGTGCATAGACTCGCACAAAAGGTCATTGGGCTCGAGAGGAACGCTATCAGATCACAAAAATGGGGTGAAATCAACAAGGGGGTGAGATGGGATGGTGTGTCCGATGACGGGTGGTGGGAGGAGACGGATTCACCAACCTTTTCAGGGTGATTGGATGGCTGCTGAAGATGGAGAAGATGATGGGGAGCGAGGATGGAGTGACTAGATTAGTCGGGGACTGTGTATTGCACGATGAGAACAGTGTCCGAAGCAGAAGCTCCGCTGTACTCAAAATTTTGAAATAAAATCTAATCAATTGCAGGAACTTGGAAACTAAATATTAATCTACACTAGGAATTTAAAAATGAAACTAAAAATCTATATAACATATGCCTCGATCAAACTTTTGCTTGTGAATTAAGACCTCTGAAAGGGGCATAACTATGACAATGGGGAGGCTCAAATTACCGCCTTTCTCCTCGCTGATCCCCGGAAGTTCTACCTGCTGTCACCAGGAGTCATGCTTACTTGAAGGATTTAAGGATACTTGATGCAATCAAGCTCATTTTATATAAATGGACAGAGATGGTTTGAGAACTTGATTATGCACAACCCAATGGTGGTCGGTGAAGCTTATACGCATAGCGAGATGGAGGGAGGTATGCTACACAAAATTGATGACGGGCTCAAGGAGGGAAGAGGCATGGAGATTGAGGAAAATTTGGCAAAGTGAGGGGACTCAGTGGTTCTGATAGGAGTGTGGCTAGTGGACCGTGTGGGGGCAGATGTTGACCGGGTGGCTCAACACTCCTCAACACGTAATTGGGCCACGTAAGCCATGTTAGGACAGAACAGAAAATAAAAAGAGAGAATATTAATAAAATACTAAATGATTTTATTTAAAAAACTTAAATCATGAAAAAATATCTTATTTTACGAACTATTTTATGGTGATTTTTATTTATTTTTACAACCTTTTTTATTACAGTTCATTATTTATATCATATATAGGTATATATACATGTATATTGTATCTTTATATTTATTTTGTATTTCTATACTTATTTACATATTTTATATATTTATAACATTATTTAATGCAGATTTACATGTATTTATGATATTTTTATCATTTTGTTTATTAGTATAAATAAATAAATGTATGTATATTATAAGTACTTTGTACCTATGTATTTAACTTTATTATTTGTTTTGGGTATCTTTTAAATGTCTTTATTTGTGTTTATAATTTTAATATGCATTATTTAATATATCTTAATTTAAAAATATAAAGAGAGTAAAAATATAAAGGATAAAGTATTTGGCTATATGTTCAGATATCCAAGTACAATAATACCCCAAAAGCAGCTTTTGTATTTTAGTTTCATTTTCAATGAAGCCGCCTTCATTTGATAGATAATTTAATTTTAAATACAATGGAGGTGAGCTTGCTTCAATTTGAGTTCATATGGAGAAGATATTGATTAATGAAGTTTTGTTTGTAATTTTTTCATCTGTGTGTACCAAGTGTCTGTGCATGATTTATTTTGGCAAATATTTTTCTAATTTCCTATATATTAATATATAAAAGTTTTGCGTTGAACACTTTATTATTTGAGTTGTGTATAATTATGAATAAAATAGTGTAATATTAGGCAGTTTATAATATAAAGAATTAGGGGTTCCCTGTATTTTTATACAATGTTATACCGTTATCTCCCCTACTTTATTTGTGGTTGACCCGGTCCATATTTGACTTTGTCTCGAGGTTCAGGGTCAGTCAATATACTTTATACCTCAATTAATTTTCTTGTCTTTGTTCTTTAATTTCGGATTTAAATACATGTATTTAGACACTATTTACATATTAATGTTAGATGTTAATTCATGCAAGTCAGAGGTATTTACAAGTATTTTACTAGGGATTTAAAGTCAAAATAGAAGAATAAAGGTGAATGAATGGCTATTCATCACCTCCTTGATCAGAGCCTTCTTTAACCTCCTCAAGCTCCATTCCAATCGCCCCCTCATTGACCTCCTCGATGCCATTACAGAGCTCCTCAATACCCAATCACCGATAAATCCATCAACTTCAAACACATTTTATCTGCCTTTTGGGTTTTATTCCCCCAGCTCCCAACACCTCGAAGGTGATAGCATGAGGTTGACAATGAAGATCCATGATGATGAGGCTCTATCTCCTGGTGTGATCCCTTGGAGGTCTACCTCTATTAAAGAAACTCTTGACTGTTGAGATTATCAATCAAGCCATCAGTTGATTGAATCCAAAATCAAAGCTCTCCCCTAGTGGCCAACCTTCAAGAGAGGCATACACATTGTTTCATCTCTGGATAACCATTTATATCTTCATCCCTTTGTTGTCTTCTTCTCTACCTTCTTTTTTCTCCATCGTATTGCTCTGTCACATTTATAACACCATCTTCCTCCCTTGACTCTATCTTGTTACCACCATCAACTAATTCGTCCCACTTCTCTACTCTTCTCTCCACAACGTAGTTACCCTTTAGTCATGTGCGGCAGTCATAGGATAGTCCTCCACCATATTGACGATTACCTTGCCCACTTTTTTTCAGCTCATTCGATATAACCTCTGGCTGAGCCATGAAATTTGATAGTTCCTTCTTCTTTAATAGACCTCATCGCATACCAAATCATTGGAGAAGCATCTTCAGAGACCCTTGTTCGTAGATCCATAGCCTGTTCCCTCAAGGTGTGTTCATTTTGGGAATAACCCCGAGAATATATGCGTTATTCCCCTCCCCTCCCCTGTCCTTTCTCGTACGGCTATTTCCCACTGCACATCTCTTTCAATCCTTATTCAAACTCATTTCACCACTATTCCTATCGTTATTCCACCTTACCTACCCTTATTCCACTTTATTCCTATCCTTCCTGTCGAATAAATATAATATCTTATTCTAGTTTATTCTTTACACTTATTCCTATTTACGAAAAGAAGAAGACGAAGGGTGGGAGAGATAACATGCATTTAAGCAGGCTAATCTCCTCCATCTTGATCGTTTGTTCAAGGAAGAACCTCCTATGTTGATATGGCATACGTTGGATCTAGACAAGTCCCCATTGTTGGATCAAGCCCCCAACATGCTTTTGATAGACGAAGACCATCCCTATTCATCCATTGCTCCAAGTGCATCCACGTGGTGAAACAAGTGCCCTCAGATCACTGTTGTAAAAGTCCCCCGACCGGCCCGATTAGTAGGTTCGACTAGTCTACTCAGTGGGGTAGTCGATCAAGTATTGACTAATTCCGACTATGCTGACTAGTCGATCGATTTTTGCTTTACCATGTTTTTTTACTTTTTTAAAAGAAAACTTATTCTAATATGCTTAATGTTTTATTTAAATGTAGTTTCTTCTTTTCTTTCAATATGACAATATAAAAAATACAAATCTATATAAATATAAAATAATATATGTATAAAATGATTTATATATTTAAAATAATTAAATATTCAACATCGATTAAATGATGACTAAATCTGATTAATCGTCCGACTGGCGATTAATCCTTTGTCAGTGACCCAACTGACCGAGTACTGGCTACCGATTTTTACAACCTTGCCTCAGATCACAGCATGTTGCTCCCTGTGAATGTCTACAGCAAAAGAGGGAGAGCACATAACCGCATGTGCTTAGTATTTTTACTAGCGTACCCTTAAAGCTCCAGTAATTAACAAAGCACCCCACTTAAAGTGCCTTCACATGTTGTGAGTGCAGAACGATTTTGGCAGTTGAAGTCTTGGTGATTTTCAATTTGCATTAATCCCCTTGCCTTCTAGAGAGTCGACACACACGCTCGCATCACGTGTCTAGGGAGTTTTGAAAGGTTCGCCTCAAACTTCTGGAGTTTTCTTCTCCCTATGATTGCACTTTAGATTAAATATAAAATGGCATATTTGCATATAAAATCATGTGTTTAAGCATCAATAACATTTTTATACCTATTATATTTTTATTTAAACAAATTTTGTTAGATTTCTGATCTAATATTCTACATTCTATTAGAGATCATTTTGCGATGCATGCATTATTTATCAATTTTGGAGGATAAATTGACATTTTTTAATAACTAGTATGGCATTTTAAGCTTAATTTTTTATATATTCTGCATCTACATGCAAGCCAAATTTTCTAGAAAATGATGAAGTTTTGAGCTTCTTGACTTATAATTTGTACTTCATTTCTTTGATTTATTTTATGCATAATTTGCAATATCTTTGAAAAGTAAAAAATAGTACCGGTAACCCTTGAATTGTGCATCATTTGAAAGTTTTAGTATAATTTTGTATCACTATTTAATATTTTTTAAAATAAAAAAACCATTTCATTGCTTATGTATTATCGTATTTTTAATTGATTCATTTCTCAAAACCCTTGAAAAAAATTGAAAACCTAAAGAAAATCATTAAAAATTCATATAAACTTAAAATTTAAAAACAATGGGTGTTTTAGAATCATGTCATTACCTACTTTTTTTATATAGGCTAAATTACACAAAAGACTTTGAACTATACACTCGAATTCAGTGACGTAAGTGAACTTTAAAAGGTAACAATGTGATGCCCAATATTTAAGATGTGTTTGAATGTGGTTTTGAGCTACTATGATTTAAGGTTAGAAAGATAAAGTGATCAACTAAATTTCAATAACCAAGGACATGAAGGTTATGGGGGAAAAAGCCTTAAGTGCATCACAAAAGCGTGATGATCACATCTAATGTGATCGGGAGCGACTAATCATACTAGTCGCTCGGGGAAGCGGAACTATAAAAAAATGAAGAGATGAAACAACATGACTCGAGAACACTTCTCAAATCGTTACATCAAACCACAAATGATATAAAGGAATACCTCTTGGAGCGTGGCAACGATCGAATTCTCCAAAGGAAGAGACAACATGTATCAAGTCCGACCGACAGAGGAGACGCTTGCGAGCATGTTGATGAGAAACATACTTCTCCCAATCCAAGATGACAATCCAAGCAACATATCTCATGATTTTGTCTCACAAAATTCAAAATTCACAAGCAATCGAAGCAACAACACAATGGCGTAATGACGATGGCGAGTCTCTCTAGCACAAGGGGTGGAAGGCCACACTTGTGTGAGAGAGAGATGGGGCATGAGAATAAGAGAGAGAGAGAGAGAGAGAGAGAGAGTTTTTTGGAGTTGTGTTGTAAAAAGAAGAGCTAGGGTTACCTCTTCTTTTATAGTATTTTGGAAGTCCATGGATCACAATCCATGTGCAATACAAAATCAACAGTTAGATTGATTTGTGTTTTTAATCAACAACCACGATCTTTATTGCTTAAAAATGCAACAACAATTAATTTACATTAAATTATATATATTGAATTATCACCAACATAATTTAATTTAATTTAATCAAATTGGATAAGAGGATAAGGAGTCCACTTTTTAAATATACGGTGACGACCACTCTTGATTAAGTCAAGGGTGGTCATCCACCTTCCATATATGGAAGGTGACACATCCTCTTAATTTGTTTGAGATTTTATATCTCACATAATCATCTATATATTTGCAATAAATTTTATTGCAAATATATTCAAAAATTAATTTCAAATTAATTTGTGAATATTTCAACTGTACCATTGAGAAAATATGAATCATATTCATATATCCAAAATAACATGTAAATTGTATTTTCAATTAATTATCCAATGTTAATCCAATTCATATCAACAATTAATTCGTAAATACTATTTACAATTAGCTCTCTCTAATATATTATAAATCACATTATATATAATATGGATAGTGCTATGATGACCTGACCAAAATGCAGGCTGGGCCGAACGAGCCGAGGTTCAAAAACTTATACCCAAAGCCCTGCCCATGGGCCAGCCCATGGCCCATTTCTCTCTTTATCCATTGAATTTTATAATGGTATTTAACATGTACAAATGATTTTATTAATACCATTTATGCTTTATATGACTAATATAAGTATTTTACATGGTACTTGATATATAAACTATTGAATTTTATTTAAAACTAGTGTATGAAAATTTTGAAGTGTTTCATATTAATACATGTGTTTATTCAATTTATATTTATATATTTTTTATTTTTTGCGGCTGGCCCATTCCCAGATCTCCTAGCCCAAACCCGCCCATGAGCGGGCTAGGCAGGCGGGCTCCCAACCCATTGGTTGGTTCTAGTACTACCCACACTATTCATATCCTTGATAATTAAATAATATTTAGTTATATTGGATCTCCATTTTCAATAGTCAAAATAATAATTAATCATTTCATATTATTCATGATAATTAAATCATATTTAATTATCAATTTTCCAATGGATTCATTATCGAACAATTGGATTTATTCTTGAAATCTTTCAAGAATAATGTGCTTTCTCTGGGGATACTTGGAGATAAATGACAGGGCGATTGTACGTTCCACGTATAGTGACTTGGATATTGAGATCATATCTCAAATCCAGATCTCAAGGACCACTCATAGATGTTTGATTAAATCAAAACTGTAAATCTAATCTTCTCAATTGCATCTGAATCGTATTCAGATAAAATGTCTAACATTTGGAATGAGATTAGATTACTTCTCTACTGAGAGGAGCCACAAAAATCCAAACATTTATCATCACTCCCTTAGAATGGAAGCGCCATGGTTATACAATCGTTTATGATCACATCACGCTCAAGTATTCCCATACCCAAACATCTTGCATACTGGAAGATCTAGAATAAACCTAAAGTTTTAGATCATTTTTAGACTGTCCTCTTTAGGATTTTATCATTAAGTTTCTCATTTGGTCATTGGGAGTTGGTATCGACCATTCTTTCCAAAAGCATATATCATACCTAAAATTCTGGTCATGCTTCCAAAGCAAGATGACCATGCATGGAATTTGATCAATCCTAAGTTAGCTCATGTCTTCTGGTCCAGTAGTGGACTTATATGATCGATCCCTTTGAGAGATCGTATTACTCATATGCCCTCATATGCACACCAACTCGCTAGTGTATAGACCTTGAATAGGTCATCAACCTATCCATCTGCCAGATGTGCACACTCATGCATATAGTAACGCATTTGTCTCCGATCAGAGGATACGTGCCTATATGGTGACAATATAAGACATGAGTCCTGGCTATCTCAATCTCGTTAAGTCAACTCTTTGACCTAACTTATCTGACACCTCTGTATCTCTATTCCTATGCAGATGACCTACATCAAGAGAGGTCGATCAGATATCAACATTTAGAGAAGGATTGCCATCTCCTTCTCAAGATGGAATCATCTCTTAACAATCATTTAACGGTGTTTGAAGAATCTTCAATCTGACTCTTTAGATATCATCAAAGCACCAAACCTCTATGATTCAACCATTGAATCAATAAGTGTATGATTATCAAGAGGCCATTGTACATAACCCTAATTGTACTAAGGGACCTATTATGCAAATTAATTATTCTTCATTTCAGATCAAGGAGTGAACGATAATAACATTTATTGCATAATGGCTAACCGTGCGCTCAAATGTCCAACAATCCCCACTAGCTCAAAGAGCCATTTTATTGGCTATCTTTAAACCCACACTAATGTGCTAGTCATAAGCTATTTAGAAAAATAGCTGGTAAATTGACCGGTCACTCTGCTCTTGAGAGATTACGCCAAGTCCTTTTATGGTACTTGCATATCTCCTAGCAACGTTTCCCACATCCAATGCGAATGTTGCATCTTATGCAACAATACTTCATCTTGTTAAAGTATTTATAATGTCTTTGACACGATAACTCAATAACCATCATAACCAGTATGTAATTTCCTTTATGCTTTTCATATACCCTTATTCCTGTAATCTCTATATCCTAAGATTAATATCCGATCCTTAAGTTCATATAAGGTATTTGCAAGTAAGACCTTTTATATCACTATATATAAAGTCTTAATTTCTTAAAGATATGACTTTTAGATCATAATATCTAAAGTCCCATCCTCTTTGAAGATATTGTTATGACTACAATTAAGTGTTTATCTCCATAGTAGGGTTGGTAACAATTTACTAATCTCATTGCATGGCAGACATCTGACTTTTGTACACATCTAGCATACACCAGGCTCCCTAATAGCTGATGCACAAGGGCATGCAGCTGCAACATTCAACATCATCAAATACTTTGAGATGTTATCCCTTCAGATAGGTCAATACCATATCTTAAGGGAAAGAAGCTTTCTTGGATTTTCCAAAATGAATTACGTCCAATATGTACCGCTAACATGACAATCCCAATGCTCTCTTCTCTTTATTTCTGAACAACTTCAGAACTAAGATCTAAGAGATATCCTTAAGATCTTTTTATCTCAAAATACAGAACAACTAGATAATAAAACTTATTATCATCCTTATATCATTCTAAATGATTAGGATTTTATATACATTTAGCATGATGAATACAATGACACAACCACTAAGCTTCAACAAGGTTCATCAAGATCCTATATGAAATCACAACATTTTATAATTTTATCAAATCTAATGTTCCAACTACAAGAACCTTATTTGAGTCCGTAGATGGAGTTCCTTAGCTTGCACACCTTGCATTCTTCAACCATGAAGCCATGGCGCTACTTCATATGAATATCATCGTTGAGGTATTCATTGAGGAATACAATCTTGACTTCCATCTTACAGATTTCATAGTCAAGTTGTGTAGCTACAGTCAGTAATATTCTGATGGGTTTAAGCAAGATTACTAGAAAGCAAGTCTCATCGCAAGCTTTGTCTTCTTTCAATATATAGCTTTTGGGTACGAGCCGTGCTTTGAAGGTCTCTACCTTATCATGAAGATCCATTTACACCTAATGGGTCTGCCCCCTATGTTGGACATGCGAGCCCATGATGAGCCATTATGCAATAAATGTTATTGTAAATACCATTCCCTGATCTGAAAAGAAGAATAACTGATTTGCATAATAGATCCACTTAGTACAATTAGAATATGTACAATGGGCCATCTTAATAATCATACAACTGTTGATTCAATTGTTGATTGTAGAAGCTAGTGCTTGGATGAATATCTAAAGAGTTAGACTGAGGACTCATCAAGCATCATCAAATGATTATTAAGAGATGATCTCCAACTTGAGAAGGAGATGACAATCCTTTCTCTAAAGGACGATATCTGACCGACCTCTTGATACAGGTCCTCTGCATAGGATTAGAGATTCGGTGGTGTCAGATTAGTTAGGTCAAAGAGTTGACTTAACGAGATTGAGATAACCAAAGACCTATGTCGGATACTGTCATGATATAGGCAGCCATCCTCTGACCAGAGACAGATGTGTTACTATATGTCTGAGTATGTACATTTGGCAGACCAATAGGTTGATGACCTAACCAAGGTCTAAACAACGATGTGCTAGTATGCATGCAAGGGCATACGAGTAATACGATCTCTCAAAGGGATCATACAAGTTCTGTGCTGAACCGGGAGACATGAGATCACTCATGAGATATTGGGAAGGATCAAATTCTGTGCACGATCATCTCGCTTTGAAAGCTTGACTGAATTTGTAGGTTTGATATATACTTTTGGAAAGTATATGATCAACACCTTGGCGTCATATATGTTTTTGAAAGCATATGATCGATATTGACTCCCGATGATCAAATGAGAAACTTAATGATAAAACTCCGAAGTATACAATCTAAAAGAGATCTAAAACTTTGGGTTTAATCTTGGTTTTCCAATATGCGGGATGTACATGTATTAGGAATACCCAAGGGTGATGTGATCATAAATTATGTATAACCATGATGCTTCCCCTAGGGAGTGATGAACAGGTCTGGATTTTAGTGACTCCTCTCAGTAGAGAAGTGATCTGATCTTGGTCCAAATTATGGACATCGATATGAATGTGATTCAGATGCAATGAGAAGATTAGATTTGCGGTCTTGATTTTATCAAGCATCTATGTGAGGTCCGCAAGATTTGGATTTGAGATGTATCTCAATATCCGAGTCACTATACGTGGAACAATACAATCACCCTGTTCTTATCTCCAAGTATCCGTGGAGAAAGCGCATTATCCTTGAAAGAGTTCGTGGACAATTTCATTATTGATATTATATATCCAAGCATTGAGAAAATGTATAATTAAATGTGATTTAATTAGCATAAATAATGTGAATTTGATTTATATTACATGGAGAGTTTATCTAAGATAATTAAATGTGATTTGATTATCAAAGATGTGAATAATGTGAATGTGATTCATATTATTTGGGTACATGAGAATAGAGACCGAAGATGATTAAATGTGTTCATTATTATGGATATGAATAATGTGGATAGTATTATCCATATTAATTAGATATATTATAAATGCAATTTATAATATATTAGAGAGAGAGAGAGCCTATTGTGATTTATATCTATTAATTAATCATAAGATTCACATTGGATGATTAATTGAAAATCTAATTTACATTTTGTTTTGGGATGTGAATATGATCCACATTTTTCCAACAACATGATTGCAATGTTCACAAGATAATTATGAATTATGTTGTCAAATAATTTACAACAAATGTTTTTGTAAATCTTGGAGATATCATGAGATAATGAGATCTCATGAGATGATTAAGTGGTCGTCCTCCTTTTTAGAGGATATGGTCAATCTTCTCATTATCTACAAGATTGATTAATTAGTTTGATTTGAAATTAATTTATATTGATTTAATGATATAAATTAAATTAATTATTGTTGTGTTTTCACAACAAGATCATAGCCATTGAAATAAACACAAATCAATCTCATCCATTGATTTTGTGTTGTCCATGGATTGAGATCCAACGATCCCAAAATACTATATAAGAAAGACACCCCTTGCCTTTCAAGACAACAAATACATAAGCTCTCTCTCTCTCTCTGTACGCCAAATGTTCTCTCTCCCTCTCATTGTGGCCCTCCACCATGGAGCACTTGAGAGAGTCGCCATCGCCGCATCATCATCGTTATGTTGTCGGATTGCTTGCTCATGGATCTTCATCTCCTTCGGTGCACTTCGCTCATGAAGAAGACACCGGATCTCTTGTGATGAGATTAGGAGATTCATCGTTGGATCATCAACATGGATTACGAGAAGCAGACATCTCATAAACGCGCTCGCAAGCGTCTCCTCCATCAGATCGAACTTGAGACAGGAGGTCTCTTCGTTTAGAGACTCGATCACAACCACGCTTCAAGAAGAAACCTTAGTGTTTGTTTATGGTTTAGACGAAATGATCCAAGAAGTGTTCTTGTATCATGTGGTTTCGTTGCTTGAATTTTTTGTAAATTTCATTGCCCAAAGCGACTAGTGCGACGAGTCGCTCCCAATCGCATACGATTTGATCCTCACACTTTCATGATACGCTTAAGAATTTTACCATAAATCCTTCAAGTGGTATCATATCCTTATGATCA